>OV277857.1:65036402-66261722 GCA_922989275.2 Gari tellinella
AAATCAGAAAGAAAGATATTTGTCGTCTAATCTGTATCCAAACTGATTGCAAATCTTGTTTATGGCCGGGTTTGGCATGGTAAGTAATCTTTCAAGTTTGAGCTTGACTTGACCAACAGTTTGCAAACAGTTTGCATCCTCATCAGACGCCGAGTAAATCGGCGTCTGATGAGGATTCACACTGTTTGACACCAAAAGTGATATCCTTCTGTCAAAAATCCTTAAAATCTAAATCAGAGATATCTAAGCAGACGGCAATGCTTAAGTTGACAATGTTCTTCCAGTTAAATGCAAAACGTTTTCAAATGCATGCCCTTTAGTCCTTTTTGAACGACTGGGTTTAATGCAAAACCGTCAACAAAAATTAACCTAAATGACAAAGGAACACTCCTCGGCTATACACTAGTTGATTGCTGTAAACACGGCTTTAAGATCTTTGCAAATACAGCGCTCCCTCTCTACAACGGCGTTCCAACAACGACTCCCTCCTTACAACGACACTCGCCGTAATTCCCTTAACGGGATAATTAAGTCTAACTATTTTACTGCTGCAATATCGTCTGCTTAAGATTGTCGTCTGCTGTTTTCTCTCACAGTAACATATAAGTGGAGATTTTGATAGAATACATAATTATATTTTCCAGTGACAAACAGCTTGATTCCTGATCAGACGCCGCGTTACGCGGCGTCTGATCTGGATTCAAGCTGTTTGCAAATGTAAGCCAATTCTTAATTGTCCCTCTCTATAACGACTCCCTCCGAACAACACACACAATATGTGTCTCCCATTGGATGTCGTTGTAGAGAGGGAGCACTGTAGTTTCAAATCTGGCCAGACGCCGCGTAAGTCGCAATCCATTCTATTTGTTACTGATATTATATCCAATTATATAAGAAAGCGTTTCGTTTTAATGGCAGACTATATAAAGTCAGAATTCAAAGGGTTAACTCGATATCAGGATCAAATAAACAAGCTAGATATCTTATCATTCCAACGGACTAAAGAAAGGAAGAAGTCGTGAACTTTTATCTTTGTTATACATTTTTAATATCGTCTGCTTCAAAACCTTTGTCTTTTTCTCCCTCGTGTATAGTTTGGAAGAACTGTTTATGATAAATGAAAAAACAACGTATGTTGCAGTACATGCTTCTGCTTTACGGCCATTTTAGAAAAGGTGTGTCATATAAGGACTTTTTTTTCATTTTGTTTCCCATTGAAATAGAAGCTTCAATCAAATCTATTTCATATGAAAACAAATATGGTAATATTGTTTTTCATTTTTTATTTCACGTCTATGGTAGAATTTTCGCATAAAAGCAAAACAAAACAGACACCAGATTTGAAGAACATGAAGCTCTGAATATCAACAACATGGTTTTATTTGTTAATGTTGTTTTTGCTTAAAAAGAATATTAACCTCGAAAAAAAAGTATTTATAGTTCATGAATTCAACATTTCCTTTTTTCCCGTACAGGGACAATTCAAATCATAAAGAGGAAATTGAAAAATAAATATTGAGTTATTAAAGAAAAAAGATTTGTGTTCTTTGAAAACGTTAAAAACATCATTTACAGGCGTAAATTAACATGCTGTATTTGTAGGAATTCAAATCACTAAGTACACCGTTTAGGCCCGTAGGTCTGAAGAATTGTATTGAGGACAGAAGGGACATATGACTTTGGGGCCGAAAATTCACATTGGAAATCAAACGACCAAAGATCCAGTTTATTTATTCAAAGATATGTAACCAGGGTTTATTCTAGCATAAACAATAAACACAATAAAACGTACTACATGTATGTGCAATCAAAACTCGATAATTCGAACTCGCGTTAGTTCGAATATACCAATATTTCAAAGTTAAAACGTGGCTAAGCCACGTTTTTACTTTGAAATACGGGTATGTGCGACTTAAGCGATATTGAATTATCGAAATTCAACTTATAAGCTAATGGTAAGGTCGGTTTGAGCGAAGTATCGAGTTCCGATTGTTATTTTTAAAACGAAAAACATTCACAGGAGAAGTGGTTCTTTATAGATATCAGCTGTCGCCACACGAGTCTCATGGGAAACCATTGTTTGGAAATAAGCAATGTTTACAGACAAACAGTATTAGAGTATTGTTTTCTTGTTTGATTTTAACCCGAGTACAACAGTTCCTGATACTGATCAGATGTCGGGTATTGCCACACTTAAAAACAAGCTTTGCTTCGATCCAATCCGATTCTAAATTGTTAAATCATCATCTTATGTATTATGTAGTAAATTTTGGAATAATGTTGGTTAACATGCTACATTTTTGTATGTGGTGTAAAGAGTTAAGCAAGGTTGGACGTTATTTACCTTATACAGCTTTGTGGCGTCTTGTTTAGCAAGTTCTTGGTTGACTGTCTGTCCTTGTTCACGCTCACATTTCAGTATCTCTACCAGCATGTCTTCTAGACCACCACTGACGTCAGAGGTTATATCATTCTGTAGGTCTGTACCGTACGCTGAAATGTTAATCATAAGTAACCTCAAATGGAGAATTCTAATTTTCAATTTAGTCTAGTCAATGTATGACTCTTTAGGGTTGATTTTTACAATATACATGTATATCAAAATGACAAACAGTGTAGATCCTGATCAGAGGGCTCCTTCTACACTGTTTGAATAAGAAAAGTGTACTCCTCACATGTACATTGTTTGCAAAAGACCCATATATGCGTGCCTAGGGTTCAAAGAGTTAAGCAACCAATAGTTGAAGTGGATCTGGCGGTGAAAACAAAATGTCTACTTAATTCAGGATATACCATTTAATCGAAAAGTTACTACAGGGACTTTATATATTGTATTAATAATTCCATTAAGCAACCATCTGTATTTAAGACTATAGATAAGAAATACAACATGATGAAAGTCAAGCCAATGTATTTGTCTGCCTGTTTAAGCTGCCTTCTATCTTCATCGAATTTGGAACGTAAAAGTAGAATATGTGCAGCGGATTATAACAAGGCACTCAATTACAGTGGAGAATGTGTTATTCTTTCCCAATAAACGCGTTTACGCTTAAACTATTATTTACAATACAAACAGTTTGGAGCCAGATCAGACGCCGGGTAACCCGGCGTCTGATCTGGCTCCAAAATGTTTACCACCAAGATAAACATGAAATATCAGAATAGTCCAAAAGTTGTTCTTTTCTACGTGTTAGCGCTTTGCGTTTGCGTACGTTTGCGTTTAAACGGGAAAGAATAACATATTCTCCACTGTACATGAAAGGCTTATAGGGCATTAAATAGAAAATATCTCACTCAATGAAATATCTTCTACAACAATAACAGTATGTAACCTTAACCCATTCACCTCGAACTTTCTAATGGATAATCCCAATTTCTAACTAGGTCAAGCCCAATTTTGACTATTTAGCGTCGTATTCTATATACAATAAAATATGCACAGCGCTCCCTCTATACAACGGCCCTACCCACAACGATTCCCTCCTAACAACCATGCGTGTCGCTGTTCCCAAAACAAGACAAATTATCTTAAACCTACTCACAGCTGCAATGTCGTCTGCTTATAACTTTCGTCTGCTGTTTTTCTCAAAGTCATATATTTGACATTTTGACAGAAAAGGACATAATGACGAGTTGCAAACAGCTTGATTCCAGATCAGATGCCGCGATACGCGGCATCTGATCTGGATTCAAGCTATTTGCAAATGTAGGCCAATTTCCCATCCTATAACGACTCCCTCCGAACAAAGTACAGACATTGTTTCTCCCATTTGGTGTAGTTGTAGAGAGAGAGAGAGAGAGAGAGAGAGAGAGAGAGAGAGAGAGGGAGAGAGAGAGAGAGTACTGTTTTGCAAAATGACAAACAATGTAGAGCCTGGTCAGAGTGTTCCCTGTTTGCACTGGAAAACAAGTTTTTCCTTCACATGTACATGTACATTATTTTTAGGACGAGTAAACTGTTAAATTTTCAAAAATTCTATTAATGGTTGAATTTCTTGTACTTACTTTTCTTGTACTGGTCTCTTATCACAGCTAGTTCCTAGAAAAGAGAATAAAAAGAATATTGTTTAACCTGACACAGTACAAGAGGATACGATAGATATTGCTTTAACCCGTTACCCCTTCATCTGTTTCTAGTTTTGAAAACAGGTTTATACTTACATTGTATAGCAGGTTGAAAGTGGGATGCTCCTAAGGGTGCATTCTGCTTTACTTGCTCTCTGCTTTAAGCAAGGGCGTATTTATGCAGATGTAACATGTCATGATATACAAACATTTGCAACCAGGGCTCCAGATTTAAAAACTGAAATCTTTATTTCTGCTTTAAACCATATGGTGTCACTACTCATTAGAATCGTCTCGAAGAGACGATTCTAATGAGTAATAACACCATAGAGTTTGGTACTAAAATAAGTGAGAAATGTTGGATTTGTTCAGTTTACTCCCCCTTATTTTGAGCAATGTTTGCAACTAATTTGGATTCAGATCAGGCGCCGAGTAACTCAGCATCATTCTGACCAAATTCAAGCTATTTGAATCCCATATTGTCTTTATTTTGCAATAAAATGTCTTAAATTCAAAATTTAGATATAAAAGCAGGTAGCGTTTTAGGAGCAGCTGGAATGGCACTGAAGGGGTAAATAAATCATTGATTTACGTCGGCGTTTGAAATAAAATATCAATTTAATACCGAAGACAATGCTTCTTAGAAATAAAACCACTAAATAAAATGTTTAATTGTTTTCTTGAATCCACTCCTACAGACAGTAGAGTAGACGATATATTTTTTCCTGTTCAAACGAAAAATGTAGAAAATAGCCGGTTTAAGTTGTGACTTTTTGTTTAAAAAGGGAGTGCCAATCAGTCTGGAGTCTGATCAGACGCCGATTAACTTGGCGTCTGATCAGGCTCAATGGACATATACAGTCGAACTTCGATATCTCGAACTCGTTTAGCTCGAACTATCCGATAGTTCGACATATGAACTGCATTATTTCATGCTCGGTTAAGTCGAACATACCCATATTTCAAAGTCAAAACGTGTCTTAGCCACGTTTTAACTTTGAAATACGGGTATGTTAGACAAAACCGATTTCGATATATCGAAGTTTGACTGTATTTGTTTCAGCTCAAATGCGTTTATTGACAACAAATAACGTCTTCCGGGTTGTATTATAGAGATCATAATTTTCACATTCGTGCGATACTCAGTCCATATGATAGCAATTCCCAGTGTCTAGTGGAACATTTCGAAGCTAACTTGAATCGGAAATATGTATAGCAATGTTCATGCCAGAACATGCAAATGATGATGTTTCCCTTGGGCATATTGAAAGTTTCCTGGATTAAACCAAATGGCTACTTTTCAAGCATGTTGTCAGTACAGCAAGATTATCCTACAAGGTAAATTTCCGTTATCCCCTTCACTGCCATGACGTCATCAATTTTAAACAATTGTCGTCTGCTTTTATTTCTAAAATTAAATATTTAGTTATTTTGACTTATGAAATATTGAAATGAGTGTAAAACAGTTTGTATTCTGATCAGACGCCGCGTAACGCGGCGTCTGATCAGGATCCAAACTGTTTTCAAATTACTAGTGTACTCGGGGTAAGGCAGTGAAGGGGTTGATTTCTAAAACAAAATATAATTTAATAGTTCAAGAGGAGCTTTGTGGGAAGAAGGTTAAAAAAGCTTTTCTTGCAGCCTCTTGTGTTTGAAAAGCACATGTCTTCTAGACTACCTTTGAATCTAGTTCTGTGTCCATACTGTTAGCAAATACTAATCAATTCGCGATCGGCAGGATACGGATTAATGACCATGGTGTCATTCTGGGTTCTAGTGGAAGGCCGGTGCGCCATGCTAATTGCTATTTGTAAAATGCCAAATGCTAACTGCCAAATGCTGTTTGTGAAATATCGAATGCTATTTGCTAAATGCGAAATGCTAGTTTCGAAATGCTTATTTAAATGCCAAATGCTTTGGAGGTTTATAGTATGGAAGGCCGGTGCGCCATGCTAAATGCTAAATGCGAATTGCTATATGCGAAATGCTAAATGCGAATTGCGAAATGCTAGTTTAATACAAAACTCTTAAAATGCTAAATGCTGATTGCGAAATGCGTTTTGCGAAATGCCATTTGCTAATTGCAAAAATGCTAAATGCGAATTGCAAAAAATGCAATTCGCAAATTCCTAAATGCCAAATGCGAAGTGCTGTACTAAGGCCAAACAAACAAAAAAAACATATGTTTTCGGTAACCCGACCGACCCTAGTTTTTCCCTCCGCTCCTAAACTCTTTTTTTTCATTTTTCGAAATTAACCATTGACATATTCAACAAGCAGACAACACATTTTATTGACATATTTAACAAACATACAACACATTACAAAATATTATTAATTCCACCTATCATATATAAGCCACTACTTTGCCGGTTTGGTATCCCAATATTGGTTAACAATCATACCAGATTTCAATGTTTAAGGTAAATTTGGTTTTGGGGCCTATCAATTAAATTAATAATAATTTGAATATAGTTATATAAAATACTCCATCAGAAAAGTTAAATATATCATCATTATATGATTGTGTTAAAAAAAAAGGGTCGGTTTGGGTACCGGAAACCGAGGTATTTTTGTTTGGTCTTAGTACAGCAATTCGCAATTGGCATTAAGGAATTTGCGAATAGCTTTTTTGCAATTCGCATTTAGCATTTTTGCAATCCGCAAATGACATTTCGCAAAACGCATTCGCAATCAGCATTTAACATTTGGCATTTTACAAATAGCATTTAGCATTAAACACCCCTAATAGAGTTTTGTACTTAAATAGCATTTCGCAATTCGCATTTAGCATTTCGCTTTAAGCAATTCGCATTTAGCATGGCGCACCGGCCTTCCATAGGTTTCTTCAAATGGCGGTTTTTCTCTATCATTTGACATTCAGCATATCGCATTTAGCAAATCAAATTAAGGCCAAATAAAACATTACCAATGTTTCCTAGGGACACAATCATATATTGATATAGATCTATTTAACTTTTCATGGAGTATTTTATATAATCATATTTATATATGAAAACATATACATGCATTTTATTTTGCAGAGCCCTGTGCCATACATAAAATACCTTGAAAAATCATTTCAAATTATTTATTTAATTGATAGGTCCCATTACGAAAATTTCCTTAAAAATTGAAACTGGTTTGATTGTTAATCTATATTGGTATACCAAACCGGAAAAGTAGTGGCTTTTATATGATAGGTGGAATTAATAATATTTCGAAATGTGTTGTATGCTTGTCAAATATGTCAATAAAATGTGTTGTCTGCATGTTGAATATGTCAATGGTTAATTCACTAGCAAATCATATCTGCAAGGAAGGTATTTTATGACAGATTTAGATCAAAAAATTCTCTTAGATATTTGCTAATCTTATTCTAAAATCAATTTCTAAAACACTAAAATGACTATAAAGCAGCTTTTTAAACAATTAATTGAAGAATAGCTTCTATTACACGTTGCTCAAAAACAACTGTCACATGAGCCGCAAAAATGACAGACATTCGCCGATAGGTTTTTCGAAAAATGAAAAACAAAAACGTTTAGGCTCGGAGGGGAAAACTAGGGTCGGTTAACCGGAAACATATATATTTTTGTTTGACCTTAGTACAGCAATTCACATTTGGCATTTTGGAATTTGGGAATAGCATTTTTGCAATTCGCATTTAGCGTTTTTGCAATTCGCAAATGGCATTTCGTAAAACGCATTTCGCAATCAGCATTAAGCATTCGGCATTTTACAAATAGCATTTAGCACCCCTAAAAGAGTTTTGTATTTAATTAGCATTTCGCAATTCGCATTGAGCATTTCGCATATAGCAATTCGCATTTAGCATTTAGCATGGCGCACCGGCCTTACCATAGGGTTCTTCATTTTTTAATCTCACCTTTCCTGTTCTGGTACTCAGTATACCAATGAGAATGCCCTCGCTGGTACCCAGCCCATCCACAGCAGCGTGAAGACAGTGCGCGTCATACTCGACTGGCGTCATCATCAGGGCAAGCACTATTTCCTCGAAGTCTCCCCTCAATTCAGATTTAAGCTGCTCCCTTAGATTCTAATTGAAAGTAGACACGTGTATATCTTATAAACTAGAACTAGTTCTTTTACTTTTTGCAAATACAGTAAAACCTCTCTATTACGACCACTAAATTGTGTTAATTATTAGGTGTTTCTGACAGGACGAGTGACTGCTTAAAGCAAGGTGACAGTAAAACAAAAAGCCCCTGTATGAGCGTTCTGTTTTACTGTCACCTTGCTTTAAGCTGTCACCTGTCTTTTATACACTCAATTAGCCTTATTTTTAGTGTCTGTAATACACTGTACACCATTTCGTTTTCTGTCTTTGTAAAGCAGAATACATTTTTTAATTATATACTCAAACGCAATGAAAACGCACCAGCCGTAAAAGTTTAGTTAATTTGTTTCTGTGAAAGGGCTTTTGAAATTTCTTTTTAATAAGACAATGATGAAGCATTTTAACACACATTGTCACAACAATACCTGTAACATTTATGGTAAGTTTTATAAAGTAATGTCTTAAACAAGACAGGTCGAATTTCAAAAGTCACAAATTTCAGATTCTGGTAAGACTACCCACTTCATTAACCACAGCCTGGCAATACCGGAGAGTGTACGGCGGACCACACGCTGTATTCGGTATTGTGGAATACCATTCCACTCCTGTACTAGTGCGTCAATCACATCATGACGGCTCTGAATTTGCAGAACGGCGTTGTACACACGACGTCCAAACTGGTCCCAAATGTACTCAAATGGTTCAGATCAGGCGAAAATGCCAGCCAATGAAGAATATTGATGTTTCTATTGGCTACAAACGTCGTTTGTAGCCAATAATTTTCGTTGAAGTTACTCTATCTGAATGCGATGAAGCGTTATCTTGCTGTTAAATCATGACGTAAGGGTGACGTTTACGTTTGGCCTAACTAAAATGTCCCATAACTTTGACGTTGGTATCTAATTTTCGCGGCTTTTTATTCATGTATAGGGCTAAAATGAATCAATACACATGAACACTACACTGATAATACAAATATAGTCATTTGCATGGACGGCACGTTGACGTCATTGTGTTGTTACATAACAAACAAAAAAACATTAGCAGTGTGTACCTATGCAAGATAGAAGCTTGGTTAAATAACGAAAATCAGAAACTAAACCTAGTTGGAAAAATTATTCATAATTTAGGAGTGGTGCGTTTTTATTGCGTTTGAGTATATAAGGATATGTCATCAATGGTCAAAGGTCGAACTGTTTTAACATTGCCATTTACCATTTTACTGCCATTATGACGTCATTGACCGCCTACAAATTAATTGTCATGCTATCGTCTACTTAAACAATCGTCTGCTTTTACATTTAGAACTAAAATAAGAATTTTAGGTTTTCTAACATATGTGGCATTGTTTTAGTGTCAAGCATTTTAGAACCTGGTCAGACGCCGCGTTACGCGGCGTCTGATCAGGTTCCAAAATGTTTGCAAATACTAGTACAAAAGGACTTGGCAATGAAAAGGTAAGTATCTAATGAAAGGTTTCGATTTTACGTCCACCTAATAATTAGAATCAATTATTTCGGGATGGGATCTCAATTAATAGTCTCATTTCTTCTATTGAACTAACCAACTTGTCTGAATTAGGATTAGAAGTCTGATCAGTGTCTCATCCGTGCTTAACATATTGACCCTATTGAAATGGACACTTACATTTTCTTGCCATTTTGTCTTTTTAACGGTTGGTTTTAAAATATATATTGTAAAATGACAAACAGTGTTGACCTTGATCAGAGACTGTCTTAATAGCTTCTGGTCTGAGTCTATGCAACTTGAAAGTTGACATGGGTCTAGACCCCATGATTCCATTGTTGTCTTTGATATACGATGAAAAGACGTTTAAACGCAAATGAAACGCAAACACTTTACGATAAGGTGTATACAAAACTAATTCTTTTTAAAATTTCAAATGGTTTACTCTTATTAAAGTGGCAAACAGTTTGGAGCCTGGTCAGACGACGGGTTATCCGGCGCTGATCAGGCTCCGAGGTTATAAAGCTTTTGACTTGAGTCTAAACTCATTCCCAGGCATTTGATTGGTCAGGCTCAAATCTGACCAATCAATTGCTTGGGAAAACACTCATACTCAACTAAAACGGTTTATAACCTTGGAGCCAGGTTCCAAGCTGTTTGCAATGGCATTTCAGCTAAAACGCGTTTTTGCGAAAGAATAACGTGTTCTCCACTGTATGATACAATATATGGAATATTAGAGTCCGTTGTCTACTGACTGGCTGCAAGAAAAGTGTTTGCATCGTCTTTTATTAGTAATGCTATTTTACTGTAAAAATATTTTATATCAAAATCAAACAATTTTGATCCTGATCAGACGCCGAGTAATTCGGATCAATTATGTATGCAAATATCTGTCAATTTTCGATGTGCAGACAAACGGTTTAAGTTTTGACGTCTGATCGGGATCCAAATTGTTTGCAAACACCGGTCACTCGCGAACACCGGTCATTCGCGATCGGCAGGCAATGGGGTTTATACGAATATTTTGTCTGACAATGACACATAAGAAAACAAATAATTTACTTTTCCTACAGAAATAGGATGTTCATTCGCGACAAATCATTTGGTCGTGATTAAGACTGGCTAAGCAAATCTAATTTAGAACGAGATTTCGTGTTATCTTTGTTTTATGGTTATTGCATTTTCTGTAGTCTAATTTATATAAATAATTGATATCGCGGGGATGGCTTGTAAATTGGTTTGTCTGTAAGCATTGAAGATGCGACTTTCCTTTACAATAAATCGAGTTGGACAGACTTTATTTAGATTATATACGAAACGCAATGCAAGAAAACATAGAGGTAATATGGGGTTTTCTTAACGTTGTTGTTTGTAGACTATTTTACCATTCAAAGTTGAACAGCAATTTGGAATCAATCAGATTTCTGATTACATGTCCGTCTGAACATACTCCAAATTGTCAACAATGAGTATACAGTAAAACCTCTATAAGTTTACTAAATTGTGTCAATTACAGTGGAGAATGTGTTATTCTTTCCCAATAAACGCGTTTACGCTAAAACTATTATTTGCAGTGTAAACATTTTGGAGCCAGATCAGACGCCGGGTAACCCGGCGTCTGATCAGGCTCCAAATTGTTTGCCACCAAGATAAACATGAAATATCAGAATTGTCCAAAAGTTGTTCTTTTCTACGTTTTAGAGCTTTGCGTTTGCGTACGTTTGCGTTTAAACGGGAAAGAATAACAGATTCTCCACTGTAAATTGTGTCAATTACTATTTGTTTAAGACAGATGGCTCCTTTAGGAACTTTCTGTTTTACTGTCAACTTGGTTTAAGCTGTCATTTGCTATACAATCAATTAGCCTTCTATTTAGTGATCGTAATAAGTGAGGTTTTACTGTAATTTATATATATTGCGTTGATTGGGAAAACGTATTCCTATATAACTACAGTAAAAACCTGTGAAATATTGCCACTCGACAGAAGACAAAACATAAGGCCCCAAGGTAACAAAGCGCTTGAGAAGAGTCTAGGATCATTCTCAATGTTTTGGTTGGTCAGATTTGGGCGAAATCCAATTGGAAATAGTAAAGACGTCAATATTTTTCAGCTAATAATGCGACAATCAATTGGTTACATGTAATAAAGACTATTATCGCCCAGGGTCCAATGTTACAAATCTTTTGAGTTGAGTCTGAGGTCGTTTTCAACCATTTGATTGGTCACATTTGAGCTTTTGCTGAGCAAAAGCTCAAATCTGACCAATCAAATGCTTTACTCGGAAAACGATCTCAGACTCAACTCAAATGCTTTATAATCTTTGGGCTAGATGCTCTTACGTTTCTATACTTGTGCTCGTATTTCGCCTGGATCTCTTGTCTCTGGTCATTAGATCGCCTAGGTAATATTTCCAGTATTACATCCTCGTTAGTCCCGAACCCTTTCATGGCATTGTGTAACCGTGCCCCGTCCTCCATGGGATTGAACGGAGAGCATGGCTTCACTGTGGGACCCGTCGTAGCCGGGGCCTTGTCCTTCCCCTTCTTCTGATCATCGCTGCCTTCACTGAAATACGGTAGATGTACAGTGGAGAAAACGTTATTCTTTCCCAATAAACGCGTTTACGCTAAAACTAGTATTTGCAGTACAAACAGTTTGGAGCCAGATCAGACGCCGGGTAACCCGGCGTCTGATCAGGCTCCAAACTGTTTGCCACCAAGATAAACATGAATTATCAGAATTGTCAAAAAAATTATACTTTTCTACGTTTTAGTGTTTTGCGTTTGCGTATGTTTGCGTACGTTTGCGTTTAAACGGGAAAGAATAACAGATTCTCCACTGTACATAACAAGTAAGTATGGTGTAACACTGTAATGAACCTTTTTATGCCATAACATCTGCCTACAGTTGCCGTCTGCAAAAATACTTATATTTTAGTTTTATCTATTTCCCTGCTTAGATTTATCGTCTGTTTTAACCCTCTTACTGCCAAAATATCTTCTGCGCTGGTAATGTCGTCTGTAATAGTTTTAAAGTCAGCTTTAAGGCTGTTTTGTGTGATGAAATGTCGATACGAGTGTCAAACTGTTTGGATCCTTATCAGACGCCGCGTTACGTGGCGTCTGGTCAGGATCCAAATTGTTTGCAAGGTCGCCGTTTGGAGGTGAAAGAGTTAATGGTTCTTTAATTTGTTTTGATACATGTACTATCAATGCGTGTTCGTTTGGGCAATGTGTGAAATGACTTTTATTTAATTAATTTAACAGCAGTTGTTCATTCATGTTTTTCAATATGCATTATATTGTTTAAAACTTAATATCTAACAATAATTACAGAAACATTGCACGCGTTTTATAAAAATTTAAGAGACTTAATTTGTATTAAATTTAATATGCATGCATTGTTTCAATAGTGTAGTTTGTAATTATTAAGATACACCAATCATTGCGATTGAATTAATAAAGCTTAAGTCAAATTAGTCATTTCGTGAAACGACTGAAGGTGTTTTCTACTTTTATACATACATGTAGCTGTACATGTACAATATAGATTCATTTTTTTTATATATTTTCAGTCCGTGTTTAGGATAAGCTATATTTTTTATATTTTATAAAATAATAAAATTTAAAACTATGCATTGTGTGCATACATGTCTGATATTAATTGACAGAAGGTTTTATAATCTTATTCGATAAATAAAGCCGCAATTTGTTAAAACAAAAAATACCTTAACAATACACAAAAAGGTCCGTAGCCCTAGAGAATGGTTAATTTAGGCTCATGTTGTAACTTATCGAGTCATGTGATCTAATCGTGCATTATACCATCGTGTGGACAAAGAGAATTCATCTTTAAAATGATATATCAAACATGCATTTTACACGTATTATATCGAAGTTATTGAACAAGTAACATTACTTTTTGAAGCACCCTCGTACATGTACTGAACCTTATTAAATTAACACTTTTTGCGATTCGCTTGCAATTCGATGGCAATTCGCTTGCAATTCGATGGCAATTCGCTTGTGAATATTTTCCAACGCAATAAACGCGTTAAGTACCGCACATCGGAACTAAATTGCATCCTGTGCGCCTGTAAATAAGTGTGTTGTATATGTATAAGTAGTAAGAAAGCCTTACAAGTTAATGCAATAAGTATACCGGTATGCCACTGATATGTAATGGTTTAATGGGTTTAAAGTGCTTTTACCGAGATCAATTTATTAAGTCAAAACCGCGAATACTTTTTCTTAGTTATGTTGCATTGGGCGGCCTTCATTGGGCGTTCTGCTATTGTTTCTATTGGTCGGCAATCATTAGCCGGTCGGTTCATTGCTGATCAATGGGGGTTATATAATCGCCGTTTGGGGTCTGTCTTTTGTATGTTTATTCATGATTATTTAAGATCTAATTGTAGTTATTTGTCTTTTCTCGGCGGCCTGCATTGGGCGCTTTACTATTGTTTCTATCAGTCGGCAATCATTAGCCGGTCGGTTCATTGCTAATTGATGGAGGTAATGTGATCGCCTTTTTGGGGCTGTCTTTTGTATGTTTATTCATGTTTATTTTAGATCTAATTGTAGTTATAGTCATTTCTCGGCGGCCTGCATTAGGTGCTCTACTATTATTTCTATCAATTGGCAATCATTAGCCGGTCGTTTCATTGCTGATTGATGGGAGTAATGTGATCGCCTTTTTTGGGGGGCTGCCTTTTGTATGTTTATTCATATTTATTTTAGATCTAATTGTAGTTAATATGTCCTTTCTCGCTTTGTAGGTACATTTATGTAATCTCATGTGAAGCGCTTTTGAACGCACTACCCCTGTGTGAAAAGAGCGCTATATAAATCTGGTATAATAATAATAATAATACAGTCTCGGTTTATATAATTTCTCAACTAAGACAAACTTACAGTAGTTTTAAGATATACATGTATTTTGTTTAGCCATTTCTATTTACATTATTTACACTTCAGTGAAATGTGTGATTCACAGTAAAACCTCTTTATTACGGCCAATACAATACGTAATAATCTCTACTACAAGTCTACAACCACTTTACAGTAGTCTGATTGCATAAAAGTCAGATGAGAGCTTAAAGTAAGGTGACAGTAAAACAGAAAGCTCCTTTACAATAATTAGACCTCGTTTTAGTGGTCGTTATAGAGAGGTTTTACTAGTACAGTGGAGAATGTGTTATTCTTTCCCAATAAACGCGTTTACGCTAAAACTATTATTTGCAGTGCAAACAGTTTGGAGCCAGATCAGACGCCGGGTAACCCGGCGTCTGATCAGGCTCCAAACTATCTGCCACCAAGATAAACATGAAATATCAGAATTGTCCAAAATGTGTTCTTTTCTACGTTTTAGCGCTTTGCGTTTGCGTACGTTTGCGTTTAAATGGGAAAGAATAACAGATTCTCCACTGTATATATGCTGCAAACAGTGCGGATTCTAATGTAACGCTCAGTAACTCGGTCCCTTATCTAGACCCAAACTGGTTTGTTCTCTAATTACATTTTCTGAACCAAATGGGATACATCTACTCAGAGATTAGGTGCAGACTACCAACTCTGTAAAAAGGTGGTTATTAGTTTTTATTCGAAGGATATTAACAATTGTCTCCAAAAATCACGACCGTGTTCCCGGTTAAAAGGATTCAAAACAAAAACGCAATGCAGTAATACGAAGAAAAGGGCATTTTTAATGTTCCTATAACCACGTTCACGCTATTACTTATTAATCTCAATATCAAACTTGGCGTTTGGTTCTGCTTCAGAATGTTTGGATTTAGCTTTCATTTTTGGTTTTATCAAGCATTCAGCTGCAACTTGTAGTTAATAGGCTGTCTACAGTATAGAAGACGTTTTTCCCGTTTAAACGAAAGCGAGACGCAAACGCAAATCGATAAAATTTCTGACGATTTTAATCTGAGTGGCAAAGAGTTTGGAGCCTGCTTAGACGTCGGCTTACCCAATGCCTGATCTGGCTCCAAACTGTTTGCAATGAAGATTACTGCTAAGCATTTCCCTCACTGTAAAACAAGCTGGAGTGTTCTTCTTGTGTACTTCGAAAATGCGAACGATTGGCCACCTGATCAAATAGCATTTCAAGGATTTACGATTGAATTTGTGGTTTATTACAATCAACCTTGGTGACGAGTATACTTGTTGTAGAAACAGTTAACAAGTTAAAAGTACATTTCCTATTAAAACAGTGTAGACCCTCATCAGCGGATTCCTGCCTCTTATCAGGTCTTACACTGTTTGTAATTTTAAAATAATTGTTAAATACACCTCTTAATATGTAACATAGGATTAGACCTAACTTAAAACTGGACTTGTCCGTTTGAAATCTTAGTGGTGAATGCGTTAACTATATTTCTGGAATCTGGAGACGTTAACAGATGATTGCGTATTGTACAATTACATGTACTTACAGTGGAGAATATGTTATTCTTTCCCGTTTAAACGCAAACGTACGCAAACGCAAAGCGCTAAAACGTAGAAAAGAACAACTTTTGGACAATTCTGATAATTCATGTTTATCTTGGTGGCAAACAGTTTGGAGCCTGATCAGATGTCGGGTATCCCGGCGTCTGATCTGGCTCTAAATTGTTTGTAAAAGAAAAAATAATTTTAGCGTAAACGCGTTTATTGGAAAGAATAACGTTTTCTCCACTGTAGTTCAGAAATCATGATAATTCAGTGGCGAAGACGTCATTCTTTCCCAATAAACGTGTTTGTTCTGAAACAATTGCGTCAATTATAAATAGAGTACAACCTGATCAGACACCGAGTAACTCGACTTCTGATCAGGCCCAATCATGTTTTCCAATTTGAGTAAATCAAACGAATTAAAACGCCTATAAAAATCTTGGATTCTTCAATGCTTATACATGTATATTTGATTAGTCCATTTTTTATCCAAGGGTTGCCTGGTCTAAATTTTCATTTTGTTTTATATTGACACTCCTATCAGCCTTATACGGCGTCTGGACAGAGGCTACACTGTTTGCCTATATCCCATATACGGGAGCGTGGGCAAATGGGCTAAACTCAACTGTATTTAGCCCTACGCCATAGTAACTTGTACCTCAACGCTTTACTGTCAGTGCACCAGCCGAACGTGCCTCAAGTGCACCAATGAGATTATTCCATCCTACTGATCCTCTAATTAAAGCGTCTGAAAGCGGATTAAACCAACCGCAAAGTTCTTTCGATGAGCAATATTAATCCTCTTCCTGAAAAGTGCATACAATGCACTTTCATTTGCAAAAGGTTGGCTTCTTAAACTCGGCATCTGATCGGTATCCAATCTGGTTGGCAATTGTTTCGATAGTTTAACTTTTATGACGCATATATGCGTTATTTGCATATAGTCTAGCTGTCAAGATTATACTTGTCTTTTGAAAACAGAGTAGACCCAGATCAAAGAGCTCCTAAAGAGCCCCCTGATTCAAGTTTGCAATGTTTTTAATAAATTGACAAACACAACTATTGATAGGAAACACTTGTTCTAGTACAGTGAAACCTCGCTATTACGACCACTAAAAAGAAGGCTAATTTATTGTACATGTACAATAGAGAGGTGACAGCTTAAAGCAAGGTAACAGTGAAACAGAAAGCTCCTAAAGGAGCTTCCTGTTTCACTGTCACCTTGCTTTAAGCGGTCACCAACCGTAAACACCCTAATAATTAAAATAATTTAGTGGTCGTAATAGCGAGGTTTTACTGTAATTGGAAGTTTCCATTTGTAGTTTTAGTGATGAAAGGGATAGAATTGAGACCGACACACTGTAGCAGACGGTACTTTGTCCGCAAAATGTTTATATCATAGGATTGAATTTGGTGATGAAAGGTTTAAGAAACATTTAAAAATCTGCTCAGTTGAGTTTGTCCTCCAGCAATGAAACGCTTCATTCCGATTAACCACGAACAGGCGAACGGAACAAACACGATATGCCATTAGCATCATAAGATGCCTGGAGGCGGGTCATAACTTAAGGTCTACTGAAATATTATGAAAAATGAGTGAAACAGGTGGGAGCCAGATCAGACGCCGAGTTACTCGGCGTCTGCTCTGGCTCCAACCTGTTTGCAGTGGACATAATTATACGGTTATTGTTTCAGCACAAGCGCGATATGTGGGACGGAAATAGTGTGTTTCACCAATAACTTCGACAAAAGACAAATGCAGGGGAACAAGTTTGAAGCCTGCCATTTCTCCGGATTTTTCCTAAATATTCGGATTTTAATCCTAGCAAATGGTAGCTTAAAGCAGGCTGAAAGTAAAGCAGAATGCGTCTTAAGACGCATTCTGCTTTACTTTCAACCTGCTTTAAGTTGTCATGTGTCTTCAAAACTAGAAACAGACCATAGGGTAAAGGTTTAAGGGATACACTTCGTAAAATCGCGCTTAGATAAAATATATATTTGGAAATGTTAGGATTTTTATGATAAACGTTTGGTAGCACTGCTATAATGTGCTGGTGAAAGTTGATACATGAATAAACTAAATAACAATCCTATCTAGTTATATAGACACATTATTTTGGCAAAGGTTGTTCACCCTATGCTATAATCCGTGGGATAATGAGTTCTGCCAGTGTATAATACTTTACTGGAGCAAAGTGACATATATATTTACTTGAAGCATTGCATCTTCGAGTCGCTATTAAGACCTGCTGGAAGAAGGTTTGGTAATTTGTACACAAGACAAATGTCTGTCTCAGCGAAAGAGAAAGTAAACCAGAATCGAGAATTGAATTATGTAACTTACAAATGTATTTCTGGCAAGCAATTGTTATAAATTCTAACCAGTACGTGTTATACGATTTTTCAATTCAGTATTGAAATTAGTTTTATTATTTGACACCCAAAGTACATGTCCAGCTTACCGCTTTGAATCCTAGCCACGCATATAAACGTGTCTTGTAAAGAGAATACTCCTATGCAAATAGTGAAGACCCAGATCTGAGGGCTCCTGCAGGACCTTTGCACTATTTGTCATTTTGCAATTTATTGCAGAATCCCGACAAAGTGACTAGACTTAATTGTAAACGTGTTTTGTCCATTAAGTTTCAATGCTGAATAAGTTAAAACATGAACGTACATTAGATCTAATGTACGTTCCTGTCTCTATATACGTTCCTGGTCAAAACCAATTCAATCTAGTGATGTTTCTTGGCTTCTCAAATGTGAACATACATGTACCTGGAACAAAATTAATATCACATTGTTCGTTGTCCTAAAACGTTACTTTTGATTTATTTTCGCCAGAGTATCGATGGGTTGTAAGCCTTCATCCCTGAAACATTCCATCGTCTAATTAAGTATAGTCCATTGATGGAGTTGTTTTCTGCCATTTACTGTAAAATAACAAAGAGGGCAGATCGTGATCAAAGGGTTCCTTAAGGAGCCACTGATCAAGGTCTACACTGTTTGCATACATGGGATAATAATACTCTTACCAAGCATATTGTTTGTAAAGGGCAAGTGTATTCATCGCTAGGGTTCAATATGTGAATGTAAGTTAGAGGTAGTAAAAGTATATTATGCACCGCTTGAACATTCTTACAAGTCGTTCCTGATTTGAAGGGATAGATAAAGAAAGGGTGCAATTGTTACAAACCGAATAAACTTTTTGATCCCTACTCACGCATATACCCGTCCTTTGCAAACAGTGTAATTGTCAATAGTACACTTGTCCAATGCAAACAGTGCAGATCCAGATCGGCGGCTTCGTCTGATCAGGGTATGCACGTTGTCATTTTGAAATATATTGCAATAAAAATATTCTGGAATTGTCAATTTGAAGTCTCGGGTGAATAAAAGCTTCTGATACTTTCATAATATCTTCTTATATCTAAGTTATTATAATAAAATCCATTGTTTAAACAGTTTTATAATATACAATCGTAATGTCCATTTGGAGTTTCATGGGTGAATAAGTGAAGCAAACAGGTGTTCAAAGTGCTAGGATATATACAAGTGCACACTGCTATGGTTGTAAAATATGAAGCAAAGTTTATCAAATTGAAGAGGCACAACTATATTATATAAGAGAAATGTAATCAAAAAGCGCATTTTATCAAAAATGTCTAAATGCAAGCACAACTGTCTAAATTGAGCGTAGGGTAAAAACGAGATTGGAGATACAATGTACATGTACATTGAAGAACAACTGCTTAACATATGACAAATGAACTGTTCTCTTCAGAGTGCGTCTTGGGGCTTTCTGCACTGCGCTGTACTGAGCTGTCATCTGGCTTAAAGGCTGTCATAGCATGAATTTCAAATAGTTGTTTCAACACATGATTTGTCTTTATGCAGCAACAGGAAAATAATATAAAACAGTATCCCTGGCAATAAGAATTCTACCGAATTAGATGCCTGATTTGACAACCAAGCAAAGTAAGATGTACTTGTTGTAATAAGAAATACATGTACACCTACTAGTGCAACAATGGGGACTCTTAACTCTTTCACTGCCAGAAAATCATTTTTAAACAGTTCTCCTCTGTTTTTATTTCTCAAATTTAAATTCTAGGTATTTTGACTTACATGTAAGATATATTGAAATGTTTGTCAAACAGTTTGGGTCCTGATCAGATGCATTGTTACGCAGCGTTTGATCAGGATCCCAACTTTGCGAATAACTGTTGTACTCGGGGTAACGTAGATTCCTCAGCCAACAGAACAACCATAGCCTTAATCTTGGTCACAGGGAGACAGACACTGGCTAAAAGCATCTCTACAAAGGCATTTAATTGGATAAACACCAAACAATGGTAATCTCTGTTTCCTTTTTATTTTTAAAGTTTTGAGACATAAATATCACAGATTTTGATATAAAATAAGTTTTACTAATATGAATCAATATGTTAATCTCTTCTACTATCTCTTTAAACCCTGCATTGTAAAATGCACATTAATATATTAAAATAAATAATAAAACTCTAAAAGGCTCCCTGTATTATAAACAAATACATTATTACTAATATCCCATAAAACAAAAGCCTGCAGTTAAGGTAGAATGACCCTAATAAGATTGGGCCAATATCAATCACTCTACAAACTTCATTTGTACTCTTTGAAGAATGACCGGCCATTGTTGTCAATTGTTGTCCGTACCGAACTATGCTAAGTACGGACACAGTCAATTGACAAGAATGACCAATCACCCTTAGAAGAGTACCAATTTTCACCACCATTGGTCCAATCATATTAGAGGCATACTTTCTTTCAGTCATAATTTGTGTATTAAAGTCCTACTATTGCTGCCACTCATTAGATGGATTGTTTCAGTGTTGTGATAGATACCTATTAAAATCTAAACATGCTAATGCCAAACAGTGATGACCTTTGCAAACATTTTGAATACAGATGATATGCTTAACCCATTACCCAATAGCTTGTTTCTAATATTAAAGATTGGTGACCACTTATAGCAGGTTGAAAGAAAAGCAGAATGCGCCTTTTGGCGCATTCTGCTTTACTATCAGCCTGCTTTAAGCTAAAATCTTCTAAAATATAAAAAATATTTTTTATCGTTTATATTCATGACTGTATAAAATGGAAATATTTTCTTCAGTGGCGGAATATATTCATGACGTAAAAAGGCGTATTTATGGGGTAATGGGTTAATTACTTGGTGTCTCATCAGGATCCAAACAATTTGATACTTCCACTCTAGCATTTTAAAAGAGATGAAAACTGTCTCAAATTACAGTTTTACGCATTGTTTAAAGAGTTAAAACAAAAAGAGAGTAAAGTTTGAGTAACTGTAGTAGCAGGACTTTATTTAACAACACAACAAATATTACAGAACTCCAGATAAGGTGGATGCAGTAAAACTTCTTTATTAGGACCACTAAATTGTATAATTTCAATAAAAATATATAAATATATTTTTCATAATAATATAAGAATATAATTTTAATGATAATATCAAAATATTTTAATACAAATATTATTACGTGTCTTTTATACAATCAATCAGTCTTCTTTTTGGTGGCCCAAAAAGAAAATGATTTACTGTATTTCAAATACACTAATGTCTTTTTATGTCTCCACCAAACCTATGCTGTGACCACTCATTAGAATTGTCTTCAAAGATATGATTTTAATGAGTGACACAACCTTATCTGAAGTCCCTGATATTACTAACAACATGTACTCCAGTGATGAGTTCCTCGAAATGCTATCAACACTAGTTGCAGAGGGTAAAACATTAAGTTTTTCCTGTTTAAACAATCCGAAATGTAAACAAAATGCAATAAAACATAGAAAACGAAGGTTCTGGAAACAATTGATTTATTAAAATCTGACTGGCAGTATGAAACCTGATCAGTTTTAACCTTCAAAGTACCATTTCTTTATGTTATAAACATACTTTTTCATTGTATGGCCAAAGGTCTGGTTTTATTGTCTAGAAATAGCAAACAGTGCAAGTCATGCTGAGATGCCACAATTAGCATAATCCAACAATGTCTTAAAACTGTTTCCCTACCTCCGTTTCATGGACACTCTATGCATATTTGGGTCAATAGCTCTAAAACAGAACATCAGAAGCACTGGAATACAACGACATAAAATTGAACAGAACATTTTAAAACAGATTCTTCTTTAACTTCCACCTGTTTGAAAAACAATAAATTATATCTTCCTTTTAGGCATGCTCTTGTCTTAAAACTCAGAAAAAAATGAAGGATAGTAGAATTAAAATACTGAAGACAAAATCAGCCCCTGCAAATTACACTATAATCATGTTATAACTCTGCTGATGGCTAATTGGGCAGATAACGTTGTGATAACCTTGGTAACTAATTACATTTTAATAGGAATGAAAGTGTACTTATAGTTAGAACCTTCACACTAAATGGCTCCATTAAGGAACACATGTAGTATGCCTCTAATGAGAAATGTCAGCCAATATCAGTACTCTAAGATAACCCTTTACTCCATAAATAAGCTTTTTTACGTCTTTAATTAGAATTTATTCATCCATTAAAGAAAATAGTTCCAATTTATAAAGTCATGAATATGTATCATAAGAAATAGTTACTATATTCTAACTAATAATAGCTTAAAGCAGGCTGAAAGTAAAGCAGAATGTGCCTCAAGGCGCATTCTGCTTTACTTTCAACCTGCTTTAAGTGGTTACTTATCTTCAACACTAGACACAGGCTAAGGAGTAAAGGGTTAAACGACAAGCCTTTCTTGTCAACTGATGGATCATACTGATCTATGCTCACCATGGTCAAGAATGGACTGTCTCTTAACGAAACAAGAATACTCTTAGTATTATGGAGAGTACTGATATAGATGGTAATTGCCCTTGTTATGTATATTTTTCCTATGCCAACAGTGAAGACTCCAATAAGAAGGTTCCTAAAGGAACCCTGTAATCAGGGTCTGCAAGGTTTGTCAATTTCCAGTATATTGTCAAAACAAAACCCCAACTAGTCTAAAATGGACTTTCTACAGACTTGCTTTATCTAACCTCAAATATCTCTTTTGTGGCTTCTTAACACACGTTTGACTTCCACAATAAAATGTCTTGCGTAATTTACAGAGTTTCTAAATAATGAGGCCAACGGACTCTAATTAAGACAGAAGGTGGAAATAATTTAATCCACCATAAAATTGTGTAGCCTTGTATTAAAAACAAGGACAACGAGATTCCATTACATAGATGTATAACCGTCCCTTCCCATTAAAGAAAGTTAATGTCTTACTTTCTGATGAAGTCAGCGGTGGTAAAATTAAAGGTTTTAGTGTAACATATCGGAAGTAGGTTCATGCTCCATTACTTGTCTAGGAAACAAGTGATTTTATTGTTTAGAGGCATGAAATTCTACTGGGAAAGTTGGTACGACTTAATCAATTAACCATTACAGTATTAGAACCAGTAATAGTCGTCCTTTGCAAACAGTGTAGACCCTGATCAAAGGGCTCCCAAAGGGTCTGCACTGTTTGTCATACTTTAAAATAATTGTGAATAAAATCCAGTCAACACAACACTGCCAGGTCATTAGTTCTGCCTATTCTAAAATAATAGCATTACTTTATAATATTTTGAGGGTAAATACTCTTTGAGTGTCATAGTTAACTAGTCATTTATAGAATATTAATGAGTTCATTTGAAAAATACAGCATCATACAGGTTCATGGCTCAGGTTTTCTAAGGACATTTGCAAACAATTAAAACAGACCCAGATGAGAGATCACAAAATTTACTAGGGGAACAATTATGTCCATTTAAAAGAGTTTGGAGCCAGATCAGACGCTAAGTAATTTGATATCTGATCAGGCAAAACGCTTTTTGCCACATTTTTTTTTTCAGAATAAAATATTCTACATCCTAAAATAAACATAATTTTCTACTGTTATTGCATTAAGATGTTGTATAAGCTTTGCTTGAACAGGAAAGAATATTATCTTCTCCACTATAGTGTCTCATCTGGATCAGCATTGTTTGCTATTATATCTGAGAATGCGAGTCTGTTTGTATTTTGAGTACTAAAGTCTTTGTCTCCATCAAGGCCACCTGGCTTGAACACTGAAATAAACTGTGTGGGGGAAAAGGTTAAAGTGATATTTTCTGTTAGTTTGCATGTTGGGATCGGCTATCTTCAGTTATACAAGGCAAAACTTTCATTAGCACAAGTTTAAAACTTGTCCAAATTTCAAATAAAACACTTATTTTGTGGGAGTTTGTTATGGAAGCAGCTTTTCTTATATTGCATTTTATTACAAGAAAGTTAACAAGAACTAGGTAAAACAGGAAATTATTTAAAAGCTGAATCTTTTTCATTACTTGATACAGGAACTCTTTCAAATGCCATCATAGTTTAAAATATCACTTGCTTTTAACAAGGCCAATGCTCTCCCTATTGGGGAGGTAATATTCTGTATAAAGTTCAACCAAAAGTATTAGTTAACTCTGAAAATCAAACACTTTAACCCTCTAAGTGCTGGAATTAAGTTATACAATGTACATATTATTTGCAAAAAATGAAGATCCAGATCAGAGGGCTCCTGAAGGAGCTTTTAAATATTTAGGGACCAAAACCCTTGAGAATCAATTTAAATTGGTAATCCATCAGAAAAAGAAAGAGTATATTTGAAAATGCAGTATTGTAGTCAATAGAAAAATATTTCTTCTTCAAAGACACACAAAGAGCTCAAAAGACAAATGGTATAGAATAAATTTGTATACAATAGTGGTAAGCTAAGAATGCTGTGTATAAGCCTGGCTCTAAGAACCAGAAGATTCGAGTAACTATCAAACCTGTGTTGAATGACTATTTCAATGAAGATTTGTATACATATTTACCCTTTCCTCTCAGCCTGTCTTCAGTTTAAAAGACAGGTGACAACCTAAAGGAGGTCAATAGTAAAGCAGAATGCACCTTAAAGCACACTCTGCTTTACTTTCAGCCTGCTTTAACTTACTATATCCTAAGGTATAAAATATTGAGGCATATTTATGACTTTATGAATTGAAACTACTTTTGTATTTTCTTCTAAGGAGAAATAAATTAAATGTACATTTATGAAAATTTGAATAACAAGCTATGAGAGAAAGGCTTTAAACCTGTCCATAAGTTTATTATAATGATTGGTCACTTAACATAGGTCTTATACATGATATACGTATATAACATTCATGTAAAAGTTTTCATGATAAAGAAGGAAGTTATGATAACTGCAGCAAGCTTTTCAGATCTGATAAAGTATAAATAATAAAACAAGCTTGAAAAATATTACTGTTATTGAAAATGACAATATAAATAAATATTGAACAGCATGACAGGAAAAAGGGTATATGGAATGGTGTAAAGACAGTTGTCCTGGACAGTCCAATAGTCATTGACATGATTATTATTTACAGTAAAACCTTTCTATAATGTGTTAAGTATTAGGGGTTTCTGACAGGTGATTGCTTAAAGCAAGGTGACAGTAAAACAGAAAGCTGCTTTAGAATTTTCTGTTTTACTGTCACCTTGCTTTAACCTTTTAAACCCTATTCCCGCATATAGACATCCTTTTCAAACAGTGTACATGTGAATAATACACTTGTCCTATGCAAACAGTGACAACCAAGATCAGAGGGCTCATAAGGAAGCCCTATGATCAGGGTCTTCACTGTTTGTTATAATGCCAAACATTGATAAAAACAACCCTTAAAAGTCAGAAATGGACTAGACTAAAACGGAAACTGGAATTGTCCATTTAAAGTTTCAGGGAGGAAAGAGTTAAGCTGTCATCTGTCTTTTACATACTAACTTAGCCTTCTTTTTAGTGGTCATAACTATATGGAGAAGGTTTAGTATACATAATTATCAACTTTGACAGAACTCCAATTGAGGCCTGAAGTTTATTGGAAGACTTAGAAGATGAAGAACTGCAAAAAGTGAAGACCCTGATCAGTTACAGTGTAGGAAGAATGGCAACTGATCTGGGTCTGCACTTCTTGTAATACAGAAGTACATGTACCCACTTTCCCTACACATGCTGTTCATAAGTATGTGAGGTGCACAAATAACAAATGTATAAAATGGGATGTGCAAAACGTTTATGTCACATTCAGTGCTCCAGATAAAAGGAGGTAAAATAAAATCACAAATCCTTCATTCCTCCACAAAACCCTATGTTATGACTACTCATTAGAATCGTCTCAAAGAGACGATTCTAATGAGTAGTCACAACATATGGTTTATTTGAGAAATAATTATTTCATTACTTAAAATTCTAATGAGTAGTCACAACATAGGATTCAATTGAGACGTAATAATTTCATTACTTGAAATTCAAATGAGTAGTCACAACATAGGATTTAGTTGAGAAATAATAATTTCATTACTTGAATCTCAAATGAGTAGTCACAACATAGGGTTTAGTTGAGAAATAATAATTTCATTATTTGAAATACTCCAATTATCTGAAGCTGTGATTTATATGTTACAATTGTGCTGTACAAATTGACAACAAGACTATTATGCTGTCTAATCCACATCACTCAGTGCATGTCACAGGTTCATGCAGTGCCCGCACACCATCCAAAGGGTGGGCTTACTTTTCGCTGAGGACAGCCAGCAACAAGTTTTTGTAGTCTCCGCGACACTCCCTGCCTATCACATCCGTTAAGCTTTGGCTATAAAGCTCCATATACTTTGCCTTAATGTCTCTCGTATCAATCTGAAATGAGAAGAATTATCAGATAATCTTATCACCAGCTTATCAAATAATTGGATGGCTTCTATTGATTCCACTGTTCTGACTACTAAATTCTCAGCAATTATTCTCTGTAATGAATCTATTGACTCATTCATCCTTGAATATTTTAATGGACAATTCCATCTTCCAATTAAATCCAGTCCATTTTTGACTCTTTTAGTATTTAGGAATGGTTTTAACAATATGCTGCAAAATGACAAACAGTGCAGACCCTGATCAGAGGGCTCCTGCAGGAACCCTCTGATCAAGGTCCACACTGTTTGCACAGAACAAGTGTACTCTTTACAGGTACAATGTTGTTTATGAAGAGTATACTCGTCGCTAGTGCTGAATGTGTTTACCCATATATAGTGTTGGAACCAGATTTACATGTTCTTTGCAAACAGTGTATACCAAGACAAGAGGGCTATTTCTAAACAAGAGACCCAGAGGGTCACATTTCGCTCACCTGAGGACATTGTACCATAGAATCTGACTGGGCAACCAACATTTTGATATAGCTATGACCCAGGTGCCATAATTTGATCTTGGTAGAGGACCACAATGCGAAGCTACATGTCAGATATTAATGATCTGGGCCTTACGGTTTAAGAGAAGATTTTTAAGGTTTTCCTATAAAAACTGATAAGCCACTGGGTGGGGCCAATTTTGACCCAGGTGTCATAATTTGAACACACTTGGTAGGGAACCACAAGGCCAAGCTATATGTCAAATATTAAAGATCTGGGCCTTACAATTTCAGAGTAGAAGATTCTCAAAGGTTTTCCTATATATGTCTACCGGTATGTAAAACTGATAAGCCCCGGGGCAGGGACAAATTTGATCAAGGGGTCATAATTTTGAACAATCTTGGTAGAGTACTATAGGGCAAAGCTACATGTCAAATATAAATGATCTTGGCCTTACGGTTTCAGAGAAGGAGATTTTTAAAGGTTTTCCTATGAAAAACTAATAGGCCCGAGGGCATGGCAATTTTTGGCCTGGGGGTCATAATTTGAACAGTCTTGGTAGGGGACCACAATGCAAAGCTATATGTCAAATATTAAAGATCTAGGCCATACAGTTTAAGAGAAGACAATTTTTAAAGGTTTTCCAATATAAGTCTATGTAAAACTGATATACCCCGGGGCGGGGCCAATTTTGACCCAGGGGTTATAATTTGAACAACTTTGGTAGAGGTCTATAAGGCAAAGCTACATATTAAATATAAGTGATCTAGGCCTTACAGTTTCAGAGAAGAAGATTTTTAAAGGTTTTCCTATGAAAAACTGATAAGCCCGAGGGCGGGGCCATTTTTGGCCCGGGGGTCAATATTTGAACAATCTTCGTAGAGGACCACAAGGCAAAGCTATATGTCAAATAATAAAGATCTGGGCCTTACAGTTTCAGAGAAGAAGATTTGTAAAGGTTTTCCTATATAAGTCTATGTAAAACTGATAAGCCCCGGGGCGGGGCCAATTTTGACCCGGGGGTCATAATTTGAACAATCTCGGTAGAGGACCATATGGCAAAGTTACCTGTCAAATATTAATGATCTAGGCCATACAGTTTTGAGGAGAAGATTTTTAAAAGTTTTCCTAAGAACAAGAGGGCCAGAATGGCCCTTGATCGCTCACCTGACCATGGTGACACTAGGATGGGTCACGTGATTTCAGAAAAGAAGATTTGTAAAAGGTGACCCCCAGGACGGGGCCAATTTTGACCCCAGGGGCAAAATTTGAACAACAAAGATAGAGGACCTGTAAACGATGATATGTGCAAAATATCTAAACTCAGTTTTACTATGGTTTCAGACAAGAAGATTTTTGAAGTTTTCATTGAAAAAATCTATTTTTAGCTCCGGTGACCCAGATATGCAACAGACCAGAACCAATTCATCCATATATGTGAAGGACCTCTAAAAGTTACATCATGCCAAATATCAAAGCTTTGGCCATATTGGTTTCTGAGTAAAAGATGTTTGAACATTTTCCTATGTAACTCTACGTAAAACGGTGACCTCCGGGGCGGGGCCAATTTTGACCCCAGGGACAACATTTTAACAACTTTGATAGAGGGCCTGTAGACGATGCTATGTACAAAATATCTAAACTCAGTGTACTATGATTTCAGAAAAGAAGATTTTTGAAGTTCTCATGGGAAAAAATCTATTTTTAGCTCCTGTGACCCAGATATGCAACAGACCATAATCAATTCAACAATATGTATGAAGGACTTCTAGAAGTTATACCATGCCAAATATCAAAGCTTTGGTCATATTGGTTCCAGAGAATAAGATGTTTGAACATTTCACTATATAACTCTATGTAAAACTGTGATCCCCGGGCGGGGCCAATTTCGACCCCAGGGACAAAATTTGAACAACTTTGATAGAGGATCTGTAGACGATGCTATGTGCAAAATATCTAAGCTCAGTGTACTATGGTTTCAGACAAGAAGATTTTTTAAGTTCTCATGGGGAAAAATCTATTTTTAGCTCTGGTGACCCAGATATGCAACGGACCGGAACCAATTCAACAATATAAGTCAAATACCTCTAGAAGTAATACCATGCTAAATATCGAAGCTCTGGACATATTGGTTTCAGAGAAAAAGATGTTTGAACATTTCACTATATAACTCTATGTAAAACGTTGACCCCCGGGGCGGGGCCAATTTTGACCTCAGGGGCAAAATTTGAACAATTTTGATAGAGGACCTATAGGTAATGACATGTGCCAAATATCTAAGCTCTGGCTCTTGTGGTTTGTGACAAGAAGATTTTTTAAGATTTCCTTATTTTTTCACTTTGGTTGCCATAGCAACCAGAGTTCTGCATGGTTTCAAATTCTTTGAACAAATTTGAAAGAGCTTGACCCAAGGAACATTCCTGTGAAGTTTGGTTGCAATCAGTCAAGTGGTTTTGGAGAAGAAGATGTTTGAAGAAATTGTTGACGCACGACGCACAACGCACGACGCACAACGACGGACGCTGGACATTGACTGACCACAAAAGCTCACCTTGAGCACTTTGTGCTCAGGTGAGCTAAAAACTGATAAGCCCCAGGGCGGGGCCATTTTTTACCCCAGGGTCAAACTTTGAACAATCTTGGTAGAAGATCATTAGGTTATGATACATACCAAATATCAAAGGTCTTGGCCTTTGGGTTTCTGAGAAGAAGATTTTTTAAGATTTTCTTATGCATTAAAAGTAGTCTATACGGTCATGTTAGAAAATCTGGTCCTACAGCAAGGGGAATAATTCTAGCCAAAATCTTTGAACAAGATTTCGTTCCCCCTTGTCACTGATGCTTCTGACAAAGTTTGGTTGAAATCGGGTCTGTGGTTTCAGAGGAGATGTTTGAAAATGTGAACGGACGACGGAAGCCAGACACCGGACGACGGACGGAATGGTATCACAATAGCTCATCCTGAGCCTTCAGCCCAGGTAAGCTAAAAATGTCAGCCAACAAATAATAATTTGGTCATATTTAAACAAATTAAATTACGAAATGAAATTGATCATTTGTTGCTGAATGCAGATAATTTTTATGTAAAGTTGTTTGAATATGACCAAATTATTATTTGGTGATGGTGAATTTTGCACAAAACTCATCTTTAAAACTGAGCACAGGCTATGACAGAAATTAGGCAAAAGATGCAAAATTATACTTGATTAATTAAATGAATATTTAACAACAAAAACCAAACATCCGTTTTGTCTGATTTCATAATCATTAAATTTGATGCATATTAATTCAACACAGGCAAAAAGCTTATGCAAAATAGTAATCCCAGAAGATCTCCCTCCTAAAATTGTGGAATTAATATTGAATTTATATTTACAGAAAAAACTTAAATTGAGAAATAAATTCACTAAATTAAAGAATGTAAAATGTCTCCAATCTCTACAGTATTGAAACAGTTCAGTGTTTTCATAATACTAGCAAAAAACAAGTATTTTAATCAAAGGGAAGTAACTCCACATACTTCCCTAGACAGTAATATTTGTTACGACCAAGTTGTTGTTAGTGCCCATGATAAAGGCTATCATATAACATATTTGGGGTCTCACTGCAAAATTCAAGTTTAATCAAAGAGAAGTAACTGTGAACCCTACCTCTGATCTGGACACTATAATTCTAATGAGCATGTTGTCGTTAGTGCCCATGTTGTTAAAGCAGCTGTGAAGCTTCTCTGTATGGAAGGCTACTGGATCCTCAACAGCTTTAACTGCAAACATAAAACAAAATAATAAAATGAAATACATGTAACTAGATAAAATATAATAAAATACTATAAAACAAATAAAATATAATAAAATACTGTAAAACCATGCTATATCTATAGTTGTATATACTGATATTTTATATTCAAGTCTTTCTAGCTGTGGACTACTTTCTTAGTGTAGAAATAATTAAAAGCTTAAAAGATCGATTTATGAAGTAATGTTGAGTAAAACAAAAAACATATTCTATAATACAGTAAACATGTACTATTACAACAGCCGAAAAGAAAGTACATTGATAGTGCTAAATTCAGGTAACAGCTTAATGCATGATAAAAGTAAAACAGAAAGCTCCTACAGGAACATTCTGGTTTACTCTCATCTTGCTTTAAGCAAACATTTGCCTTAAATATCCCATAACAATCCTTCCATTGAGTGGTCTAATGAGTGGCTGTAAATTAACTGTGAACGTCCATAGTTCAACATTTACCACTGAGAGGGTTCAAGGTTTTGTATATAGTGGTCATTACAGCACAAATTTACTTAACCATTACTTAATATCCTGTTTCTAGTTCTGGAGACAGGTGATTACTAAAAACAGGTTTAAGTAAACCACAATGGATCTAAATGATGTGCGCTCTGCTTTACTTTAAGCAATCTACTAGGATATAGGAAATATTTCTTATTATTACACCTCGCTTTGAGTTACAATGTTAAATTCCCATAGACCTACAGTTAACATTTTGCATGTCTTTTACATCTATTCAAAATATACTGTCACTCTTTATGATATTCTTTTTGTGACGTCACTCTAAAAGACATTGCTTTTTTACTCCGTCCGAAAACGTACTGTCAGCATTGACATTGAGTTCGCTATTGGATACATTGGAACGTTATAAAGAGTGGTAACATAATTATAAACAATGTGACGTCATAGACGGCGACGTCGTTTCCCGCGTTACGTACATGTCTGCGCTAAATTAGTATTCACAACACATTTTATAAAATACAAATGAGACGATTCTAAAGCTAGAATTGATAAGCTCGGTGTAATAAAATAAATATTAGATGTCAGTTTGCGTGACATTCAAATTGTCAACCCTCGAAAACAAGAATGTCACCCTCGGCTACGCCTCGGGGTGACATGCTGTTTCTCGGGCTGACAATTTGAATGTCACGCAAACTGCCATCTAATATTTATATACTGTACATTCATGACTGTATAAAATGGAACTATTTTCTTCAATGGAGGGTGAAATTAAAGGTGTAAAAAGGCATATTTATGGAGTAATGGGTTAACAGTATTTTCCTTACCTATACTGCAGTAACTTTCTTCATCATCACCAAGGCTTGCCTTTGATAAACCAGCATAAATATCTTGGCCTGCCAACTGGAAAAGAAACAGTACATGTAGATAACATTTACGATGCAATGATCTTGAAATAACCTTTGTGTAAAGCCATCACATGCATATCACAGAACAAAAATAATTTTAAAAGCTATTATAATATTCATAGCTTTTGTCCTCCATACATTATAATAAAGCCATCTTTATAAGATTGCATGAGTTTTTCTTTTGATTTCATGTTGTACACAGATTGTTCTGTATCATAGCAACATCTAGTAAATAAGAAATTAATGAGGCTTAAATAACAAATGAAAGATATTACATGAAAACCTAATTAATAGAATAAGTCATTAACAATTTATGTAGCACTATTTATTCAAATATTAATTCAATATCCTTCAAACCATAGAAAATGTTACAATTACCCTACATTTTGACTGCAACATTTGCGATATGTTTCTGAAGAAATGCTAAAAAAATTACATATGCATTTTCTTTATTAAAGAGTCAGAGATTTAAAAAGTTTTTTTCCAGAAGAGAACTTGGTTACTTAGTGTCTTAGCTGGATCCAACGTTTTGCAAAGATAATCACTAAAATGCTCATAAAGTACTAAATCCAAGGACAAACATGTTGAGTTCAGATGTATGCATGTAAAGTATAATGATGTCAGTTCTGTCCTACAAAGTTTGCCTTAACCCATTATTCCATTGCCTGTTTCTAGTTTTGAAAACTGGTGACCACTTAAAGCAGATAAAACATAAAGCAGAAGGCTCCTTAAGATGCATCCTGCTTTACTTTAAGTCTGCTTTAATTATTTAAGCTACCATCTTTTAGAAGTATACTATATATGAGAAATATTTCTTACAGTAGGTGCATATTTTCATGATTGTATTAAGTGGAACTATTTTCTTTAATGGATGAATGAATTAAGGGTGTAAAAATGTATCTATGGACCAGGAGTAATTGATTAAGTCAGCAAATGTAAACATGTTATTTTTAATAATAGTGCACTTCAATATTTATGAAAAGCTAATAAAATAGCAGAGCTCCAGATAAGGGGAGTATTTCAAAAACTTAATTTTTTATTTCTGCATTAAACCCTATAGTGTCCTTTTTCATTAGAATCTTCTCTTTGTGAAGATTCTAATGAGTAGTAACACCATAGAGTTTGGTGCTGGAATAAGCGCAAATATATTGGATTTGTTTAGTTCACTCCCTCTTATCTGGAGCCCTGAATTAAGTAGCATAATAATATACAGTGCTTCCTCTCTCAGAGCTCCAGATAAGGGTAGTTTTTCAAAAACTAAAATCTTTATTTCTGAATTAAACCCTATGGTGTCACTACTCATTAGAATCGTCTCGAAGAGACAATTCTAATGAGTAGTAACACCATAGGATTTGGTGCTAAAAAGAGTGAGAAAATATTGAATTTGTTGAAAAAACTACCTCTTATCTGGAGCCCTGCTCTCTACAATGACACCAAATGGGAGACAAATATTGTGTACATTGTTTTGGAGGGCGTCGTTATAGGGAGGGAAATTGGCTTACATTTGTAAACAACTTGAATCCAGATCAGACACCATGTAACTCGGCATCTGATCTGGATTCAGACTGTTTGTCACTTGTCACAATTTTAAACAGACGATATTGTACCAGTAAAAGCGTTAGACATTAACGTATTATTTGGGGAACTGCAACAAGGGTCGTTGTAAGGAGGGAGTCGTTGTTGGGAGGGCCGTTGTAGAGAGGGAGCGCTGTTATATCAAACATACCAAAATACATGTCATAAAATAATTGCTTCTATGTTATGTCTAGCATGCTTGTCTTAATTGTTAAGATTCATGCTGCATTTCAAAACAAATATATCTCTCAAACCAACACCTATATGGCCAAGACAAACATACAAACTTGTTGTAAGAAGCCACTCAAATGAAGTTGAATTAAAAGAAATTAACTATAGACAGTAGTTTAACCCTTTCCTCCCTGAAACCTCAAATGGACAATTCTAATTTTCAATTTAGTCTAGTCCATTTTTGACATTTAAGGGTTGATTTTTACAATATATGTCAAAATTACAAACAGTGTAGACCCTGATCAGAGGGCTCCTTAAGGAGCCCTCTGATCAGGGTCTACACTGTTTGCATAGGACAAGTGTACTCCTCACATGTACGCTGTTTGCAAATGACGCATATATGCGTGACTAGGGTTCAAAGAGTTAATGCAGGAAAAAAGTTTACCAAGGAGCTATCTGTTTTCCTTTTTGTTTAAAGCAGTTATCTCTACACTATCAAAACTTCATCAAAATTGGCAGCTTAACACAAGTTTGTTTGCATCCAAACTCCAAAGTATACATGTGATATAGTCATTGGTTGCAATGCAGCTAAAAAGAGGCATACTGATGACAACTGTTTGTCTCTCTGATAGTGTACATATGACAACTGTTTGTCACTCTGATAGTGTACATATGACAACTGTTTGTCACTCTGATAGTGTACATATATCTACACATATACAAAATATGTATAGATTTAACCCTTTACTCCAATGGCCTTTTTTTTTTTTTTGAAGATGGGTGACCAGTTAAAGTAGGATGAAAGTAAAGCAGAATGCACCTTAAGGTGCATTCTGCTTTATTTTCAGCCTACTTTAAGCTACAATCTGCTAGCTAGATTTAGAAAAAATTTCTTATAGTGCAATACGTAACTGTATAAAAGGAACTATTTTCTTCAGTGGAGGAATAAATTAAATGAGTTAATATGTGTATCTATGGCGTATAGGGTTTAACTAAATTGATATAGATTTAATTTCAAATCAGAGTTCCAGCAGAAGACATTTTGAGCAGAAAACTGTTTCGCCAAAAATATTTCAAGTGCCCAACACTGCAAAAAAAGTCACCAGACTGGTTCTCCTGTTATCGCCTATTATTGGCAAATTCACATCTTTATATCACTTCTGAGTGTTCCTAATTTGAGAACCAATCATCTGCTTCCATGATATGACAAATCTTAACCCCTTCACTACCAAACGTATCTACATCAGTATTTGCAAACAATTTAAATACAGATCCTGCACCAAGTTACAACTTAGTGCCTGATCATGATCTAAACTGTTTGAAACTCATATCCACGTTTTTTTCTTCCAAAATGCCTAAAATCTACATATGAGAAATTGGTATATACAACAATGATTTTGGCAAAAGATATGGTTGCAGTGAAGGGGTTAATTACACTCGTCTAGACTATCATTTCCGCAGGTTTTCCAAAAGACAGCTTAACCTTTATCCTGTTTTGGAATTGTCATCTGCAAAATTTTACAAATTAACTTTTTTTATTTTCAAATACCGGTAGAAGAAACTCAAAGACAACTGTCAAACAGTTTGAATCCAGATCAGATGCTGCATTATGCAGCATCTGATCTTCATCCATACTGTTTGCAAATACCAGTCAATTCGTGATTGACAGGATAAGGGTTAGACCTTGTCATAATATAGACAAGTTATGAATACTTTTAAAAGTGAAGATCAAGCTCAGGCCCAACAAAAAAATGGATTCTGGACCAAAACTGTTTGTCACTCTAATAGTATATGTATCACATATATAGCAGATGTATAGTTAGATTTTAGAAACTAGAGCAGAATACATGTTGAGCAGATGATGATGTTAATTGTTCATTTATAGACATTAGGTTCCATCGGAAGCTATATACTATATAACCGCAGCCATCCTTGAAGCCATACATATCTAAATGCATAAATTATAATAACCCACTCTGCATATTTGACCCACATGTTGGCTGATTAAACTTGTTTTCTCAAAGAAATATATTTTTAACCTTTCTCCTGCTAAAAGGGTTAATTAACAAATAAAGATTTCTAAAAACAATGTAGACCAAGATCAAGCAGCTCCTGAAGGCGATGTGCAAATATTGACTTTTCATTCTACAGAAACCAAAATGTGCCATGAATGTCAAAATGTTTTATACCTTACGGGCGTGGAAAGGATATGAGAAAAAGGCTGATGCCCCCATCAGCATCCTTAACAATATATTGCAAATCATTTTTCAAGTCCAAATTAAATCTAGGTCAAGGTTAAATCAAGGTTGGGTGATATGGGTAAATTGAGAATGGTCCAAGGCAACATTTGTATAAGTATCCAGGCATTGTCATAATCAGTATTGATGCTAGAAGAAACCGTAAAATCTGGTTTATATATAGATGTCGGGCATAAAAACAAGTAGATTGGCCACAAGATTGCCCATCAAGGGGCATAACTCTACCAAAGATAGTTGAAAAATCGGAATTGATTAACTCATCCAAACTATTTAAGCAAACAAAGCATCCTACAAAGTATGATGAAAACTGAGCAAAAATTATAGCATAAAAAAACTGAATGGATGGATGGACTGATAATCAAACATATATTCTAACACACCTCGCCCACACCCCTATATAAGCGAAGAAGGACCGTCTCAGTGTACGAATTTTCAGTAGAACACTCACGCGCTAAACGTTCTAACGTGACGTCATTTGGCTTCAAAAGTGCGTACGCCAAGAAATGTAGCGCCGTTGCTTCGGTGCAAATTTCGGTTAAATTATGTGTTAGAATCGAAATAAAAAATTCATACCAGTGTTCTATCTAACAATCGAACACTGGTAGTCGTTGAGATGCTTGAAATTAAATCACTCGGCCTAAAGGCCTCGTGATTAAATTACTACGCATATCAACTCCTACCAGTGTTCGATTGCACGATAGAACACTGGTATGAATTTTTTATTTCTTAACTATAATATCCTGTTTTCAACAGGTGTATAAAAATCTGAGATGCAGATATGCTTTTACATATAGTTTACATATCACTATAGGTAAGTTACAATAACTATATCATTGCATTTTCAATCAACTTATACTATCTGAAAAGAAAGCCTACTAAGTATATACATGAACAATAGCAATTTGGCTACTGTTATAATTTGCTGTGCAAAACTTAACCCTTAGCCCGCCAAATAAATTGTCGTCTGCTATATTTCTCGTCTGCTTCAAGTTTCAAAGTGCTTCAAAGTTGCTCAAAATTGCTGAAAATGTTGTCCGAGTGTCAAACAGCTTGGATCCGGATGAGACGCCGAGTTACTCGGCGTCTCATCCGGATCCAAGCTGTTTGCATATGGAGCTAGTCGTGACTGGCAGGCTAAGGGTTAATAATAACTTGGACTATATGATATAACATGTAAAATTTACATCAATATCTTCACTAACATTCGCCATTCAAACCACACTTTCCCCTAGCCAGTGTGCTCTGTTTATTACCTTAACCACATATGATCTAAAACAGCATCATGTTATAATATAGACAACATGTCACAAAACTATAACCATAACCACACATAACCTAAAACAGCCTAATGTTATAATGTAGAAATGTATTGTTATACTAAAGACATAACGGTCTCATAAAGCATGAGAATGCTTATTAAACAATGCAGAGAGATAGACATTATTTTTTCCCTATTAACTCTTTCCTCCCTGAAACTTTAAATGGACAATTCCAGTTTCCATTTTTGTCTAGTCCAATTCTGACTTTTAAGGGTTGTTTTCGTCAATGTTTGGCATTATGACAAACAGTGAAGACCCTGATCAGAGGGTTCCTTTCGGAGCCCTCTGATCTGGGTCTTCACTGTTTGCATAGGACAAGTGTACTATCCACATGTACACTGTTTGAAAAGGACGCCTATATGCGGGACTAGGGTTCAAAGAGTTAATGTGTTTGCAATAAACCAATTATAATATCTCTACTGCAAACAGTTTGGAGACAGATCTGGGGCCCGTTTTATAAAACTTTGTACGACAAATGTTGTCATAAGTCAGATTATAAAAGTCTCAATTACATTGTATTAGTTATTTCTCCATCTAATCCTGTCTTGTGATATCTCTTTGGAATCGTCTTGAAAAGCTGACGCCAAAGAGATGTCACAATTAAGACAGGATTAATATGAGAAAACAGAAATTAAATGTATTTTAAAGTTTTGACATACGACCGTTTTTGTCGTACGAAGTTTTATGAAATGGTCCCCAGGTGCTTTTTTTTTTACATCTAATCTTGTTCCACATCGTTTGCCTCTCAGATTTTAAGTCATCCATATTTTCAAAAATCTGTTATTACATTTTATTGTATTGTATTTGTATTCAGCTTCTTCTAAACCTGATAGAACAGTACCTTCCCCAATGTATGGCATGGAATAGCATGAAAGGTATTGTGTGAAATTACAGTAAAACCTCTCTATAACAACAACCAAATTGTGTTAATTATTAAGTGTTTAAAGGCAGGTGACTGCTTAAAACAAGGTGAACGTAAAACAGAAAGCTCCTTCAGGAGCTTTCTGTTTTACATTCACCTTATTTAAGCTGTCACCTGTCTTATATGCAGTCAATTAGCCTTTGTTTTAGTGGTCGTAATACAGAGGTTTTACTGTATATTAACCTTTTCTACAAATCATGCAAGCAATTTGGATCCCAATGAGATGCAAGTTTAACGCCACATATGATCAATATCAAAACTGTTTGAAACTTATGTTATATGTTTGCACAAAACAGAAGAAAATATATTTCAGATCAACAGAATTAAGACGGCACCTTTTACAAAGACCTGTATTTTTTACAAATTACAACATGTTCAACAAAACTATTCCATGTGAAAGGTTAGATTAAATTGTTAACAAGAATCGTTATTTGTTTTCTTTTTTGTATTTTATCCCTTTACAGAGTGCATAAACCTTCTGCAAAAAATAAATTAAAGAAAATATGTCATCACAATAGACAAAGCAGTATATGACCTTACTGTGGCGGGAAGCGATAAAAGACATAAAATGCAATTTTTTATTCCAATAGACAATGTTCAAGCAGGATTAGCTATCATAAAAATACAGTAAAACCTCTCTATTATGACCACTAAAACAAAGGCTAATTCAATGTTTAAAAGACAGTTGACAGCTTAACCCATTACCCAATAAAGACAACTAATTACGCCCCTAATTGATTCCACCACTGAAGAAAATAGTTCCAATTTATACAGTCATAAATAAGTATCACACGAAATAGCTTCTATTTTATAGCAGATGCTAGTTTGAAGCAGGATGAAAGTAAAGCAGAATGGGCCTTAAGGCAAATTCTGCTTTACTTTCAACCTGCTTTAAATGGTCATCTGTCCTCTAAATTAGAAACAGGCTATGGGGTAATGGGTTAAAACAAGGTGACAGTAAAACAGAAAGCTCCTAAAGGAGCTTTCTGTTTTACTGTCACCATTGCTTTAAGCAGTCACCTGTTATAACCACCTAATAATTAACACAGTTAAGTGGTTAAATGGAGAGAGTTTTTACTGTAAGTAAACATTCAGATAACTAAGCTCATTGTGTTTGCATACCTTCTGGTATTCCTCAAATGTTGCTTTGACCTGGTACTGGTTTTTGGTTGACAGTAAAGTCTGGAACACTTCTGAAGATGGGTCTATCGGTGATTCTCCTTTCTGAAAATACACAAATAAATTGAGATATATTTAACACACCATTTTTTATGCTTTCATTTTACTCCTCCACTGAAGAGACTAGTTCCACTTTATACAGTCATAAATAAGCACAATAAGAAGTTTTTACGCCTTTAATTGGGCCTCCATAAAAATATGTCTCCCTCACTAAATTTGGGGAGACGTAAAATAGCTCCACTTTATACAGTCATGAATATGCACCATAAAAAATCTATCATATCTTTAACTGGATGATACCTTAATAAAGGAGACTGAAAGTCAAACAGAATGTGCCATAATGCACACTTTTCAACCTGCTTTAAATGGTTACATGTTTTCAAAACTAGAAACAGGCTATGGAGAAATTGGTTAAACTATCCTAATCAGATTACTGGAAGTGTCCTGGCTAACATACATACCTGATACAGTGCCTCTGCATCTTGTTTAGCCTGGCTGGCATTCACAGCTGTTTCTTCCTGCCTCTCCCCGCGAGCCAGTTGTGTGAACAAGGCCTTCAAGTGGCCATCTGTGTCTCTTGTAATATCCATCTCCATGTCAGTCTTATAGGCTGAAAGACAACAATAATGTTAGTGAACCGTACCACTCGTCTAGTAAGTCATTTTAAACCAGTGCAATGGAAAATACAGTGAAGGTCAAAATAATTGGTTCTAGTTTTACCAAGATCTAATGTCACTGAAAACTACGAGAAAGAATGACTCTAATATGATGAGATTGAACTTCAATGGTTCCAAACAATTCATAAGGTGATAGGAAATGTTAAAATTACCTTTGGTCTTGTCAAAATATATACAATTTTAATCAAAATAAAAGTATGCAAATTGAAACTAAATTGCCATCTGTTGTTAAAAATGTCCATAAATATTTTGAGTGGTAGCTTAAATCATTAAACCCTGATAATAGATACGACCTTTGCAAACTGTATACTTGATTAACAAATTCAAATTCAAATTCTTTATTTCACTCAGTACAACAGAATACAATGTACATGTAAATACCTATGCGAAGGGTGTACTTTTTTTAAGATCAAATGGTTCCTTAGATAGAAAACATCTGATCAGGATATACATTGTTTGTCAATTTTCAAATGTTTGTATAAACAACCCTAAAATATCAAATAGGGACAACCCATTACCCCATAAGCATGCTTTTTATGCCTTTAATTCCTGACAAAAATAGTTCCTCTTAATACAGTCAAAAATATGTACAATTTTATACAGTCATTAATATGTACCATAAGAAATATTTTTTATATCCTAGCAGATGGTAGCTAAAAGTAGGTTGAAAGTTAAGCAAAATATGCCTTAAGGTCATCCCTGAATTCTGTTTTACTGTCAACCTGCTTTAAGTAGTCAACAATCTTCAATACTAGAAACGGGCTATATGGGGTAATGGGATAAATGACAACTGGAATAGTCCATTTGCAATTCCAGGAGCCATTTAGTAAATACATGTACAGCGCTCCCTCTCTACAACGACATTCAATGGGAGACAAAAATTGTGTTCGTTGTTCGGAGGGACTTATTACAGGGAGGGAAATTTGCTTATATTTGCAAACAGCTTGAATCCAGATCAGACGGCGCGTAACGTGGCGTCTGATCTGGATTCAAGCTGTTTGTCACTTGTCATTAAGTTTTTTTTCTGTAAAAATGTCCATTATGTAACTTTGAGAAAAACAGCAGACGACAATTTTAAGCAGACGATATTGCAGCCATGAAAAGGTTGGACATAAATGTCTTGTTTGGGGAACAGCGACAAGGGTCGTTGAAAGGAGGGAGTCGTTGTTGGAAGGGCCGTTGTAGAGAGGAAGTGCTGTACTAATTTTACTTCTTACTTTTCTTGTAATGTTCTTTTATAGCTTTCATCTCCTGTAAAGGTAAGAAAACATACATATTTAATCAACCATCAAAAAATGATAAAAGAACATTTCCACAAACAATAAATTAATGTTGTACATGTTTGGTAATTATCAATTTGACACTTGATTAAATAGGGCTACCATAAGTTAACATGAAAAATCCTAAGATTTCCAAATTTGCATTTTTCGAGTGCGATTTTACGAACCGTATCTTTACCCCATCGCCTGTTTCTAGTGTTTTTACACGTGGCTGCTTAAAGCAGGCTGGAAGTAAAGCAGAATGCGCCTTAAGACGCATTCTGCTTTACTTTCAGCCTGCTTTAAGCTATCATGTACTAGAAAAAAACCCGAAGATTTAGGAAAAATCCGGAGAAATGGTAGACCTGAAACAAGCCAAAGAAGAAAATGAAATAGATATTAAGCCGTTATGAATAGGTTTTACTGTAACGAATTACTTGAGGTGGGCATGGAGCTTCCATATTTAATTTCAGCGTGCTTCTATGCAATTTAAAATATCACAATTTTAACTTTGTGTGCCCTCCAGTTGACTCACCTGTGCTGACCTGCTGCCCAGAACACCTATGAGTGTGGCCTCTGAGGTGCCCAGTCCCTCCACAGCCTCATGTAATATATAGGCATCATACTCAGGCCGGCTCATCATCAAGGCAAGCACTATCTCCTCTGTGTCCCCAGATAGCTCAGACTCCAAGTCTATCATCAGGTTCTAGCAAATTAAATATGAGAGAAACATGAATAGCAGTGAAGACCTCGGACTTTTCGACTTCAACAAGACGAAAAACAAAGGCAATGCAACAAAATGTATAAAATGGCAAGTGTTTTACTAAACAGTTTTCAGCCTGACTAGATGTTCTGAGTTATTCTGTGTCTGATTACCTGTAGGTTTCAAACTGTTTGCAAAGGACATCATTTTTCAAGCACAATCATGCATGTTTATAGGCAAAAAATAATGTATTCCTCTCGACATTATAACCACTGAAAATTTAACTATTCAAAACCCAATAACTGATACCAACAATACCAATGACAGTTAAAAACTGATCATACAGGGACAATTACATTGTATCTCATCACTGGCACTCAAAGAATCAACTCACATTTAGAGATATTTACCTCTATACGGCAAAACAATATATTTTTGCTTCTGATATTTATTGCTCACTGAGGAGAGCTCAGTCAAAAAGTAGTAAACTAAAAATGTCAGCATGTTCACCTCCATTTCTTTCCTAAAAGTCTTTAAGGACAATCGCGGCACATTAATTTTCTTCGGTCAAAGGGATGACACTCATGCAAACATTTTGCTTGAATTGGCTCCCTTTGACCAATACTGTATGATATACTGTATATTATATTTGAAATATTGTATTTTTTTATATCTCAATAAGCTAAAAGATGTGGTCATACCTGCATTTGGTTACCACAATTAGTGATATATACTAATAGGGCTTGAAAAGTGATATATTGTTGATGAATGAACAGTATGGATTTGGACACATTTAAAGTGGTTATCATATAGCAATTGTTGATAGCCCTATATGCAATTGGATTGACATGTGTTGCTCTCCATGCAGACATTTGTACTTTTCAGAAAAACTGATCCGGGTACCTAAAATTGTATGTGTGATTTCAGAAAATTAATGCTTCATCAATATTTGTGAAAATTATTGACAAAATCTGAATGTTTTCACTGTAGGATAAAAAAGCTTTGAAAAATAACTATTTGATGTGTTCCCTTTATTGACCGATAAACTGTTGTTTTCATGTTTTTGGTGCTACTTGCTATTTTTTTCTATTTTATGAAAATATATGTATAACCCTACAAATTAGGTAAATTACAAAGCTTAATAAGATTATTCTGAGATTTTATGATCAAAAGCATGCGTCTCCGGATAATTAGGGGTATACCCAAGAACAAGCTATTAAGAAAAGATCTAGTTTGGGTACCCCCCTATTTTTTATTTCATATTTCTGCATAACAAGGTATATACTAGCAGCATGCAAACTTTAAAAAATCTGAATGTTTTGAAAATTTGAAGAAACTGCCGCAATAGTCTTTAAGAGACAAATCTAATGAGTAGTAATAACACTGGTATTACTCTGGACATATTTTCCTCTAAGACATGCTCATGGCCCTACCTTTTTGTATTTTTGCTCATAGGTCTGTTTGAGTTTCTGTCTCTGCTTGTTGCTCCGTTTAGGTATTATAGCCACTATGACCTGTTCATCTGTACCTATCCCTGCCATTGCACCATTCAGCTTCTCACAGTCATCATCGGGCCTGAAGTTACCCACTGGTCTCACAGTACCATTGTGATCACCATCATCCTTCTCTGCTACTGGCTTCTTCTTCTTGGCAGCCTGGCCATCTTCCTTTTTCTTTCCTTGTGTAGCTGCAGTAGTATCGGGATTGTCTTGTTTGGATTTCTGGGATTGAGCTTTAGGCTTGGAGTCTGTTTTAGATGGAACAGCTGTAGATTCTTTCTCGTCTCCTTTAGTTTTTGTAGCCTCTGTTTTCTTTCCTGCTGGTGGTTTTTTGGTCACCTGCTGTGGCTGCGGGGCTGCTGCCCCCTTTGCCCCTTTCTGTTTTGAAGCTGCTCCCTGAAATTATTTTAAATGCATAAATAAAGACAAATATACATGCATATCTAGCATCTTTTGAAATAAACCGGTATGGAACATGGGCACTCTGTAGGAAATGTGCCACATAATGCTTTATTTGTCATGTTTTTGAATTGTACAAACACTTTCCCTCATGGAAAATCCCATCGTTGCCTTAAGCTATTCCTCATAGAAATATCTTTTCATGCTTTAACCCTGGTCCAATAAATGAGCTGTTGGGAACTTTTTGGCTTTTGGATTCTATTCACAAGCCTATATGGTTCTATATACTGAGACAATGCTTCTTAAAGCAGGCTTAAAGTAGGGGAAGCTTTGGCTTTATTGTCAGTCTGCTTTAAATACATGTTATCTCCTGACCTTAACCCATTACCTCATAGTCTGTTTCTAGTTTTGAAAACAGGTAACTACTTAAAGCAGGCTAAAAGTAAAGCAGAATGTGCCTAAAGGCATATTCTGCTTTATGTTTAGTCTGCTTTAAGCTACCATCTGTTTGAATTGAGAAAATATTTCTTATGATATAATATTCATGACTTTATAAAAGAGGAACTATTTTCTTCAGAGGAGGAATAAATTAAGAGGCGTAAAAAGGTGTATTGTTTAGGTAATGGGTTAAAACAAACAATGAGGGAAAGGGTTTAACTTCTAACTGTCTTTACAGACTATCATGCTTCCTCCAGGATGTGTTGCTGTAGGTAGGATAATTGCTTCTTAGATACAAGTCATGACAGATCATGTCATACAAATTTTCAAATCCATCAAACATTGAGTATATAGTTAATTGTGTTTTAGGGATTCACTCCATCAAATACCTATATGTTGTCTTAAATACAGGAGGAGTCACCTCATACAGGATAAAAACAGACTGATGCAGGAAGATAGTATAGGAGCTGTGTCCATGATTTTTATCCTGAGTTAAGCAGGCAACTCCAAGAGATCTACCTTAATTTCCGGCAATAAGCCTGCACCTTTAGATTATAGCCCACATCCAGCATATTGCCCGCAGAAAATGTAAGAAATGAAAAAAAAATTGGAGAATAAGCCACATCGTCTATATGTTTGCAGCCATATTGTGAAACTTACAAGTCGTAAAGAGTAATATGTCACTATAACTTCCCAGCGTTATCATAGTTAAATACAGGATAGTTATAAAGCATTATTCCATGGTTTGTTTTATTAGGCTTTCAATTTTACTGTCAAAGGTAAAAGTTAGAACGTTAGTGACCTATGAAAACAGCGTAGATCCAAATGATTGTACTTTTTGAATACGTCGACATTGTCGAGTTTTGATTTCATTCGCGGTTTGATAAACCCTTGAAAACTTACTCAATGCAGTCCTTTAGCTGATGGAGAACAATAAAGCTTTTATCGATTGTATGGGTTTTATTGTTGTTGATGGACCCCTAATGTATTCTGTGTTTGTTCATGCACTAAATTTAACCCTTTGTCGGCTAATTGCGACTTTTGTAAAATTCTGACCATGTTTAACCTCAAATAAAATCAGTGTGTACACAGGATCGAAACTGTTTCACATTCGTATTGATGTAACTTCCATAGTTAAAAAGTAAGAGAAACTTGTTGAGTAATGCAATTATAAACTACTTGAATATCCTCTGTATTTTTTACAATTTTGAAAGTAACAGTAACATTTAGTTCCTCATTACACAAGCTGTATTATGTTTGATTTTTTTCTGAAAACCCGATGGGTAAAAAGATTCGTCATATAGCCCGCACCGTGAGATAACCCGCAGGCACCTTCTTGACCGTTGAAAAATGAGACAGCCCGCGGGTTTATTGCCGGAAATTACAGTTCATTTTTCTATATTTTAAATTATTTTTTGATACATTGCGAAATGACAAACAGTATGGATCCTGATGAGGGTGCACTTCACTGGCACAATGTTTGTGAAAGGGGGCATATGAGCATCACTTGGGTTCAATGGGTTGGTACATGATTGACTATACATTTGTTTTCCATTAAGGTAGAGGACCGCTCATGAGATCAGACCAAAATTGGTACAGCCATCAGCCATTCTTTCAACTGCTGGCCTGTTCCCAATTACCATGCTTTAGCATGGTTAAAAAAGTTCAGCAGTTGACAAGAATGGCCAATTGCTCTCTGTAGAGTTCCAATATTGACCAACATCAGCATGATCTCATTAGGTGTACTCAACCTTCAACTGGAACTTATCATCACAGACAACAAACTAGAAATATCCAACCTATATTAACTAATTTGTATCTGTTTCGAAATGTTATCTGTCGTGTCAGAACTTTCAGGGGTTTTTTTCGGTATAAAATCAAGCAAAAGTAGTTTATCTGTGCATTAAAATTAAAGAATGTGCTTTATGTGATGGCTTCAATGTTCTAAATGTAAAGCATAAAGTTCCAGTCCTACAGAAGCTTTCTGCTTTTCTTCCAGCCTGATTTAAGCAGAAACCTGTTTAAAACACTGAACGGAAGCTATATCAAGAAGAAAACTTATACTAAATAATTTCAAATAAATAAAAAAGATTTATAACATTTGTAATGTTATTATATGTCAAAGTATATAACTTGGGATGCAAATCAATTGCTTATGAATATTATAAGTGCATAAAGCAAGGAAAACAATTGACTATACTAAAATCTTTTCTACCTATTTAATAACTTTCAAAAAGCAAACTATCGATACAAGCTATAAAACCAAGCTTCAGCCTATAATGATGCTATTGTTATAGTTTACCATATGTACAAGTTATACTTTCTTTCCAATGCAGTTTGTGCATCAATTCTTGCACCAATCAACCCTGTACTGGGCAATACATTTCAATATTTATAAAGACATGCAAAACAATTACAGTGCAGAAAGCTCCTCTAGAAAGTGGTAGCTCAATGCATGCAGGACAAAAAGTAATGCAAACAGTTTCTATAGACAATGGAAGCTTAACCCTTTACCTCATAGAAGCGACTTTTAGCGCATCTAATTTATTCCTCCACTGAAGAAAATAGTTCCAGTTTATACCCTCATGAACAATTATCATAACAAATATTTTATGTAGCCTAGGCACATTCTGCTTTACTTTCAACCTGCTTTAAGTGTTCACCTGTATTTAATGGTATATACGGGTTATTGGGTAAAGGGTTAAAGCAGAACAAAAGTAGTGAGGAAAACTCCTCATGAAAAGTAGGAACTTATTTATATTATATGTACTATTGGTCATAAGGTCACTACATATTAAAGAAACTGTACAGGCAGTGTCTTTTGAACGTTTGCTTAGAACAAGGTTGACTGTACAGGCAAGGGACATTACCAACACCTCAGTTTACAGCTGCACAAAAAACAATGGGATAAATTATCATAAAGTAGATTGATATCTAAATACATCTATCCGATATACAGAACTTTTTCAAAAACTTAATTACAGACTTTCAATGATGATGCCAAAATCAGAGACCAACTCAAGCAATAGTTGGTTAGACAAAACAAACAAAATGAATGGGTACATTGAAGGAGCTTTCTGCCTTATGTTCAGCCTGTTTAACTCACTAAACCACCTCTCTTATGCCAAGCTACGAGGGAATTATTACATGATATCAGATATTAGAAATATGTTGGGTTTTTTTAAAAAAAAATATATATGCAAATTGATGCTTCCATAATTAAGTACTTAAATACTTAAGTCAGGAAAGGCTTATGCAAGATTTTAACAGCTGCCATGAATACAGACCTAGATTATACAAATATTTTGACTATAGAATTTCTCTTCTGTTTCTCGAATCTTTATGTTCACTACGCAATATTATATCTATTGACAGTTTTATCACAACTCACGTGTTTAAATCCTGGCGGTACTTTGCTGGCAAGTTCAATCAAGCACTTCTGTGTTGGGTGGGGTTTACTTTTGATTTCTTCTGTTAACTCTACGCCATAATTGGCCTTGTACACCTTCCTTATAGCTGGCATGTCAACCTGGCAAAGAAAACAACTGATTGATGTCTTTTTTTGTTAAGGATGTCGGCCTGTCTTTTTGAGCATTATGAAATTTCTGAAAAATTTTACGAACTCGTTTTCAAAAAAATGGTAAGAACTCATTTTTGGTGAATGCATACAGTAATAAAACACTATTTTCCCGGGAAAAAATTGGATTTTCGTTCCGGAAGGGACTTTTTAAGTTTTATGTCCTATTCGTAGTTAACAGCATACACTGTTTTCATAGGTAGGTTGTATTTTGTTACATCCGATTTCGTTTCAATTTCTCAGAATATAAGCATGAAATTTTCATGGTAGTACAGTTTTAGTATAAATTATAGATAGCTCAATAGATAAAATGAATTTTTTTGGAAAAAAAATGTTTTTGGTAAAAGTACTCAAAAAATTGAAAAAATGAGAAAAAATGGATTTTTTAGATAAAATGATCTTTATCTATTTTAAAAGATACGGGACCCTGTGTTTTTATTTGCTATTTCACTAAAACTTTTTGTTTGCAAGGCTAAAAACAACAAATAAAAAATTTTCACAGTGCCTTATTCTCCCATTATAAAAAAGTGGGTGGGATAAATTTTACTCCTTTCTGGTGAAATCAAATATTTTTATTTTGGATCTTGAAAAAACATTATTTTCAGGGTTTATTCTTACTATGGTAATATAAATTAGGATACTTTTGGTACAAATAGATTGTTTAAATAAAGATTGAAAAACCGTAGTACAAAAAAGTAGGAGTTTTTATGAAGCTTCAATTTTAGGGGGGTAGCCTTGAAAAATCTCAAATTGTGAAAAAGAAAGGTCCGGTACCCCCATTTTTTTCACCAGTTTTGTCATAGAAACTAATTTTACTATCAGTATGCAAAGTTTGAAGAATTTGGTACTTACTTTACCAAGGTGCACCTACCCCCTTAAATTATTCTTTTTTGTTAAATTATTCTTTTTTTGTTTCATTATTCAATTTTGTTTTACCTTTTAGAATGCTATTTTCAAATTTGTGATTCAATATGCAAACAGATCGGATCCAGATGAGATGCCGAGTAACTTGGCGTCTCATCTGGATCCAATCTGTTTGACACTCTGATATTATTTCTGAAGGGAAGAAATCTATAAATCTAATCTTGAAATGCTGCAGATAATTTGTTTTGCAGTAAGATTTTGTATAGCGTGGGTAAGGTGAAAATGACAATACTAGTTCACTATCAGATTGAAATTGCACATAACAAATACTAACTGATATAAATTGCCTCTACACCATATGAGGTCCCTGTATCCAATATTTTAACTTTTCCTAATCCATAGAAAATACTTTTGTCAAAAAGTAATTGCATTAATCTAATAAAACCAACTTGCACGGAAAACAAAAGTTCTTGGACAGTGCAAACAATGTAAACTCAGACCAGTAAAATGAAGGCTCATTTTTTTATTTAACTCATTTGCCCCAGAACTTCAAATGGACAATAATATTCTAGCTTCCAATGAAGTCTATTATATTTTTTACTATTATGAGGTGGGGTTTTTTGGGGTTTTTTTGTTTTTTTTACAGTTTATTGCAAAATGACAAACAATTCAACCCTAATCAGGGGGGCTCAGGAGCCCTCTGATTAGGTTGTACACTGTTTGTATTGGACAAGTGTACAAGTCACATGCACATTACTTTTTACAAGATGCAAAAACGTGTAACTATGGGGCCAATGAGTTAAAGCAGATGAAATATGAGTCTTAGGAAACACATTCAGACATCTTGACAGGTGGTCAGGTGCCACACTGCTTTAAGCAGACTGATAATGAAACCGAAGCTTATGAAAGTAATATACCAAGTTAAAGTCTACTTTCAGTCCGAATGACCGCTCAGCCGACTGTACATATACTCCCCTGATCATCGAGCCATCTTGCCTATGAGCACTGCTAACATATGGCGCAGTCAAATGCAGCCGCAGTACCGACTCAGACCCTTCACAGGTACCCATTTTAACCCCTGGGTGGAGAGGAGCAATTCGCGGTACATGTCTTGCTCAAGAACATTCCTGTACATCATCGGGAATTCAGAAAAAAATCCCCTAGTCAGACCGCTGGTCAGGCGGGGGATCGAACTCACGACCCCTGGTATGGTAGTCCAAGGTGTTAACCATTGGGCCACTACCGCCGGCATGAACATTGAGCAGCTATCCATTTTAAATACTAAACACTAGCTATGCATGCTATGCACTTAATGTAGACATAAATTTAATTATCCATGTTTTTAAATATCTGCAAAAACATACCTCAGATCTGGTAACAAGTATGTTGATTAGTATTTGGTCTGATGCCAGCTTGTGTTTGTGTATTTGGTCTGCAAAATAAGCTGGTGGCGATCCTAAACAGTGAACTGAAATGAGAAAATTAAACATGTCTTATATATCACTAAAGGCTACAGCAGATGGATGGGTTATTTCCCAAAAGAAGATATCTGCATTTCATTAGTCCTGAACCAAGCTGCAATACACCCTAAAACTAACATTTACTTAACTTATTGCCTTATAGCCTGTTTCTACTTTTGGGAACAGGTGACGACTGAAAGCATGCTGGAAGTAAGCAGAATGCACCTTAAGGTGCATTCTGCTTTACTTTCAGCATGCTTTAAGCTACCGTATGCTAAAATATAGAAAATATAAAATTTCTCATAATACATATTCATGATTGTATAAATTTGAATTATTTTCTTCAGGGGAGGAAGAAATTAGAGGCATAAAATAGCATACAGTATGGATAAATGAGCTAAATGCTACTAGGAGTATCTTACCAAGTGTACTGAGTATCTGGTAAAAGTCCTTGGGACAGTCTGCCTTCATGGCCTGTAGGATACCTTGGCCGCACACAGCCTTGTACTCTGTCACTATGGCCTGTATGTGAGCATAACTGCGAGTGTTGAGCAACTTTATGAACAAACCACTATCACTATCCCACCTACCATCACCAGCCTGAAACAAATAAACATATACAGTCAAACTTCGATATCTCAAACTCGGTTAAGTCGAACATACCCTTATTTCAAAGTTGAAACGTGGCTAAGCAACGCTTTAACTTTGAAATATGGGTATATTAGACTGAGCCAAGCATGATATAATGCAGGCCATGTGTCAAACTATCGGATAGTTTGAGTTAAGCGAGTTCGAGATACCGAAGTTTGACTGTAAATTATACCGAGATCATGCATTCATATCAAGTACAAATGTATGATATGCACAAGAAATAATAGGATGTAATCAATGCTAAATCTTCTTTAATTTAGACCAAGCCACAAGGTTATTAAGATATCTCAGACTTAACTCAAAAGCTTTATAACCTTGGGGCTGGGAATGCAGCAAAGCTTAGAGTTGATATGTCTATAATTTTGTTTATTTTATCATATGGTTGAAAACAGTTTGAAACCAAAAAACAAAAGCACAATGATGGCATTAAATATGCCCATTAGTACAAAGTAAATGATAAGCAAGCATATATGACACTCAATATGATTATGTTCAAAACTGTAGTTGGAAACTGCCTACTAGACCTTTAGATATCATCTGGAAACAACATACAGTAGAATCTCTCTATTACGACCACTAAGTTGTGTCAAATATTAGTTGCTTAAGACAGGTGACTGCTTAAAGCAATGTGAAAGGAGCTTTCAGTTTCCCATTCTTATTGCTTTCAGCTGTCACCTGTCCTTTATACGGACAAATAGCCTTAATTTTAGTGGTTGTAATAGAGAGGTTCTACTGTATTTGAATGAAACCTTGTCAATTTTTTGCTGGAAAACCCTGTATACATGTATGTAAGTATGTTTTCGTATGTATTGGTATATTTTGTCATATTATACATACCTCATGTAGGGCAAGTGCGTCCTTTCTGGCTTCTCCCAGGTCTACATCAGATGATTCATCTTTAGACCCCTACAAAATTAAAACAAACATAATTATACAACATTCAAAACAATTGATTCATGAAGTTAGCCTACTCTTAAGATGGATTATTCTATTGATAAGATTCTATCATATAACTGAAAAGATTGTTTCACAGACAGTTGGAACTTTATAATACTTAATAAATGTCATTCTAGTATTGTCAAATCCTAAAATTCTCGATATCCGGTTTAAATGCTGTAATTATCATAAAATTTGAGACAAATAGCTTTTATCACAAAGTAATTTCTCCAAAAGTGAAATCTGAATGGCAAACAGTGTAGACAATTATCAGATCGCTCCCTCAGGAGAAGTCTAATCTAAGTATTCACTGTTTGCTCAGGCCTATAATGTCCAAATACTTATGATCATTACAGTATGTGTCAAAATTGTCCCCTGCTGAAGTCTTAAAGTTAAATAATTTCTTCTTTAATTTCCCTTTGAACTGTTAATTTATAAACTAAGTAGCTTAGTTTTAAAACATCAAATTTGCTTTTAACTAATAAAACACATTTTCTGTTACTTCTGTTTTTCTGAAAACGTTATAAACAGGACTTGAAATATAGTAATCAAATCTCTTTATAGCAAATAATCTTTCGAATGATCCAGTAATGGGAGTAATTTTATTATGAGAGTTATTTTAGAAATCTCCTGCCAGTAGCTGTGATCAATATCACTATAGTAACCATAAAATCAGGAAACACAAGCAGAGTTCCCGATAAGGGGAGTATTTCAAAAACGAAAATCTTTATTTCTATATTAAACTCTTCGAGACGATTCTAGTGAGTACTAACACCACAGAATTTGATGCTGAAGTGAATGAGAAAATGATGGATTTGTTCATATTACACCTATTTGCTATTATGGGGTAAAGTATCACAATACACAATATTCTACTGTATAATGTATTTATACTGTCTGTGTATTGCTACTGTATGTTACCTTTTGTAATGCCAACAAGAGTGTTTGTATTGGAGGTTCTGTCCTATCTGCTATATCCTCTTCTAAACTTATAGAGAACTCTGAAAACATAACAAGTTATGCATATTTTAAAGTTGCATATCTTTATTCAGTGAAAAGACATACATACAAACTTTGATAATTAATTTCATTTCATTTGTTAAATCAGAGACAAAGATTTGTTCATTTATTTCAAACTAGGGTGTCAGAGAGCTTAGTGGTTACAGTGGACAAAACATTCTTTCCCAATAAACGCGATTACGCTAAAACTTTTATTTCCATTGCAGTTTAGAGCCAGATCAGACGCAGGGTAACCTGGCATCTGATCAGGCTCCAAACTGTTTGCCATTCGTATAAAATGAATAGTCAGAGTTGTCAGAAACTTGTTATTTTCTACATTTTATTGCAATGCGTTTGCGTTTCATTTGCATTTAAACGGGAAAGAATGACGTTTTCTCCACTGTAACGCACCCTATTCACACCAGTGCTATCCAGAGATAGATCTCAAGTCAAAGCAGTATACAGTAAAAACTCGATTCTACGAACTCGCGTTACTTCGAACATACCCATATTTCAAAGTTAAAACGTGGCTTAGCCTTTTAACTTTGAAATACGGGTATGTTCGACTTAAACGTGATCGACTTATCAAAATTAAACTAACGAAATACTGGAAAGATCGATTTAAGCGATTTCGTAGTATCGAGTTTTGACTGTATGTGAGGGTACATTGGTCTACAGTCTGGACATGTGGGTTTTCCCAGGCATTCTGATTTCCTCCAACAGACCACACACACCATCATTTGAGCCATCAAGAGTAGTTTGTATAAGTTGTTTGAACTTGTTTAAAAAACATTGTAAAATAAATAAAGATTAAACTTTAAATAAATAAAGTTTAAACAGGTTTTGACGCAATTGACCTAAAAAAATAGTTTGGATCCAGATCAGACCCAAAATAATGTGGAGCCTGATAAGATCCCAAACTCTATGTCAATCTGATACTGTTCATATTAACTACAAAACTTTTCTGTTTTGCTTTGATTCTGCTTTGAGCTTCTTATGTTCTTCACATAAAAACCAGCATTACAGTAAGCTTATCTATTCTATCATACCTACCTTTTCTGTAAGATTCTTTAAGTTCAGCTATTGCAGCATTATCTCGAGAACACAGAAGCTCCACTACATCACACATGTCTGTTGTCTGTGAAACACAAACATAAAAAACATAAAATTTTAAAAATTAAAACAGTAATTTCTAATTTCATTTATCCTTCACAGCCAATCTCGAGTCAACTGGCATTTGCAAATATTTTGGATCAAGATCAGATGCCAAGTAACTCAGTGTCTGATCATTTAAACTGTGTGACATTCATATTGATATTCATCTATCAAGTGGCCTATAGAATTTATGTTTTGGAAGCAAAATTGTAAGGCAAATTTCTAGGCAGACAATATCAAGGCTATTATATATAGGGTTTATTATATTAGATGGAACTGATAATTGTTTAGGTAACATACTAGTAATTGGTAATTGTTTGGAATAGAACATTCACCATACATAGATCTACTTTAATATAAATACCTATTATATTTTCTAGTTTGTCTACAGAAGGAAGCAAAAGTTATATGAGCTAAAAACCTATAATTATCAACAACAAAAAAAGACAAAAAACATGGCAGCTGATGAGCAGCTGTAATAGACATCATTATTTTGACTGTTTACTATTTACTCCATAGAAATGCCTTTTTATGTATTTAATAAATTTCTGCACTATGCCTTTGTATTTAAAAAAATTCTCCACTAAAGATTAAGTTCAAATTATAAAGTAATGAATATGTATCAAAAGAAATTATTTTCTTTATTCCAGCAAGTGGTAGCTTTAAGCAGGCTGAAAGTGAAGCAGAATGCACCTTAACCCTTAGCCTGCCACTCACAACTATAGCTCCATATGCAAACAGCTTGGATCCGGATGAGACGCCGAGTAACTCGGCGTCTCATCCGGATCCAAGCTGTTTGACACTCGGACAACATTTTCAGCAATTTTGAGCAACTTTGAAGCACTTTGAAACTTGAAGCAGACGAGAAATATAGCAGACGACAATTTATTTGGCGGGCTAAGGGTTAAGACTTCAACCTGCTTTAAGTGATCACCTGTCTCCAAAACAGGCTATGGAGTAAATGGTTAAGCGACAAAACAGTGTAGACACTGGACAGAACCTGTACTATATATATATATCAGTTAGCAATATCCAAATGTACTTTTTACCACAGTGTAACTCAATTAACAAATTATTAATTGGTCTCTAGGAAACTCAGCAAGCAATACTAATAGTTTTTACACGATTTGAGCTGTGAAATGTTTACATTTAAGGGAATATTACCGTAACATAATGCAATTTGGAAAATAAATGTTGGGCATTAAATCCCACTGTCAAACCAAAGCTTGAGTTAATATCAAATCACTTCATGTTAATAGTTTCAAAAATTGATAGCACAATAATGAATAATGATTCTGTTTAATTGGCATATCTTACAAACACACACACATCAATGAGAATCTTATTCTCTCAAACATCTTTAGATGGTTAGTAAGAAGAACTTTTATACAAATAAAGTAGTTATTTTAGACAAACAATATAAATTAACCAAAAGCATAATTTCTGATTATCATATATCCAACTGAGCAAGATCTATTCAAGGTGATTAATATTCATTCAGATAAGCTTGGTTTACCTCATTACCCCATTTCTCCATAATAATGTCTTTTTATGCATCTTATTTAATCCTCCACTTAAGAAAATAGTTCCATTTTATATATGAATATGTGCCAAAAGAAAAATGTTCTATGTTTTGTAGATAGCAGCTTAAAGTGGGCCGAAAATAAAGCAGAATGTGCTTTATGGCACATTCTGCTTTACTTTCAACCTACTTTAAGTAGCCACCTGTCTTCAAAACTAGAAACAGACTATGGGGTAATGGGTTTAAGGCCAGAGAAAGATAAATTTGTAGTTTTAACTACAGATGGCAGCTTGCATGTCAAACGCAAAGAAGAATGCTCCTTTTGACTTGCACTAACTGGTCACTTATGAAAATTTTATGATATATTTTTTTAGATATTTAAATACATCTCCCTTTATCTGCAACGAGTATATCTTTGAAAAACATGTCATATATAAGCACATCAGAACTGCCTCTATCTGAGAATGAAAACACCAGGGCTCCAGATAAGAGGCAGTATATTATATATAAACTGAACAAATCCCAACATTTTCTCACTCATTTCAGCACCAAAACCTAAGGTGTTACTACTTATTAGAATCGTCTCGAAGAGACGATTCTAATGAGTAGTAACACCATAGGGTTAATGCAGAAATAAAAGATTTCAGTTTTCAAAATACTCCCCTTATCTGGAGCTCTGAACTAGCTTTAAATGTTCAATCCCATAATCATGAACATTAGTTAATATAAGCACACACAATTGTTAAGAATAATACTCATTTAACTGATAGAGTTACTTAACAATTGGAACTACAACCAGTAACAACATTCTGTTGAAACTCAAAATTCCATGCAGGTAAGTAATAACCAAATCATTTTAATTGGCCAGGATAGATAACAGTAACTCCTCACTATTATGACCACTCAATATAAGGCTTATTAATTAATCAATCAAACCTTGATATCACAATGAACTCTCCTTTTGCTTGCTTAAAGATTTCCAGAAAGGTTCCAGAAATGTTCCAGAAAGGTTCCAGAGGGTATCTAAAGACATTACAGTGTTTGCCATACTGCAGAACATTTCATTTAAATAGCAAACAGTGTAGACCTTGATGAGACACTGAAAAATTTAGCATCACACCGGAGTCTACACTGTTTGCTAATGTTCTCTTTAGTACATTGGTTAAAGCAGGATAAATGTAAAGTACAAAGCTAATCTATATAAGCTTTCTGCTTTACTTTCAACTTCTTTTAAGCAACCTTCTGTTAAAAACTTATCTTTCATCTTGTTTTAAGCTGTAATGTGCTTTAAACTTTGAGAACCATGCAGACTAATTATGAGTGGTAGTAATAGAGTGGGGTTTTACTGTTTGTGTTTTTTACAACACGGGATAAAGTTTTACCAGGGGAGGTTACCTTAGTTTTAATTTTAGCTTCCTACAAATATGAAATAACAGTTTATCAATGTTACTACAAATAAACATACTTAAACATACATATGACAGCAACATTCAGCTAACTGGAAAGCCAAGAATATTAATTCTTAGTATAATAATAGTGGACAACTTTTTTACATGCTAAAGAAAGTCATTTTGTACCCACTGAAAGGGGTTAAGGAAATTAGTATAGATAAAATTGTGTTCAGCTATTATTTAACAGGCAATCCAAGGTCTGGTATTTAAAATCACTGGCATTTTCAAACAGTTCAGTTCAAAATCAGAAGTAACTCAGTGCCTGAACAGGTTCAAAACTGTTTGACACTTGCATCCACAAAATACTAATGATGATTTTAAACAAATTATATTTAATTAATGGCAGAAAAAGAGTTAAAACATTTGAAAACGTAATGTAGGCTAAAAGTAATGCCAAAAGCCCTTGCATTTTTACATTACTTTTGACTGCAAGAGCTTTCTGTATTAATTTTATATTGCATAAACTCTTTGCATGCTAGCGGCTGATATATCCGCCACAGTGATTGCCTTTGCAAACAGTTTGGATCCAGATGAGACGCCGCGTAGCGCGGCGTCTCATCAGGATCCAAACTGTTTGACACTCTGATCATAATTTGAAAAGAAATTTAGAAAATTATATTTTTAGAACATTAGCAGAGGACAAAAATTACTCAGCATGCAAAGAGTTAACCAATCATCTGTCATACATGTGTACTGCTCCTTAAATAATAGCAGCTTCACACAATCTTATATTTATTATAATATCAAGCAACAGAAAATTTACAAATTATCAACAGAGGTTATTTTACCAGTTGATCTAGCAACAAAGAAGCAATAGGTTTCAGACAGAAACTCAAAACCGTAAGATCTACATATCTTTATAAAGGAAATGAAAGAATAGCTCTTGTTTCCACTACTGAAATAGCAGTCATCCCTCATATTGAGTACAATTTCTATTGATCACAATTTAACCCATTACCCCATTGCCTGTTTCTAGTTTTGAAGACAGGTGACCACTTAAAGCAGGTTGAAAGTAAAGCAGAATGTGCATTAAGGCACATTCTGCTTTATTTTCAGCCTGCTTTAAGATTTTATCTGCTAGAATACTGAAAATATTTTTTATGAGTCTTATTTGTAACAGTATAAATAATTTGAACTATTTTCTTCAGTAGAGGAATAAATTAAAGGTGTAAAAAGGAGTATTTATGCGGTAATGGGTTATGCATTCACCTGCCTGTGAAACTAGAAACAGGCTATGGAGTAACTGGTAAATCATACACATGCTGCTATGCTGTTGAATCGGATAAACAAATAACAAACATGAAAGCAAGGATACACTTGAACTTATGTTAAGCAGCCATTAACCTTTTGAGGGGAAAATTAAGCGATTTTGTGATAACTACCATCTTGCAAACAGTTTGGATCCAGATGAGATGCCAAGGAACTTGGCATCTCATTTGGATCCAAACTGTTTGCCACTCTAATGATACTGAAATGATAGGAGGATTAAAGAAGTTTGAAATAAGTGAAACAGTATTCTACCCAAGCAAAGCAAGTATACTAGCACAGTACCGGCTACATGTACCAAACAAGAGTTGTCTCACCTTGTTACCTCCTCCTTTCTGTAAAGTTTGAAAGTCAACAATGTTCTAGAAGTGAGAGGATGCATATCTAGACAACCATTTTGCAAAACCAAGGACCTCTTTCATTATATAAACCATCTTACTACATACAGTAAAACCTCTCAATCAATAACAACCAGAAGAAAATGGTAACTATTTTGTGTTTAAGGTAGGTGCAAGCTCCCTTTCACCTTGCTTTAAACTGCCACCTGTAATTTTAGTGGTTGTAACAGAGGTTTTACTGTATATTACATGCTTACAAATAATGTTTTCAGATACAGTTAAAATTAAAACTCACTATTAGATCTATGACAATAAATATAGTTTTCGCTTTATTTTCCTCTTGCTTTAAGTCACCTGTCTTAAATGCTGAAAGTAAGCCTTCCTTTCAGTTGTAATAATTGTGAGTTTTGCTGTATCCTCTTGAACATTATATTCATGAAATTGGCCCTTTAACTCTTTGCATGCTAGCAGCGGATATATCTGCCACAGTGATTATCTTTGCAAACAGTTTGGATCCAGATGAGACGCCGCATAACGCAGAGTCTCATCAGGATCCAAACTGTTTGCCATTCTGACCCTGAATTTAAAAGAAATTTTGAAAATGCTAATTTTAGAACAGCAGCAGACGACAAATGTTGCAGAAGAAAAAAATTACCCAGCATGCAAAGAGTTAATATTAACAAATCACAGAGTTAAAAGAAACTAAGTGCAGAATTAACAGGTATGAATATTTCTTTCTTGAATTAAAATATGCCTAACAATACAATAGTTGTTCTTTAAAAACTTACAACATGGTGCTTTGGCAATATGAGAAAAAAATCTGAATAAAAAACGTGAGTTTTCTCTTGTTCACAGAATGTTTCAATCTGATTTTAAACATTATCAAATTTCCAGAAAAAAAAATTAACCAAATATAGAATATTTCTAATTTTTTTACTGAAGTGCACAGTGTTCTTCAAAACTGACTGTCTTGATTCAATCAAAATGCCTTGATAAATATGTTTGTGCTCATATAAGTATGCATTGTGACAGTCTAATGCACACACATCAAACACAATGCAGAGAGATCCTTTTAAGAACTTTCTGCATTACTTTGGATCAACATTCATTAACTCTTTCCTCCCTAAAACTTTAAATGGACCATTCAAGTTTCAATTTTAGTCTAGTCTATTTCTGACCTTTAAGGGTTGTTTTTGTCAATGTTTGGCATTATGACAAACAGTGAAGACCCTGATCAGAGGGCTCCTTTTGGAGCCCTCTGATCTGGGTCTTCACTGTTTGCACAGGACAAGTTTACTATTCACATGTACACTGTTTGAAGAGGACGCCTATATGCGGGACTAGGGCTGAAAGGGTTAAAGCAGTCAAAAATCATTAAATACTTCTATGTTTCTTCTTTTAATATAGCTAGTAAACATAAAATAACTTTTCTCTAAAATAAAAATAATTTATCAAAATTTGTGCAAGAGAAGATGTAGAATTTCTTAAATACACACACAATGAATACAAATGAACAAAATACTGCATTTCTTTCTATTTATTAAGATTTGATTATTTCTATATCTCTGAAACACAACAATGTAAAAGTTAAGAAACCACGTTGACAGAGAAGGGTCACCAACATTTATATGGAGAAAAATGCACAATAAGGAAGGAAGATAAACACAAACATCTCCAAACATTAGGCTACTTACACTGAGAGCATCAAAGAGGGCATAGGAGTCTGTATCTCCTCGCTCTTGTAGAATGGCATCTATCAACCGCTCCCACGCTGGACCTAAACCATTCTTCAGCTCCTTAATCAAATCCTGTAAATGGAAGAGCGGGTAGTATAGAAATAGCAATACCCCTTTCACTAATAAAGTTGTTTGTTTTTCTTTTAAAAAATCATATTACAGTTTAAACATAAATTTCTGTCTTCTTTATATCCAATGATGGGGTGTTCTTTAACTTTGACAGACTGAAAAAAACAAATTTCAAACAGTTTGGATCTGGATGCAATGAGGAGTAAACCAACTACTTAAAGCAAAATGAAAGTAACACAAAGCTCCTATAGGAGCTTTCTGCTTTACTTTCATCCTGTTTAAAGCTGTCATCTATCTTTAGCCATCAATTAGACTTCATTTGTGTGGATGTCATATCTTAAGTGTAGACCAAAGTACATGTACAATGAACGTTGGTGTCTTACCAAATCATACTTCTCCCTAAACTTTGACTTTGTTTTCATTCTCTGCTTGTGTGACTTTTTGATCAATGTCTTGATGAATATTTCTTCTGGTTTCCCTGTAATAAATAAGAACAAATACAATCTAAATAATATTTTGTAGAACAGTAAATTTAGTTAGTATCAGATGAGGAACCTAACTGTTTGACTCTTAAACTCAAGCTTAATTCTAAAACAAACTGAAGACAAAAAGTTTAAGGCAGACAATTTTACAGCAGGAATAAGAATATAAGAATATTTTTGAAGGGCTTAAATTGTCAAACATAGGATGAAATAACAAAGCACATTTACTTATTCCCAATATACAGAAGCTTTTTCATGCTACCACCATGAACTGTTCATACATCGTGTCAGGGGTGGGGGTTGCTTAAAGCAGACAGAAAGTTAAGCAGAAAACTCCTGAAAGAGCTTTCTGCTTTATTTTTAGCATCTACCTGTCTTAAACAGAGATAACACATAAACAGACTTTTACATATAATGCCTGATATTTTATTTATGTAATATGGTACACAGTAGGATTATAATTATGTATAGCACAATTAAAGAAACTTTTTGCACTATATGAACGTTTCTGTATTTGTATATTTGTCTATAAACACTGAAACAAGCTGGGGGAGAGGGGGGGGGGGGGGGATAAAATGCCTATTTAACACATGGCATCTTAATGCAGGACATCTATAGTTCAGATATGTCTAACAGGACTTTTCTGTGTTACTTTTGTACAGCATTAAAGAATTAAGCTAATAAGCCATCAGCTGTTAACAAAGATCAACAGGCCACTGTATTTAGCAGTCACATAATACAGGTTTGACTGTAATGCAATATAAATGTGTATTGTATACCTAGCTGTTTAGCAATCTTGAATAGTTGAGCTACGTCAGAACCGTCCTCCTCCTTACTGCCAGCTTCCTTGTTACCTGCCCCTGATGTACCATCAGCCTGATAATAACAGAAAGGGAGGTAAGTCATACAGATATACACTGATTTTATAAGGCATGAGGTATACAGCCTGACAATATGTAAAGGGAGGCAAGTCATACAGGTCTTAAAATCAACCCTCTAATATGTTATACTGCTCATATCAGTGGCATGCATATAATGGGTCCCACCTCATCTAGGCACATTATAAACTTATATCAAACAAATTTAATTGCTATAATAACAAAATAGTAACAAGAATAATGATAATACAGGTCATTTTAATTGTAAAAATAAAAATAATACCATTAAGAATAATAATAATAATGATAATAAAAAGTATACTTATTAATAATATTAATACAGTAAAATTTGTATTAAGGGACAAAAGACCCATATTTAGTTTTGAATATATGCAATTGCTTAATTTAAGCAGGATACTAATAATGCAGAAATCTCATTTAAGAGCTAATACTATGGTACATTATTTTGTATCCTGCACTGAGCAGTCACATGTCTTAAAATTATGATATTCATACCACTTCAATAGTGTTTGCCTAACCCATTACCTCATAAAAACGCCTTTTATATTTATTCTTTCACTGAAGAAAATAGTTCCATTGTATACAGTTGGAAATTATACCATTAGAATTTTTCCATATCCTTATTGGTAACTTAAAGCAGGCTGAATGTAAAGCAGAACGCACCTTAAGGCACATTCTGCTTTACTTACAACCTGCTTTAAGCAGTCATATGTCTTCAAAACTAGAAACAGGCTATGGGGTAATTAGTTAATAAAAGAGTGGCTGTATATTATAATAATGATAAAACCACACTACTAACTCATTAAACAAACGTGCATAACAATGTAATAAGGGTTTAACTCTATGCATTCTGGGTAATTTTCTTGTCTGCAACAATAATATTAATATTGTCTTCTGTTACTGTTCCAGAATAGAAAAAAAAATCAAAAATTTTGTTCAAAACAGTTTTGATCCTGATGAGATGCTGTGTTATGTGGCATCTCATCAGGATCCAAACTGTTTGCGTAGGTTAACATGCTAAGAGTTACCCGGTAATTGATCTTTAATTGCATATATCATGCCAATCAAGATAGAATAAACATATCACTCATGCAATAATGCAAATCTTGAAATATGCAAAATACCTAGGACTTAATATGTTTTCAATGTTTACTCTATCCAAATTTTAAAACCATTTGTAGTACAAATAGATTAATTCATGTACAAATTGTCTTGAGCTTTGAAGGTACAAGATTTTAATGTCAATTCTACATCAATTATGCATTCAAACGCTGCACAATATCTATAGTTTTAATTGATTATACTGTTATCTACCATTTAATATTCATCATTTCAAGGTAAACACATGCATTGCATGCAAATACCTTATGATCCCTTATACTGCTATTATCTAATCCGACTTAAAACTAGACCTGAATATTTTACACACAATTTCGAAGCAAAAGATTTAGCAGAAGGGTTATCAAAAATAATAGAGGATCTGTTGTGAGTTGTTCTCTAATATCAGTTTCAGTTTTATTTATTTCACTCTCAGTTTGTAACATACAAAACATGAGAACAGTCCCATACATACTAATTCACAATTTGTCAAGGAAACACGTTTATAAATATTCGGTGAATCTATTATGAATATAGGAATATTATTATCAAATGTTCCTAATCCAGCCTAAGAAAATGTTATTAACTCATTATAACCTTAAACTTCCAATGGACAATTCCAGTTTGCGATAAAGGGTCCATTTTAGACTATTTAGTGTTGTTTTTTGTAATAAATTGCAAAATGCCAAACAGTGAAGTCCCCGATCAGAGGGCTCCTGCAGGAGCCCTCTGATCAGGGACTTCACTGTTTGCATAGGACAAGTGTACTCTTCACATGTACACATTTGGTAAAGGACACATATATGCATCACTCAAGGGCTCAATGAGTTAAGCGAACTTTTTGCTGAGTGTAATAACATTTTCTTGGTGACTTTAGGAATATTAGATCTTAAAAGACAACAAGCATCAGACTCTTTTTTGTCACATGGCCAAAACAGTGTGTTTTCTCCCATTTTAATAAAATGTTAACATTGTAATATATTGGTTTCCCAAGTTTGACTGAATTATGTATGACATCATATATGTTCTATGACCGTTTGTATGACATCATATAATATGTATGTTCTTACACTTTTCACTGCTAAGGGAAATTTAAACCCATTGTTCTAACCCAGAGTTAAGGAAAGTTATGTGAGAAAAACAGATCTGGTATTATTGATTATCATACATGCTCTGAATAGTGTAAAACCTGTGTTTAACAGTCACTTTTAAAGAGAAAGTGACATTAATAGCTTAACTCTTTGAACCCTAGTCACGCCTATATGCGTCATTTGAAAACAATGTACCTGTGAGGAGTACACTTGTCCTATGCAAACAGTGTAAACCCTGATCAGAGGGCTCCTTAAGGAGCTCTCTGATCAGGGTCTACACTGTTTGTCATTTTGACAAATATTGTAAAAAGTCAACCCTAAAATGTCAAAAAATGGACTAGACTAATTGAAAACTAGAATTGTCCATTTGAGGTTCAGGGAGGAAAGAGTTAAAGTAGAACACAAGTATATAATTCTATGCAGTAAGCTCCAATAGGACCTTTCTGCGCTGCTTTTGTACTGCATTATAACTCTTTGAACCCTAGTCCTGCATATAGGCATGCTTTTCAAACAGTGTACATGTGAATAGTACACTTGTCCTATGCAAACAGTGAAGACCCTGATCAGAGGGCTCCGAAAGGAGCCCTCTGATCAGGTTCTTCACTGTTTGTCACAATGCCAAACATATTGACAAAAACAACCCTTAAAAGTCAGAAATGGACTAGACTAAAATGGAAACTGGACTATTCCATTTAAAGTTTCAGGGAGGAAAGAGTTAAGCTGTATGTAACCTGTCGTAAGAAATAGCTAAGTTTCTTTTCTTATGATAGTTTACTTCTGAATATAGAACAAGAGTAATGCAAAAGGATCCTTTAGGTGCTGTCTGCATTACTTAAATTGTCCTGTGTTAAGCACTAATGTGTCAGGAAAAGCAAGGTTCATTAATAAAATGTATGCAAAATAAACGTTTTTCAGGTGTAAAAGTACAAACTATAATCATGTTCAGTTATGTCAATTGTGACAGATTTTGGATGTAATCCCTACTGGCACTCCTATAATGAGCAAAATGATATATTGCCAATAATTAATGTTGCAGTAGATTTTGTAGTAATTATCATGAGGTATTCATGTGTGTAAGTGTGTTCAATATAATTGCCATCACTTTTAACCCTTTACTCCATAGTCTGTTTCTAGTTTTGAAGACAGGTTACCATGCAGATTAAAAGTAAAGCAGAATGCACCTAAAGGTGCATTCTGCTTTACTTTTAATCTGCTTTAAGATACCTTCTGATAGGATATAGGATGTATTTCATGTTTTGCATATTCACTACTGTATAAAATTGAACTGTTTTCTTCAGTGGAGAAATGAATTAAATGCATAAAAGGGTGTGTCTATGGGGTACAAGCTTAAATGCAGCAGCAGCTCACATAAATTGCTTCATAAATGTAGACCCAGAACAAAGCTATTCTGTAGAAATCACTTTTGAATCTGACTTTATAAGGGAACAGTTTATCATACAAAATTTAACAATCAAATAGAAATGGACTTGGCCATTAAAGAACAGAGGGTGATCCCATTATTGAATTTTGGCATCAAAAGAGAGATAAGCAAATCTGTTTTAAGATGAGCGAGTGGGAATAAAATAGGTACTTTGTGACCTGCAGGCTCTAAGCAACTAGGTTTAATTTATTCTTGTTGTATGAATAATTAAGAGAAATTGATGAGAGTTGCTTGAGCGAGATCAGGCTTTATAGTGATTTTATTGTTGCGGGGAATGGATCTGATGGAGGGCTAAGATAGAGGCAGCGAGATGAAGCCGCCACTCATTATTCTTTAATGCAGTGGTTGTCAATGACCAACCAGTAAAACCTCTCTACTATGACCACTAAATTGTATTTATTATTAAGTGTTAAAGGTAGGTTGTTGCTTTAAGCAAAGTGAAAGGAAAACAGAAAGCTCCTTAAGGAGCTTTCTGTTTTCCTTTCACCTTGCTTTAAGCTACCACCTGTCCTTTATACATTCAATGAGTCTTATTTTTGGTGGTCGTAGAAGCTTGGTTTTACTGTACTTTGTTTACAACTGCAAATGCTCAACCTTAACAATGCTTACGTTTTGTTAAATAAAGATTTCATCCTCTGAAAAAAACATCAGTTTCTATTGCACGTAAATTGACTACTGTTTCCAGACAGACTATAAAAGTAACAACAACCAGTATAGACCCTGATTAGACAGCTACTTTAATATGTGTCTCCTACAAAATAAGGGTTATGTTTGTTTGGAATGGGAAGGGTAGGTACACTTTTATAATATGTATGGATACAGATCCAGGCCTCATTTAAAGTTTGAATTGATCTCAATTAAAACTGTCAGTTGTGCAGATTTTTTAAGCCTAAAATCATAGGCAAAATAGAGTTAATTTCATAATTGTAATAATCACTGTTTTAAGCAGACCATATTTGAAACAGCAATTAAAAGGTTAAATACCAACCCATTGGCATTTCAACATCTTTAAAAGTTTAAACACAACGGGTGGTGAATATTGACAGAGAAAATCTTGATGATTTCATTCTCTATTCAGGTTAATGCTTATTTGTCTGGGAATTAATGACAGCCTAAAGATATTAGCTGTTTATCAATGAAGAAGTGCGTCTAGAATCAACTTATATCAATGTATGTACTTTACCCTTTACCCCAGTAGAGCCTGTTTCTACTTTTGAAGATGATTGACCACTTAAAGCAGGTTGAAAGTAAAGCAGAATGTGCCTTTAGGCACATTCTGATTTACTTTCAGCCTGCTTTAAACTATCATCTGCAAGGAAACTGAAAATATTTCTTATGACACATATTCATGGCTGTATGAATTGGAACTATTTTCTTCAGTGGAGTAATAAATTTAATGCGCTAAAAGGCGCTTCTATGGGGGAAAAGGTTAAGATAGTTGATTTTTATTTTTATGCCAAACTGAATAGAAAAAATCTGTGTAGAAGCTGAGCGATTACTTAACTCATTTACCCCTGAAACTTTTTTTGGACAATTCCAATTTCTAACTACCTAAGTTTAGTCCATTTTTAATATTTTGGGTTGATTTTAACAATATATTGCTAAATGGCAAACAGTGCAGACCCTGATCAGAGGGCTCCTACAGGAGCCCTCTGATCTGCGTATACACTGTTTGCATAGGGCAAGATTACTCTTCAAAGGTACAATGTTTGTAAATGGCGAGTATTCTCGTTGCTAGGGTTGAATGTGTTAAATGCTTATTATACTAATAAGCTATAAGAATTATATTCTGCTTTACTCTTATATTGCTTTCAGCAACGGTTTCACCACAAGTCTTCAAACACTGAAAAGAGCAATGAGAGAATGAACATCATCAATTACTTAACTCTTTCCTCCCTGAAACTTTAAATGGGCAATTCCTGTTTCCATTTTAGTCTAGTCCATTTTTTACTTTTAAGGGTTGTTTTTGTCAATGTTTGACATAATGACAAACAGTGAAGACCCAAATCAGAGGGCACCTTTCGGAGCCCTCTGATCTGGGTCTTCACTGTTTGCACAAGACAAGTGTACTGTTCACATGACTAGGGTTCAAAGGGTTAACCATGCAAAAATTATAAAGTTAAACATGTGTTTCTTATGATAAGTAAAAGAAACTAATAAGTGTGGTTCCAACATCAACAATTACTATGACAAAATTGCTTAAACAAAAACATACATTTTTACAAAGTACTGTGATACAATAGATATACAATGTACTATCATGAATCCAATGCATAAAGTGTAAAACTCTAAAGCTATGAAAGTTTCATAATTATATTTCTAAAAAAAAACTTGATTTCAAAATCTAAGACCCAAGTAGTATTGAGCTCAAGAGCTTCCAATGACTTCCATCCAATTAGTACACATTCCACATATACGGTCTCTATCACATGCTGTTCCAAAGCTATGGCTAGTGTTAAATTTACCCTTTTTTACCTCTAAATGACCTCTACATGACCTTGACCCCTGTCGGACGTGACCCAAGTTGTACTGAGCTACAGAGCTTCTTGAGGTGAGTACACATATAACCAAATATAAAGTCTCTAACCTATATAGTTCCAAAGTTATAGCCAAGGTTAAAGTTGTGGACAGACAAACATCGGCGAAAGTAGTCCACTGGTAACACATTGGACTATGGTACCTGGGGTCGTGAGTTTGACTAGGTTTTTTTCCGAATCCCAGGTGATGTACAGGAATGTTCTTGGGCAAGATTAAAATCCGAAGTGCCTAGACCCGTATTCAAACCCACAGTGGTGCGAGGAGCATAAAGATTATCAGTCACAGTGACTATAATTATATAACCAATAGGCCCCTAATTTTAGTTTGCCTTAAGCAGTAAGTTGACTTAAATAATATTGATTCACAAAAAATATCTCATTTACATGCTTGATATCAACAAAACATGTCAACAAATGAAATAAATCTAATGTACATGCTGATGAAAATCTGTGCATGGTTTCACAATACAATATGGAAAACGGATAAAATTACAAAACACAACAATCATGCCACGGTTGATAAGGTAATCATGCTGGTTTCTATTACAACAGGTTTACATTGGTATTGTATGATATCTCTTGCCTTAGTCTTCTTTTTCCTATCACCTTGAGTGTCTGTCTGAGGGCTCTGGTCATCTTTACCAGTGTCTTTATTTGTGCCTGAAATACCTGCATTATCTACAGAATTATCTGTCGCCTGATTATTGGCTTCACTTTCATTTTCAGAAGCTTTAACACTTTCTTTACCCCCTTCACTTTGTTTGATATCTTCTTTGCTGTCTTTATCTTGTTTATTTACTGTATGTTGTTCAGCACTATTATCATGGTTTTCCAGTGTATTACCATCATCCACACTGTTTTTATGTTCATTGCTTTTACTAGTGTCATCTTCTAATTGACCTTGAGAGTTATCAGTCTTGCCCTTGGCATTATTTTCTCCACTAGAGGCACTGTTGTCATTTTCCTTATTAGCTGTTTGAGTAGTGTCACTATTATCCTCACTATAAGTCTTGTCTTTCTCTTCAGATATCAAAGTTTCCACTCTTTCCATATCATTAGTTGGTAGATTAGAACTCTGAAAACTAGTCTGACTTTGTGAATGAGGGTCATGCTTATTACTTCCATTGCTCTTCTCTTGTTGCTTTGTGTTCTTGGTACCACTTTTATCAGCAACTTTGTTAGTTTTAGTTTTATTATTATCCACCTTTTTATCCGTTTTATATGCCTTTTCAGCATTGTCTCTACTGTTGTCTTTCTCTGCCTTCACTCTGTCCTTCTTTTCAGTGTTGTCTCTACTGCTGTCTGTATGATCTTTCTTCTCAGAGTTGTCTTTATCTGCCTTCACTCTGTCTTTCTTTTCTAAATTGTCGTTATCTGCCTTCACTCTATCTTTCTTTTCTGAATTGTCTTTTCCATTAGCTGGCTTGGACTGATAAGGGCTATATTCTTGACTACTGTCATCATCATGCTGCCTATCCTCCCAAGATCTCTTAGATCTTATACTCCTCTGATTGCAAGTAAGAGATAAAAACCTCAGCATTTTATAATACAGTCGAACTTCCATGTCTAGAACTCGCTTAACTCGAAATATCCAATATTTCAACACAAGAACTGCATTATTTCATGCTCGGTTTAGTCGAACATACCCATATTTCAAAGTTAAAACAAACGTGGCTGAGCCACGTTTTAACTTTAAAATACAGGTATGTATGACTTAACCAAGTTCGAGATAACGAAGTTCGACTCTATTCCAAAGATTATCTATTTTCATATCAAAACCCACAAGTACTACTGGTACATAGACACAAAATATTATAAGTACATTTTAGCATATTTTAATGTTGAATTCTACCTGTCAATGGAAAATGGACATTAATAAAAACTAGAGTCGACCTTTATCAATCTTAGTAAACATAAATGCATGTAAACTTGCATTAATTAAAAGTAAAGGTATTATCGAAAGCATGTAGTTGTTTCCAAAATTGAAAATAATCTTAACCCATTACCCCATTAATACGCCTTTTTACGCCTTTAATTTATTTCTCCACTGATGAAAATAAATCCCAATTGATGCATTTATGAATATGTTTGATAGGAACTATGTTCTATATTCTAGCAGATTGTAGATTAAGGTAGCGTTTGGGCTTTGATACTGCAAAATTTGTGTTTTTAACGTTTTTGCTGATTCTAATAGCTGACATTCTGTTCTACACATTAACAAAATCTTCAACACCAAACGACACGCATTACATGGCTATCGGATCAATAAATCACGCCTCATTTAGCATCCAGTGGTCTAGCCGGTCCAGCCATGTGACCAAATAGAGGCGTTTTCCAACTGCTGTTGCGTGATTTATGGGTTTCCCAATGTCAAAATTATTATTAATTTGTGATTGGTATTTTTATAAGGGGTGGAGCTAAGGAAAATCGCTTAGGAAATATGTGTCTTCTTATTGGTTGAAATAAAAAGGACAAAAGTTGAACACCAGGGGTATTCGCACTGTGCCAGACAGTCTAATTGACACGCTTATCAGTTAATTGACGTTTCTCGCACCCCTTATTTACAAATATTCAGTATTTTTGAACAACAATAGTTTCCACAGTTGGAGGCCGCTTTTCATGCGATTTAAAGCAGATGAAAGGATATTATCTTCTCGAGGTAATTTTGTCTCGGAATTTTTACAAGTTGCTCCAACTGTTTACAGCAAGGCAATAAGTAATAGACGGCGACTTTAAACGGTAAAAAAACTTTGATGTTACGTAATAATACTTTGAAAGGTAATTCTAAAAATATGAGACAAGCATCCCTAGATATGTTGATGAAGTTTATTATGGGCAATTATGAAAGCGTTACAAATTAAGACGGCTTTGAAATCGCTGTTTGAATTTTTATTAATTGGTCTTATAAAATAGTAAAAAATTAAAATAATAATTTTAAAATGACATATTATGGTGGGGTTTGTACCACTTTAACCACTCAGTTATAAAATGGGGGAATATATCATAAATCATGAAAATAAATTAGAAAACTCCGTTTGCAGTATCAAAGCCCAAACGCTACCTTAAGGCACATTCTACTTTACTTTCAACCTGCTTTAAGTGGTCACAAGTCTTCAGAACTAGAAACAGGCTATGGGGAAATGGGTTAATAAAGAGTGAGTGATTTGTTCCTATACACTTATACCACACATATCTAACATCAGTTGGCAAAATTTTATTTTCAATCACCTTTTTTATGTAATTTATGTACATGATTTAAAATAAAGACCCTATCATAAAAATTGACTGTATAAAATCATGGATCCAAAGCGTGAATGGTAATACAAATTGCTTTTCCTGTGACGACCTTATACATGTAGTTTGAATACATCTAACTGTGCTTGTCATTTTGCCTACCGGTTCCATGTGTCTAGCCCTACTGTGTCTCCTCGCACTACAAAGTGATGACAAAAGCTTAACCATACGACAGACCAACAGGGAACCATTTATACAGACTTTAATTGAATCCTGATTAACAAACTGAAGCTGGGTAAATTACCAAGGACGCTTCATGTAAGACCATAGTGCTTTTATAGCCATGTCATTAAATAATACTTGGTTCTTAACTCTTTTCATGCTAGCAGCGGATATATCTGTCACAGTGATTACCTTAGCAAACAGTTTGGATCCCGATGAGATGCTGCATAATGCGGCATCTCATTGGGATCCAAACAGTTTGACACTCTGATCATGTTTTTGAAAAGAAATTTAGAAAATTCTGTTTTTAGAACAATAGCAGACGACATATGTTGCAGACAAAAAATATTACCCAGCATGCAAAGAGTTAAATAAAACGTCTCTGGTTGTAGGCTGGTCAAATGTATTGGATCTCAGCTGTTCACAAGGACAAAGCATGACAATATTGTTTCTGACGCTAATGGTACAGGAAAGTCCAACATGGAATGACCACACTATCAGATAAAGTAAAATCCCTCTTTTATATCCAATGACCTATATATGGTATTTAACCCATTACCCCTAAATATGTTTTTTACGCCTATAATTTACTCTCCACCGAAGAAACAATATGCAATTTGTACAGTCATAAATGTGTCTGATAAAAGTCAATATTTTTCTATATTGTAGCAGATGTAAGCTTAAAGCAGACTGAAAGGAAAGCAGAATGTGCCTTAAGGCACATTCTGCTTTACTTACAACCTGCTTTAAGTGGTCACCTGGCCCCGAGGTTATAAAACTTAAAACGAACTCTGTGCTCAAAACTCAGAATTTTTCTCAACTCATAATTCTCCGGCAAACATTTTATATACAACGAGTATATTTGCATACATAATTCTACGGTAAAGATATATCTAAATGAGGAAACAGAAATAAGTTAATGCATGTTCTGTAAAAACTAGAGCATGAGATCAATTAATCTGAGTTTTGAGCACAGAGTTTGTTTTAAGTTTTATAACCTCGGGGCCTGTTTTCAAAACTAGAAACTGGCTATTGGGTAATGGGTTAAAACAGGTGATAAAAAGATGAAAGTAAAACAGAAAGCTCCTACACAAACTTTTTGCTTTACTTTCATCTTGCTTTAAGTAACCACCTGCATTACAGGGTTTTTACTGTATATGCTTTCAGTGTTTAACCCTTTCTCCATAGACACCAGCCTGAACATGTGAAATTTAAGAGGCATTTCAAGTACATTTCAATGTAGGCTGAAAGTAAAGCAGAATGCTCCTTAAGGAGCATTAAGCTGTACTTTCAACCTGCTTTAACCCATTACCCCATAAATATGCCTTTTATGCCTCTTAATATTCATTCCTCTACATCAAGAAATAATTCCAATTTATTAAGCTATAATTGTGTAATATTAGAAAAATATCCTTTATCCTAATAGATGATAGCTTAAAGCAGGCTGAAACTAAAACAGAATGTGCCTTAAAGTGCATTCTGTTTTATTTTTAGCCTGCTTTAAATGGTCACCTATCTTCAAAACTAGAAACAGACTATGGGGTAAAAGGTTAAGTAGCAACCTGTTTTCAAAACTATAAACAAGTTATGAGGAAAAACGTTGTAAGGCTCTTGTATGGAGAAAACGTTGCAAAACCAAAACAACACTTCCAAAAGAGTAGCTTAACTAACAGTTAAACATCACCTGTACATGAAATCTACTATATGATTATGTGTATCATTGTGACACAAAACACAAAACAAAGAGCCAGTGTTTATATAGTTGTGAAAAAAGTCAAAAACTAATATGGTGCCTCAGAAGATAACCATGAATGTGTAAAACTGTTCTTCAAAACGAAAGTTAGAGAAAACCTACACTTAACTTACTGAAGATTGAATACATGTGTGATGACTAAGGATTGAATTCAAAATAAAAGTAAGGGGTTTGAAATTTATAGGAAATTTGAAATATTAAAATAATTGCTGTGATGATCATCAAAAAGTATGAAAAATCTCAAAATATCATGAATATTAATTCTAAGAGTTATAGTCATAGAACCAAATCTAAAAAGCAATGTGTTTTCACAAGACGATTCACTGGACAATTATATCAAGGGCTGTGAATAGAGGTAATCCTTTGAGTAGCAAGTTTGTTTCCCCTTCCTACAAATTAACTCTTTGCATGCTGGGTATTTTTTTCATATGCAACAATTATTATAGTCTGCTACTGTTCTAAAATTAGAATTTTCAAAATTTCTTTTAAAATCAGGTTCAGAATGGCAAACAGTTTTGATCCTGATGAGAGGCCGCGTTAAGCGGCTTCTCATCTGGATCCAAACTGTTTGCAAAGGTAATTACTGTGGCAGATATATCAGCCGCTAGCATGCAAAGAGTTAAGTAACATTGTGGACCCTTTTGAAATATCCTGGCAAAATTTAGTCTTAAACATAAATTACTTGAACATTTTACAACTAAAGTTTAGTAAACAATGAAGAACCAGATCTGATAAATACAAATTATCAGTTGACGGTGTGATACAGGACATGTGTATTCAGCTCAAGATGTACTTTAGGGAAACAGACGATCTGTGATTGGCTGTTTTTATCAAGTATTTTAAAAGATGAATACACTGTCCTGTAGCAAACCCGTAACAAGTGATGTGTTTATTATATGCCTTCAGTTATACACCATCAACACATAAATAAAAAGTTTCAATTGTTTTCTGTCCAGAAACATTTCATATTCGAAGCAGAGCAAAGAACTCTTTAATGTCACAAAGAATAAGGTTGAACTTGTACATGTACAAGATGTCATGCTTATCGAAAATGAAGTCTGAAGAAATACAAACATTAATTGTGATACAGCCCGGAGAGTGATTCAGACTTTTGTATTCCATCATTCCACTACTGGAAGGCATATAATAGATTAATCGAATATATCATAGTATCTGGAATTATGTTGACTTTGACTGAGGGTCATTTGCATACAAAGGATTACCACCATAGCCTATCTGTTACCTCACTGTCTAAGGGAAGTTTGAGCAAAGAACTCATACTGCCATAGTACATGCTAAAGTCGTGCTCTATTAACTGCAGAAAGAGAAGAGCAAACAGATTAGAACAAGTTCCAGTGGGGAACATGTTGTTCCTTCCAAGTAACAGTCAAACTTGGGTTAAGCAACCATTAAAATGAAGAAAAAATGCTAATTTTGGCAGTTTAATGCAATACAAACATACTGCATAACTTAGCTCATGAAAGAGAGTTTTGCATCACTTTTACCCAAAATTTGACCATGTTTATCTATTGTCAACCTTGTTCAACCATGGTCATATTTCGCCTTGGTTGTCATGCTTCTTCATTTAGGTGATTGCTCAATACAAGTTTATCTGTACATTCAGTAGAAAACTGCTCAACAGGCATCTATGTTCCAGCACAAAACTGTGACTCTGGTGACATCTTGTAAAATGTGTTTGGCAGCCATTCATTGAACAAAGGTAGACATTGAAAGGCTGCTTAATGCAGAACAAAACTAATGCAGAAAATTCCATTTATCTTGCCCTGTATTAAGCTGCACCATATCATCAAAACGTGTTTAAAAGCTTTTCATCAGCATTTTTAACATTTCTTTTGTCTTATATAGCACATGTGCACCATCATTTTGTTTTTGAATGGCTCTTAACACCAGCTTGAATTAGAATGCTTGCAACTTCAATGCCATACCAATAAACTCAGTGAGTTTTAAGACCAATTCTTTCTCATACCTGATCAATCCAATTACTGACAAACATCTACATGTATATCAAAAAGTCATATATAACATAATTCTATACTATACCATAATTATCTTACACAATTTTGTCTATATCAGCAATATACAAAAATGCTTCCAGTAATATAGTAAATCCCCATCCACTGTAAACCACCTACAAGAAGATTTGTTTTTGGGGCAAAGAAGGGTGGTAGCAGTTTTTAAGCAGTTTTTTTTATGTTAAGTAAAGCAGAAAGATATTTGCAATACCATGAACACACCTGCTTTTAAACTCCTTCAAGCTATGTCATTGTCTTCTGCAAAATTTGTCTTCTGCAACAATGCTCAAAGTTTATTAAAAGGCATTTTCTTTTAAAAAAATACAATCACAGAATCAAACAGTTTGGACCCAGAAGAGACGCCTAGTAGTCTTATCTGGATCCAGACAGTTTGTAGCAGTTATCAAAAATTCACCTACATCATACAGAAGGTTAAAGTGGTCATAATAGATGAGCTACCTACAAATTGTATTTTAATAATACAACAATCACACACACACTTATGGTTAGTCTTGGTTTAACCTGAAAATATAATTTGAGTGACATAAATTGCTAGGAAAATTCAAGTGCTTGTGAAAATGCATTTCCCAATTGGACAAATTATCCCACCATCATTACACTTAAAGCAAACCCCCAAACCACCATCACCAAATATTTGGCACTCATTGTGTGAAATAACATTCAAATAATATAACCCATTGAACTCTTTGCATGAGAAATTGTGATTGCATTTGCAAACAGTTTGGATCAAGATGAGATGCCGAGTAACTCGGCGTCTCATCAGGATCCAAACTGTTTGACACTCTGATCCTAAATTGTGAAAAGAAATTTTAGAAAATTCTAAATTTAGAACAGTAACTGTTGAGGACAACAATTGTTGCAGATGAAAAAAATTTTTTAGGTGCTCAAAGAGTTAACATATAAAGTTATAATCCGTCATGCTATTTAAAAATTTGACAGTGTATATGATGTTCCTGTAACCTCTGTGAAAACATAGATAAAAGAATAGGTAATAAAATAGTGCAGAAAACCTACACGTATTCCATTTCTGTGTGACTGAAATATATAGCGATACAGGTTATTATGCAGCACCACAAAACTTCCCATTTAACTCATTCACCCCTGAACTTCAAATTAACAATTCCTGTTTCCAATTAAGTGTAGTCCATTAACCACTTTTTAGGATTGTTTTTGAAATATGCCAAACAGCGCCGACCCTGATCAGAGGGTTTCTTTAGAAAGACTCTGATCTGGGTCTTCACTGTTTGCATCGGACATGTGAACTGTTCACATGTATACTGTTTATACAGGATGAGTATACTCGTCACTAGGGCTCAATGAGTTAAGATATGTCAATGAAAAATTCTCCTTATGTCTTACTTAGTTGTGTCAAGCCAAAACTGGATGTTAATAATATTGAATGATATAAGAAAAATTCCAAAGAATCTTGCAAAGTTTAGAATTAGACAAAATAATGATTTAACCTTTACTCCATAGACATGCCTAAATTTTTTTGCATTTAATTAATTCCTCCACTGAAGAAAACACTTCCATGTTATACAGGAAAAATGTGCAAAATAAGAAATATTGCCTATTTACTAGTAGATGGTAGCTTAAAGCAGACTGAAAGTACAGCAAAATGCACCTTAATTTTCTTTACTTTCAACCTGCTTGAAGTGCATGGTCACTAGTCTATAAAACCATGAAACAGTCTATGGGAGAAAAGGAATAATTAGTGACTGATCATAAAACTTTGTATGAAGAGGAAGGAGAATTTTTCACAGTCCTGCCAATCAAGCATTATATCCCTCCACCTGTATATAGCTCTCTACAGCTAAACCACGCTAAACCATTGTCCCCAAACCTTTAACCAATAAACTCACCTTTTTATCATCCTATTGACAAAAAAATCATCATTCACTAATTACTTATCTGAACATTAATTGCTGATTCAGTACTTAACACTCTGAAGAAAGCTTTCATATTAAATAACTACATGTATTTTCAAACCTATTACTCCATTTATATGCCTTTTTATGCCTTTAATTTATTCCTCCACTGAAGGAAATAATTCTTTTACAGTCATGAGTATGTGCCATAACAAGTATTTTTTATATCCTAGCAGATGGTAGCTTTAAGCAGGCTGAAAGTAAAGCAGAATGTGCCTCAAGGCACATTCTGCTTTACTTTAAACAGCTTTAAGTAGTCATTTGTCTTCAAAACTAGAAGCAGACTATGGAATAATGAGTTAAGACAGACTGCTGTATATAACTAATGCAGAAGACAACAACTTTATAAGTATCCAAGCCTTATAGTCAACAGTGTTGATGCTAAAAAAACCGGGGGAAATGGCCCATTTCAATTATTCAGAGTCAAAATTAGGTCAAGGTGAAGGTCAAATCCAGACTGAGTGATATGGGTGGATCACAAATAGTCCAAGGTCAGACATACTCATATTTCAAAGTTAAAACATGGGATAAGTTTGACTTAATTTAAGTGAGTTCCAGATAATGAATTCAACTGTATTTGCAATGGACTGAATTGTGCAGCAAACCACATTTATTTGGGAAGACCAACAAATTCTCCACTGATCACCGTGTTTGTAAACTTTGAGTCTCCTGAATTTTATTTTTGCTTCAAACGGATTTCAAATGGAATTCTCTCAGCACTAATCCCTCCATGGAAGATTCCTGAATAATTAAATGCCTGAACAATCCGCAGCAAATGAAGCATTTAGGTGTAAAAAATAATTTCAAAGAAAACTAATTAATGATTCATATTTTTCCCTGGTAACTATATATACAGGTGACATAAAACACTCCTGGTTCATCATTTACTGAATTAATGGCTTGGTACAGTGTTGAGGACAAACTATGCTACCTAGCAATGAACCCTTTCCTTCATAATATTATTCCGTCTTGAAGACAGGTGGTTGCTTAAAGCAGACTGGAAGTAAAGCAGAAAGCTCCTAAAGGAGCTTTTTGCTTTACTTACAGTCTGCTTTAACCCATTTATGCGTGGATATTGCGATGAGCTTGCCCTGTAAACTTACTGGAAGATTTCATTGTAGTTATCAAAGGGTGGTCTAAAGATACTGCAGTGTTTGTCCAAATAGCAAAACATTTGATAATTATGGTATAGCAAACAGTGCAGACCCTGATGAGATACCATGTATCACAGCGTCTGATCAGGGTATACACTGTTTGTCAATGTCCACTTAAGTAGACACTAGGCTTAAATAGGTTAAGTTGTCACAAGTCTTGATGCCTCGTTTGGCACTTTATCAGAGTAGAATAGAGAAATGCAATAGCAGTCCTCTGAGGGAGAATGAAATATGAGAAAGGTGTTATTATGAAGGAAACATTAAGCTAGCTACGAGCTCAACAGTATTAATCCAGTATTGGGTGATCTACTCCGTGGATACAAACTCACTGGATCATAACAACTGAGATCCAAAACATCAGCTGAACATGGAGCTCAGCTCTCACCCGGTTTTAACTTTTTAACACCATTAATGATTCTTCTTCAACCCATTACTCCATGAATATACTTTTTTTATGACTTTAATTTATTTCTCCAAATAAGAAAATAGTTCCAATTAATACAATCATGAATATACACCATAAGAAAAAGTTCATATATCCTAGCACATTAAGCTTACAGCAAGCTGAAGATAAAGCAGAATGCATTCGACTTTACTTTCAACCTGTTTAAAGTGGTCATCTATCTTCAAAACTAGAAAAAGTCTATGAAGTAATGGGTTAAGTGATCATAACAGCAAGGGTTCACTGTATCTATGCATGTGTATTTTTGAGGCCATACTTACTGCTTTATGTGGGATTATCTTGGGCAGTTTGGTGGCGCCCGGCTTGCCACCCTTGAACTCATCCCCTCTCCTATTTGACACTGGGCCATTGGTCTCACTCTTTGTGTGTCTCAAATTATCCTTCCTAGACTTTTCCTGCACAGATGGAAAAACAACACATATCATGTAATATTTTTGGATTTTTCCATGACATATGCAAAAACAATCCATAATTATGACTGTAATATTCAGGGATTATGAAAAATAATACACATCTAATAAAGTTATAATATCTAAGTTATCTGTTCCTTTTAATGCCAATTTAAGCTCACATGAACCATATATATATCAAATAAACATCTGTTCTGTTCTGTCCTATAATAGGTCTTTTAATATAGGAGAGGATTTTTCCTATGAAATTGAGTCAATGCCGGTCAAATATAGACACTAAGTATGATGAGCCATTCAATTAACTAACATTTCATACTGAATCAGACTTGAGAGCATAGTTTGGTAGGACGGTCAGTGAAGGAGAATGGCTGATCGCTCTACTTAGAGTACCAACAGTGGCCCATTCTCATTTGGGGCAATTACATTATCTTAACTCTTTGAACCCTAGTCATGCATATATGCCTCATTTTCAAACAAAGTACCTGTGAGGAGTACACTTGTCCTAAGCAAACAGTGTTGACCCTGATTAGAGGGCTCTTAAAGGAGCCCTCTGATCAGGGTCTATACTGTTTGTCATTTTGACATTTATTGTAAAAATCAATCCTAAAAAGTAAAAAATAGACTAGACTAAATTGAAAACTAGAATTGTCCACTTGAAGTTTCAGGGAGGAAAGTGCTAACATCATTAAAATCTTCAAGTCTTTATTTTAGACAAAATAATTGAGTAAATATTAAATTCTAAATTCTGATATCATAAAAACTCATCAGAGATATTTTTGGTAAATATTTGTACAAGATGTATCACATGTATGATTATAATGATAGCCTTGCCCATAATATTATGAACAAGGAATAATTCCATTTATATGTTGCTAAACATGTAGACTCAGATCAGCTACCAGATGCCTCCTATGTCGTGTCACTAATTAGTCTTTTTTAATTCCATTGTTTTTCAACAGTGCAAACATTGATAAGATGCTATTTTAAGAATGGAAATCAAAGATTGCTCTAGATCTACACCATTTGCAATGTTTGAAGGTTCTTGTTTTTCTTGCAAAAAAGATCTGAAAACTACAAAAATGGATCTGAAACCTTTGACCTATTCAAAACTACGAGTTTGGTTTGGATCTGAAACCTTTGACCTATTCAAAACTATGAGTTTGGCTTCAAAACTTATCTCAGGAAGTTAATATCTACCATCTAGGGGTTTTGTTTAAGAAACATAAACATGCAAAGATAAGAGATGTCAAAATTAGGGTCAAGCCTCAAACTATTTTGAGTGTTTAAGAGAGGTAGCAGATTAAAAGACTGAAAGTAAAGCAAATATTTCCATGATAATATTTAAAAGTATATCAAACAGTGTAGGCCAAGATAGGGTCACTTCTGCAGGAGTCCTCTGATCTGGGTCCACAGTTTGTATAGAATGTGTATATTTGGTGCCTCTTGTGCAACCATCAAGAACTTTCTTTAGCTTCCATAGCAAGCTAATTCATAAAAACGAAACTAATTTTAAAACACTTTCATTATTGCAACATAAACTAAGTGCTAGTAAATTACCAAACTATGAAGTTCAAAGATGACAGAAAGGCTTTGTATTAGCTAATTAAACATTTAAAGTTGTTGCAAGTTGGCCAAATCATTGCAGAACATACATAGAATGGAAAATGTTTTGGGTCTGGTTTTTGTGATTTCTGGTAACACTATTTTAGGCATAATTTGCCGATTTGCCAATAAATGTGAACTGTGAACTGTGAACTATTCTACGAAAGCTGAGAACCAGCTTGGATAACCATCTCTGTGTTTACTCTGTTTGCAATATCAAATACATGTAGTACCTTATAGTGATATGGCTCATTTTGGGCATAAGAGAAATGAACCAAACATATTTTGGAATACCAAAAGCTGCATGTATTACATACAATAAATATAGTATGTTCTGAACAAGTAACATTAGTAATGAAAACTTCTTTAGAAACCGTTTGTTTTTGGGTTTTTTATTTTGTACGTCATAGTGTCTTACTAGTTGTGGAAATCTTTTCTCTTCATAAGCATCCATACTTTCACTATCATCCCCTTCATCCAGACTGTTTTCCAAGCTTCTCTGTAACACAAATCGAACATATTGCAGTTTCTCAATCTTTTTGATGGTGAAGACTTAATGTTCGGGTTTAGATCATGATGACCAATAAGAATGAAATATGCTATGAAAACAAAGTTATAGCTAGGGATAATGTTATTTTCTACAGTTTAAAAGAAACTCTACAATGCAATAAAAAGTAGAGCAATACCATTTTGTAAATGTAGATGATTATTTTTATCTGAGTGTTAAACAATATGAAGCCTGATCTGATACCTCAGTGAGTGATCTGGCTCCAAAGTATCTACAATGGTGTCATCAGGTACAAACAAGTTAGTTGGGAAATAATAAGAATTTACTCACAATCATTCAAGTAAAAATAATATATTTACATACACACATGTTGAATTCATTCAAGCTAAGAACACTCAGTTGTTAGTAAGATTTGAACAAATCCATTAATCAAAACAGATTCTTTCATTTTGCAATTTTTTCAAACTGTTCAAATGTTTCTAAATAAAAATATTGTACAGTAAACATGTAAAAATGATGTAGAAGTTGCTATACTATAATCAGTTAAGATAAACTTGAATTTTAAATGTCTAAGTAACCATAAATTAAATATTTATTGAGCAAGATAATTAGCTCATCGTTAGCAGGCTGAGAAAACCTCGTATTGTCCGATTTTTCTGACCTGTCTGAGTTATTTTTAGAGCACAATAGTTAATAATGGTAAATAGGTAAGCAAGGTAACATTGAATATGTACATGTAATTGTACACTTTCCTACTTGAGATAAGTATGTTCCTCATGCAGCACGAGACTTTACTGATATTTATTCTTTCCCAATTAACGCATTTATATACTAAAACTATTATTTCCATTGCAAACAGTAACCCCACGTCTGATCAGGCTCCAACCTGATTGCTACTCAGATTAAAAATATAGTTATAATTTCGAAAAGTAAATTTCCACAGTTTAGTGCATTGCGTTTGCGTTTAAACGGGAAATAATAATGTATCCTCTACTGTACATTACGCACAAAAAGTACAGCTATCCGTATCTCTAACTGGATGTAGAGAAAACTCATCCCTTTTAAAGTTTTAGAATGTTCCAATCTAAAACCAACTTGGACAGGTCAGAAGAAAACACTAATATATGCATATCAACTTTTGTCAGCCAAACGTCTTTATGTTATTGTATACCTAACCATAGTCAAATCAGGGCAATCAAACTTGTGTTAAACAACCATCTAATGAATATGCAGGATGATCTCTGGAGCCATGTGGACATATGCCATTCTTTCCCTCACAGAAACACCTCTTTAAACCTTTGTCTATTAATCCCTCATAGAAATAATTTATAATACTTCTACCCAATCATGATAAAGAGTCAAAAGAAACTTCTCTTACAAGCTATAAAAGTGTTTGCTAAAGCCTTACCCTGCATAGCTTGTTGTTAGTATTGAAGACAGCTAGGTTGTTACTTACAGCAGGCTGTAAGTAAAGCAGAATGCTCCTCAAGGAGCATTCTGCTTCACTTTCAGCCTGCTTTAGGTTACTATCTGCTAAGATATGGGAAATAATTTTCATAGTGCATATTCATGACTGCATAAATCTCGATAGTTGATCGAAAAATAAATTACAGACGTAAAAAGACATGTAACAGGTTGAAATTAAAGCAAAATGTTTCTTGTAAAAACCTGTTTTCATGCAGAAGAAAAAAGCAGTAAGGAAAAGAAGGGTTCAATGCACAGCTATAACTAGAGTTCTGCTTTCTCTTTGACTTGCATTGATCTATCACTTCTTCTTACTCAAGATGTCTATCATCTTTTTCTTGTGATTGTTTAATTCAAGTTTGATTTTTGCTACATTTGTATGTAAGTACATGCTGTTTACATACATATTGGGATAGTTTACACAAAGGTTACAGACTACACAGGCTTTACTACAAAGGCTTGTTGGTATTTACCGCCTTGGACATTCGACTCCGGTACCGTGGTGTGAAGTCTCCAAAATCCTTGCTGCTGTCACTCCAAAGCCGTTTGAGGTAGGCATGCTTCTGGTAGTCTTTCTCCTGTCATATGTATAGAAGATCAAATATAACAGAAAAAAACGTAATAAACATATTTATTATACACCTATAGGTAATTTATATTGATTTCTTAGTTAGATAAATTTCATATGCACCACAGTTTTTGCTGTGACAAAATCATTTTTGTGACTTCACGTCACAATATCTTTTGTGACATCGAGCGTAAACAATTAATTTTGTATGTTATCTCTGTAAAAAGTCATTAAAATGTAAACAATGAATCGAATAATCAATTTATTTGGATGGATATAAAGAATATATCACTCGAATTGGTTGTTATCTGGTCAAAAAACTCTTCCTGACATTGGACTTGTTTTTTAACCAGATAACAACCCATTCTTGTAATATATTTTTCAATACAATCCAAAGGAATTGATTATTCTCTATCTATCACATAAAAATCTACCAAGCAATGTGCGAATACCATGATTTGTTTTTGACAATAAACTAGTGTGTTATCAATTTTGGGGCACCATGCAGTCCTTGAGCGCTGCATGAAGTGGAACACTAAATGACATCAGTTATGATTACATTATCATAAAATAATATTATGTTCTGGCATAATATGTATATATATATATAGCCGTGAACTAAAATACTATATATCCTCATTTAATCAAATACTCTTTTAAAATGTTTAAGTGATAACGAGACGATTCTAATGAGTAGTAACACCATAGGATTTGGTGCTAAAATAAGCAAAAAAATGGTGGATTTGTTCAATTTACTCCCTCTTATCTGGAGCCCTGAGGTTAATTGTAAAACCTGCACTAACCCATGCCAGCATATTCAGTTTAGGCCTGACAGTCTCCAGTCTTCTTGCAATGCCTAAATTTTCCCTCGCTATATCTTCATTCTGTCGTTCTCGGAGTGGATAATTTAAACTGCAACAAAAAAGGGAAAAACATGACCACTCTTCCCAATTGCCAATAACAAATAATTCTACTCCTTTTGTTCTAATTATTCTACAGTATACCGCAGCTTAAATGCATCGCCTCTAATAAAAGCCCCTCCAAATAATTTTTCTAAACTAAAAAAACTTCTAAACTTTCTTTTATGGTAAGATACGGTTAGAGTGTCAACAGTTTGATTCCTGATGAGACGCCACATTACACAGTGTCTCATCTGTATCTAAATTGTTTGCAAATTTTAGTGAATACTGTTTCATCACTTAAAGTGTACAAAGAGTTAAATACTGAAACTATGGGGTGTTAAACAATTATACATTAAAAGCTTAATCCTTATTTATTTAACATTGATTACGAAACAAATTTGCCAAAACTTAAATCGCTCTCAATGGCTGGAATGCTGATGCAAGTTATTATATCTTTGGATCAGAGAACAAGAGTATCTGAAGAAATCCCGCTAATATGTATGCAGATAACAAATGCTCCCTCTAATAGGCTAACATATCCCAACCAGCGATAAAGCTCTGGGGCCCGTTTTACTAAACAACTTACGCAAAATTTTTGCGTACGTCAAAATTGTTTAACTTTTATTTTTCGATCATAAACGTTTGCAAACAGCAAATAGCCAGACCAGAGGATGCGCTAAAAGCGCGTCCTCTGATCTGGCTATTTGCTGTTTGTAGCAAGTGATAATAAAAAATATAAATTAAAATTTAAAATTTTGACTTACGTAAAAATTTTGGACTTTAGTCCACTTGATCTGGCCCCAATCTGTTTGCAATGAATAAAGACTACACTAATGGCATTTAAAGTTTACCCCTTTCACTATATTTGGTTTGTAATATGACAAAACACATAGTTTCACCACTCTTTGGTGGATGCATACATGTATATCCAAATCACCAAAAAGAAATATTATCTCACATCATCACAGCAAATGAAACAAAATAAAATCAACTTTGTGATAACCCATCATTCCATAGTCTATAGAAACCCCTTTTAACGCCTTTAATTTATTCCTCCACTAAAGAAAATAGCTCCATTTCATACAGTCATGAATAATACACCATGACCAGTAGATGGAAGCTTAAAGCCGGCTGAAAGTAAAGCAGAATGTGCCTTAACCCTTTCCCCAATAGAAGCGCCTTTTAGCGGATATGATTTATTCATCCGCTGAAGAAAATAGTTCCAATTTAATCAGTAATGAATATGTATTATAGGGAATATTTTCTACATTATAGCACATGATAGCTTAAAGCAGGCTGAGAGTAAAGTAGAATGCGCCCTAAGGCGCATTCTGCTTTTCTTTCAACCTGCTTTAAGTGATCACCTATCTTCAATACTAGAAACAGGCTATCAGGTAAAGGGTTAAGGCGCATTCTACTTTGATTTCAACCTGTTTTAAGCAGCCATCTGTCTAAGATATGTTTTAATGTTTTAAAACAATAGTCCAAATCACCTACATCCAAATGTGTAAAGATAGAAAGATGAATGTAAAGCATAAAACTCATTTAGGATCTTATTGCTTTATCTTCATTTTTCTTTAAGCTAGCACCTGCATTTAAAACAAAAAATGGAATATTCATTGACAGAACTTATGTGGTTCCAAGATGCTCCTGTGGAAGAAAGGGTTATGCTAGCCAATTATCCAGTTACAACTGTAGTTTAATAACTCTCTCTATAGAGAATTATTAGGAAACTATCAATACAATAAAATGGCAAAGGAATATAATAAGCTATATTATACTGGCTTAATAGAGAATAACTTTCTTCATATTACTGCAATTTGAAACCATATGCAGTGAGTATAAACCCATTCCCTATAGCTTCCCATGACTCCATATCAGGACGTGGTAGAAGCACAAAGAAAAGGCATGTCAGTTATTTGTTTTAATGTAGTATGGCACTAATGAGATCAGGTCTATGTCGGTCAATATTAACCCATTCTCCCATTAATATGCCTTTTTATGCCTTAAATGTATTCCTTCACTAGAGAAAATAGTTCCAATTTAAAAAGTCCAAAACAAAATCATAAGAAATATTTTCTATATTCTAGCAGATGATAGCTTAAAGCAGGCTGAAAGTAAAGCAGAATGTGCCTTAAGGCACATTCTGCTTTACTTTAAACCTGCTTTATGCGGTCACCTATTTTCAAAACTAGAACAAAGGTATTGGGGTTATGGAATAATACTCTATGCAGAGTGACTGATCATTCTCATCAACTGTACATAGTCCATACTGAACCATGCTCAAGCATAATTCTGTACCAGCCACCAGTTGCAGGGCTGCCATAAGTTGACATGAAAAATCCTAAGATTTCCAAATTTGCATTTTTCAAGTTCGAATTTACGAATCGTACCTTAAATACCCCATAGCCTGTTTCTAGTTTTGTTGACATGTGGCTACTTAAAACAGGCTGGAAGTAAAGCAGAATGCGCCTTATGGCGCATTCTGCTTTACTTTCAGCCTGCTTTAAGCTAACATGTTCTAGAAAAAAAATCCGAAAATTTAGGAAAAATTCCGGAGAAATGGTAGCCCTGCAGTTGAGCACCATTTGATATGGACCACCAGTTGACGAGCATGTCCAATCGCTCTACATAGAGTACCGGTGACACTGGTATCAATATTGACTGCCATTAGCTCAATCTGTTTAGGGGCATACAACCTTAATCATTTCTTCCATAGCCTTCAACACAAATCACCTTTTAATAGCCAACAGTTACTGGACTATAGCATAAATAGCACTTCTTTGCTTAAGGCAAGATAAAAAATAAAGCAGCTTTTACAGAAACTTTTTTTTTTTTACTTGCTTTAAGCTTCCACTAGTCCTAAAAGAAAGAACCTTCTCAACTGTAAAGGCAAATTATAATGTCCCTACATGTTGGCTGGTTGAACTGAAATTGATCAATACCAATTAACTAGATTGCACTAGAAGTGGTATTTGGTAAATTAGTTGTTACTCAATACTTAAGTTTCTTATTTTGCTCAATTTTGTATACAAAACATGTGAAACTCTGCACCTATTCCCATTTAACCTGTGAATTGTTTTGGTCAGTTTACACCTTGAAAAGTCTAACATAATTACAGTGGAGAAAACTTTATTCTTTCCCAATAAAAGCGTTTGCACTTAAACTATTATTTCCATTGCAAACAGTTTGGATCCAGATCCGACGCCAGATAACCCGGCGTCTGATCAGGCTCCAAACTGTTTGCCACTCAGATTAAAATGAATAGTCAGAATTGTCAACAAGTTGTAATTTTCTACATTTAAGTGCAGTGCGTTTGCATTTCATTTGCGTTTAAATGGGAAATAATAACATTATTTCCACTTTAGATTAGTGTTTTGTCTTTTTTGTCTGACTCAGCGATCAACACACTGTTTCCACAGCAGCACCTTTTCTAAAACACAGTGAATGTACACTAAATACTAAAGCTGCTCACTTTCTAAATGAACCCTTCCATTTTCTAAGTAATCACCAGTTTACATTGACTATTGAGGGGTGAAACTGTCCTAAAATATTACTATTCATGGTAAACAGTGCTGACCCTGATCAGAGGGCTTCTTCAGGAGCCCTCTGATCTGGATCTACTCTGCTTGCAAATGATGAATATACTTCTTTCTTGCACTATAAGGGTTTAAGTCTTGCATGATATTGAAATTATAACAATAGTAATTCACAAAATTCAAAGACAAGCATAACAATAATTATTGGGAGAACTGCCTTAATTGTTTACAAATTGAGTCAAAAATTGTTGGTAATTATTGAATGTCAGTAACCCCAATTATCCCATTGACACAACTACACCGAAGTCAACCCTTTACCTCATAGAATCTCCTTTTCAAATTCTTCATAGAACTTAAATTATTGGCTCCAGATAAGAGAGAGTAAACAACAAATCCAACAGTTTCTCACTCATATTAGCACCAAATCCTATGGTGTTACTACTGATTATAATCTCAAAAAGATGATTCTAATGAGTAGTGACACTACAGGGTTTAAAGCAAAAATAAATAGTTTTTGAAATACTCCCCTTATCTGCATATGGAGCCCTAGCCCTAGAACACATGTTACATGTTGGTTAGTGGTTGCTTAACCCTTTCCCTTATAGAAGCGACTTTTAGCACATGCATTTTATTCATCCGCTGAAGAAAATAGTTCCAATATAAACCGTAATGAATATGTGTCATATTTAATAATTTCCTTATTCCAGCTGGTAAAAGCTTAAAGCAGGTTGAACGTAAAGCAGAATGCGCCATATGGCGCATTCTGCTTTACTTTCAACCTGCTTTAAGTAGTCACATATTTTCAAAACTATAAACAGGCTATGGAGTAATGGGTTAAAACAGCAGCCTAAAAGTAAAGCAGAACCCTCACATGGGAAGATTTGTGCTTTGAATTCAGCCTGCTCTAAGTCAATTCAATTTTATTAGAGTAACAATCTTATTCCTTCATCCCATAGCCTATAATTTCTAGTATTGAAAACACTGGTGACCACTTAAGGCAGGTTGAAAGTAAAGCAGACATTTGTGCTGTAAAGAGCATTCTGCTTACTTTCAGCCTGCTTTAAGTAACCATCTGCTGGGACAAAGAAAATATTTCTCATAGTGCATATTCATGACTATATTATAAAGTGGAACTATATTTTCTTCTGTGCAGGAATACGTCATAAAGGCAGAGCATCAGATAAGGGTAGTTTTTCAAAAACTAAAATCTTTATTTCTGAATTAAACCCTATGGTGTCACTACTCATTAGAATCGTCTCTTCGAGACGATTCTAATGAATAGTAGCACCATAGGATTTGGTGCTAAAAAAAGTGAGAAAATGTTGGATTTGTTGAAAAACTAACTCTTATCTGGAGCCCTGATAAAGGGTAAAGTGAAAAGGAAACCTTGTACAAGTCTGTGAAAAAAGGAGTTCCTATGAGAGTAAATTAATCTACATGAGCTGTCTACATTAATTATAACTTTTTATTCTACATGTAACTTCCACCTAATTCCAGCAAATGCACTGTCTTTAGAATGTTATTGCTACAGACAATTAAGTTAAATTGTATCTCAAAACCTGTCTAATCATCAAATAATTTCCAGAAACACTGTTAAAGTGACATAAACCCTGAAACCATAATCATATACATCCACACTCACACCCACACCCACACACAACACACTCAACACACACACACACAACATACTCAACAAACAATTTAAAACCACACACAAAACACACACAGTAACTACCATAACACAGCAAAAGCACTTTACCCTTTTGTGCTGTAAAATATATATCATATTTATATTTTCAGCAATGACCCTTATTATATAGATACATGTAGGAGACCCTTTTATGCTATAATTCAAGCAATATTGTAACAAACAGGGCAGAAAGAGCAGACTAAAAGCAGTCTCTGTACTAACAGCCTGGCATACAAACAGGTTCTAAACTGTTTGCAGCGCAATAAACTCTGACAATTAATTAACCCATTATTCCATAGACTGTTTCTAGGTTTGAGGATAGGTGACCACTTTTAACAGGTTGAAAGTAAAACCAAAAGGTCCATTAAGGCACATTATGCTGTACTTTTAGCCTGCTTTTAGCTAACCATCCGCTAGATATGGAAACTTTTTCTTATGGTGCTAATTCATGATTGTTTAAAGAGCTAAACATTTTCTTTAATGGATGAATAAAGTAAAAGAGTAAAAATGTGTATTCATGGAGTAATGGGTCAATACACTATTCATTGTAAGGCTGTTTATGAAGTGGGTCCCCAATATGTTCCTAACTTTTGTCTGAGCTTAAGTAAAAACACAGTTCAACTGTGATATAAACACATGTAATTTAGTGGTACAACAAACCCTTGATATTAGGACCAACAGTTAAAATGTGATTTAATTTTAGTCTAATTCAGGCAACTGTCTCATGATAAAGAAAGTTAAATGTAAAGCAAAAAGCTCCTTAGGGAGCCTTTTGTTTTACTTTCAATTTGCTTAACCCTACTACTTATCTTAAAACCAAAAACATAGGTTTTCTTTTGAGGAGTCATAACATTTGGTGTATATAGTGTATATCAGTGGTACAATACAATGTCAATGGGCTATTCTTACAATAGTGGAATAATTATGTTTTCTTCACTAGTCATGTTTTACTAGGGGATCAGGTATATGTATAGTCATATTGTTATGTTCACCTAAATGTGTATCCTTGGAATTAACAATACACAATACTGTCTCTATCTGATTCACTGATTTTATCTACAGACCTATTAACACTCACACTTTCAAATGTCCTATCTTTCCCATTTTGACATTATGACTTTTGCAGTGTTTGCAAGCATAGACCTAAGGGGCCCATTTCCTAAAACTTATAGTACGACAAAAACGATCATAAGTCAAAATTTCAAAATACATTTTATTTCTGATTTCTCTATCTAATCTTGTCTTGTTACATCTCTTTGGAATCGTCTTTTCAAGACGATTCCAAAGAGATGTACAAGACAGGATTAGATGGAGAAATAAATAATAATTGAGACTTTTATAATCTGACTTACAACAATAAGTTGTTGTACAAAGTTTTATGAAACAGGGCCCTAGGCCTAAGTTTGTTAACATTTTCAGCTTTTGTTTCAAAGCCAAAAGTGCAAATCACCTATATTAGTTGTAAGTAAGGCAGATGACTGTTTAAAGTAACATGAAAGTAAAGCATAAAGCTCCTTCAGGAACTTTCTGCCTTATTTTTCATTTTGCTTTGAACTGCCATCTTTTAATATTTCAACACCATCAATAAAGTGATCATTTGTGGTACTTATTTGGGAATGTTGGTAGAGGGACCATAATGCCACACTTTAGTTGAGGAAAGGGTAAAGAATGGAAACATAAGTTCAATTTGTGAGGTAATGTATACCTGCGTGACTCGTAAGTGTTCCAGTTGTCAATGTTTCCACCATACTTCATCACATGCGTCATCTTGGACAGCAGAAGCTTGTTTTCATGATCAATCTCAGCCTGCCGCTCTTCTTCTTTCTGAAAACAAATTCAAATGTATTGGATGAGTCCATTTTTTATGTAAGTAAGGTGCCTTGTCTAAAAAAAATTGTTTTATATTGAAATTCCTAACAGCAAACAATGTAGACTCTGATCAGACGTCGCATACCCTGTTTGCCTATGTCCCCATTTATGGGATGCCAGGCACAAATTAGTTAAAATCAGAATTTTCTTCCATAGTCAATTTATAGTCTTTATACGATATGTCTCTGCTTAATGAAGGAAACAAAGTGATGCAGAACGCTAATCTTAATAGCTTTCTGCACCACTTTGGCCCTTCATTAAGCAGTCACATGTCTTCCTATAAGGATTGCCATGCTTCTAATTCATTGGTTATAAACTCCCTTCTTCTTTATTATGTTAACTGCTAACAGTTTGGTGCCAGACAAGATGTTGAGTAACTAAGCATCTGAACACTGGCTACAAACTGTTTGCCAATCTGATTAAAAAAAATTATGCATAAGTTTTAAAAATATGATTTACTACATATTACTGCATTGCATCTGCATTTAGTTTTTGTTTTAACCCTTTCCCCAATAGAAGCGCTTTTTAGTGCATTTAATTTATTCATCCGCTGAAGAAAATAGTTCCAATTTAATCAGTTATGAAGATATATTTATAGGGAATATTTTCTATATTCTAGCACATTATAGGTTAAAGCAGGCTGAAAGTAAAGCAGAATGCGCCTTAAGGCGCATTCTGCTTTACTTTCAACCTGCTTTAAGTTATCACCTGTCTTCAAAACTAGAAACAGTCTATGAGGTAAAGGGTTAAATGGAAAGAGTATTCTCCACTGAAGAAACAGGCTATGGGGTGATGAGTTAATTAGCTATCAACTGCTAGAATATAGACAATATTTTACATGATACATTATACATACCGGTATTCATAACTGTATAGTACGGAACTATTTTCTTAAGCGGATAAATAAATGAATGGCGTATAAAGGTGTATTTATGGGATAATGGGTAAAAGCAACAAATGCCTTAGACAGTAGCCATCTGTTGAGTGGTCAAAGCAAAGTAAATTGTTCTGTTCTGTTTTTATAGCATGCTCTCAAGTAGAATAAATATCAGCTATCAAAGTAATTAAGGTTCTGCAGCTAGTAATGGTTTTCTCTTGACTTGTGTTTATCAAAGCTTTTAAAAAATGTACAATTTTCTTTATTTAATGATATTTACATTTGACAAATACAATCAAACACAGGTTGCAGGACCATTCAGAAGTTAATTTAAAAGGCATGCAGCCTTGGAGATGGATTAATGCATAATGTAAGAGTGCAAAAAGCTTATTAGCAACGTAAACTTTCTACACTGTTTTTTTGTCCTGCATTTATCAGACTGATCTGGATGCTCAGGGGCCTCCGTGGCCTAGTGGTATAGTCACTGTGACTTACATCACTAAGCTCCCAACCACTGTGGGTTAGAATATCTGTCTGGGCATTCTAATGTTTCATGTGGGGAAGCCTTCCAGCTGGCTTGCAGAAGGTCAGTGGTTCTACCCAGTTGCCCTTAACTCTTTGAACCCTAGTCCCGCATATAGGCGTCCTTTTAAAACAGTATACATGTGAAAGGTGCACTTGTCCTATGCTAACAGTGAATACCCAGATCAGAGGGCTCCTTATGGAGCCCTCTGGTCTGGGTATTCACTGTTTGTCATAATGCAAAATATTGACCAAAAAACCCTTAAAAGTCAGAAATGAACTAGACCTCAAATGGAAACAGGGATTGTCCATTTTAAGTTTCAGGGAGGAAAGAGTTGATGTGCCTAAAACAGTGTATCAAGGGTTTCTGGGATAGTCCTCCACTTGTAATTAGCTGGATGTCGCGATATGACTGAAATATACTTTTAAAGTGAAATGAAATAAAAACAACTCAAAATCAAAATCCTGGATGCTCAGATTACACATTTTTCCATCAAAATGCCTAGGGTGCCTCTACACTTTCACCAACAGTTGGCAGCTTAAGGCAGGATGAAAGTAAAGCAGAAAACTCCTACAGGAGCTTTCTGCTTTAATTTCATCCTGCATGCTTTAAGAAGTCACCTGTCTAAACAAGTTGGTTTTATGTGATTTGCACTTTATAATTCAGGCAATGGAGGAAAGAATTATCCAGGGTGTGTCAGTATTTACCATGGACAAATACAGTTGATCAGCATATTGCCACACTGCTTGACCTCTTGACAAACAGCGCAAATACAACAAATCTGTTTGAAGATTTTAATGTTTTCATATGCTCAACCCTTAACCCATTACCTGATAGCCTGTTTCTAAGTTTTGAAGACATAAAACCACTTAAAGCAAGTTGAAAGTCAAGCAGAATGCACCTTCAGGCACATTCTGCTTTTCTTTCAGCATACTTTAAGTTACCAATCTGCTAACATATAGAACATATTTCTTTTTTATGGTTCATATTCATGACTGTAAAAATTGGAACTTATAATATTTCTTCAGTGGAGGAATAATTTAAATGCGCTAAAAACTGCTTCTATGAGGGAAAGGGTTAAGCTGTTGTGGCAAAAATTACTACTATTTAGGACAGTGTAGATCAAGATCTGGAGGGACATGACAGTGTAGCTTGACTACCGGTAGTTACAGTATGTACAGTGTTTGATATATTAACTGTTCTCTTGGCTTACCTAAAGCAATAATAGTATTAAGGTTTAAAGTCTTTGGCTTTTACACCTAATTAACCCCTCAACGTGTGTCCTCAAAAGTTGGCCTAATATCTTATATCAATAATAATAGCAAATAGAAAAGTGCAGAGATCACTCATCAATAAAATAAAAAATATATATGTGACATTAACATATTTGGGTTACTAGTAAAAAAGTGACAACTTAATAATTAAAATATTTTTCAAACATTACAATTGTATCAAAGAGACAATTGTTACAAGAAGTCATAATATAGGATTCAGTGGATACAAGTTTAATGGATTCAACCCATTACACAATAAATACGCATTTTTACACCTTTAATTTATTGAGAAAAAAAATAGTTCCACTTTATATAGTAATACATGTACATGTGAATATGCACCAGAAGAAACATTTTCTGTATCCAAGCAGACAGTAGCTTAAAGCTAGCTGAAAGTAAAGCAGAATACACATTAAGATGCATTCTGCTTTACTTTCAACCTGCTTTAAGTCGTCATCTGTTTTCAAAACTAAAAACAGTTTATGGGGTAAATGGTAAGACACACCCTGGACTAATTTGTTTCTAACAGATTAATTTCAAATTAATTTTGAAAGCTCCATATTTTAATATTGATTTATTGTACCTATATAGTATACATATATAAACTTTGAAATTGTGTTTAACCCATTTTTACCCTTTCACTGCCAATTAAGCTCATTTCTACTACCATTTGCAAATAATGTGGATCCAGATCAAGTACTGAGAGGCAGGACTTAATTCATGACTATATAGATTAGGATTCAAACTGTAAAAGTGCTTAACCCATTACCTCTTAGCCTATTTCTAGCTTTGAAAACAGGTGACCACTTAAAGCAGGTTGAAAGTAAAGCAGAATGTGCCTTAAGGCACATTCTGCTTTACTTTCAGCCTGCTTTAAGCTACCATCTTCTAGGATATGGAAAATATTTCTTCTGGTACATATTCTTGGCTGTATAAACTGGAACTTTTTTCTTCAGTGGAGGAATAAATGAGGCGTAAAAAGGCGTTTTTAAGGGGTAATGGGTTAAAAGTTGTTAAATTAATGACCGTTTAAGAAATAAATCCAAACAAGAATTTATAAGCTGTCCTGGCAGTGAAGGGGTTAATAAGGCTTGGTTAATCCATTGTTGAATTATAAGTGTGTTATGTAAATGCTGTTTTATTTTGACTTAATCTTGTTCTATATTTCTCCAGGATATTATCAGCACAAAGACGATCAACAAATCCACCATGTAGATCCATGTACATGTAGTTAAATTATATTGAGTTACAAACGAAAAGTATATTAGATTAGTTGTGTTAATGACAGGACATTACAGCTTAAAATACACCTTTTTATGCTTTTAATTTATTCCTCCACTGTAGAAAAATGTATCACGAATATGTATCATTAGAAATATCTTCTATGCTCTAGCAGATGGTAGCTTAAAACAAACTGAAAATAAAGCTGAATACTTTTAATCTGCTTTAAATTTGTGCACTGTCTTTTAAACTAGAAACAGGCTGTAGGGTAATGGAAAAATCATAAGGTGAATACATATAATATACATGTATCTCAAAAGCTACTTTTCTGATATCTCAACCAAACTCTAAGACATATGATTACTTATTAAAATTGTATCAAAAGAACAATTCCAATTAGTTAAGTACATGCTAGGTTCAGGAGAAAATGTTAATTTTTAAAGACTGATACATGTATTATGAACCTTTATCTGGATTCCAACAATTTAGAAATTATAAAGCCAAAACTGGCTAGTCCAGTCACAAAAAAAGGTTGACACTCCTGGAGTTTCTTCTATGTTGCAGACTCTTCAGAACATACTGCACTTACGACAATTTCCTGGTTCTATTTATATCATTTGGATGCGATCGAACATAGATTTTGTTTCGTATGCATGTTGTTTGTTGCATATTTACAAATAAGGTCAATTCAGTGATTCACTTTTAAACTTTAAACACCTAGACTAGCAGCTCTCAACACCTTTCTCAAGACAATGTCCTCTATTTAACCTGAGAGGGTATTATAATCCTTAATTGTTTTGCAAGACTGGTATTTTAACCCTTTCCTCATGTAGCTTGGTTTCATTGTTTACTATTTATTAAAGTTCCCTTAACCCATTGCACCATAAATACACCTTTTTACAACTTTAATTTATTCCTCCACTGAAGAAAATAGTTTTAATTTATTCAGTCAGAAATATGCAGCATAAGTAATATTTTCTATATTCAAACAATTTAACTAAGGCGCATTCTGCTTTACTTTCAACCTGCTTTAAACTGTCACATATCTTCAATACTCTAAACAAGCTATGGGGTAATGGGTTAAAGAAAACCTTTTTCCTGCTTTAAATGTTCATTAAATTAATCCATAGTCTGTTTCTATTTCTGAATACAAGTGACCACGTAAAGCAGGTTGGAAATAAAGCAGAATGCACATTAATGCACAGTCTGCTTCACTTCCAGTCTGCTTTAACTCTTGCCTCCCTGAAACTTTAAATGGACAATTCCAGTTTCGATTTAAGTCTAGTCCATTTCTAGCTTTTAAGGGTTGTTTTTGTCCATTTTTTGCATTATGACAAACAGTGAAGACCCTGATCAGAGGGCTCCTTTCGGAGCCCTCTGATCTGGGTCTTCACTGTTTGCACAGGACAAGTGTACTATTCACATGTACACTGTTTGAAAAGGACGCCTATATGCGGGATTAGGGTTCAAAGAGTTAAGCTACCATCTGTTAGAATATAGAAATATTTCTTATTGTGAAAATTCAAGCTTGTATAAAGAGGAACTACTTTCTTTAGTGAAGAAATAAATTAAAGGCCTAAAAATTAAAGCATATTTATGGGGTAATGGATTAAAGTGACACATTTTATTCCATTTATTGATTAAAGAAACAAAAACGAAGGTATTGACAATAAGACGATCTGTCACTAGAAATATGATTTATTGCTAAGAAAAATATAAAGAATGGTTGATAATTGTCTAATCAATATTTAATTGACTGCTAATTGAGCACTTGTATGTGGAAATCTTTGTTTTTTATTTCGATCAAATCATTACCACCTGCCCTGACCTGATATTGAGAGAATGTTGTCATTTAATATTAAAAAGAAAACTGGGACGGTACAGTCAAGCATCTGTCAAGCAAACAATTGTTTAAATAAATTTTGAAATCTCAAATACTGCAGAAAAGAGGGAGTAAATCTTTCCCCAACATTAACCCTTTACCTGATAGCCTATTTATAGTACTTAAGATAGATGACTACTTAAAGCAGGTTGAAAGTAAAGCAGAATGCGCCTTAGGGCGCATTCTGCTTTACTTTCAGCCTGCTTTAAGCTATCATGTGCTATAATATAGAAAATATTCCCTATAATACATATTCATTACTGATTAAATTGGAACTATTTTCTTCAGCGGATGAATAAATCATATCCGCTAAAAGGCGCTTCTATTGGGTAAAGGGTTAAGTCCCCTATGCCTCCAATAAATACTGTGTTGTGCCACATTTCGTCCATTTTACAAATTAAGGCTGTCACTTATCTTGTAATACTGCCATTACAGCCAACAATGTCTCAAATGGGATATATAGCGCTGGGTTTTCTCGGTTAACAGCTATTAACCCCATTTATTATGGATTTGTAACGAGAGAGAGGCTTCTCATATTAACCTGTTTGCATGTTACAATATTTCACTAATTCAATAATCAAGTAGAGCATAGGACTATAAAGAGGGAAGTCTTCGGTTTGATGCCTGACACAGTATATGCTTAAATCAGGCTGAATGTAAAATAGAAAGCACTTGAAGGAGCTTTCTGCTTTATATTCAGTCTGCCTTACCAGTATTCCATTGCCTTATCACCTGTCTCTAAAGTTTTTGAAGAAAGGTGACCCCTTAAAGCAGGTTGAAAGTAAAGCAGAATGTGCCTAGATGCACATTCTGCTTTACTTTAAGCCTGCTTTAAGCTATCATTTGCTTAGATATAGAAAATATTTCTTATGGTACATATTCATGACTGTAAAAAGTGAAACTTTTTTCTTCAGTCATCCCAAAAGTTAAAGGCATAAAACATGTATTTATGATGTAATTAGTTAAGTTAAGCTTCCTGTCTGAAACAATAATGAAAACAAGCTATGATCCTAACTGTTTGACACTGACAATTGTTGCAGAAGACAGAATGCTGCAGGCGACTATTACATAGCAAGCTGGAGGTTATACTAGAGATGGATTAAATCCAGAGACAAACTCTACAATATAAGTAATTGCAGAGATGTACTGTCACGATTCTTCAAAGAGATTGCCAGGGCTGTGAATGGTTGTAGAAGATAGGCCATCTCCCTGGTAACCATTGTGCCACGCCTAATTGGATGAACATTTGTCATGCAAGGTCCAATACAGTCAAACCTGTTCTCACCTGTCATTCTTTGAAAAAGCTTGGAGACGCCTAGCTCAGCCTCTCAAACAACCAGTACAGTAAAACCTCTCTATCATGACCAATAAATTGTATGAATTATTAGGTGTTTAGCTAAGAGAGTTGACTGCTTAAAACAAGATGACAGTAAAACAGAAAGCTCCTTCAGGAGCTTTCTGTTTTATGGTCACCTTGCTTTAAGCTGTCAGCTGACTTTTTATAATGAATAAGCCTTCGTTTTAGTGATCATACTAGAGAGATTTTTCTTTATTGCCTAATGCAGTACAAAATCCTTGAAAGAGTTAAATATAGGTGCATTTTTTTATGCCTGTATAAAGTGAAACTATTTTCTTCAGTGGAGAAAAAAATACCCCAGTTAATGGGTTATTACAAGTTTGTGAAGTCAAAATTGCATTTAGTAACTACTTGATGAAGTAAAAGTGCATTCTTTAAAGACAGGTGATTTCTTATTGCAATCACCACATATGTTGGGTCACCTTCATACAGTGCTTCACTAAGCTCATGTAAAACAGTTCTCATTTAATTTCATAGTTATTTTGAAGTCTGTCTTACCTGTATCTGCTTGAGTCTCAGAATGAGGTGATTGTATTTCTTTGGTTCCTTAACGTCCAGTCTGTGTTTCATTTGATTAAGCTGAAAACAGAGAAAATAGTAAGGAATAAATTATGTTACAAAAAACATCGAATAATACCTATCAACAGCATATCATTGTTTAAAGAAACAGTATTCTTAACTCATTGACCCCTAGTGCGGCATAGTGCCACATTTTTGCGTCTTTCACAAACAGTGTACATGTGAACTTTTTGTGAAGAGTACACTAATATGCAAACATTGTAGACCCTGATCAGAGGGATTCCTTACAATCCCTCTGATCAGGGTCTGCACTGTTTGTTATTTTGCGGAATATCATAATACAAACAACAATCCTAAATACTCAAAATGGACTAGACTTGATTGGAAAGTCGTATTGTCCACTGTATGTTTCAGGGTTGAATGAGAGAAAATAACTGTCTTCTTAAACATTTAGCTGCTGAATATTCATGTACATATACATGTATAACATTTCGCCCACAGGATTGAACGTAGTACAGAAAGGTTGCTACATGTATTTGTATTTCTCACGTGTTTGCATGACTATATGCCATACATGAGAAACATCCAGCTTGGAATTTCCCAACTGTATTGCTGGCTAAAAACATTCTAGTTGAACAAGTTCTTAAACTCTGCACGTACACTAGCGTATGATAAGAGGCAAACCCTGATTTCAACTTTTGCAAACAGTTTAGGTGCAGATGATAGGCGAGGTAACTCTGCTTCTCATCAGGATGGAAACTGTTTGACACTCAAATTGAAAATAGTTTAGATGCAGATGTAAGGCGGGGTTACTCTGCTTCTCATCAGGATGCATGGAAACTGTTTGACACTCAAATTGGCCTACTTCACGGCAATAGGGACGGAAAACTGCTGTCATTTTCAGAAAGGTAGAGGACAGCATTTTTCTAGAAGACTGTACTTGTTTTAACACTTTGCATGCTAGCGGCGGATATATCCCACAGTGATAACCTTTGCAAACAGTTTGGATCCAGATGAGACGCCGCATAACGCGGCGTCTCATCAGGATCCAAACTGTTTGACACTCTGACCAGGCTGTTTTGAAAAGAAATTTTGAAAATTCTATATTTAGAACAGTAGCTGCAGGTGACATTTGTTGGAGACGAACAATTAACCAGCATGCAAAGAGTTAAAATGAACTATGACGTATTTCTACAAAAGAAAAACTTGTTCAGCATAACAAGGGTTAACATAATTATATAGGCACAAAAAGAAAAGGACATTGGCAAACTTGTATACCCATATATGGTACAACTTTTCTTTTCTTCTTTATGTACCATATATGGGTATATAAAGTTTGATTGATTGATTGATTTATTTTATTGCCAAAATAAAATCAATCAATCAATAAATCAAACTTTATATACCCATATATGGTACAACTCTATTGTATTTTCTTTTCTTCTTCTCAACTTCCTATGAACCCCTGCCATACCAAGTGTAACTACAACAGACATTGAGAAACGGCATCCATAAGGAACCAAGCTACCATATACCATGCATGTATTTGAAATCTGCATGAGCTCCAGTGTCTCAACCAATCCCTATTCTGTGACTTCTTATTAGAACCATCTCTTTGAGACAATTCTCACAACATAGGGTTTGGTGAAGACATAAAGGAGAAATATTTGAAAATGTTTCCCCTATTATCTGGAGCCTTGTTTGAATCATTTTATCAATTTTTCTTTCGCCAAACTGCCTTAACCCATTAACCCATAGCCTGTTTCTAGTTTAAAAGAGAAGTGACTACTTAAAGCAGGTTGAAAGTAAAGCAGAATGTGCCTTAAGGCGCATTCTGCTTTACTTTCAGCCTGCTTTAAGCCACTATCTGCTAGAATACAGAAACAATTTCCTATGATACATGATCATGACTGCATTAAGTGGAACTATTTTTGTTCAGTGGAATAATAAATTAGAGGCACAAAAAAGGCATATTTATGGGGTATTGGGTTAAATCAATATGGAAAAATTGATATTGCTGCATGATGATACTGTTATATGCTAATGATATTATAGTGGGAATACTTCAACTGGTTATAAAACATAATTTGTAACTTTAAGGACAAAATGAGCACAAAGTCCAATATAATACACACCTACTTTTGATAATGAATCTATTAAGCAGGCACAATTGAAGTGTTCTTATATTGTGGGGGCATGAAAGGGTTAAAATAATCTTTTGTATGCATATTTTATCTAGTAATGGTGAATTTACACAATATGATCACTAAAAGTCTACATACCGGTAAACAATTTTAAGTGCACTTTTTCTAAATGGAAAGGCCATACAGATTATTTGCTTTACCCTATATAAACCACCTTTTTCAGGCATTGCAAACAAGCTATAGGGGATAATCCCCTATAGCTTGTTTGCAATGCCTGAAAAAGGTGGTTTATTAAAGCAGGCTGAACGTAAAGTTGGAGAAGGAGCTTTCTACTTTGCTTTCAGCCCGCATTAAGAGTCCATGGTCTAGATGCAGAAAACATTTTCCAGTTTCTCTTTCACCCATTACCCAATAGATACACCTTTTTACGCCTTTAATTTCTCTACTGAAGGAAACGGTTCCAATTAATACTGTCCCAAATAAAAATCATAGGAAATATTTTCTGTATTCTAGCAGATAATAGATTAAATCAGGCTGAAAGTAAAGCAGAATACGCCTTATGGCGCATTCTGCTTTACTTTCAACCAGCTTTAAGTGGTCATATATCTTCAAAACTAGAAACAGGTTATGGGGTAATGGGTTAAATTGTAGAAGACTGAAAAGGCATTTCATATGAAAAGTGACCAAAGGCATCAAAAAGCTTTTCTAGTGGGGGAAAGGAATATAATAAATACAGAAGCTATATGTTATAAATTATAATATATATTCCCCAGATACTTTCCCCTCTGCCAATAACTAAAAGTAAGGCAAGTCGGTTGTTTTGAACCCATGCATTGCTTGACAGCAAATGAGATACTAGCCAGGCGCGTAGCTACCTGTACGCAAAAAACGCAACTGCGTACACATTGTCCTCAAAAATAGAAAAATTGAAAAGTCCAAAAATGCAATAAAAATCGTAGGGGGTAGGGGTAGAGATCAAAGGCTTGAATAAAAGCTGTCAGAAAAAAACATTATCATAGAATCAATAATTTGTTATTTTGAGTCAAATTTTTACAGTCTTTGAATGCGGGAAATGCCCTCAGAACGCACCAGAGACCATCTAGAATTAAAAAGTTCCCGGGGGAGTATGCCCCCGGACCCCTCTAGAGTAAGAGTGCTTAAACCAATCAGAGGGGGTAAGATTTGTGTTATTGGGAGTCGAATTTTACATATCTATAAAAGATTGAAAATGATTAGGTACTTTTCTGTTTAACCCGTTTTGATTGCTCGAAATGCCCTTATAACTCACCAAAACCCATCTAGGATTTTTTCCCGGAGGAGCATTCCGCATTCCCAGTAAGAGTGCGTTCACCAATTGAATTAGCTTTGCCCCTGACGTCGACGTGGGCCCCCTCAATCTCAGTTTGCTTAAATTCCTACGGGCCTGCTTTATCATGTTATCAAAACGGATCGTAAATGCAAATGGTTCTGTTACCGATCTGAATGTTACTGATTGTTGGTTTGGAATTAACATCTATAATTTCAGAAACGTACATTAAATATATATATACGATCCTGATGAATTTGTCGTCAATGTCTTTTATTCAAATTTTTGCACAGATTTATGTTATTTCATCACCTGTTTTGAATGCGGGAAACGCCCTCAGAACGCACCAGAGACCATCTAGGAATGAAAATTTCCCGGGGGAGCATACCCCCGGACCCCCCCCCCCCCCTAGTATAGGGGTGCGTACACTTGCTAATTGATCTAGCTACGCCCCTGCTAGCCAAAATCATCTTCCTTAAAAATCATCCCTCATCATCATCTCATCTTATTATTCATCAGTGTTAACCCATTACCCCATAAATACACCTTTTTACACCTCTAAATTGTTCCTCTACTGCTGAAAATAGTTCCAATTTATACAGTTATAAATATGCATTTTAAGAATTATATTCTAATTCTGACAGAGGCTTGCATAAAGCACATTCTGCTTTACTTTCAACCTGCTTTAATAGTCCACCATCTTCAAAACTTGAAATAGTCTATGGGGTAATGGGTTAAATGAGTAATTAAGTGCCACTGAGCTGAAAACCCCAACTCATCCATCCATACAGAAGTTATACATTTATCCCTCTCCTGGTATAAGTTACCTCCCTTGAGCAACCAAAACTGTAAGAGTCAATTGAAGTATTTAAAAGCAGGGGACTGTTTAATGCAAGACAAAATTAATATTGGCTATAAGAATAAGGCACATTGTCCCCAGAAAAGCTTGCAGACTTATACAGAGCTCCAAATAAAGGTGGTTGTTTTTAGAAAATATTTCAAATAAATAAAAGTAAAACAAACACTTTAGAACCTCAGATCAGAGGGCTCCTTAACCCGTCACCCCATGGCCTGTTTCTAGTTTTGAAAATGTGTGACCACTTAAAGCAGGTTGAAAGTAAAGCAGAATGTGCTTACTTTCAGCCTGCTTTAAGTTACTATCTACTAGGATATAGAAAATATTTGTTATTGAGTATTTTCATGACTACATGTATATAAAATAAAACTTATTTCTTCAGTGGATGAATAAATTAGAGGCGTAAAAATACATAATTATGGGGGAATGGGTTAACGAGCCCTCTGATCAGGGTTGAAACTATTTGCAAAATACAAATACTCTGGTTTCTGCAGCACAGAAATTATAATCAATAGCGTTACACATTCTAGGAACCTTTGAGCCCAGTGGGGGGTGCCTGTGGACACCAAATTTATTTACAAGTTATTTTTCAAAATAGGAGTCAGAATGTGAAGTTTTTATTCAGATTAGACAAGTTTAACTCAGGGTCTCATCAGAATGCAAACTGCTTGCAAATTAACCCATTACTCCATAGATACACCTTTTTAGGCCTTCAATTTATTCCTCCATTCAAGAAAATAGTTCCACATTATACAGTCATAAATATGCACCATGAGAAATATTTTCTATATCCAGTAGTAGATGGTAGCTTAAAGCAGGCTGAAAGTAAAGCAGAATGCACCTTAAGGTGCATTCTGCTTTACTTTCAACCTGCTTTAGTTGCACCTGGCTCCAAAACTGGAAATAGACTATGGGACAATGGGTTAGGGCAATCACAGTTTTAGTCTTTAGCATGCAAAGAGTTTTAAATCAATAGGTTTGATGCATGTTGTAGGAGCCTGTCAGCACAGGTGGGAGCGACTGAGGACACGAGATCAATACAAGTGATAGCAGTTCGATTATTCAACACCAGCAGATTACCTTGGAGTGGCCAGGAAATAAGCAACTCTGACGGTAACCAAGAAAAACAGATTGCGTAACCATGGTAACGTATTCAATAAGAAATAATACAGGCATCCACAATATAAGAACTAACTTATTAACCTTATCTGTCATGGAAAAGCCTTTTCAAGTCTGAAAATTATCCTTTCCTCATGAAAATGCTTTTCCTGCTTTAATTAACTGACTGTTCTAATAAATAAGCCATAACAAACTCTTTTTTTGCTTCCTGATGGGTAGCTGCCAGACTGGAACAAAACAGACTGCTTTAACCAATTACTCCACACAAACACCTTATTATGCATTTAATTTATTCCTCCAATGAAGAAAAAAAATCCAATTTATACAGTCATGAATCATAATTATTGCACCATAAAAAATATATTCTATATCTTAGCAGATGATGGCTTAAAGCAGGCTGAAAGTAAAGCAGAATGTGCCTTTAGGAGCATTCTGCTTTGCTTTCAACCTGCTGTTAGTTGTAATACATGTATGTATGATCGATCTTCAAAACTAGAAACTGGCTACAGGGTAATGGGTTAAGCAGACACCTATTTCAACACTAAGCAATTATAAAGCTAACTTTTCAACTTCATAATTATGGATTATTGCATGCAATTTCTAAATAATTACCATCAACAATGTCTCTCAGATTTATTCTACCAATATACAATGTATTTGTATGAAGACATGTACAACAGTACAGCTAGATCCTAAATACAGGGATCCTGAAGGAGCCCTTTGATCAGAGTCAGAATTGTTTGCAAATGTTGTTTTTTTCTCCATCAAACCTGCTTTTAAAGTTTGATTACATGATTAATTCTGGTAATACACTAAATTATCGGTAATGTATTTTTAATCCTTTAGCCCTGTTCATCCATGAGCAGTGCATGAAGCCGGACAGCCAAACAAATAGATTTCCTTATCGACTTTAATACAATCATTTAATAATATATTAAACATGTCACACGGTCATCAAAAATCAAAATCCAACATAGAAACAGGTGTATACCCTTTTGAACCTTAGTATTCATCGATGAAATGCCTTTTCATGCTTCTGTTTTGCTCTACATTGGTTATCAACTGTTTACCCAAAAGACTGTTCTTTTCAGTTTTGACAAAATGTGACCATTTAAAGCAGGTTGAAAGTAAAGCAGAACAAATGTGCCTTAAGGGTGTATCAATGTCATGAGCCATTTTTTTCAAAGTATTTAACTTTTTTTCTATCATTGTTTTTTTGGAAGAGCTGTTTATGATGAATGAAAAAATGAAAAAAAATATATATGGTGGTGTCCTTTTTTTTGAGCTACAGCGATTTGAAAAAGGTATGTCAAATTTGGATTTTTTTCTTCAAATTTTACCCATTCAGAGTACAAGCTTCAGTAAAATCTATTTCAAAACAAAACAAAAATGTTAATTTGGGATTTCTTTATTTATTTCATGTCTATGGTGGTATGTTCACATATATAAACAAAATTTAGACAAAGCAGGCACCAGGTTTGAAAAATATGGATCTTTGAATATCAAAAATATGCTTTCTATAGGGCATGATTTTATTAGATTTTTTATTTTATGAAAAAAAGTAAAAAAGTTTGAAAATGAAATAGTTATAGTATTTAACTTTTTCTTATATTCAACCAGATGAAAGCCCATACTAAGGCAGTTCAAAATATGAAAAGAAATTGAAAGGTCAGTGTTGAAAATTTTGAGTTATTAAAGTAAAAAGAGTTATCGCCCCTTACAAAATTTACAAAAAAGTACCATACCGATGATATTTAGAGCTTTATAAATTTCACATTTGGTGCCTTTTTTTTCTTAAATTAGTTTTTGTATGAAGAAATACTACCATATATAGGAAATAAATAACACAAAACCAAATTATCATATTTGTTTTCATTTAAAATGGGTTTTATTGAAGCGGGCTGTTTGAAAAGGACAAAATAAGAGGAAGTGGGTGGGGTAAATTTTACATGGCCGTAGAGCCAACTGTTGTTCACCAAAATGTACACTTTTTCTATTTTTTCATTCATCTTAAATAGCTCTTCAATACAAAACCATCATAGAGTGTTTTCATATACTTTGAAAAGTTCCCAAATTCATGACATTGATACACCCTTAAGGCACATTCTGCTTTACTTTCAACCTGCTTTAAGCTACAATCTGCTAGAATATAGAAAATATTTCTTATTGAACATGTTTAAGACATGTATAAATTTGAACTATTTTCTTCAGTGATTTAGTGAAGGAATAAATTAAATGCACTAAAATGGACTTTTATAGGGGAAAGGGTAAAGACTCATATATTGTGTTACATACATTCTGACAGGTTGCTAAGTTATAAAAGGGAGTTTTACTGTACAATGTTTATGCCTTGTAGTTGCAATCAAATGCTAATTAAATCAGTAGTGGTTCCATTAATGAGCCTATATCACCTTGTTAGTACATGATTGTGTTGGAAACAGCTCCTATATCACCAGGTCATCTACCACTTTAAACTCTAAAGCATGCTGGGTAATATTGCCGTCTGAAATAATTGTTGTCTGCTATCTTCCAAAAATTGAATTTTCAAAATTTCTTTTCAAAACATGATCAAAGATGCCATCAGTTTGGATCCAGATAAGCCGCCGCAGTATGTGGCGTCTAATCTGGATCCCAAATGTTTGCAAAGGTTCGTTATCACAATATCGCCGCAAGCTAGCAGGCAAAGAGTTAATGAGCAGCACTGGCCATTATACCATGTATTGTCAAACCTTTTTGAGCTTCTATCAAGAGAATTACACCCATTACTCCATCATTAGACAAACCTTTTTATGCCTCTAATTTATTCTTCAACTGAAGAAAAAAGTTCAAATCTATACAGTCATGAATATGCATCATAAGAAATTGTTCCATATTTTAGCAGATGGTAGCTTAGAGCAGGCTGAAAGTAAAGCAGAGTGTACCTTTAGGCACATTCTGATTTACTTTCAACCTGTTTTAAATGGTTACTTACCTTTACAACTAGCAACAGGCTTTGGCGTAATGGGTTAATGTGTAATGGCTGGCTGTCTTGCAAGTGACTGCTTAAAGCTGGACAAAAGGCAGAAAGCTAAAAAATGAGTTTTCTGCATTACTTTTGACCTTCTTTAAACAGTAACTATTCTTTAGATATCTTTTTTTTCATTTTATTGTTGCTAATAGCACAGGTTTGATTGGGTATGATCAAGAATTACTAGATTAACTATTACAATGTTTGTTGTTAATGGATAGACAATTATTATTATGTAGTCTCTGCAAAAAAAGTTTCCCTAATCTATGCTGTGGAAGTTAACTTGTGCCTGCTTTAAGCATGCTAGTTTTAGCCTGCTTTAAATAGATTTATATGAGGAATATACATAATCTTTAATGAGGGAAAGGTTAAATGTTCAATATTTATGGATCGACAATTAATATTTGACTTTGTAAACCTTTTCTTATAAACAAGCTTAAAGCATAAGAGAAGTGGCTGCTTTAAAGTACAAATAATTTTTATAATATTTTTAGTGAAAACTTATTTATTGGTGTTTAAAGCTTTAAGAAGGATGGAAAAACATAGAGGTTCTACAGATGTTCTCTGCTTTATTTCTCGTACTGCTTTTAACCCTTTACCCCACAGCCTGTTTCTAGAATTTAAATAGGTGACTACTTGAAGCAAGTTGAAAGTAAAGCAGAATGCACCTTAAGGCGCATTCTGCTTTACTTTTGACCAGCATTAAGCCAACACCTGCTAGAATAAATAAAATATTCCTTTTGATACATTTTCATGACTGTATAAATTGGAGCTATTTTTGCAGCGGAGGAATAGACTGAATGCGCTAAAAGTCAGCCATGCACAAAAGTTAGTCTTTTTTTTTAGTGGCCAATACAAGTGTCACTGTATGGACTTTTCTTTGTTATTTAAAGTTAATAAATTATGATAGATATATAAAAACATGTTGGCTTTTAAAATATGAATGAAAATTATCGACCTGTAAAACCAGCCCATTAAAAATGCATACATCAAAGATACAATATACCGTCAAAGTTAGAATTGTGGGGTTAACAGTTTTTACTGGCATTTAGTTCAGACAACATTACAATTTCAAAGAGGGAGCAATTATTCAGCATTGAAGAGAGCTCCAGAATAGAGGGAATAAATGAACAAATCCAACATTTTCTCAATCATTTCACCACCAAAATCCTATGGTGTTACTGGTTTAATGCAGAAATAAAGATTTTAGTTTCTGAAATACTCCCCTTATCTGGAGCATGAAAATAGTTAGAATCAGTGTGTGCTCATCATCCATAGCATCAATCTTCATGGAAATTATATGTAACACCCAGATTTGCATTATAAAATAATTCCAAAAAATTATTTCTAAGTAAAAAACAGTTTAAATCCTGATCAGATGCCAAGTTACTTGGCCTCAGCTGTTCAGGAGCAAAACTGTTTGCACATACCACAGGGCCCCAGATAAGGGGAGTACATGTATTTCAAAACCAAAAATCTTTATATCTGCACCAAACTGTATGGTGTGACTACTCATTTGAATCGTCTCTTCCAGAGGATTCTAATGAGTAGTTACACCATAGAGTTTGATGCAGGCATAATGCCATTAAAGACTTTTCCTCAGTCCATTGAGGGACCACCAGCCCATTGTTCTGGAGGTGTCAGTGTAACTGTCAAATCATGTGCAAATCACGTGCAGCACAATCTCAGTTTACCTGGTGAGGTCCAGATTATACTCATGCTCTAGTGATTTTCAATGGTTATTTCTAACCCATTACTATCAAATATAAAGGTAGAGTCTCACACGAGATGCTTCAATGGTTCTTTGCTAACGGTATGTCCACAAGACCCATGCTCTTTGCAAGGAAATTGTCTGGCAAGGTGTTATGACCAAAAGGTCGTCAGGAGATGTCTTTAAGGAGAAAGTATTGAAAAACAAGAGTTTACCCCCTAGCTCTTATCTAGAACCCTGCATTATACAGTACCACTGTGACATCGCCATTAGCACTGTACGAGATAAGTTCAATGTGACAAGATCAAAGCTTCCCATGCATGTATACCATTGTCCTTGTGAAATATTTATTTCACTGATTGAGCTCTGTGAACTACAATGCTGTAACAACGAAACTTCCAGTATTTATCATCACAACACAGAGGGTATTTCAAAAACTAAAATCTTTATTTCTGTTTTAAACCCTATGGTGTTACTACTCATTAGAATCGTCTCTTCGAGACGATTCTAATGAGTAGTAACACCATAAGAATTGGTGCTGAAATTTGTGAGAAAATGTTGGATTTGTTCAGTTAAATTTACTCCACCTTATCTGGAGTCCTGACAACATGGCTGTAGTTACAGATTTGAGATGAGTTGATATGGGGCTATGTGCACAATGAGTGAGTGAGTGAGTGAGTGAAAGACTAAGATACAGTTTCACTCAAAATTTACAGAGATCACTGTAGTGAGAAGGACACCTTTTAAGGCATGTATCTTAATCCTTCCCTTGCTACAAGGGCATATTGACACTTTATGAATACAGTGTAGACCAAGATCATACAGCTCCTGAAGGAGTCCTCAGATCAAGATCTGAATATTTCTAAATATTTTGAGACAAACCACACTAGACACAATGTAAACTGATTACTATTTGGAAAAAGAAAGAGTCCATTTGGAAAGTCAGCAGTGTCTCTAATTTATTTCTCCACTGAAGAAAATAGTTCAATTTTATAAAGTTATAATTTAATATTGTTTGTTTTCATTACTTTTGGTTAGCTGTGATTGGCTGTAATATTTTTTTCATAGCCCCATGAAAAAAAAAAATTCAGCCACGCCTTGTCGGGACTATTTTCTCTTAATCCAACTGCTCTCAATAAGCGCTGCATCAAGCAGGACGCCAAATGTCGTCATTGACAACGACGTTACTACAAAACAATGACACGTTTTTGGCGGAAAATATATATGGCGGAGGGACTACAACCTACGTTTTAAACGTGTTAATTAATGAACACTCATGTAAGAGTCTCTATTTCACTACTTTCTTAAATTCAGTAGTGATATTAAATTATAAGGAATAATTCGGAACATTTATTGTATTCATGGAGGTATGAAAAAAAACCTGGTCACACTTTTGAATTATTCCTTAAATGAATATTTAGTTATATATCATAAGAAATGTTTTTTCTATATCCTTGCAGTCATACACCCTATAGCTTAAAGCAGGCTGAAATAAAATGAAGAATGCCCCTAATTCAAGTGTGTATTCTGCTTTACTTTCAAATTACTTTAAGTGATCACTTGTCTTCAAAATTTAGAAACAGGCTATGGAATAATGGGTTAAAGTGGACAGCATGCTGAACAATGCTTACTAATTAATAGCACAAAAGGGTTGAAAAATTAATATAAAACAATATAACCAACAACACTCTGTTGTAAGTCTAGTGGGAAATTATACCTTTTGTACCTTTGATATTTTTACAGAACAATCATGAACAGGCTATTGATCAAATATTATTTACAGGAGAGGCAAGTGATACATAATTATGGTCCAGTGAACAAAAATAAAGCTGACCATGAACAATTATACTATGCTTTGAATTTAGCTCATGTGTTTGTTTGCTATAGAAACAATGACTGTAAAATGTCTTGCTATAACAAACATTCACAATAATTGACTATAGTTTCAATCATACTTAATCATCCTGGAGAGGAACAGAACAGAACAGAACATACTTTATTCAACTTGTACACAATCAGGTACCTCGTTAAATGACATACTATCATACAATACAAAACATACATACATGATCAATGTTGAAGTTATCCTGGGGAGGACTTACATCAAGGCAATGCCTGTTGTCCAATCCATTTCATTATGTGAATAAAATATTCTTTGAACTAATCATACTTAAAACCCTTTCCCCCATAGAAGCACCTTTAATTTATTCTTCCACTGAAGAAAATAGTTCCATTTTATACCGTCAAACACATGTACCAAAAGAAATATATTCTATATCCTAGCAGGTGGTGGCTTAAAGCAGGCTGAAAGTAAAGCAGAATGTGCCTTAAGGCACATTCTGCTTTACTTTCAACCTGCTTTAAGCAGTCATCTATCTTCAAAACTAGAAACCAGCAATGGAGTAAATGGTAAACCTTTCTCCTACTTTTAGTGTATATTGATACTTTTAAAGACAGTGTAGACCCTGATCAGGCTGCTTCTAAAATCAGGACTGAACTGCACCCTTTTGTTAACACTTATCCTGCTAAACACAATTTGTCAAATTAACATTTGCAAACAGTCAAGATCCAGATCAGATGCTGTGTTATTCTGCTTTTCTTTCAACCTGCTTATAAATAGGTGGCTATCTGTCATCAATACTAGAAACAGGCTATGGAGGGTTAATGTGCATTCTGTTTTCCTTTCAGCCTGCTTTAAACTACAATCTGCTAATATGGAACTAGTGATCATGATGGTGCATATTCATGACCATGTCAACAGAAGCTTTTTTTCTTCAGTGGAGGAATAAATTAATGGCATTAAAAGGTGTATTAAAGGGGTACTGCATTAACCCTTTCCCCAATAGGAGCACCTTTTAGCGGATATGATTTATTCTTCCGCTGAAGAAAATATTTCCAATTTAATCAGTAATGAATATGTATTATCGGGAATATTTTCTATATTACAGCACATGATAGCTTAAAGCAGGCTGAAAGTAAAGCAGAATGCGCCGTCAGGCGCATTCTGCTTTACTTTCAACCTGCTTTAAGTAGTCACCTATCTTAAGTACTAGAAATAGGCTATGGGGTAAAGGGTTAAGTGAGTTTAATGGCAAAGTTTGACTGTAAATTGTCATTAATAATACAATCAGAAGTTGTTTATTTACACGAACAATGTTTCACTAAAAGGGTTCAAAATAAATATGCTCTTATCAATTAATTTCAAAAGTCCCTAATACTGCTCTATCAAAAGGCTTGTTCGTTACAGGCATCTTTTTACCTAACACTGCGGAAGTTACATGTTCTAAGTAATGACCAGTTTTAAATTGATTCTTTAGGCGTTTGTCAAAAAATATTTAAATGTATGGATACCAGTGCAGACCCTGATCAGAGGGCTCCTTGGGTCAACACTCTTTGCAAATACATGTAGTGCATTTTGCTCCCGACAATCAATAACCCCTTCACACATCAAATCCTAATGACAAACATACTCATCCTCTACAAACAGTATACCTGTGGAGAAAACATTCTGTCATATGCAAACAATGAAGACCCAGATAAAAGCCCTCTGAATTTGATCAGAAGCTGCACTGATCTTAACCATTTTGCGATAAATTATGAAAATTATTTGGAAACTGGCCCTGTCTATTTGAAGTTCAAGGGTGAACGAGTTCACAAGTGATCTTATGTTTGACAGTATGTCAATATGTAAGTTAGACACTCAAGTCAATAGCACTAACAAATTAATGTACCCTTCACTCCAAAAACATCATCTGCTGAAGCAATTTAGTTTCTTAAATTGGAATTTAAGGCATATTGACTGGAGAAATGAACATATAATTATATCAATCAGTTTGAATGTTGATAGATACAGAGTTTCTCAAAGTCTGACCTCATCTATGTGGATCTAGACTGGTTACAAATGCCAGTGTAGTCAGCATTGATATCCATTTCAAAACAATCAACTGCCAATTATATTAATGTACAAATGAGTTTTGGTGTCTATATAATTATGGTAGGGGTATTGAGTTAATTCTTATTTGAAGTTTAACTCTTTGCATGCTGGGAAATTATTTTCGTCTGCAACATTAATTTCTTTTCAAAACATGGTCAGAGTGTCAAACAGTTTGGATCCTGATGAGACGCCGCGTTACGTGGCGTCTCATCTGGATCCAAACTGTTTGCAAAGGCAATCACTGTGGCAGATATATCCGCCACTAGCATGCAAAGAGTTATATGTATCAGATGCGCTAAGCTATTTGCCACCAAGGCCTGTGGTTATAAATAATATATATTATAGGGAATATTTTCTATATTGTAGCACATGATAGCTTAAAGCAAGTTGAAAGTAAAGCAGAATGCGCTTAAGGTGCATTCTGCTTTACTTTCAACCTGTTTTAAGTGGACACCTATATTCAATAATAGAATAAGGCTATGTGGGAAAGCATTCTGCTCAAATATGACTAATCAAAAGCGTGAAAATGATTTGAGACTCACCTCATATGCTTTATAACCCATGAGCCTTATCTTGCCTTGCATCAAAACCTCAGCAACTTTGAAAGCTAGGACAACATCAGTATTCTAAACATTTGCAAAAAGGTTAGATCTAGATCAGATGCCAAGTAACTCGGTATCTGATCAGGATCCAAATTGCATGCTTCTCACTTGGTTAATACAGTGGAGAATATGTTATTCTTTCCCAATAAACGTGTTTACCCTAAACATTTATTTCCACTGCAAACAGCTTGGAGCCAGATCAGACGCCGGGTAACCCGGCGTCTGATCAGGCTCCAAGCTGTTTGCCACTCATATCAAAATGATTTGTAAGAAATATCTAAAAATTGACGTTTTCTACGTTTTAGTGTTTCGCATTTGCATTTCGTTTGCGTTTAAATGGGAAAGAATAACGTTTTCTCCACTGTATCTCAACAAATATAGATTATGAGTCATTTTGAGAAAGCATTTTTATTCTGTGCACAAAGATCTGAGAACAATATAATTATTAATATCAATACATACATGAAATTATCATTATATTAATAACGGGAAAATAAGAATATTGTTTCTCTGATAAGGTAATTTATTACAGAATATAGGGGGTGGGAATATCTAATTTTAAGAGTGGGAAATTGGGCCAAATTATGAGGTTAAGAATGTCTTAGAAAAATCTTTGTATGATTCTTTACTTATAAAGGTGAGTCAGTTCTACAGCAGAGCTGGCTTACAGGCGATCATCTATAGTTTGTTTAAGATAGATAATGTGATAGAATATTTGCAAATTAATACCAGTTAATGCCAGTCCTTATCTAGAATACAGTAAATTGTTTCTATTATGACCACAAAAGAGATGGTTTGTTTAGGGGTTTTGAATTAAGTCAGGTGGCGCAGCATAAGGAAAAGAATTTGAAACTAAGGCAGAAAGTTCCCAATAAATTTAGGAGTATTGTGCTTTCCTTTCATCCTTCTTTATGCTTATAATGACCAGCATTCAACAGTCAATGAATCATATTTTAAGCTCTGCTGTATAATATCTGATGCAGGGTTAATCAGTACAGTCACACCTGTATGCGTGGACAAGTCATTGAACTTGTTTGTTGTACGCGCCTTTTAACCTTTACAGTGCTGGAACCTCATACATCTATATCCATCCTTTGCAAACAATACAGACCGATATCAGAGGGCTCCTTCAGGAGCCCTCTGATTTAGGGTCTACACTGTTTTTTATACCTTTAGATACTGTGGGAACAAACTGCTACGAATCAGTATAAAACTGAACTTTAAATACAAAATGGGAAAAGTCCTTTTTCAAAAATTAGCATTGCATGTGTTAGATTCCTATACCTTTTCATACCTTTACCTATTCGTCATAGATTACTTTTATAATAGATAGTGGTCACAAAATAAGTTTTGATTGAAATATTTTTTGGGGGGAGGGGGGTCAAATTATCTGTTCCGAGCCTCACTTTTTTTAATTATATTTTTTTAAATAAATCAAAAACATAATTGTGGTGTTCCAAGTGACAAACACTAAATTCAAAATAAATAATGTCAACATTTACTAAAAATCTGATCTAGATCCAAATTGTATTCAAATGCAAGTCAAGTATTTGTCCTAAATGTCAGAGTCAAAGAGCCACATTCTCCAGGGGAGTTGATCTGTTTCTGCAGCAATGAAATGGTGGCCATCAAATATTTAACAGTTAGCAACTTTCTCATCAATGATAGACTGACAGCAACAAATTGCAATTTAATTGATCCAAGTACATTTTTACACTGTTTACGCTGGAAAACAGTTAAGGTATATACATGTATGCAAACAGTGTAGATCCTGATCAGAGGGCTCCATAAGGAGCCCTCTGATCAGGATCTGCACTGTTTGTTTTACTTTCATTTTTCTGAGAAAAAAAGAGCCCTTAACCCATTTAAGCACTATAGTGTCTACTAAAGAGGACATTGTAGTGTATACCCTTTTGATTGAGATGCTGTGCGCCATAACTATTTGGGAAATAAATGCAGACAATAATTGTTTTAAAGCAGATGACATCATGACAGGCAGCGAAGGGGTCAACCCTTTAACATTACAGATACTATTTTTTACGCATTTAGTTTATTCTTCCAATTAAGAAAAAAGTTCCAATTTATACAGCCACAACAATAATTGTATCATAAGAAATATTTTCTATATTTTAGCAATTGGTAGCTTAAAGCAACGTGAAAGTAAAGCAGACTGTGCCTTAAGGCACATTCTGCTCTACTTTCAATCTGCTCTAACTAGTCACCTGTATTTAAAACAAAGAAACAGGTTATGGAGTAAATGGTTAAACCGTGCCTATTAAAAATAGACTAAGAGTCCTATAAAGGGGACATTGGCAAGCAGAGTAGGCTCCATAAATCTGATCAGAGTCTACACTATTTGCTTATAGGAATTTCAATACAAGCAATTTAAATCAGGCCCCCTTTAGATCAAGAAAGAACTTATCCAATATAAAAGCATGGAAGTACCAATAAGGCATAAATTGGTACAACGCTATTTTAATTCCAATTTAACCCATTACCCCATAGCCTGTTTCTAGATTTGGAAATAGGTGACCACTTAAAGCAGGTTGAAAGTAAAGCAAAAAGCGCCTTATGGCGCGTTCTGCTTTACTTTCAGCCTGCTTTAAGTTATTATCTCCTGGGATATAGAAAATATTTTGTATGGTTTACATTCAAAACTTAATAAAGTGAAACTTTTTTCTTCAGTGGAGGAATAAATTAGAGGCGTAAAAAGGTGTGTTTAAACTGTTTATGGGGTAATGGGTTAACACAGGCTTGACTGTTCTTGTACCATAGTCAAATCGCTTTTAAATGTGTTAATCAGCTTTGGCATAAGTCTTTATCTTGTTGTGTATGGCATGATTTAAAAAGTGGGCTCTATTTATCCCATGGCTTATAGAATATAGATCAGCGACATTAGTTGTCTTTATGTAGGGACAATAACAGTGTAATCTTGTATACAAACTACCGGTCTCTCAAACGTTGCTTGGGTTGGAACAATTAAAGTGACAATTTCACCAAGAGTTACTAAACATTTAAAACATGATTAAACAATTAAACCCTAGTGACGAGTATTCTTGTAATTTCCATACATGTACCTATGAGGAGTATACTTGTCCTATACAAACAGTGGAGCCCTCAGAATACAGCCCTAAAGAGTCCAAAAATGGACTTAAACTTAACTGGAAAGTTTAATTTTCCTTTTGAAGTTTCAGGGTAAATGAGTTAAAGCATGACTGCTTAAAGCAATGTGAAAGTGAAACAGAAAGCTCCTACAGGAGCTTTCTGTTTCATTTTCACATTGCTTTAAGCTGCCATCTGTCTTTTAATACAGACAATTAGCAATTTTTAGTGGTCATAATAGAGAGGTTCCACTGTACATGTACTTTACTTCAGGCGGTAAATTGGTGGTAATGTAATTTAAAAAGAAACCACCACACAGGCACTGAAATGCATGCTAATTAATCTTTAAGCATGGTATTGACATTATTGTGATTACTTTTGCAAATAGTTTGGATCCAGATGAGTTGCCAAGTAACTTGGCAACTCATCTGAATCCAAACTTTTTGACACTTAGATAATATTTGTTAAAAAAAGTTCAGATTATGAAATCTACTCCGAGAGTTGCTGCAGACGAGAAATTTTATAATGCTTAAAGGTTAATTAAAATTCAGTGGACCAGATAAGCATCAACCTATTGAAACCTCTGATCTTACTTTGCTATGGTCACAAGTCTCTGCAATTAACCCAGTACCCCCATAGCCTGTGTCTATAGTTTTGAAGACAGGTGACCACATAAAGAACATTGAAAGTAATTCAGCCTGCTTTAATATATCATCTGCTTTTACTTCTAGGTTAAAAGAACTATTTCTTATGGTGTATATAAATTAAGAACTCTTTTTGCACAGTGGAGAAAAGAATTAACCATGTAGGTTTACATTTTAAGGTGGTTCGACAGCGGGCGGCCCGTATCTCGAGTTCCGGAAATGCTGATGACTTTCACCTGATCTTTGCGGCACGTGCTTATAGTAGAAAATTTAGATAAAGAAAAGTTTGATCTTACTCAGTGTCTGCTCTGTTAGCGCAGTGGATACGGTGATAGACTTGCAATCCAAAGGTTCTAGGTTCGATTCCCACTCCGTTCGAAACTCTTTTTTTTAACAAATTGTCTGATTTTAGTGACTAGTCATTTCATAACGCAGTGATCAAAGGACAGGCTATGTTTAGTAAAGTAATAATGAATAATATCAGATGCAAGTATAGTCAAGTGACAGCTAAATTTGTGAGTATTTATAGCCTATATGACAGATGACAGCTTAACACAGGACAAAAATAATGCTAAAAGATAGATCCTAAAGGAGCTTTTATGCATTACTTTTGTTATGCATTAAGCAGTCACTTGCCTTTAAAGATCTACAGGCTACCGTTTTCAATAATCCCTTATTACAGGTTTGACTTATGGTATTATTTAGAGCTGACGGCATTTTAAAGTTGAACTCAAGGGAGGTTACTCGTTTTGTGTTTTACATTTTGTCAGAATTTCAGGAAATCATGTATAAAATGTAAATTCCACTGTAGATTTTCATTAAATTTTTGTGACTAGTAGAATTAAGTTATATCTATCTAATAAGAGTAAAATAAGTGTACGTTAAACAGCTAGATTTTTTGTAATTTGAGATTTTCAGAATTTGACTTTTTTTAAATATTGATATTTCCAACAAATATGTCATAAAATACTTTTGTTTGCCCAATATCTTATAGTCTATGTACAGTTTACTTGAATGTACAGAAATTATTGAGTTATATCATTTTATAAAGAAAATATTCCTGTTTATCAAAAAAGGAACTTTTTTCGACAAAAGGTCCTGTCAGGAAAAAACGGCACTGTAACTTTTTTTTATTTTAACGATTTTTCACTCTCCATATGGTATATTTCAATTTAATCAAGGTTTCAAAGAATTCTGACACAGAATAAGCTGACCTGCGAACCACCTTAACAGCAGTGTTTTGCACTCTAAGCTAGTGAGAGACAAGTGGTGGGCTAGATCTTTTAGAGGGAAAGAAAGCCCATTATTTCAGACTAGTGTGAAAGTGTTTAATACAGGTGACTGCTTTAAGCAGGCTTAAAATAAAAGCTTCTCCATTCAATGGGTAAACTGAGGTGTAATTAATGTAAGTTCATGCAGATCCATTATTGCTTATTATATTTGCTATCTGATTCAGTTTAAACTGTTTACTTTTCCATACAAGAAGAGTTAACATTTGTCATGCTATACCCAACTTGCATTAACCCTTAGCCCACAAATAAATTGTCGTCTTCTATATTTCTCGTCTGCTTCAAATTTCAAAGTGCTTCTAAGTTGCTCAAAATTGCTGAAAATGTTGTCCGAGTGTCAAACAGCTTGGATCCGGATGAGACGCCGACTCGGCGTCTCATCCGGATCCAAGCTGTTTGCATATGGAGCTATAGTCGTGAGTGGCAGGCTAAGGGTTAATTAATTTGCATTTGCAACTTTGATCCAGATCTGATGTTCAGAATAACTCAGCATCTGATATGGATGCAAACGATTTGACACTTAAATTGATGTTATGTATTTAAAAAGAAAGTCATAAGAATTACATTTGACTTATTTTGCTTACAAAAGTTTTAAAGCAGAGGTCAATGCAAATTAAGCATGATACATGTAATTGAATTAAAAATCATGCATGAAATCCTGAAATATTACCAGGACATTTAACTCTTCTCCTTCTGAGCATAATTATTCAGAGTTCCAGATAAGAGGGTCAGTAAAAAGAAAAAATCCAAAATTTTCTCACTCATTTCAGAACCAAATCCAATGGTGTACTACTCATTTGAATCGTCTCGAAGAGGCAATTCTTATGAGTAGTCACACCATAAGGTTTGATACAGAAATAAAAATTAAAGATTTTGAAATATTTCCCTTACCTGGGGCCCTAGCTGACAATTTGACAGGAAAAGAACTGTGAGTTTGCGATACATGTAGATCAAATACATATACTACTGTGTAACTCTGTATCCAGGATCAGGATCCAAACTGCTTAAAACTCATATTTAGATTTCTTAAGTTTAAAAACTATACACAATAAAACTTAAATCGAAAGATAAAAATGCTGACAACCATTTTGAAGTAGAATTTATTGAAGAAAGAGAAGTTGGTTATGTTGTAAATGCACATTTACATATTGATATTGATAATGACACATTTCAACTCAGTAACAGTCAAACCTATTAAAAGATTATGAATTAGCAATCTATTTGACATGCTGCGGCTTAATGCAGAACAAAATAAATGCATGGTAGAAAACTGTGGGAGATTTCCGCATTACATGTTATTCTGCATTAAACAGTCTCTAGTATTACTAGATCTGCATGATTCTTTAGAAATTCATAATGTAGCCATTCTATCAGGTCTGACAGTACATGTATATAGCAAAACCTCTCTATTATGACTAATGAAAAGAATATTAATTGGTGGTTTTAAGGTTGGTATCATGACAACTTAAAGCTGTTTATGAAAATAAAGCAGAAAGCTCCTGTAGGAGGTTTCTGTTTTACCTCCATCTTGCTATAAGCAATCACCTCAAACTAAACCTTAATTAAACAGTTGTACTAGAGCAGTTTTACTGTATATCGAAATATATTTTAACATGAAGGCAATACTTGATACAATTAGTAGCAAATATCTATAATCAAAACTATATATACCCCAATATACATTGGGACAGCTATATCAATTAATGTTAACAATTGATCAAAATAAATGATGGGTCAGTTGATATACACATGAATACAATGTATACCCAGGTCTTTTGTATCATTGAAACACTCAGCAAATTCAATTAACTCTATATTATATTGTTGTCTGCAACAATTGGTGTCTGCTACTGATCTAAAAATAGAAGTTTTCTCAAATTTACTCTCAAACTGGGTCCTGCCAGTGACAAACAGCTTTGATCCAGATGAGACGCTGCTTTACGCTTTTGCGGCGTCTCATCTGGATCAAAATTATCTGCAAAGATAACCATGGTTAAAGGTGAACTGAAATGTATACAGTTAACTGATACCAATGGTAAATCTGCAAGTCAATAAAACATGCAATAAGACCTCTGCATACCGGTTACTGCTTACAACAAGTAACTGCTTAATGGAGGTTATTGATAATACAGAAAGCTCCTAAATACTAGTTTCTTTACTACCTTTTGCCTGCACGAAACAGTCACTTTTCTGTAAGAATGCCAATTCAAGGCATGTACTTTTAACCCGTAACCTCAATGCCTATTTCTACTGCTGAAAACACTAGTGACTGCTTAAAACAGGTTGAAAGTACATCAGAATGCACCTGCTTAAAAGCTGTTTTTCTTTCAGCCTTCTTAAAGCTACCTTCTGCTGAGGATATAGAAATTATTTCTTATATTGCATACATGTATTCATTACTTTATCAAGTGGAACTTTAAGTATTGTTTTAGAGAAGAAATAAATTAAAAGCATAAAAAGTCATTTTTATGGAATAATGGGCTGATGTAGGTTTTATTGTAGACCTAAATTTGCCATCAAGCCAGTGAAGCCATGTCATAAACATGTGTCATTTGATTCATAATGGCTTTGTGAAACCAAATTGCATTTAGATTGAAAAATGAAGTTTCTGGTTTTCGAATGGAAGGCATAGAATTATTGAAATGAATGGTAGTGATTGGGCTAACCTATTAATATGAATGTCAGTCATCAACTGTGAAAATTGTGTTTGATTTGTCAGAATATTTATATAACTCTATAATTACAATTCCATATTTTACTAAACCTCTGAATGTTTAACAATGATTTAACCCTTTACCCTAATAATAGCCTTTTTCTAGTTAGACATGTGACAACTTAAAACCAGGTTTAAAGCATTTTTTTTCAAGCAGAATGCACCTGCTTAACTTTCAGCCTGTTTTAAGCTACCATCTCCTAGAATATAAAAAATGTTCATGACTACATGTACTATACAGTGGAACTATTTTTCTTCAGTGGAAGACTAAATTAAAGGCATAAAAAGGTGTATTTATGGGGGGAAAGGATAAGGCCTTCCTCTGCATAAGCACTATATTGCAGGGCTGACATACCTCAGGAAATTTCCTAAATCTTCGGATATTTTCTAGTACATAGTCGCTTAAAGAGGCTCGCAACCGGATTTAGCATTAAAAATAGTAATTTGTAAATATATGTCAAATGCTTATATAAATGGGTAAGATTTAGTTTTGGATAATAAATTCTGTTAAAAAATGCATTTTAAAAAAAAAAGGAAGAAGCTCTGGTGGGATTCGAACCCGTGACCCTCCATGCGGAGACAAACATGAAAACAAAGGTAAATGCCTTAACCACGCGGCTACTGGGGCTCTCTATCTATATGGTAGCGAATTAACGTACTTCACTGGTAGCGATTGATTTATACATATTCGGCTCGGGTTTATGTCTGAGCCCATGTAGAGAAGCAACAACAACAACTATACCGTCAGCTGACGCTATAGAAAAACGATGGAAAATATCTAAAAAAAACTAAGATTCGGTGACGATTCTTGAGACTTTTTTTTTAATGTCAGAAGCCAAATAATGCCACAAATTTGCTTTTATTTGAGTATTTTATTTTATTTTGACAAGTACACCATCCGGTTGCGAGTCCCTTTAAAGCAGACTGAAAGTAAAGCAGAATGCGCCTTAAGGTGCATTCTTCTTCACTTCCAGGCTGCTTTAAGTAGCCATGTGTCAACATAACTAGAAACAGACAATGGGGTAAAGGTAGGATTCGTAAAGGTAGGATTAGTAAAATCAAACTTGAAAAATGCAAATTTGGAAATCTTTGGATTTTTCATGTCAACTTATGGCAGCCCTGATATTGACACCTCTACCCTGCCCTGATAAATGCACACACCGGTCAGGATTGATTGCTAGTGTAAACCAATTACTCTATAGCCTGTTTCTAGTTTTGGAGAGATAGGCGACTACTTAAAGCAGGTTGAAAGTAAAGCAGAATGCTCCTCAGCCTGCTTTAAGCTACCATCTACGAGGATATACATATTTTATGGTGCATTTTCATGGCTGTTACAGGCTGTATGAAATGGAACCCTATACTCATTTGTGGAGAAATAAATTCAAGGCATAAAACTTTTACCACTGAGACTACTACTGACTCCACTACTACTACTCTAAGTAAGACTACTGATACAGGGGATCACTTAAATACAAGTACCGTGAAACCTCTTTATTACGACCACAAAAGTGTGTTAATTATTACTTCTTTATGACAGGTGACTGCTTAAAGCAAGTTGACAGCAAAACAGAAAGCTTAAAGCAAGTTGACAGCAAACAGAAAGCTCCTTTAGGAGCTTTCTGTTTTACTGTCACCTTACTTTAAGCTGTCACCTGTCTAATAAACAATCAATTAACATGTTTGTAATGATGAGGTTTTACTGTACATACTATTCTGGTGTTCTGTTGACTGGGCTTAAACCCAATGGTCTTGTCAGTAACTACCTAGTCACTTCACCCCACCTTTTTTACTTTTTCAGGGCTTAATTTCTGAACACTCGTTGAAGACCAAATGACTCCAATGGAATAGACAGTAAAACACTGCTACCACCATAAAAGTGAAACATAGAGATGTCTTCCCTAGGTGGGCTTTGAACCAACACCTAAACACTACAGTAAAACCTGTGTTAAGCTGCCATTTAACAATAAGGCATGGGTGTCTTCACAGACTTGCTGCAGGGCAAAAGTAATGCAGAAAGTTCCTAAAGGAACTTTCTGTATTACTTTTGTCCTGCATCAAGCTGTTACCTTTATTCAAACATGTCAATTTATCACATTTTAAGTGGTTGCTTAACACAGGTTTTACTGTAATCAGAGGCTATACCATCTGAGATAACCAGGATATTATACACCATGTCTTGCAAGAATAATAAACCAACTCACCTTTTGCTGGTGTATTTTCTGTGCCCTGTCTATTTCATATCTCATCAGGAGCTTGTTGGCTGTAGGGAAACCCCCAGCCCCTAATCCGGATTGGTGGCGTGGCATTCTTTGTAATCCTTTGTGCTTTATTAATATTCCTTCAAGCTTTATTGTATAAATTCCATGTGTTTTTGAAACAGAGGTTCCATTAGTACCATTACTACTACATAACAGCGTTATCTGATATAAATTCCTTAATTATGTATGTATCATGCACTGGCGCTCCTGGTAAAATATTGTTCTGTGTATTTAACACCCTCACAGCTCCCTCAATACACCTACTGCTAATTAAAAAAAATAATAACCCAATACTCTTGTCACAAACAATCAAAATATACTATCTTACACACAAAAGTTCTGTTAAGTAGCCACTCTTAAAAAATGACATTGCTAAAGATAGGCGACTGTTTAAAGCAAAAACACAAGAAAACCCTCTCTAAAGACAGGTGGTTGCTAAATGCAGAAAAAAGTAAAGCAGAAAGCTCTTTCAGGAGCTTTCTGCTTAACTTTTTTCAGCATTTAGCTGATATACCTATATTTTCTGACTGCATGCTCATCCATCTACAGTAAAACCTCTCTATTACGACTACTTAAAATTTTGTATTAATTATTAGGTATTCAAGGCAGGGGACTGCTTAAAGCAAGGTGCTCGTATACCAGAAAGCCTTCTATTTTACGTTCATCTTGCTTTAAGCTACCATCTGTCTTTTATGCAATAAATAGCCTTCTTTTAGTGGTCGTAATAGACAGGTTTCTGTCTATTTTGAGTGACCGTTTAACACAAGTTTGACTGTAACACACAGAAGTTAAGTAGTATCCTTCCAGTTAATCCCTCTTCAATTTATCTTATAAACACCACCGTTCATTTAGCCATAAAATTTACAGAATTTAAAATGTCTAATGAATGAAAATTTTCCTTTAAATTACTCTGTTACCACTTTTCACGAATCATGTGTGATCAACAGCAGTTGCTTCCTGGCTTACGAATATCTCTTACATACCGTCTATTCAGTTCCACTATTTACCTTTCACCACTTCACATGTTCTACCTGTGAAGCGTAGGGTCGTCGCTATGACGACGGTGTCACCGACTCTGTACACGAATGTCTGTCAATTCATCGCAAGTTTATGTGACAATTAGATCCTTTAATAGCTTAATAATACAAGAGTCTTCAAATGAACAAATCGCTACTATAAAAATGAAATAAAAAGAATACTTTACTGAAATTGGCTTTCTCACCTAACTTTAGAACAGGTGCGCCGCAAATTGAGATTTAATTGGCATGGAAGAGTAGCCTCCCTTGAAACTAATCTGAAAATTAACTTCAATCGGACGTTGTACGAAACAATAATTTTCATAGTATTTCTTTCAAGACATGGGACGAAATCGTATGATATCATCGCTCCTTCGTTTTCTCCCAAAATTCTCGCTTTGGTCGATAAAAAACGCTAGTTATTTAACACGGTCGACAGATATTTCTACTTTCGGTTTGAGCCAGGTTATGGGTAAATCCCGGACCCTTCCCCTACTAAGTCTATCGCTACCTGTGCATTCGCACCTGTAACTATGTTAGACAGTGGATCGCACTTCACTATTCAGAATAAGTCCAAACTATCACAGAATACGCCCATCAATGTCAAATGTGCAAAATTGGCAAACTATTGACACTTAAAGACTATGATTTGAATCACGGAGTAAAAACAGCATTAACTCATTAAATTACTCCATAGCCTGTTTCTAGTATTGGAGGTAGGTGACCACTTAAAAAGTAAAGCAGAATATGCCTTAAGGAGCATTTTGCTTTACTTCCAGCCTGCTTTAAACTACCATCTACCAGAATATAGGAAATATTTCTTATTCATTACTGTATAACATGGAACAATTTTCTTCAGTTGTGAAATAAATCAAACATGCTAAATCAATAAATGTGTATCTATGGAGTAGAGGTAGAATTATTTTCATTTTTGGAAACAACCAAGGTATTTATTTAACCTGACAGTTTTGGCATTACTATGTCCTTCCTCAGAGCACTGACTACTGGTCATATTCGGCCATTTCCACTACTGCACTGGCGAGTGGCAAAAAACAGGGTCATAGGCTTGTGACAGTTTCAAAACTGTCAGACAGGCTTGAAACTGTCAGGTAATTAAATATCTTGGTTGTGTCAAAAAAATTCTCTACACATTGAATTTACCAGCCAGATGAACTGATTCAAGGAGTTGAGGGTTTATATAATGTCATTTTGAGATAGCGCAAAAAATGGTGTGACAATATTAATTGAAGATTGGATGATGTCTGCCAAAAGATCTGATAGGAATAAATACTGCTAATATTCCTAGGAACGTGTGTAATCTGCTTGTTACTGTTGCAAATAGTGAAGACATAGATGCAACTTTTAGCTACAGTTTATATCCTTATATTTACATTGGCCCCATTCAATTCCACTGAAAAATCTTCTTTATTTTCGTATAGATGCCATTGCTAAAGGAGGCAGGACTTGTGATAACTTTTTTTGGACAGCAAATATTTGGTGGATTTTTCAAATGTGCTTAACAGATGTATGCCTTCCTATTAGCGGAAACCATGATTACCAATAACCAGAAATGGGTGTCAAAGCCACCTGATGCTCGCCTGTTTAAAGTTTAAGTCTAAAAAAACATCTTGTATGGAAAGCAAATCAATTTTCAGTTTAGAAAGATTATTAAATAAATTTTGAGTCTAAATCTAGTTATATTAAACTTTAAAACAACTTGTGCAACATTTAACCTGGTGATTTGTAGTCAAAACAACTAAGTCCAAAACATGTCAAAAATTGACAAATATTAAAATCATTTTTAAATTTCAACTTCATAATATCAATGTTTGACCCCTAATGAACCTCCATACAAAATTTCAACACCTTAGCACAAGTATTAAAACTTTAAAACAACCCGTCCAAAAAACTTTAACCTGGTGTTTAGTAGCAAAACACCTAAGTCCAAAACATGTCAAATATTGACAAAAATTAAAATCATTTTTAAATTTCAACTTCACAATATCAATGTTTGACCCCTAATGAACCTCCATACAAAATTTAAGCACCCTAGCACAAATATTAAGCTTTAAAACAACCTGTCCAAAAAACTTTAACCTTGTGATTTGTAGTCGAAAAATCTAAGTCCAAAACATGTTAAATATTGACATAAATTAAAATCATTTTTAAATTCCAACTTCATAACATCAATATTTAACCCCAAATGAACCTCCATACAAAATTTCAGCACCCTAGCACAAATATTAAACTTTAAACCAACCCATCCAAAAAACTTTAACCTGGTGATTTGTAGTCGAAAAACCTAAGTCCAACACATGTTGAAAATTGACATAAATTAAAATAATTTTTAAATTTCAACTTCATAACATCAATGTTTAACCCCAAATGAACCTCCATACAAAATTTCAGCACCCTAGCACAAATATTAAACTTTAAAACAACCCGTCCAAAAAACTTTAACCTGGTGATTTGTAGTCGAAAAACTTAAGTCCAAAACATGTTGAAAATTGACATAAATTAAAATTATTTTTAAATTTCAACTTCATAACATCAATGTTTAACCCCAAATGAACCTCCATACAAAATTTCAGCACCCTAGCACAAATATTAAACTTTAAAACAACCCGTCCAAAAAACTTTAACCTGGTGATTTGTAGTCGAAAAACTTAAGTCCAAAACATGTTGAAAATTGACATAAATTAAAATTATTTTTAAATTCCACCTTCATAAAATCAATGTTTAACCCCAAATGAACCTCCATACAAAATTTCAGCACCCTAGCACAAATATTAAGCTTTAAAACAACCCGTCCAAAAAACTTTAACCTTGGCCACGCTCACGCCCACGCCCACGCCGGGGGTATGACATTAGCTCTGCTGTTCTAGGAACAGGCGAGCTAAAAATTCTTCTTTATTAATGAGATAAATTGCAAGAAAATTGATATACCTTATAAATAGCAGCTGTCTGCATTTCTTAATGACAAAAATAATCAATATATTTATCCTAGTTTAAAAATGATGTCATTTCCAAATGACATCAAACGGGCATTTTCGCACCAAACTGTCAAGTTGATAACGTTAAAATGTGACAATGGAACTTAATTTTTTGCTTTTGAATGTACACAGCTTCAGTAATTCGGTCATGGCTGATCCTTAAAGGGTACACATTATTCGTATTAACAACCTCTTATATAGATTAAACATACTTGTGTACTAACAAAATGTTAATTTAATATTAGAAATTACAACAAATATAATGTAAATAATATAAGAAATGAACTGATTTTATCGGCAAATTTACCATGAGTTGATGGCGCAATTCATTCTATTTGCAGATAATTTTCTATAGATTATTTCACTTGAACGCCGAAAAGATCAATTCATTTCTTAACTCTGATAAATGGATAAATAAGGTACTTGTTTTTTTCACCATTGTGTACAAGTGTATTCCATATAATGGCTGAAAGGTTGTCTAGTACATGGCAGTGTGGTCAGTATTTGGTTTTTATCAGGGTTCGAGGTTATAAAGAGTTTGATTTGATACTGAGTTTGTTCTCAAACATTTAACCAATTACTAAATAGATATGCATTTAATTTATTCCTCCACTGAAGAAAAAAGTTCCAATTTATATAGTTATGAATATGTATCATAAGAAATCATTTCTTTTTCTAGCAGATGGCAACTTGAAGCAGGCTTAAAGGAAAGCAGAAGGCTCCTTAAGGTGCATTCTGCTTTTCTTCTTACCTGCCCTTTACCTGATAGCCTATTGCTAGTATTGAAGATAGGAGACCACTTCAAGCAGGTTGAAAGTAAAACAGAATGCGCCTACAGGCGCATTCTGCTTTACTTTTAGCCTGCTTTAAGCTTCCATGTGCTAGAATGTAGAAACTATTCCGCATACTATACTATATATTCATGACTGATTAAATTGGAACTATTTTATTCAGCGGAGGAATAAATCATATCCGCTATAAGGCGCTTCTGTGGGGGAAAGGGTTAAGAGGTTGACTATCTTAATTCAATACTAAACTCAGACCAATCATTTGATTGAGAATTATTTCGGACTCAACTCAAATGCTTATGAACAATAGGGCTTATTGAGACACCAAAATGAAACTATCATGATCAATACAAAGAAGACATTTGATACTAGTATTCACTCTTTCAACACTAAGTATCTATTGTGCGTTATTATGTTCCCTTGTGGATCATTCAAGTTATCAAAACATGAACCATTCTACTTGGGATTCTGGGAAGTTTAATAACTACTGCTAAAAAATAGCAAACAGAGTAGACCCTATAGGAGCCCTCTGATCAAGGTCTACACTGTTTGCAACTGTAATAAGTATATTTTAAACATGTCCATGTTGTTGAAAGATTTAAGAACTAGTGACTGCATAAAGCACTGTGAAAGTAAAGAAGAAAGTTCCTTTAGTTTCATCTTACTTTAACCCACTACTTCATAAATACCGTACCCCTGTTTAGGCCGTTAATCAATTTCTCCACTGAAGAAACCGTTTAAAAGATTCATGAATATGTAGCATACAAAATATATCCTAGCAGATGGTAGTTTAAATCATGCTTATTGCAAAATGTACATTACGCACAGTATGCTTTACTTCCTGCTTTAACCAATTACCCTATAAATACGCTTTTTTATTCTTTAATTTATTTATTCCTCCACTGAAGAAATAATTTCCCTCATACTTTCATAAATACTAGTATGTACCTTAAGAAATATTTTCTATATCCTAGCAGATGATAGCTTAAAGCAGGCTGAAAGTTAAGCCATAAGGCTTAAAGTAAAGCAGAATACTTCTTTTGGCACATTCTGCTTTACTTTCAACCTGCATAAGTGGTCACCTATATTAAACACTAGAAACATGCTATGAGGTAATGCGTTCAGTGATCATCTGTCTTCAAAACTAGAAACAGGCTATGGGCTAAAGGGTTAAGCACCCACCTGTCTAAAACACTTAAAATAAAGGCTCAATTATTGATTGCAAAAGAGGAATTAAGTTTACTGTATTTATTTATTCATTCAAACATCAACAAATCAGTCAACATAATCTGGCAAATCTTCATTGTCTTGCACATCTTGAGTTTTTGATGTGACAATATCTGAATTCTTTGCTTTTCTCAGTTTGATATTTGGGAAATATTTTACTTCACCGGTCCAGTTTCTAAAGTATTCTAAGTTCTTCCCATTCACAAGATCTGGTACTTCAAGTCCAACACCTTCAAACTCCTGTCTCTCCCTCTCAAGAGTTATATTAATAGCAGTCTCCCTTGACACATGCTGCTTTGCCTGCCTATTTCCCACAGATTTAACAATGCTTATCTGCTCTATTTCATCCTCAAATCGTTTTAAATATCCACAAGTCAACTCCGACAGTTCATGTTTTGTGTATGTTGTCTTGTTCTGATCCATTTTTTCCTGGAACCAAAGTAACTTCTGCCTCAGCTGGTCTTGTTTCATACTTGACTCTGATTTAGATTTCAGTACCTTCTGATCATGATGGGACTGCTTCTGCAGGTGCGCTGCCTGTCTGCTGTTTGGGTGAATGGTTTTTTTAGAACCAATCGGTGTCTTTGGAGCCTTAGGCATCTTCCTCTGTAATACTGAATAAAAGAAGTATAATCATAATGCTTGTGTAAAATTTATTATTATATACGATGTAAAGACTGATATCCTACTCAAAATTAACCCTTTACTCCATAGCCTGTGTCTATTACTGAAGCATTCTGCTTTACTTTCAGCTTGCTTTAAGCTACCATCTGTTAGAATATGGAAAATACTTATGTTACAATATTCATGTGACTTTGTCTGTATAAAATGGAACTATGTTATTCAGTAGAGGAATGAATTAAATGCATAAAAATGTGTATCTATGGTGTAATGGGTTAATAAATATCAAATTTTAACAAGAATGTTCAAATGGCACAATACACAGACATCAGATTTTTAAATAAAGGGCTGGTTATGGAACCTAAATTCAATTTGCTTGAATAATACTTGCTCCTGTTAGAGTATGGAAAAAATAATTTTGTAAAATTTCACTGAACAAAGGGAATTAACTGGTATTTCTTGTGCAGTCTGCATTGGTATTTAACTTGCCCATGAAAATCTCTAGGGTGATCTGGATGGTTATCCAATTTTTCTCTGGACATTAATTCTGGCTTAATGGGGTTATGGTCAAAGCGTACCATAGTCAAAGCATAAACCATTTGTTTGATGAACCATTTTTGTCAAAGTGTACCACATATAGGATATAATAGGAAATCCGCTTAAGAACTACTTTATCTGAAGTGCAAGATTAATTTTCAAATAGTTTGGATCATGATCAGCAGTCGTGTAATGAGGCGTCTGGTCAGGATCCACAATGGTTTGACACTGTTTTATTTTAATATTTCTTAAGTTTGAGAACAGAGACAATTTTTTACGACATTTTCTAGTTTGTCTCCTGATCAAAAGCCGCATAATGATTACCTTTTCATGGGTGCAAGATTTATTTTCAAGCAGTTTGGATCCTGATCAAAAGTGTCATAATGCAGCTTCTGGTCAGGATCCACAATGGTTGACATTTATTTTAATATTTTTTAACTTTGAGAACAGACGACAATTGTTAAACGTAATTGTGGCAAAATGATAAAAGGACAAGGTTCACGAAGCCTCCGTTTTGGCCCTGTAAAAATCTTTTTTTTCCAATTTATTTTTTAGCTATATTTCTCTTTATTTGTCAATTTCAGATATTAATACTTCATATTATACATAAAGCTCAACCCAAATTCAAGTTTTGACAACTTTATAGTTTCTTGTAAATGGACCATGAGCCCAAAAAAGGCCAAAAAGGCAGGTTTTTGGTACAATTCAGGGTATAAATCATAGAAATAAACAATGAAGGCACGAATGCGACACAAAGATATTTTAAGTACACAATAAATATGTAAGTTGAAGTAACATATCCAAATTTTGAAGTGTCGCACGCGTGCCTTCATAATTTATTTTTAGGATTTATACCTAGAATTGTACCAAAAACTGCTTTTTTGTCATTTTTGGCCTCTCGACTCATTTACAAGACACTATAAGATTGTCAAAACTTGACTTTGGGTCGTTTGTGTGTATATTATAGAGTATTAGTATCAGATATTGACAAATAAACAGAAAATAAAGATAAAAATCTTTTTTGGAAAAATTATTTTTTTACAGGGCCAAATCGGAGGCTTCGTGAACCTTGTCCTTTGTTCTAATTAAACTTTAATTAACTAATTACTAAATTTTCATGCTAGATAAGGTGGTGTTTTGGTGAAAACTATCCAGGGATATGTTTTAGCAACCGCAAGACGAACATTGTAGAATCAGACCATTATCGATTATTCTTTGCATAGGGTCTAGCTCTACATCGTTCGTCACCAAGTACTGAAATATACCAAATGTTCACATCAGACTCTGAAAAAGCCGTGCTATGTCACATTATTTATACTCTTCCTGTTTCGATACTACATGTATACCTCATGCTACATATAACCATGCCTGAGATGAAATAAAGTTTTGTTTTGTTCTCTAAAATATACTAATTACCCTTTGTTTGTTTGTTTTGTTTGTTAACGTTTGTTTCTGCCATCTATGGGCTATTTGGACACCCCATAGAGGGGAGCTGATACAGAGAACCCGGGCCCGATGCCCTACTTTTATTATCGAAAGAGTGCTCTGGTTCTTTTAGATGCCCAAGTGTAAAGATCTCGATCATACATCGGACCTCGGTTTATAAAGTCTCATCCGAAGGACTTGGTCCAGCGGGGGATGGAACTCACAGCCCCTGACATCATAAGCAGGTGCTTTACCCCTCAACTACGTCCGCCAGTTACTAATTACTCAATTTACAGGTAAATAATGTGTGAAAATCAATCAATTATCGCCTAGTACTGTGTATTGATTTTTTCCTATATATGTGGTATGCTTCTACCAAAAGTGATATGTTTTGACTCGGTACGCTTTAACCACAACCTGCTATATGCATGTTTGTAAATCTTTAACACTTAGTCAGAGGATTTTTAAACTATTTACTTAGGGCATGGAATTATACACTGACCGGAATAGCAACTGAACGAAGTTTAATAGGCAAGAGTCTGAACTAACGTGGAGCGTGCGGGATTTCGCGAGATCATGTGTCACGTGACAATATTTGATTTTTTTCCACATTGTCCGCCATTTTTTTTGTCGACTCGGGTTTATTTTGTGAATTCGTTACGGATTTAAACGACTAGGAGCATTTATATCTGGTGAGTATCGCTAATTTAGTGATAACTATCTCATAAGATTGTATTTAGCAGTATATAATCGTACAAATTATGTAGAATGCACCGTTGAAATTTGGCATCGTACGCAGTTGTAATTTGAATACCCAGCGTTCGGATATAGAATTAAATTAAGAAGAATTCGACTGAAGGCTGTATACTCTGCTATACTTTCATCATCCTTTTAAGTGGTCACCTGTCTTCAAAATCAGACACAGCAAGGGGGAAATAGGAAGTATGTGACGTGTAACAGTTTCACAGTAAAAAAGAAATAAGTACAAACACATTAACTCAAATTTCACGAAAATTCTTGACATAGACTCTTCTGTACATGGAGAAATTACATGGTTCATATTCTAGCCCGAAGACTTTTTTTAACATCTGGAGCTATACAACGTGTGCAGGAGATGTGTCCATGTAGTAGAGAATGTGTTGAAAATTATTATTATTATTATTAATTTTATGTAATAATGAAATGTGAAAATTACACGGAATAAAACAAATTAGTATATGATATTAAAAATGATACAGTTAGTCAATTGCAAATAATGTAGACCCAAAAAGACATAATCTGAAAGAATTTAGAGGGCTGTGTATACTTCCATGATTGGACAGATAAATAGAAATCGTGCGTCTTTTAATTTGATTGTTTTCACAACCATATGTTTGCAATCACTGGCATTCAGTTGCCAGTGATTTATATTTATTTTATTCTCACACCTATGGTGCATTTAGCCACGGAATAAATACAGTCAGTTTATAATTCCGTGTTTTCACAAACATGTACGCAATAATTGTAATTGGTGGCTTCTGTATATATTTTTCACACCTATGGAATATCAAACACGGGATTAAACATGAAAGGTATATTTCAAATACAAAATATAACAAACAAAACAAGTGCTTAATCACAGTTAGATACAAGACGGCGAATAAATGATCTTGATAATTGACCTTTCACGGGAGACCCGGAGAGAATAAAGGCGACAACAAAATCAAGAAATATGTTTTGTAAAGGGCTAAACAAGAGACAGAAAAACATAATATAATAACAACGAGTTATTACTTCAACATTTTATTTCTCATTTCTTCGAACAAGTTGTCTTTAAGTGTAATTTTACGGAAGTATAAACCCGTGAAATGCTTTGATACAGACATTCATCATATTGACTACCGATAGATGCTTTACTATCGTGATAAGCGCTCAGGTGACATGATCTTATCAAATCTTGCGAAGTAACGGACCCGCCGCACGAGATTTGCCCTTTAGCGCGAGGATTCGATTCCGGTCTTCTGTATATTTCCTTGCTTAGGGTGTGCTATTCAAACCCTGCACTATGACAAACAGATGTTTTCTTCAACAACTAGTTTATCTGCCGCACTTCACTATTCAGACGGTAGCTATAAATAAATTATCCTGACTGGCCATAATGCATTAGCTCTTCCTCATAATGTCGATTTCATACTGCATGTAATTACTTAATTTACAAAATTACTAGTTATATCCGAAATTGGTGCAATGTGTTAATTGTGTACATCTTGGCGTAATACATCAAAGTCTGGCACACCCGCGCATGAAATTATACCCCATTTGGAAATATATCTGGTTCCCTTGTCATCTATAAACCGCATAGATATGATTCTCGATGACAAAATCAGAAAATATTAAATAAAATCACCGTACACCGTAGAAAGTTCTCCTCGTGTTCCTGGAGTCTTAAAAACGCTTGGATTTCTATTTTAAGACTGGGGTTTTCCGGAAAAAACAAAACCCGTTGGTTCCCAAACTTTGACGTGATGGTATTGGGCGTATGCAGGGCCGGACATAAGCTTCAAATATCGTGCTTACATTGCAATGGCGAGAGAAGTACTTTCAGACGTTCATACATTCAACAACTATGAAGTGACATCTGAAGAAAATGTTGCAGGTATTTTTGTTATTATTGATAAAAACACAAGCGTTGATTAAATAGGAAATGACTAGGTCAGTTTCTTTATGTTTCATAGCCGCTCACAGCCTCACACTGAAAATTCTGTTTTTAAATGTAAGTCGGCCTAATCCGTTTCGTACTCAATGCATAAATAAAATGAGGTATTAATTTATTAAATGTCCAGTCCCATCCTTCCAATTATCAGTACTCAGTTAAATACAAAAAAATAAAACAAATGGGTAAAATGTTTTAAAAAAAATCAATATCAATAACACTTAAGACATTATCCATGGCACCCCATTCTCTTTTCCAGTCATCATCATCATCATCATCAGATTTTTGAATAACATGCAGGGCTGGGAGCATTGTCCACAACAGTGGGCTCCTTTCCAGGTAACTGGCTAGCTGCACGCATGGCCGTTCTTACACAGGATCTCCAGGCTTTTCTATCATGTGGGTCAACTGCTGCGAGTCCCCATTCTTGCTGGTCTCTTATAGTCAGCTCCCTCCATGACATCTTGGGCCTCCCAGGCCCACGCTTTCCTGCAACTTTCATATCTTTGGCGCACTTAATAGCTCAAGTGGAGCGTTCAAAGTGCCCATACCATCGAAGCTGTCTTTCCCTCAAGATGAGCTTCAACAATTAGTCCTCTATGCAAAGTTGCGTTTATTATAAGCAGCTTCCTGGAACGGACAGTGGTCACATCTTCTGGCTTGACATTGCAAATCTGTCTGATCATGGCCCTGTCGTAACGCTGCAGGCACTGGAAGTTTGGCTTGGTCAGTGCTACTTCATATCCTGTTTGTTTACACTTTGCGAGCCCGCGCACTCGAGGACAACAAACCCGAAATCTACATAAGTTTGTGCAGCAGGGCGTTTAATCTCATTCTTTTTTACGCATTATTATCTGAATAGGTCCTATGAATACTATGAAGGTCTTTCATAAGTTGCAAAAGCGTGATTTTACCGAAAATTACAATTAATTTTTTCTCCGAGTAAGACCGACGCCATCCGAATGAAGGAACGAGAGTATGGCTTGTGTATGACATTAAATACCCGAATGACTGGAAAAGAGAATTATTCAACCATTCTCACCAGGTGTGAATTCTCAGCTAGGTAAGGGACAAATTGCACAAGGTGGTGGATTTGGTGTATACGTCTTCATTAACAGTTATGATAGTGGGAGTTTGGCCCAAACAGTGTGAATGTTTGATAATTATCTCCCTTTTTGTAATTTTAATACATAAATTTTGTCCAGAGCTTTACGTCTTTGCCATTATTCAACAGAACGTATTGATGATTACCATCTAAAGTTGTGCACCGGCGACTGCAGTTTAAAGTGATTTGTCATTTCGCTCTTGAATTATCTCCCTTTTCACAATTTTCGTATGTGAAATTTAGTCCTGCACTTTACTATGCCATGCCTCAACAGAACTGTTTTTAATTTTGCAGTTAATTCTTTAAAATCATCTGAATTTGTGCACCTCACATGTGATTGCGGTTTAAATTTGTCCTTTCCTTGTTGAATGGGGCCCTACCGCATTACAGAGTTATCCCAATTTTCATCACGAGTTAACTCCCCTGATAAGGAAAAGGTTGTTTCCGGTTTAGTTAACGCATCTCATTGAGACGGTGTCGATAACGGTCATAAACGATTCGGAAAAGAATAGATCGAATGCGGTTTATTAGTTTGATACCTATATCTATATGCAGTCAAGCTCCCGTTTATCCCTATGTATTTTAATGTATTAATTTTGTTTAATGTCAAATGCGACGGTTATCTATTTCATCGTTTTTAGCAAACCGAAAGTAGCACTGATCATACTTTTTCTATATAACAAAAAAGCTGACTTTTAACATACTTAACAGACACGGGTTTTCACCTCGGTAAAAGAACGTTAACATGGATTAAAAGTAGATCCTGATCAGATGGTTACTATATAGGAACAGTCTCTATAATCAATGACTGTCCTCTCTGGTTCTTAAATGACATTATGGGTCTATAAATGCTGCCTATTACAGGTGAAAAAGGGGATATTTATTAAGACATTACCGGTATTAAACATAAACTTTGTATTATTCAGTTATTAATAATGACATGAATATTCATTAGGCAAAGGGTTAAACTGATCTTTTAAAATATGTTGAATGGTAAACAGTTTCTTCAAAAATGTATATTTTGTTTGTTCATTATATACCAGCAGATTTTAGTTGACAGAAATTTCATAGAAATAGCTCAGCCTGTCATGCTCATAGCGCACATGGATTTCACCTCTCAAGGCTTCTGCCCAGGGGCCATAAAGCGCAAAGCATCATCACAACTAACAACAGGAAGTAACCAATTAGCTAGAAATCGAATTGTATACTGACCCCCCACTGGGGTGCAGCTGCTGTCCCATAGTCATCTCTGCTATGACAAGCCATAAAACGGAAGCTTAAGTCTTGGGTACACAGGCTGGAATCAAAACACACCAAACTATTTTTTTTTATATAGGATCCACATTGTTATTCATGTGGGGAATAAAGTTTAATCTCCTATACCATGCACTCTTTCATGTGCAAAAGCTTAACCCATTACCCCCATCATTATGCCTTTTACTCCTTTAATGAATTCCACCTTCATAAGCAACTAAATCCTCTTCATGCACTAAGCAGTCATAATTATGAAACATAGGTGATATTTTATGTCGTAGTGGGTGGTGCCTTAAAGCAGGATTAAAGTAAAGCAGGGTGCACCTTAAGGCGCATTATGTTTTACTTTCAACCTGCTTTAAGAGGTGACCTATATTAAATACTTAACACGGGCTGTGGGGTAATTGGTTTAGGTAATGGGTAAACCCATTACCCGATCGCCTGTTCCTACCTGGAAAGACAGGTAGATTAAAGGTAGATTGAAAAGTACATGCCACTTTACTTTCAGCTTGCTTTAAGCTACCATCTGCTAGGATATTCAATGTTTTTAATGTTGCACATTCATGCTAATAAAAACTTTGAATTAGAACTCTTTCCTTCAATGGAGGCATAAACCAAAGGCGTATTTAAAGGGTTAATAGGAAATACATACCGTTTTAACAACATAAATACTTTAGAACCGCTCTCCTATCATTAAATGTGTACTCTATTGAAAACTCAATGTTGAAAGTAAAGCATGTATTCCATCGTTTTAGTAGATTAAAACTTTATTTCTGTTGATCTTTTACCAGTTCACTAATTATAATAGGCTTAAAACACTATCATTTATAAAAAGTTTGGAACCAGATATTATAAGATGCAGCATATATACTAACAGGCTGATCAGGGGTAGAACTGTTTCACACTCATATATGTTTTAAGTCAAAATTGATATCATGTTCTAAACTTTTATCAAGAAAGTAGGCAGTATTTTTTTTACAAATATTAACCCTTATCATGCTATTAGCATAATTGATCATTCATACGGTATTTTTCCTTATTTAATCAGCTAAAGTAATAAATTAAATGATAGGTATTCATAGTGGGTAGGGTTTATGGTTGATTAACAGCAACCAGAATGTGCTATGACACATCCATGTAACGGGGTTTAACCCTTTACCCAATAGATGGTATTAGTTTTGAAGATAGGTGACCCCTTAAGGCAGGTTAAGGTACATTCTGCTTTAAGCTATCATCTGCTGGGAGGTATAACATATTTATTGAGGTGCAGATTGATGACTTATTTTAATAAACATATGAATAAATGATGTGCATAGAACGGTATATCTATGGAAGTTTTTGTAAGTTTTATTGTAGGTAAAGTAAATGCATGTCTTAATTCTATTTTTGAACAATATGAGAGATTGCGCTTTCAATAATGTATAGCCAGGTTCTACTGTATATAATATAAGCTCTACACTAACAAGCAGACGATCTCCTCAAATTCGTGTTTGAGGATAAAGGATTTTCGATACTATGTGTACTTCACTATTGAACCGGAAACAACCGCTCATTCAGGGGGCGCTACTCTTATCACACTATCCATGCGGGGTAACTCTGTATATCGGTAGGGCCCCATTATCTCCCTTTTTGTAATTTTAACAAATCAAACTATAAATTATCATCCACAGCTTTATTCTGTCATGCCTGAAAATTACTGTTTTAGATTTCATAGTTTTGTTGAGTACCATCTGAAATTCTGCACCTGCAATTTTGTTATGATCTGCCGAGTTCTACTCTTCATTTTTGAATTGCCTCCCTTTTTGTAATTTTATAGGCGCCTCCATGGTCTAGTGGTATAGTTACTGTGACTAACAACAGTAAGCTCCTCACGGATGTGGATTTGAATCCTGGTTAGGGCACGTAAGATCTTTCATGTGTGGAAGCCTCCAGCTGGCTTGCAGAAGGTCGGTGTTCTACCCAGTTGTCGATTTGTGCCTCACTGAAACAGTGCATCATAAAGAGCTTAACAATCTGGGATCTTCCACCACATGTAATTATCTGGACATCCAAATAGGACTGAAACACTGATAAAAGCTACATAAATTCAAAACGGTTTTGTAATTGTCACAAAATTATTGGCTTCATTTGTTTCAATGATTTTTGGGTTTTTTTGTTTGTTTTATTTCAAAGCAATAACCCCATCTCTGTGTCAAACGTGCTGGTGGGGGGTATAATCTACCTTTAGTGATACAGTTGTAGTTGTACTAGGGCTGTCATTTCTCCAGATTTTTCCTAAATCTTCGGAATTTTTTATGTAGTACATAGTAGCTTAAAGCAGGCTGAAAGTAAAGCAGAATGCGCCTTAAGGCTTGAAGCAGCCACGTGTCAACAAAACTAGAAACAGGCGATGGGGGAAGGTACAATTCGTAAAATCGCACTTGAAAAATGCAAATTTGGAAATCTTAGGATTTTTTATGTCAACTTATGACAGCCCTGGTTGTACGTTGTATTTGTATTCACAAACAGTTTTTTGAGACTAGAGAATAACTATAACCCAATATTTTACCCCAAAAATATGCCTTTTTACACATTTAATTTATTTGTCCACCAAAGTACATAGTTCCAATTTTTACGGTCATGAATATGCATTATAACAACTATTTTCTTTATCATAGCAGATGGTAGCTCAAAGCAGGTTGAGCATAAAGCAAAATGTTAAATACACATTCTGCTTTACGTTCAACCTGCATTAAGTAGTCCTCTGACTTCAAACTTAGGGCTATGAGGTAATGGATTAAATAAAGTTTATTAACTTTAGCTTTGTTTCATTTCAGTGACAAGATTTGAGTTTTGTTTTGAACAAACACGCCACAAAACGGAGCTAAATACCAAATCAAAACTCTCACCCAGTTTTCCACTGAAAGGAACATCTGATGTCACATGTGCAAAGAACCGCAAGCTTGAGTCATTGGATACAGCTGATCATGAAAGACATGTGGAAAATGAAGACTTTAAGAAAACTGAATGTCGTGCAGTTAAGGAGGAATTATCTGAGACTGACAGTATTGTATTTGATGACGATGGGGATTTCACTGGAAGAAGGAAACCGGTAACCAATATCAACAAAAGAAAGTTGGAGGATGAAAGTGAAGAAATTGAAGGTTTTATCAATATAAGTGAGTTTTAATAATTGTTTGTACCAGTACCAGTGATCAGTTTTATAAGCGTTAAATACATCTTCTCCAGGCTTGTCCATTTCTAACAATTTAAATATGCAATTGCAAAATGACAAACAGTGCAGACCCAGATCAGAGGGCTCCTGAATGAGCCCTCTGATCTGGGTCTGCATTACACTGTTGATATAGGACAAGTGTATTCTTCACAGGTACACAGTTTGTATATTAGGCATATAATACACATAACTAGGGTTAAATGCAGGTTTGACTTCATGTCCGTAACATTAGAATCTGGTGTACTTTCAATGATTTTATTATGAATTATTTATTTTCTATCAATTTCTACCCTTTACAGAACATCATCTGGCTACAGATCTCCAGTCAGTGGGTGAACAGGTAAACTATTCTGCTTAATCATTGCAGTGTAATAAAGTCATGCACTATTTTCGATATAACACTATCTAACATAATGACTTAACAAACCATTTTTTTAGGAGTTTCTGTAGAATGTGCATTTCATAGATTGTGTTTGTTTCGAATCAAACATATTTTTTGTTTCATTTGATACAGTGAAACCTCTTAACTCATTTGTTATACCATGAATTTGTCTTTTTATGCCTTAAATTTATTTCTCCTTTAAAGAAAATAGTTAAACTTTATACCAGTATGAATATGCACCATAAGAAATATTTCCTGTATCCTAGCAGATGGTAACTTAATGCAGGCTGAAAGTAAAGCAGAGTTTGCCTTAATGTGCATTCTGCTTTATTTTCAAGCTACTTTTAAGTCGTCACCTGTCTTCAAAACTAGAAACAGGCTATTGAGTAAAGAGTTAAATGATGCCATGATATTGTCTGAGTCAGTAACACTCACACTGTCATTTGTCAGGGCTCCAGATAAGAGGGAGTAAACTGAACATATCCAACATTTTCTCACTCATTTCAGCACCAAGTCCTATGGTGTTACTACTCATTAGAATCGTCTCGAAGAGACGATTCTAATGAGTAGTGACACCATAGGGTTTAATGCAGATATAAAGATTTTAAATTTTGAAATACTCCCCTTATCTGGAGCTCTGTATGTGTATGTTTTCAGGTGTGGCTGGGTGCATTGCTGCTATGTGACTTTATGCTAGATAATTACGATGAGTTCACTGGTCAGACTGTAGTAGATCTTGGAGCTGGTACTGGACTCACCAGTTTAGTCGCAGGCTTGTTTGCTAACAGAGTGTTCTGTACAGGTATGTAGTTAAACATTGAAACCTCATTATACATACGGTTACGGGTATACATGTATAATTATGTACTCCTGTTATGTACCCTTTCAACCCTACAACCCGCTGTAGAGATTACTGATTACATATGCAAACAGTGTAGACCCTGATAAGAGGGCTCCCGTAGGAGCCTTCTGATCAGGGTCTACACTGTTTGATATTTCATTGGTGTTTGTTGTCATATAAAAAAAAATCAACAGTAGACTGGTTCCAAATCCCTGAACTAGAAGAGTCCAAAAGGATAATAACTACCCAAAGGAGATATTAAGGGTTGAAAGGGTTAACCCATTATCCCATAAATATGCCTTTTTACGCCTTCATTTTATTCCTCCACTGAAGAAAATAATTCCTCTGCATACAGTAATGAATATGCACCAACACAAATGTTTTATATATCCTAGCAAATGTTAACTTAAAGCAGGCTTAAAGTAAAGTAGAGCACCTTATGGCACATTCTGCTTTACTTTTAACCTTCTTTAAGTGGTCACCTATCTTCAATTCTAGAAACAGGATATGGGGTAATGGGTTAAACAACCGCCCTCTAATAAACACCCTCTCCATAAATTATATCTGCCTAAAAGTAATCCAAAGTTACTGAATTTAACACTGTTGAACTTTTAACTCTTTTAACAGTAGGTGATTTCTTGTCTACTACATTTTATGATTTATCATCAGTTTTTTTTCTAAATTTAGAATTTTGAAAAAAATCTGTTAAAAAAATAGGGTCAGAATGTCAAACAGTTTGTATCCTGATGAGACACCACATTACACAGCATCTAATCTGGATCCAAACTGTTTGCTAAGGTAATACTGTTTCATTGTTAGAATTCTAAGAGTTAAACCCTGAAATCCTGTCCCCAGTGGGATGTGGGAGGATAGAATACACCCACTGGCTGAGCTGGCAGACTGGTAGGACTACATCAAAAAGTAACTCTTTCATTCACTACATACATACACATCAGTGCTATATGACCATATCGTGTGGTAGTCCAGTAAAGCCCAAACTAATCTGAAACCCAGATTAAATGGGTTACCTCCCTTCACTGCTATGATACCTGTTTGCATAGGCAGGGATCTAGATAAGGGGAGTATTACAAATATCAAAATCTTTATTTCTGCAATAAACCCTATGGTGTCACTACTCATTAGAATCGTCTCGAAGAGACGATTCTAATGAGTAGTAACACCGTAGGATTTGGTGCAATATGAGTGAGAAAATGTTGGATTTGTTCAGAATACTCCCCCTTATCTAGAACCCTGCATAGGCATATGTAATCTTGCTTGGAAGTGAAGAGGTAAATGAGCCCCTTTGTGAAATGAGGAACTTTAACTCTTTCCTCCCTGAAACTTTAAATGGACAATTCCAGTTTCCATTTAAGTCTAGTCCATTTCTGACTTTAAAGGGTTGTTTTTGTCAATGTTTGGCATTCTGACAAACAGTGAAGACCCTGATCAGAGGGCTCCTTTCGGAACCCTCTGATCTGGGTCTTCACTGTTTGTATAGGACATGTGTACTATTCACATGTACACTGTTTGAAAAGCACGCCTATATGCGGGACTAGGGTTCAAAGAGTTAAACAGAGGCAACAGGCAATACTAATATCAACCATCACTTTGAATATTAGCTGAGGATCAACTCTGTTGTTCACATTCATAAGTCATAATTTTGTCATTGTTGTTACAAACATTGCATCTCTGATCAGATTCTGCCATGTGATGGTCAATATGAATCTACAATGTTATAAATGGTTAACCCTTTACCCTATAGAAGAGCCTTATAGCATATTTAATTGTTTCCTTCACTGAAGATAATACAGTCATGTAGTAACTATTTACACAGTCAAGAATATGCACCATTAGAAATATTTTATGTACTCTAGCAGATATATATAATATCTTATAGCAGGCCTTAAGGCACATTCTGCTTTACTTTCAATCTGCTTTAAGAGGTCACCTAGCTGTCTTCTAAACTAGAAACAGGCTAAGGGGCAATGGGTTATAGGTCTTTTTCTTAAGACTCAGCCGAAATATTATGTTTTCAGACACTGGAACAGAGATATTGCAACTTGCCCATGCGAATGTGGAAAATGCTAGACTGTATCCCAGCCTCCCTCTACAGCTGGGCCAAATTGAAGTCCGGGAGCTGGACTGGTTTAAAGGCATACAAGGTGAACAGTTGCCATATACTGACATCCTTACAATAAATACTGACCAACATCACTATGATCATTGCATGACTTTGAGTGGATGTAATTGGCCGTATAAGATACATGACTGTACTTGTAACATTGGTGTCTTTTCTGCTTCACATTCATCATGCATTAAGCTATTACGAAATTCCTCTTGTTGAGAGTATGCCTAACCATTTACCCCATAGTCTGGTTCTAGTTTTGAAGACAGATGACCACCTATAGATTGTTGAAAGTAAAGTAGTGTGCACCCTAGGGCACTTTCTGGTTTTTTTTCAGCCTGGTTTAAGCTACCATTTGCTAGTACATGTATACAAATGTATAGAAAAAAACGTATATTTGATTCAGTGGAGAAATAAATAATTTGGAAGGCAATTTAAGCTACCATCTTGTAGGATATAGAAAATATTTCTTATGGTAAATTTTCCTGACTGAGTAAAGTGGAACTAATCTTCAGTGGAGGAATAAATTAGAGCCGTAAAAGGGCTTCTTTATGGGGTAATGAGTTAAACTCTTTCCTCTGCACAAGTGCCATAGGATTCCAATAATCACTTATGCATAAGCACTATATACATTTATGTTATTGAATACATTTATCAGCTTAAAGCTAGATGAAAGTAAAACAGAAAGCTCCTGAATGACATTTCTGCTTAACTTGCATTTTACTATAAGCAGTATCTTGACTGAAACACAGCTTGATACAGAGGAATTGCACATTATGTAATTGAGAAAAAGGTTACCGTTTTATTCATGACAATGCCTCCTCACTCCTTTTATTTATTCATCATGTTTCTTCCCTTTCCATAAACCATCCAACAGTCTGACAGATGTGTCCTTCAGCAGTCAGAAAGACAAGCCAAACACTCCTATATTAGTGTTCTGCTTTACTATCAGCATGCTGAAAGCAACCACCATGTGTGTTGCTTTTGTCACCTTCCATGGCCACTGTTGGTGATTTGCACTTTTTTTTGCTATGAAGGATTTTTTTTTACTATGTACAATAACTTTTTTACTCATGCTTTCTTCAGCTGCTGGTGAAGCCTCATATGCCTTTGGTGCCAGCAAAGAAGACATTGAAGCCATACAAGCAGCGCCTATTGTCATAGCTGCTGATGGTAATATTTCACTCCTAATTTACACCATAACCTGTTTCAAGCTTTGAAGACATATGGCTACTTAAAGCAGGTAGAAAGTAAAGCAGAATGTGCCTAAAGGCCCATTCTGCTTTACTTTCTGTCTGCTTTAAGCTAAATGCTACAATAGCTTAAGAGCTGTGCCATGAGAAACCCAGACTTATTGCATTACAAACAGCACAGACCCTGCCCAACTGCTGCATTGAAGACATGGCATTGGGCCAGGGTTGACACTCTTTGATACTTATCAGTATGTTTGGTATTTTGTTACCTAATTAGGGTCCTGCATTGAAAATGCAGGAGCTCTATAGGAATCATATTTTCTGTCTGTTTTGATGTGACACGATAACTCGAATACATTATTAATCTCGTGTGATGCTTATAATTGTAATTTTCCAACAATGTACCTGTGAAGAGTACACTTGTCCTATGAAAACAGTGTAGAACCAGATCAGAGGGCTTCTAAAGAAGCCCTCTGGTCATGGTCTGGACTGTTTGTAATTTTGCAATATTTTGTAGAAAACATCTTTTGTAGTAGTCTAAATTGGACCAGACATAAAACTGGAATGGTCCATTTGAAATTTCAGGGTTGAATGAGTTACATAAAGTTACATTGTATGGAGACTCAACTGTATATGGTATGTTCATTTCAGTTGTGTACGACAATGCTATCACTGATGCCTTTATCAAAACTGTCTGGAGACTTCTAGATCAACCAATTAACAAAACACTTTATATTGGGCTTGAAAAAAGGTAAAGTTTGAATATGTTCATTTACCCAATTGACCTTACTCCAAATACATGTATAAGCATTTATACACTTTAACTTTATTCCTCCATTGAATGAAATAGTTCCAGTTCATACAATCATAATTATGTATCATAAGAAATATTAACTTTATTCTATCAGGTGGTAGCTTAAAGCAGGCTCAAAGTAAGCCTTTAGTAAGGCAGAATGCACCTTAAGGGTCATTCGAGTATTCTTAAGTTAAGTATTTTTGTCCTGTATTAAGAGGAGACATGTCTTTAAAAAACACCAAGCCTCTTCATTCAACACTTTGACTGTACATACTCATGTATGTTTTAATTGTTTCATATTGGTTTTCACTACATGTATGTATAATTTGTGTGTTTCAGACTGGTTTTCACTATTGAAGACCTTGATGTCACCAGCCCTGGGTACCAACACTTCAGTAGAAAGCTGGATGGTCTACTAGTAGAAGGGAAGAATGCAAACATAGAAGTCCACATTGAGAAACTCCCCTCTAACTTCAAACAGTATTTTAACTACACAAGAACTAAACAGCTGGTACCTATAGTTAGTTTTTCACTCAACCCATTACCCCATAAATACACCTTTTTATGCCATTGATTTATTCCTCTACTGAAGAAAATAGTTCCAATTTAAACTGTCACAAATAAGAATCATTAGAAGTATTTTCTATTATCTAGCAGATCATAGCTTAAAGCAGGCTGAAAGTAAAGCAGAATGCGCCTAAAGACGCATTCTGCTTTACTTTCAACCTGCTTTAAGTGGTCAACTATCTTCAAAACAAGAAACGGGCTATGGGGTAATGGGTTAAGGGTGTATCAATGTCATGAATTTGGGAACTTTTCAAAGTATATGAAAACACTCTATGATGGTTTTGTATTGAAGAGCTATTTAAGATGAATAAAAAAAAAGAAAAAGTGTACATTTTGGTGAACAACAGTTGGCTCTACGGCCATGTAAAATTTACCCCACCCACTTCCTCTTATTTTGTCCTTTTCAAACAGCCCGCTTCAATAAAACCCATTTTAAATGAAAACAAATATGATAATTTGGTTTTGTGTTATTTATTTCCTATCTATGGTAGTATTTCTTCATACAAAAACTAATTTAAGAAAAAAAAGGCCACAAATGTGAAATTTATAAAGCTCTAAATATCATCGGTATGGTACTTTTTTGTAAATTTTGTAAGGGGCGATAACTCTTTTTACTTTAATAACTCAAAATTTTCAACACTGACCTTTCAATTTCTTTTCATATTTTGAACTGCCTTAGTATGGGCTTTCATCTGGTAGAATATAAGAAAAAGTTAAATACTAGAACTATTTCATTTTCAAACTTTTTTACTTTTTTTCATAAAATAAAAAATCTAATAAAATCATGCCCTAAATAAAGCATATTTTTGATATTCAAGGATCCATATTGTTCAAACCTGGTGCCTGCTTTGTCTAAATTTGGTTTTTATACGTGAACATACCACCATAGACATGATATAAATAAAGAAAACCCAAATTAACATTTTTGTTAAGTTTTGAAAAAGATTTTACTGAAGCTTGTACTCTGAATGGGTAATATGTGAGAAAAAAATCCAAATTTGACATACCTTTTTCAAATCGCTGTAGCTCAAAAAAAAGGACACCACCATATATATTTTGTTTCATTTTTTCATTCATCATAAATAGCTCTTCCAAAAAAACAATGATAGACAAAAAGTTTAATACTTTGAAAAAAATGGCTCATGACATTGATACACCCTTAAATGAACAGCCCAGGGTGAACTTTGTGATCCTTTAATGTAATCAATCTGTATTAAATCTTTTTCGAACTAAGTTCTTAGAAGTAGAACTAATTGATGGATAGATAGATAGATAGACAGACAAACTATCTTATTTTATTAGCATGAAGTTTAAAATTAATTAATCAACCATTATTGTGCAGAGTGCGACTTGACTTCCATAAAATTTAAATACAATGATTTTTAATCATACAATCATATATGATACAACTTCTTTAATTTAGGCAAATTTGTTTACATAAATAGATAAATTTTGCTGCTTAACCCTTTACATCATAGCCTATTTCTAATATTGAAAACAGGTGACCACTTAAAGCAGGTTGAAAGTAACGTAGAATGCACCTTAAGGCGCATTCTACATGTACTTTACTTTCAGCTAGCTTTGAGACTCCATCTGTTAGAATATAGAAAATACTTATGATCGTTTTTATTTATATATTCAATCATAGCTGTATAAAGTGGAACCATTTTCTTCAGTTGAGAAATAAATTAAATGCATAAACATTTTATCTATGGAGTAAAGGATTAAAGTACAGTACTTTATATAACTGTCTTGACCGATCAACATTTCCAATATAAAGCTTAATATAATTTGTTTATATTTCAGGAGTTGTGGAAAATCTGGACGGTGAGAGATGTTACCTGACCATGTACATGTAGTAATTTTACTTGAGGACTGGTCTTAAATTGCTCAGCCACGCCATATACAGAAGGCATACAACATACTGGAAGTCAGAGACTGTAACTCTTAGATGTCGTACACGTTATAACTGCTTTGTACCATAAAAGTTTATGGGTGTATGAAAAGGAGACCACAGTAAAAACTGTTTTAATCAGCCAGACAGGGAAGATTGCAATCTTATAAAAAGATGACAGTATGATGCCAGACAGTAGTTTGGCAGAAAGCTCCTATAGGAGTTTTCTGCATTATTTTTGGTCCTAAATAAAGTGCTGAGGACAGTGTAATGGATATATAGCACACCTGCTGCACACTATTGGGATCATGAGTGTGAATTAACCCTTTACTTCATAGCCTGTTTCTAGTATTGAACATAGGTGACCACTTGAAGCAGCTTGAAAGTAAAGCAGAATGCACCTTAAAGTCCCAATACTATTGCCAACGTACCAAAATCGCGCATTTTCTAGCTTGAATTTTATTACACTTTCGTAATCAGAACATATAAAAAGAAGGAATGCGCAATGCTCTTGAGGCAGTGTCACCTACAAACCCTTTAAATTTGTGGAAACATGTCGAGTTTTGAATCGTGTTTGTTGACATTTTGAACAGCGACGACTTTTTCCGAAGATCTCCGTTCGCACTCGGGAAAGCTATTTTCGTAGCTCGTTAGCATACCGTGATGCGCACACGTCATAGCTATTTGCGGTAAATATACATGTCAACACACAGCGATGAAAACGAAAGCTGTAGTTGTTCATATCAAGTTCGTCTTCGACTCCAGACAGATGAAATGGGAAAAGAAGGGCTATGTCTAGTAGATACCGCGTTAGAAATGGTGCTAGGACGCAAGGCGGACGTTTATTTCAACAGTCGACTGGAAATAGATGAGCGGACCGCAGATCTTAGCAGACTCTGTTCTCAGAATTGATCAGTCTCGGACAGAGAATGCAGGTAAGACAATTGTTTCTATATACTACTACACACCCTTTCGGTTATTACGAGGAGGGGCACTTATGAGGTGCACTAGGGACTAGCACCCGACCGGTCACTTTATCCTGACACCGACGAACCAGTCGTATTTGCTAACCCGAAATCCTGAGCGCAACTCAATCAATCATGTATATAGGCATACAGCCACACACAAAAAGGTGACATGGAGCTCAGATGCTGTGTACATTTTCAGGGCTCGAATAAGTTTGACAGTTATTGTTCTCGCCTAAAAATAAATGAGAATACCCTAACCATGACACACAGACAGAAATGAATAATATCATAGGTCGAAGCTGCTACGTGTATATTGCTGTTATTTGCTATCACTTCTCTAGCTGTATATATAACTTTTTCACTTTTTCTTTTGCATATTGATGAAAAAGATTTGACCCGGTCGCATGTACATGTCAGAGGTGCCAAACTTTTTTTTATAGTTTACGAGTATATCTAAGGTATAAACTATATAAAAAAAAAAATCTTAAAAAAACCCAGCTTTTGGTAAGAATATGGTGTTTGGTCATAGAAAAGGACGTTTTCATGGTTTTATGCCCTTTATTTGTGTTTTGAGGTGTAATATTGGGACAAAGCATGCGTCTGGCACCTGTGGTACATGTATGATCAACACTTACACTTACAACCCTAGTGACGAGTATTTTCCTCATTAAAAAACAGTCTGCAGATGTTATCAGTGTATTACAGTAAAACCTCGCTATTACGACCACTAAAACGAAGGCTAATTGATTGTACTATAGAGAGATGGCAGCTTAAATCAAGGTGACAGTGAAACAGTAAGCTCCTGTATGAGCTTTCTGTTTCACTGTCACCTCGCTTTCAGCGGTCACCTACCGTAAACACCCTAATAATTATCATAAGTTAGTGGTACTTGACTCGATAGTTTATCAACGTAAATAACACCTAAACACTTCTTCATACCTATGTCAAATGTATTCGTTTTCTTAAGTCCTGTGTTTTTCTTTTAAAGCTTAATAAAGATTCAAACACACTTTAACACAGTGGTTGTAGTCAGTAGTCATTACTATGAAGAAATCATTCCTATATCAGAGGCATTCATTTAATAGAATCTATTTCTATGTGTTATTTTATCTCTGCAAACAGTATGATACTATCACGCAAATCAAATGTCATTTCTGCATACAGTAGAGCCATATCGACCGCCTGCATCTAGGTCAGTCAGTCAGTGGTAGAGCCTCGGCTTGCAGTTTGGGCTGCTGGTACAATCCCCGACTCGGTCAAGCCAAAAACTTAAAAATGGGTTGTAATGGCGGCCCTCTTTGGCGCTCAAGTTTTTGGGTTAGCATTACGACTAGTTTGTCGGTGCCAGGATAAAGTGACCGGTCGGGCACAGTCCCTGGTGTACCTCATAACACGGAGTACTTAGACCGGTCTAAGTACTCCGTGCTCATAAGTGGCCCTTCTCATAAGCATTAATCTTGATGGAGAGAATTATTGATAAGAAAGAAAGAAATTAGAAAGACAACACCGACTGCTTAGCTCAGTGGTACAGAGTTTGAAATCTGATCTATATCCTAGCAGATGGCAGCTTAAAGCAAGATGAAAGTAAAGCAGAGTGTGTCTGCTTTAACTTTAAGTGGTTGCCTGTCCGTAAAAAGTAGAAACAGACATGGGATGAAGGGTTAAATGATCTAAAAGTATGAAATGTATAAGTTAAGTTGTCAAGTTGTTATGAAGCACTGTCATAATGTGTATCACTATTTAGATTAAATGTTCTTATATAATTTATATTTTTCAGTATTCCAAGTGCAGACCAAAACTATAATAGTTCCAGTTCCAGAGGCTACCCATAGCAACTAAGAATATCCCCCATGTATGATATCAAATCAACAGCAGTTGCCTGACCACCATGGATTAAACACCAGACTGCCTTGTTGAAACTTGAAGGTATTTGTCGCCCTATATTGAGCACAATTTTAATAACACCATTATGACATCTCTCATTTAATATCTAATCCCAGTTTTGCAGAATTAGACAGGACTCCACTGCTCCAGATAAGAGAAAGTAAAACTAATGCAACATTTTCTCACTCATTTCAGCATCAAATTCTATGGTGTGACTACTGGTAGTGGTACTCATTAGAATTGTCTTGAAAAGAAGATTCTAACAAGTAATAACACCATAGGTTTAAATGCAGAAATAAAGATTTAAACTTTTGAAATATTCCACTTATCTGGAACTCTGATTAGGGCTAAATGAGGCTATCAGAGCAACAAACTAAACAAGAGGGACATAGATAATGATACTAATCAAGCTGACAACTGAATTTAACCCACCAATGTATAATTATTATTTTTGGTGCTTGTAAAAAGGAGTAGGTAAAAGCATTCTTATGGCACTTATGCGGATGAAAGGTTTAATCCTTTGAACCCTAGTCCCGCATATGGCGTCCTTTACTAACAGTGTACATGTGAACAGTACACTTGTCCTATGCAAACAATGAAAACCCAGATCAGAGGGCTCCAAGGAGCCCTCTGATCAGGGTCTTCACTGTTTGTCATTATGCCAAATATGGACAAAAACAACCCTCAAATGTCAAAAATGGACTAGAATTAAATGGAAAATGGAATTGTCCATTTAAAGTTTCAGGGAGGAAAGCGTTAAGCAAGTTCTATGGAAATTTAGCGGATAATAGAACCAAGATAAACATTTCAAGATACACATTTTATATTTCATGTATATACATGTAACTTCAATTATCAGTTGAACAATATTTTTAAAAAGTTTTTGAAAGTAGTTCTGTGTGTGCAATTGCTGATTTCAAATACATGTACATGTACAGTCAAACTTCAATATCTCGATTCTCGAACTCGGTTATGTCAAACATACCCGTATTTCAAAGTTAAAACGTGGCTTATCCAGGTTTTAACTTTCAAACACCGGTCTGCTCACTTAACCAAGCATGAAGTAATGTAGTTTGTGTATTGGTGTATAGAAATATCGATTAGTTCAAGGTAAGCTAGTTTGAGATATAGAAGTTGGACTATAATTTCTATAAATCTCCATCTAAAGTTTAATTATATCCGTCATGCAGTTTGAGTGTATACATGCAATACTAAGTACTGTCCTCTTTGAATTGCTTTATATGTAAGTCTATGATATATGAATGCTCATTAGAAAAGTCTCAAAACAGAGACATGGTGAATATTGAGTAAACTCCCTTTTATCGTGAGCCGTAATTTTATATATATTCTACACATTTCAGAATTTCCATATCTATTGCACATAAAAACTGTTTTTGAAGACATTTTTTATTTCGTAGACGGTGAGGACAGATCTTTAAGAACCCACCTCATGACCTGTGAAAACGAAAAGAGCAATGTACAGAGGACACGACTCCTTGGATGTCATGCAGCTCTCTGAAGGTAAATTTTGTTTAATGCAGCATAGAAAGAATGGAGAAAGCTCCTGTAGGAGCCTTGTGCATTATTTGTATTTTGTATTAGGCAACTGCATCATGTTATTACTATTATACTGGTTCTTCAATTGAATTTCTTGCATCTGAAAATAGCAGTTGTCCAAGTGTCTCTAAGAAAAAAGTGTGTATTTGATAAATTGAAATTTTAATGTCATCAACAGATTTAAGCAATCACACAGCCGCCAAAAGATTAAAGTACATGTAGTATTGTTCACATCAAAACCACTTTCCCAATATGGTTTCTTCTGTAGTTATATGGGTGAATTTTCTCTGGAGTTTTGGCTGAATCTTGAACTTGAACCTGAAACAGAATAGGATATAATCAATTCAGTTGCTATATAACTTGATACTGTTTTCATCAATTTTTCTACAAAAGCAAAATAATTTACTTATACAGTTTTAGCTCGTCTGTTTCGAAGAAACTAAGAGCTATTGTCACCACTCCGCGGTGTCTGTGTTGTAATTGTCCGCGTTGTCCTCGTCCTCAATCTTAACATTGGCCATATTTTTAAAACTTAATGTGATACAGATTTTATACTTTGTATGTGTTCTCACCTTTGGTCATGGCAGACAGAGGTGAAGGTCATTTAGAGGTCAAATAGGTTGAATTTAATAACATTGGCAATAACTTTATAACTGCATGTGATAGACTTTACATTTGGAATGTGCACTTAACTCAAAAAGCTTTTGAGCTCAGTACAACTTAGGTCGTGTTAGCCAAAGGTCAAGGTCATTTACAGGTCAAATTGACATTTTCCATAACTCTCAAACAACATGTGTTACAGACTTCAAATTTGGCATGTCTACTCAACCCATCAAGCGCTTGAGCTCAGTACAACTTTGGTCATGGCAGACAAAGCTGAAGGTCATTTAGAGGTCAAATAGGTTAAATTTAACATCGGCAATAACTTTGGTACTGCATGTGATAGAGACTTTACATCTTGCATGTGTACTCAATGCAAGTAGCTTGTGTTGTACTCAATGCAAGTAGCTCTTGAGCTCAGTAAAACTTTGGTGATGTCAAAGGTCAAGGTCATTTAGAGCCCCACAGTAGACAGACGGACAAATAGTCAAGACAGACAAAGGCAATAAGAATATATCATTGTTCCTTTTAAATCTATTAGGATAACAAAACAGGTGAGCGTTGGCACCCACATGTGGTGCTCTCGTTAGCTCACCTGAGCCAAAGGCTCAAAGTGAGCTATTCTGATGGCTCAGTGCGGGCAGTAAGTCGGAATCAGTAGTGCGTCATCGTTAACAATTGGTTCAAATGACATCTCCCCCTATACTGCTTGATAGATTTCAACAAAACTTGATATCACATGACAATCATTGAGCTGTGGTGACGAACATACTCATCTTTTATACACAGTGTACATGTGAAGAGTGCACTTGTCCAATGCAAACAATGTACACCCAGAACAGAGGGTTTCTAGATGGACACACTGATCAGGATCTGCACTGTTTGTCATTTGGCAATACAGTGTCAAAACAACCTTTAATAGTATAAACTGGACTAGACTTAATTGGGAAATGACATTGCTGAAAGGTTGAATGAATTAAGAGAGTGTGTTTTCTGATATCCACTTTATCTTGAATCAAACTGAAAGTTTCATTAAAATGAACTTAAACTGTTTTGCTTATTTTGTTTTCCAGAAAAAGATGCTCTGACGTTTGCTGCCCCAAACGAAAAACTCTCCAAAGTGATTAAAAAGAATGTGCTGTGTCGCAGAGATTGATATGGACAATTATGTGTAGTGACTAGTCAGAGTCTTACATGTGTATTTGGGAATTTGTAATTGATTTACCAATAAAAAAACTGAGATAAAAATGTATGAAAACAACCTTGATTTAATTGCTCATTCATGTATCCCTTTCATTTTAACTTTTTAGTATTACCTATGATGTTCCTCTGACACTTTAACCCTTTACTCCATAATATGTTTCTAATTTTTGAAGACAGAATGAGACCATACGTGAACCAGAACGTGCCTTAAAGCGACTTGCAACCAGATGGTGTATTTGCAAAAATGAAATAAAATACTCAAATAAAACCAAATGTGTAGCATTATCGTGCATCTGGCATTAGAAAAATATGATCAGTCTAAAAACACCTCTTACTTACCCGCTTATATAAGCGTTTGACATATTTTTACAATTTACTATTTTTAATGCTAAATCTGGTTGCAAGCCTCTTTGAGAAGCACTCTACTTTATTTTCAGACTGCTTTAAGCTACCATCTGCTAGGATATAGAAATTATTTCTTATAGTGCACTTTGATGACTTTATAAAGTGAAACTATTTTCTTTAGTGGAGGAACAAATTAAAGGCATAATTATGGAGTAATAGGTAATTGAAAAATCACCAAATGTTTTTGACAAACTTTATAGTATTAACAAGTGTGGTCAGAGGATGGCCCAAATCTTTAATGATAAATAGAATGACTAAAGGTATTGGAGGCATCATAACTGGAATCACATAAATAAGTGGAATCAGTAAATACCCGTGACATGCAACATAACAAGCAAGTTCAACATACAACTTTATACAATTCTAATGTTTATACCCTTAAGGCTTAGCTTTGGATGCCTTAAAGCGACTCGCAACCGGATGGTGTACTTGTCAAAATAAAATATAATACTCAAATAAAAGCAAATTTGTGGAATTATTTGGCGTCTGACATTAAAAAAATATGATCAGTCCAAAAAAAGTCTCAAGAATCGTCACCGAATCTTAGTTTTTTAGCTCGCCTGTACGTAGTACATGACGAGCTATTGCAATACCCCCGGTGAAGTCGTCATTGTCGTCGGCGTCGTCGTGAACGGCGTAAACAATTTTAAGAAAATGTCTATAACTTCCATGTCCCTTGAGGTATTGCTTTCATAGTTGGTATGTGTGTGTATATGGACAAGACCTTTCCATGCACGGAAAAATTTTGACCCCTGTGACCTTGACCTTGACCTTGAACTTAGGGTCTGCGTTTAGGTTTCGAAATCTGCGTTTAGGTTTCGAAAAATGCCTTTAAACTTCTTTGTCCCTTGAGGTATTGCTTCCATAGTTGGTATGTGTGTGTATATGGACAAAACCTTTCCATGCACAGAAAAATTTAGACCCCTGTGACCTTGACCTTGAATTCAGGGTCTGCGTTTAGGTTTCGAAATCTGCGTTTAGGTTTCGAAAATTGCCTTTAACTTCTATGTCCCTTGAGGTATTGCTTCCATAGTCGGTATGTGTGTGTATATGGACAAGACCTTTCCATGCACAGAAATTTTTTTACCCCTGTGACCTTGAACTTAGGGCCTGCGTTTAGATTTCGAAATCTGCATTTAGGTTTAGAAAAATGCCTTTAAACTTCTATGTCCCTTGAGGTATTGCTTCCATAGTTGGTATGTGTGTGTATATGGACAAGACCTTTCCATGCACAGAAAGATTTAGACCCCTGTGACCTTGACCTTGAACTTAGGGCCTGCGTTTAGGTTTCGAAATCTGTGTTTAGGTTTTGAAAAATGCCTTTAACTTCTATATCCATCAAGGTATTGCTTCCATAGTCGGTATGTGTGTGTATATAGACAAGACCTTTCCATGCTCAGAAAAATTTAGACCCCTGTGACCTTGACCTTGAAATTAGGGCCTGCGTTTAGGTTTCGAAATCTGCGTTTAGGTTTCGAAAAATGCCTTTAACTTCTATGTCCCTTGAGGTATTGCTTCAATATTTGGTATGTGTGTGTATATGGACAAGACCTTTCCAGGCACAGCAAAATGTAGACCCCTGTGACCTTGACTTTGAACTTAGGGCCCATGTTTAGTTTTCGAAATCTGTGTTTTGGTTTCTCAAAATTGTTATTACTATGTCCATTGAAATATTCCTTTCATATTCAGTTTGCATGTGTATATGGACAACATCTTTCCTTGCATGCAAAATGTTTGAGTCCTCTGACCTTGACCTTGAACTTAGGACCCGCGTTTAGGTTTCTAAGTCTGCGTTTAGGTTTCTCAAAATTTCTTATATCCATTGAGATATTTCTTTCATATTTGGCATGCATGTGTAATTGCTAATTGTAAAATGCGAAATGCGAAATGCTATCTGTGAAATATTAAATGCTATATTCGAATTGCTATTTGCGAAATGCTATTTGCCAATGCCAAATGCTTAATGCTATTTGCGCCGAATGCCAAATGCTTTGGCGGACTCCTCAAATGGCGGCTTTTCTCAATCATTTGACATTCAGCAAATCGCTTTTAGCATTTAGCAAATCGCATTTAGGCCAAATAAAAAATTACCCGTGTTTCCTAATTACATGCACAAAAAAATAAATAGGGACAGACGGTCGGAAAATCTTTTTTTTTAATCCTACAATGTAATTTAATTGTCAATGTGTCATACTTCAACATACAAATGTCATTTTATCTGAAATATGTACAGTTTTCTCTGAAAAAGTCTGTGAATTTGTCATATTTTACTCACCAAAAACACTGGTTTTTGGCCAAAATATTGTTTCCGCGTTGCTATGGCAACCGGATACCGGAAATAAATTATCAGGGTATTTTTTTTCATTTCATGTAGAGAGGTACATTTGGTGTAAGTTTCATGCAAATCGGTGACTGTGCGTGCCGCAATGTGGTTGATGGTTACAGAGAATTGCTATTAACACAATCATATAATGATATAGTCTATTTACTTTTTCTGATGGAGTATTTAATATAATCATATTCATATATGAAAACATATGAATGTATTTTATTTTGCAGAGCCCTTGGCTATACATAAAAACCTTAAAAATATCAATTCAAATTATTAGTTGATAGGTCCCATCAGTACCAAAATTGCCTTAAAATTGAAACTGGTATGATTGTTAACCAGTATTGGTATACCAAACCGGCAAAGTAGTGACTTATATATGGTGGGATAAATAATATTTTGAAATGTGTTGTATGCTTGTCAAATATGTCAATAAAATGCATTGTCTGCATGTTGAATATGTCAATGGTTAATTAACTAGCAGATCATAACTGCACAGAAGGTACTTTATGGCAAATTGAGATAAATTTCTTTTAGATATTTGTTTATCTAAATATCAATTTTTAAAACACTCAAAAGACTATCGGAGGGAAAAACTAGGGTCGGTCGGGTTACCGGAAACAGAGGTATTTTTTTTGGCCTTAGTACAGCAATTCGCATTTGGCATTAAGGAATCTGCGAATAGCATTTTTGCAATTCGCATTTAGCATTTTTGTAATTCGCAAATGGCATTTCACAAAACACATTTCGCAATCAGCATTTAGCATTTGGCATTTTACAAATAGCATTAAGCATTAGAAACACCCTAATAGAGTTTTGCACTTAATTAGCATTTTGCGATGCGCATTTAGCATTTCGCATATAGCAAGTCGCATTTAGCATTTAGCATGGCGCACCGGCCTTCCATACCAATCAGTAAATTGATGTTTGTCACACTTCCTTATTTGAAAAGTTGCTCCAACTTTTCGAAACAGTTACCTAATGAAATGAGGACTTTAAACGGTGAAAAAAAAATTGATGTTACAAAACCGAAGTTTGAAGGGTATAATCCCCATATTTTTAAAAATCTGAGACACTGATCCCCTGTCATACGTAATTGTAGCAATATTTTAGGCAATTTTAACCAGTTACAAATTTTTAAATGACATATTATGGTGATATGTGTACCACTTTAACACCTCATCTATGAATTGGGGGGGAAATCATAGATCATGAAAATAGAATAAAAAAATCTGATTGCAGTATTAACCCATTACCCTATAGCCTGTTTCTAGTATTGAAGATAGGGGACCACTTAAAGCAGGTTGAAAGTAAAGCAGAATGTGCCTTCAGGCCCATTCTGCTTTATTTTTAACCTGATTTAAGTTACAATCTGTTTGAATATAGAAAATATTTCTGGTGGTAAATATTTATGTATTAATTGGAACTATTTTTTTCAGTGTAGGAATAAATTAAAGGCATATTTATGTGGTAATGGGTGCTGTAGCACCAAGTCTTTTTTTTTTTTAATTAATTTAGCAACCTGTTTCATTTTCCTATGTGAGATGGATGACAAGTTCATATAAGTAAATAATAATAATATCGATCACAAATGCGTCATGTGCACCGCATTTTTTACGAGTTATAGTCATTTCGTAACCGAGTCATTTCGTAACCGGTAAAATAAGTCATTTCGTAGCCGAATTTTTGGTCATTTCGTAACCGCGCAAAACCTAAAAGTCATTTCGTAACCGATTTTTTGGTCATTTCGTAACCGACAAAAAAGTTGAATAAGTCATTTCGTAACCACCAAAAATTAAAAAATGATTGGCCCCAGAGAAGGCATAAGTCATTTCGTAGCCTCGGAAAACTGTTACAGTCATTTCGTAGCCGAATATTTTTTTCTTTGGTTTTTTTTTATAAATTTTTTGTGCAGTTTCCTGAACTTATTTCAACAAAAATTTGCAAACATGCAAAGTTAAGAAATTATGTAAAGAGTGTAATGGGGGCCGAATTGATTATAAACCTTGATTAATAGAATTATAATCAAGTTGTTGAATATTGTTTTAAATAGAAATAATATTACGTGTCTCTATGCAATTAAATTCATATGAGTGTTCTATTCTTTACAATTGGAACCGACATAAATAGATATATAAAAGGTGTATAATTGATCATTAATCGCCCATTATAATTATGTTGCGCGTGTTTTAAGATGAAACACAACACCTACACAAATTGGTTTACGGTTGGATGTTTAATTTATCGTTAATCGATCATTATATCACGAAGAGGTATATTGTCCACACCTTTAATTTTTCAATACAAGTTTTGTCTCACCTTTTGGGATTGCTTTACAGTTGGATGTTTAATTTATCGTTAATCGATCATTATATCACGTGCAGAAAATTCCATCTTGAGCAGCCCATTGTACATAACGTTACATTGATACAGTGGAGAAAACGTTATTCTTTCCCGTTAAAATGCAAACGAAACGCAAACACAAATCACTAAAATGTAGAACAGAAAGCTTTTTGAAAGTTCTGACTTTTCATTTGTTTCAGAGTGGCAAACAGTTTGGAGCCTGGTCAGACGCCTGATTACCAAGCGTATTATCTGGCTCCAAACTGTTTGGAATGGAAAAAATAGTTTAAGCGTAAACACTTTTATTGGGAAAGAATAACGTTTTCTCCACTGTACGCAACTTAGTTGAAATACAGGTCCAAAAGTATATATGAATAAGAGTTGAGTTTAAAGTAAATAAATGATTGCTGATTTACTTTTATTTTGCTTTAAGCAGTGATCTGCCTAATTGAACTGGCTATTTAGAATACGTAGGAATAAAAGATTGAACTAGTTGTGCATTAAATTCATTCTTGAGCAGCCGCTTGTACATAACGTTGCCTTCATATGCACTTTAGTTGAAAAACAGGTCAAACATTTTTTTATCGGTATTTAAGACAGATGTCAGCTTAAAGCAAGGTGATTGCTTAATTGAATTACAGGTACAAGGGTGAATATGAATAAGATGCTTTAGTCTAATTTAGCGAGATAAGTGAAATGGACCGTGACAAATCCAATCGCTGTAGGAGTAGGTATTGGGTGTGGCTTATGAAGAAGATTTATTTGATTGGTTGAAAGGTGTGAGATCTCTACTTGTAGACTTCGAACATTTAAAAATTGGTAGTGGTGTGGTTTATGAAGAAGATTTATTTGATTGGTTGAATGTTTTGAGAACAATAACCTGTAGACTTCGAACAATAAACATTAGATATTGGGTGTGGTTTATGATATAGATGTATTTGATTGGTTTGAAAGAATAACCTGATGCAATTAATACGATTGTTTTTAATTTTTTATAAAATAAGTGAACTTTGTAGTTTCTTTGAAATATGAATAAGTTTACTTAGATTCAGTAATTCTTCATTTTTTGATGTAGACATTCGTTTCTATGATTTATTTGATGCAGGCCATCTGTAATAAAATGCTTTTATGTATTAATATTAAATAGCTATAATTTGGTGTGTAATGCCTAAAATACAAAACCGTTCACTCTTATCAGATACAGATCTTTATTCGGCATAAAATAGCATAAGCATAAGCATATTCATAAAAAGTTTACATTTATCATTTACAGCTAGGTCTACCTTGTTAAAATCATGAATATATTTTGCATAGCAAATAGTGAACGTTCTGCTATTTGTTGCTGTGTTCGCAACCAATTTCCGTTTTTGAAAATGTTTATCCCAAGATATTTATCAATACATTTCTTTTCTACCAGCTACAGTAAAACCTCTCTAATACGGCCACCTGTCATTATTTCAATCAAATATTAACTCTTTGAACCCTAGTCAGGCATATATGCGTCATTTGCAAACAGTGTATCCGTGATAAGTACACTTGTCCTATGCACCTTAAGGAGCCACCTGATCAGGGTCTACATTGTTTGTTCTTTTGACATATACTGTGAAAGTCAACCCAAAAATGTCAAAAATGGACTAGACTGAATTGAAAATTGCACCACTGTATTTAACCGTCACTTTGTATTTATGCTGTCAACAGTTGAACTTATATGTGCGTATTGATTGTAATAACAAATAAACAGTGATTATTGATTACAAAGTCATTTTTCTTGTCATTTGTGAAATTAAAAGTGAATTTTTTTTTCCACATTTCCGGCACGTGCGGGAGGCGATAATTGCCTTGGTATGAGTGTTTGTCCGATGTGTAAACTGTTAAAACAACATACAAGCTAATGTTTGACACGCTTCACATACATTGAGCGATTAACGACCAATTATACATGTTCATTGTTAACAAATGGACCATTTAATTGAATTAAAGACAAGTAATAATATTCCTGTTTTAAAAAACATTCAACAACTTGATTACAATTATATTAATCAAGGTTATAATTATTTCGGACCCCAAACTCTCTTAACATATATTTTTTAACTTTGCATATTTGCACATTTTCGGTGAAATAATGTCAGAAAACTGCACAAAAACATTATAAAAAAAATAAAGAAAAAAATATTCGGCTACGAAATGACTTTAACAATTTTCCGAGGCTACGAAATGACTTATGCCTTCTTTGAGGCCATTCATTTTTTAATTTTTGGTGGTTACGAAATGACTAATTCAACTTTTTTGTCGGTTACGAAATGACCAAAAATTCGGTTACGAAATGACTTTTAGGTTTTGCGCGGTTACGAAATGACCAAAAATTCGGCTACGAAATGACTTATTTTACCGGTTACGAAATGACTCGGTTACGAAATGACTAGCTCCCTTTTTTACTCAGGTGCGGTATGGTCGGAGTATTAGTCCTAGTCAATTACAAATAATCGGGAACCTGTACATTTTGGAGATAGGAACCAGTGGAAATGTGAGATATTCAACATCCGTGGTAAACATTTGCGGAAACCGGATCTAAATTATACCTTTAGCCCACCCGTAATTAAAATGTCGTAATTCAGTACACAACATTAAATAAACAGGTAACACTTTATCTTTACCTTAATAGTTCGTAACTCACCTGTTGTAATTTGTTTAGAGTGTTTTAATTATGAATTATAGAATACACAATAATTCACCCGTTTGCAAACCGGGCATAGGCTAGACTAAAGTACCATTTCTCAATCAGGAAGAGGAACTACTTAATTCTTACTCTTAGAAATATGTAAAATGTTGATTAGTTCGTTACCGATCCTCGTACTAGGTAAGTGAAATTGAGCTGAAAGTTTATAACTCATTGCCCCATACATGCCATAGCCTAGCTGTTAATTTAGTTTTTATTTATTGAATCAAAGAAGCAAGCAGCTTAAGGTAGCGTTTTACGTAATAAATTGTAAAATAGTCGTTTTATACCTTTTTACAAATCCTGATAGATAAAGGTATTTTCTACAAGTTACCGAATTCTCTCTTGCTTTCTCGGTCATTTTAGTTTTACCGGTAAATCCGTGACGCGTCAGAATCCCCGCTGGGGGCCTCAATTGCGTAGATTACACGACTAGATAGGTGGTTTATTCCGAAGCTGTCAGAGGTGATTTACGACTTTTACCGTATTAAAATTGTTATTTTTATATGATTGGCTTTGTTAATTTGGAGCGGAGTTTAACGAAATGGTTGATCATAAGCCGGGTCATGTTATTTGTTGAAAAAGAAGGTCTAAGTAACAGTAAGTTGAATACCGGGCGGTCACGGGAGCCTAATTGACACATCAGTCAGTTAATTGGAGTTTCCGGCATTACATAATTTGAAGCAAGCGGTATTTTTGAACACCCCTAACTTTCGCTGTTGGGGTTCGATTTTCGTGCGGTTTGTAGCAGATGAAAGGGTATTATCTCACCGAGGGAACCGTTTCTCAGAAATTGTATAAGTAGCTCCAGTGGTCCGTTATAAAGCGTTACGTAATAGTAGTGGTTGACTTTAAACCGTAAAAAAACTTTGATGTTTCATAACAAAGGTTTGAAGCGGTATTTTAAAAATCTGAGACACTGATCCCTAGATATGTTTATAAAGAGTATTTTGGGCAATTTTAATCATGTTACAAATAAAGATGGGTTTGATATCGTTGTTTGAATTTTTTTTTAAATGTTCTTATAAAATCGTAAAAAATTAAAATATTTTTTGTAAATTGACATATTCTGATGGGATGTGTACCATTTTCATCCGTCAGCTATAAAATTGGGGGGAAAATCATCAATCACGACAATTAATTAAAAAAATTTGCTTGCAGTATCGATCATATACAGCTACCTTAAGAAACTTTATATGTGTATGAGACAAGCTGTCTTGGGCTGTTAATAGAGTTGACTGTTAGTAACCTTGGCACCGTTACAGATGGCAATTAATGTGTTTGGGTGCCAGTCGTTTTGGTAAATGACCAGTTCTGTAAATTGATTTTATATAGTGAAAGGACGTTTTGGTTAAAAGGTAAATTATAGTAATTATAGGCTTATGTACCTGTATATCACACTTTTTGCTAGATCAATAAGTGATAGGGCTTGATCTGTAATGCCTTACAAATGGGTTGGGTCTAACTATAACTTATAGTTCTGGAAATGGTAAAATGTCTTTCATTCTATGCCGATAAAGTATGCAAATTTAAGTCGGTAATGAAGTGGGAATTGGAAAGCGGAAAAAGATCAAAGTGAACATTGAGAGTCCTGTGAAAGTATTTGCAATGTTCACCGATTAGGATCAGTTCTATGATCATGATCTACTATGAAGACGGTGAATATAAAAAAAATAGGTTTAATTTGGTTGAGGAAGGTAAAATGCTAGAATATGGTTTAAGTTGAGAGAATAGATAGATATGATTATTGCGTTTTATCAAATATAGAAGAAAAAAATATATTACGATCATGGTCTACTTGGCAGGCAGACCATGTGAAAATAAAACAAATAAATCTTATGTTACTGACAATGTTAGAATCTACTTTTATTTAAATGCGAGTGTAATTTTTGCGTTTCTTCAAATAAAGAAAAAGATCTAACTCTTTTTATCTAATATTCATTATTATATTATTGTAATTGATATATGATTTATGAATATGATAATTATTGTTATTTATATGTCAGTTGGTTCTATATAAACAGTGTAGACCCAGATCAGCAATTGGTTCAATCCATTAAAAAATTGCCGGAAATTTTGAAGCCTGGTCAGAAACAGCGATCAGAATCCGAACTTTTTGACAAACACAAATTATATAACAGGTCCTTTGCTACGTCAATATAATATGCAAACAGCGAAGACCCAGATCAGCAATTTGTGAATCAGCCAACCTTTACACTACTTTCGTTATTTGCTAACAGTTTGAATCCTGATCAGGCATCGGGAAACGCTACGACTGATCAGAATCCAAACTCTTTGAAACACATTAACCCTTTCATCGCAATTATTTTTTAGTTTTTTACCCCTACACCGTTATTGTGGCGTCTGCTTCAATATTACTGTCTGCAATATAATTTCAAAGTTAGAATTAAGAGAGTTCACATGACATAAGAAATACCGAAAAGGGTGTCGAACAGTTTTGATCCTGATCAGACGCCATGTAACGCGGCATCTGATCAGGATCAAGACTGTTTGCAAATTCGACTTTATCCAATTCTGGCGGTGAAAGGGTTAAGAGTATTTAACAGTCCTATACTGCAAATGTTTTTGCTAACAGTTTGGTCTTTTTGTGTTATGTATTATTTGAGTATTATTCTGTAAATGTGTATAGAGAATAACCTGTCAGTGGCGGATATTTTAAGATTTATCCGGTCAGGACGGACATAAAAGTCGAGGCTTGCCGAGACTTTAATTTTCGTCCTGAACCGGATAAATTTTAAAATATCCGACACTGACAGGTTATTCTATTTATCCTGTCAACAAACAGGTTTTTAGGAATTTAAAAGGTTTAAAAATGATGTTTCCGTAACTTTCTGTTCGTTGCATTTTCTTAAAATAGAATGTTCTATAAATAGAACTATAGATCTAACCAAATTACTTTTAGCTACCACATTACGGAAGGAAATAGTCCTCCCATTGTGTGCTGATAAAATCACCAAAAAGTATCACCAAGGCTGGAAATTAAAAATCGAATCGGAATATACCTATACTTAATCGAATTAAACCTAAAGAGTACATGTCAATTCAGTTAAAAGTTCGCATAACCTACGTAGAATCTCGTTCTGCATTTACCTCCCTTTATTGACCTGTACTGTTTTTTCCCTATGTTTCACTAATATCGATCATTGTACTGATTTAAAATGACGGAGACAACTTCTATTTAAGGCAATTTAATCAAAAGTAACAACAGTTTATCTTTATAAATAAAATTATATATGACCTTTTCTTTTATTAGAATTTTGATATTCAAAGAAAAAAGAAATGCTCGAGTGTTGTAGCTGACTACGTCAAAATCATGTTCCAGTGCTTACGAACACAGGGGCCGGTGATTCGAGTCTCGGTTTTACAAAATAATATAAGCAGCTTCTAATTAAAGACATTTCCTCAGTCCTTTGATGGACTAACCCCACCCCCTCCCTTGTTCACAGTAGGCGTGAACGTAACTATATGGCAGCAGTAAAGTGTGCTTAGCCAATGTCACTAATCTCAAGTCTAGATAGGACCTGACAAGGCTGACATACTCACACTCAAGGATTTTTTCAATGCGTTTTAAAACTTACCAAACTAACACATTCAAGGTACGGGCCTCACATGAGACGCTTGGATGAGTATATCCCTAGACAAGATAACAGTAACAGCATACCTCGCACGCATGTTTTCATACCTTGTTTGGTTTTACCACCGAAAGTAGGTCAGGAAATGTCATTTTAAAAGTAGGGGCCTAGATCTATTATTTAGTATGTAGCTTGAATCCGAGTTCATATATACTTGTAATAGATCTTGATTCCGGGCATGTCTGTTTTCACTACTGAGAGAAGGTTTCGAAAGTCCGTTTCTACTCCCCCCCCCCCCCCCCCCCCCCCCCCCATGCCACCTCTCAAACAAATTGATTTAGATCTAGGCATTGTCATACTGCCTAATTGGTTTGAGTGAGTTGGGGTTTCACGGCACCCGCACGCATAAGTTGGCCATATTCATGGCGCCGATCTAAGTGACTAAAATGATTTAGATCTAGATCTATCTAGAACCTATGTAGACTGCACATTTTGTCGTCTTCTTCGTTTTTTTTTGTTTTTTTGTTTTGTTAGCTTTTTTATTATATTTTTCGAGTCCGACAGACACGCAAAATCTGCCACTGGAAAGCGTAGCTTTGTGTAGTGGCAGCAGAGGATGTCTTCTTTATTACCCCCCTTTAATGATTTTTTTTTTTGCACCAGCAGTAATAGCTGTCTTAAATGTACACTTAATGTAGATCTAGTGCATTTTCCATATATTTTATGACTAAAAATTGTTAAAATAATTGTTCAAATCTATTGCAATAATTTCCGATAAATTCGCAAAACTAAAGCCTGTTTTATTCTAAATATCAAAATTATATTAAATCTAAACATTTTAGATTCAAATTAATATTCGCCAGCGCCCAGCATCACAAATTAGTGACCGCTCATTGTCATTCAAATGCAATCAAAGGAGCGACTATAGAGCAGTTAGACAATATATAAATATTAGATGGCAGTTTGCGTGACATTCAAATTGTCAGCCCGAGAAACAGCATGTCACCCCGAGGCGTAGCCGAGGGTGACATTCTTGTTTTCGAGGGTTGACAATTTGAATGTCACGCAAACTGACATCTAATATTTATTTTATTACACCGAGCTTATCAATTCTAGCTTTAGAATCGTCTCATTTGTATTTTATAAAATGTGTTGTGAATACTAATTTAGCGCAGACATGTACGTAACGCGGGAAACGACGTCGCCGTCTATGACGTAACATTATTATAACGTTCCAATGTATCCAATAGCGAACTCAATGTCAATGCTGACAGTACGTTTTCGGACGGAGTAAAAAAGTAATGTCTTTTAGAGTGACGTCACAAAAAGAATATCATAAAGAGTGACAGTATATTTTGAATAGATGTAAAAGACATGCAAAATGTTAACTGTAGGTCTATGGGAATTTAACATTGTAACTCAAAGCGAGGTGTAATAATCAGAATTGATACTAAATGTTTTAAAAATGAGTGAGAAAAAAGCTGGATTCCACTTAACTCGAGCATCATTGTTGTGATAAAAATTATGACGACGTCATTTGTCAAAAATGAAATAGGTTAAAATAGTTCCATATTCCTACGCACCCATATAAGGAAATGGCTGGATATCAAATTTTGGTTCCTAGTTTCATTGCCTATTGTGCCGTGGACCAGGGAAACTGCATTCCATATAAGGAAGTGGTAGGATATCAAAAAAATTATCCAACCCCCTGTTTCACGGTCGCTTTTGCGGTCTGTGACAGGATAAATACCGGTACATGTTATAAACATAGGAAGACGCCAATAGATATAAAGTATATTTTAGCTATCAATTATTTTGGGATGTAACAAACATCTCATCTCCTTCAAAGATACTTCCGCAAACAATGCACACATTACATGACATTGTGATTGTTAACCTACAAAATATGACCATATTTCTCTACCTTATATATGTTTAAGTAATGTTTAGTCAATCTGTGTAATCAGTCATTACACGTAATGACTAAAATCTTCAGTCATTACGCGTAATGACTGAAAAACACCTCCAGTCATTACGCGTAATGACTAAATCGACTTAAGCCTTCTGTATAGCATTGTTGTTATTGGTTATACAGTTTTTTGCACAAAATGTGATATTTATTCATGCTTTTCAGGAATTGACAGGAAAAACTTAAAGTTATTATAAGAAAAGCATGAATCAACATTATTTACCGGTGTAGCTCATTATTACATTGTACTGATTGAAAATAAAAACAAAGCGATTTTTCAAACTGCTGTTTATTCAAAATTTATTCATAATCATGTTTCAACATATCTAACCCACTACTCCATATCCCATTTTTTAGGTTTAAAGCTGGTTTAAAGTAAAACGGAATGCTCCTTACATTTAGGTGCATATTTTACTTCACTTTAAGCCTGTTTTAAGCTATAATCTGCTAGAATATAGGAAATATCTTAATGTTTTTTCATAATCTATTCATAATCATTTTGCATTGTAATCAACCCATGTATTTTTATTTACACAAAGGTAACCACTCAAAGCTGGTTTAAAGTAAAACTGATTGCCTTTATCTGTAACACTGTTTTAAGTCGCCTCCCTGTGTTTTAAGTCACCAACTATTATATATTTTATAAGTATTTCATTTTTTATTCTAATAGTTTCACACTTATATGACATCATATTTGACCCACTACTCCATAGGTTGTTTAAATGGTTGAACATAAAGCTGGTTGAATGTAAAACCGATTGCCTTGATGTGCATTCTGCTTTACTTTAAACCTATTTTAAGCTACCAACCACCAGGCTTTCGGAATAATTGTATTGTCCAGTCATAGACTCATACGGTATTAATAATTCTAACACACCTCGCCCACACCCCTATATATAAGCGAAGAAGGACCGTCTTGGTGTTCAAATTTTCAGTAGAACACTCACGCGCTAAACGTTCTAACGTGACGTCATGTGGCGTCGAAAATGCGTACGCCAAGAAATGTAGCGCCGTTAATTCGGTGCATTTTAAGGTCAAATTATGTGTTAGAATCGAAATAATAAATTAACACCAGTGTTCTATCTAACAATCGAACACGGATAGTCGTTGAGATGCTTGTAATTAAATCACTCGGCCTAAAGGCCTCGTGATTAAATTACTACGCATCTCAACTCCTACCAGTACCAGTGTTCGATTGCACGATAGAACACTGGTACGAATTTATTATTTCTTAATTATAGTACCCAATACTTAACCCATTACCAACAATCAATTAAGTTATTATCCAATCAGTAACAAATATCTGTTTATATCACTTAATTGAAGTATGTGAAATGGTTAGGTGAAATCAAACAAACCAATTAAGCTATTTATGTTGATAACAGTATCTAATGATACAAACTGAAATATTGAAAAAATGCATGTATTTTGTTTCATAGATCAAGTTTCATATATTTTTTTTATTTTTTTTGGCAAATATTCTTAAACAATTGTTTGTTAATAAGTATTAAAACAAATTATGCATAATTAATGCTTTGAATGAACAATTGCTGATGAATTTATTAAATAAAAGTCATTACGCATATTGCCTGAAACTCACAAATGGCCTTTAGTCAATCTGTGTAATAATGGCCTCTCAATTTCATTACGCGTAATGACTGAAGATTTTAGTCATTACGTGAAATAACTAAGTGAAACAGTCATTACGAGTAATGACTGAAAATTTTAGTCATTATGCGTAATGACTGATTACACAGATTGACTGTAACATATATATATAATAATAATATTATATTGTTTGCAAAAATATCTTCTATAAGGCTGGTAGACTAAAGTTGTTGTTCACTGTATAATCCTGGAGTTTGTCCATACAACATGGATATTTGACTATTGAATCACATTGCCTATTGAAGGGGGTGAACATACATACTATAGATGCCTTTAGGGGTTTTCTGTATGTTTTTTGTCCAGCAATCAGGAATTACTTGTCTTTAACCCTGTTACACATTAATGTGCATTCTGCTTTACCTTCAGCCTGCTTTAAGCTACCATCTGTTATCTGCTAGGATTTAGAAAATATTTCTTATGGTTCATTTCCATGGCTTATGATAATTTATAAAATGGAACTATTTTCTTCAGTAGAAAAAAAAAATAAAGGCCTAAAATAAATAGATTATGATATTTATTGGGCAATGGGAAACTATTCATTTGTCTTCTGTGATTGGCAGTTCAACCCATTGAACCGTATTGATGCTGCTTAGAATGATATGTAAAGAGTACACTTGTCCTATACAAAAAAGTAACAAACAGTGTAGACCCAGATAAGTGGACTCCTGCAGGAACCCTCTAAAGTCTAATCAATGTTTGTGCTGTGATCATTTTGGTGCTTTCTGCTTCACTTTCTTCTAAACTCAGAAACAGGCTAAAGGGTAAAGTAGTGTTGGTTTTACACAAAATATGTGTCAACTAAGAAATTTAAAGAATGGTGAAGTTAAGTGAAGATATTCATTTTCATTTTAGAAATAAGGCATTAACTTTTAATGTGCCAAAAATATTATATAACTATGTATACTTTGATGATCAATTTTAAACTGAAATTATATTTTGCCTTTTCATGCCTCAATATTTTTAACCCTTCTGATCCCAATTCTTGTCTTAGCTAATGTGGACACTTACTGAAAACAGTGTAGATCCAGATCAGACAGCTCCTGAAGGAGCTGTCTGATCTGGATCTGCAATGTTTTCTTATTGGATCTGGCTACTACATGAGTGTGCACTTTTTCCTTGGGAAAGTTTTCCTAAATTTCATTAGCCAATGTAATAGTGTGATGATAAAATAACCTTCACAGTGGCTAGAGTTTTATACATTAATGTATATATTATGGATATTATTAGACTAGAGACATGAAGGGAAATGTTGGAAACTTTATGTGTAGTTCGATCACCAACTCTTATGGGCGATCCAGTCCTATAAAAACATCGACAACCTCCATTTCCCTCTTCTTATGATCCTTTCTATTCTTAGATAACTGATACATTTACTGTCATCCAGGGATTGTGATGTATCATAAAGTGTCAAGCTCTAATTAATGAAACCAACAGATTCTGCATTTTGGAATATCAGTTTATTGAATATTTATATATATTTCCTGCAGTAGTGTAATAAGGACACTTTACACTGACACTCATTATACAAATACCCAGTAAGGCTCATTCTGCTTTGCTTTCAACATGCTTTAACCCTTTACCCCATAGCCTGGTTTTAGTTTTGAAAAATAGTGATTGCTTAAAGCAGGTTGAAAGTAAAGCAGAATGCGCCCTAAGGCGCATTCTGCTTTACTTTCAGCCTGCTTTAAGCTTCCATCTGCTAGAATATAGGAAAAAATTCTTATGCTATATATTCATGAATGTATAATGTGGAACTATTTTCTTCAGTGTAATAATAAATCAAAGGCGTAAAAAGGCATATTTATGGGGTAATGGGTTAAGTGGGCACCTGTTTTCAAAACTAGAATTTGGCTATTTTGTAAAGGGTTTTAAAGTAAGATCTCTATGCCTTTTCCTTGATTGGTCACTAGAACACAAAACTAGCAAACAGTGTTACTGTTGCTGTAAAGAAGATTCACTATACAGTAAAACCTCTCTATTATGACCACTAAAATGAAGGCTTACTGATTGTTTAGAGGACAGGTGACAGCTTAAAGCAGGGTGACATTAAAGCAGAAAGCTCCTAAAGGAGCTTTCTGTTTAACTGTCACCTTGCTTAAAGCAATCACCTGTGGTAAACACCTACATGTAATAATTAACACACTTTTGTGGCCATTATAGAGACTCAGAGCAGAGCTAAGATGGGTATTTCAAAAAACTAAAATGTTTGTTTCTGCATTAAACACTTTGGTGTCACTATGCACTCATAAGAATCCTCTCTTAGAGGTGAGTCGAATGAGAAGAAACACGATTGAATTGGGTGCTGAAGTGAGTGAGAAAATGTTATTTTTGTTCAGTTATCTGGAGCCCTAGAGAGGTTTTAATTTTACTGTACTAAAATGTTTGTTTCTGCATTAAACACTTTGGTGTCACTATACACTCATAAGAATCGTCTCTGCTAGGTGAGTCTAATGAGAAGACACACCATTGAATTGGGTGCTGAAATGAGTGAGAAAATGTTATTTTTGTTCAGTTATCTGGAGCCCTAGACAGGTTTTAGTTTTACTGTACTAGACTCGGACAGCTATTACACCAAACATATATGTACATTATACATTTGTATGTAAATTAACTGCCATTGATATCATGAACTCTTTGAAGGGTGAATTAATGTGATCATCTTCAAAACTGTCATCCGCTCAAATTCTTAAAGGTTTAAAATGATTTTATTTTCATAAATACAGTGTTGCAAGTGACATGTAGTTTGGTTGCAGATCAGATGCTGTTAAACGTGGCATCTGGTCTGGCTCAAAAACTGATTGAAAAATGCAAAATATTCACGGCCAGGCTAGCCCAGCACATTGAGTTAAACAGCTTCCTGCTGTCACACGTAATGTAATAATCCTGACAAAAGTTTCAATTTATCATTATTTATGACTTAACCCTTTACCCCATACATGTAGCTCATTTCAAGTTTCGAAGACAGATGACCACTTAAAGCAGGTTGAAAGTAAAGTAGAATGTTTTTACTACGTACCATCAGCTAGAATATAGAAAACAAGTTGCATATTCATTACTGTATAACACGTAAGATTTATCTTCAGCGAAGGAATAAATTAACAGCGTAATAAGGCATATTTATGTAGTAATGGGTTAAGCATGCACAGATCCAGCTATTTTCCTAAGGAAGTGTCCAACTGAACACTTAACCCTTGCTGCTCCATTAGACCAGTTCTCAGTTTGTTAATAGTATATGGATGGTTCAGTTTTCTGTTGTGTTTGTTAATAACCGTTTCTGCCATCTATGGGCTAATTGGATGCTCAAGAGAGAGAGAGAGGAGCCAATACAGAGAACCCCGGGCATGATGCCATTCTCTTATTATCGAAAGAGTTCTTTGGTTCTTTTGGATGCCCAGTGTAAAGCACTGATACATCGTACCTTGCTTAATAAAGCCTCGTCCGAAGGACTTGGTCTGGCGGGTGATGTACCTCACGACCACTAACGTCGTAATCGGGCGATTTACCCCTCGACTACATTCGCCGCTGGAACAAATTCATTAACATTTATTGCAAAAAATTCAGTGAGAGCGGATCCGGACATCTCAGTTGGTATTCCCTCCCCTCTGGATCCGTGCGTGTCTGCATGACCCTGGCTCTAGGATGTGAGAAGATCTTCATGCAGTGACTCTGCTTGTTCAACAATCACCATATTGTTTACCTGACAGCTGTTTCAATCAATCATTAATGAAAGATCATCCTTTTGTAGGCTAACAGCAAGTCCATGATTACCTTAAATTTGCAACTAGTTTGGATCCAGATTAGACACCAAGAAACTCAGTGTCTTATCAGGATTTACACAGTTCACTCTGATCCTAGTTTGAAAAATAATTTTAGAAACTTCTATCATCAGAAACAGTAGCGGATGACAATTGATACAGACAACAATTTTACGTAACTCTTAGCTCATTGGCAGTGAAATCATGATGTCCTTTGCAAACAGTTTGGATCCTGAAGAGATGCCGCATTATGCGGCATCTCATCAGGATCCAAACTGTTTGACACTCTGACCCTTTTTTGAAAATAAATTTTAAAAAAATCTTTTTTTAGATCAGTAGCAAATGACAATTGTTGCAGACTTAAAGATTTACCCAGCATGCAAAGAGTTAAGATTTAAGTGAGTTACAAGGTTTGAAGTATCATGGACAGATGACAACTAGTTGATTTGACCTTTAGTACCCCGTGGAGTGTTTTATGAGTTTGGTTGCCGAACAGGTTATTAAACTTTAACCCCTTACCTACTATTGGTGTATATATGGGGTAATGATGCTTTTTTGAAAACATCATTATTTGTTGACCCAGATCAGACAGCTCCTTCCAGATCTGTCTGATCAGGGTCTGTATCGTTTTCTTGTTGGGTCTGTTTGATACGAGTTTGTATTCTTTCTTGGGAAAAATAATTTGTTTAGTCAATGTAATAGTTCAGACTGATGACAGATATTCATACTCACGGTGGATTGAGTTTTACATAATTATTAACATTCAGAGGCAAATTCTGTAATTCTATGTAATCATTTCGAAGAGACGATTCTAATGAGTAGTCACATCATAGGTTTTGTAAAACATAAAGGAGAAACAGGGCTCCAGATAAGAGGAAGTAAAATGAACAAATCCAACATTTTTCATTTAATTCAGCACCAAATCCTATGGTGTTACTACTCACTAGAATCGTCTCTTTGAGATGATTCTAATGAGTAGTGACACCATAGGGTTTTATGCAGGAATAAAGATTTTAGTTTTTGAAATACCCCCCTTATCTGGAGCCCTGGAGAAAATAATGAAACAGGTTGTACTTATTTCACTCTAATCTGGAGCACTCATGACTGTCCATTATGGTGGAATGCAAGCGTATTGTAAAATTGTGCTATATCAACAGGATGAAAGAACATGTAGCTAAGATTCAAAGTAAACCCATTTTCCCTTAAATACACCTCTTTACACCTTTCATATATTCCTCCACTGAAGAAAATAGTTCCAATTTATACAGGTGTGAATATTTAATACTAGAAATAATTTCTGTACTCTAGCGGCTCAGGTGGCTTAAAGCAGGCTGCAAGTAAAGCAGAATGCGCCTTAAGGCGCATTCTGCTTTACTTTCAAACTGCTTCAAGTGGTCACCCTTCTTCAAAAATAGAAATAGCTGATGGGGTAATCACTAATAAGGGTACAGTAAAGAAAGTGGAGCTTTCTGCAATTCTTTCATCCTGCTCCAAGCAGACTTTCACCATTACTCATTTATTGCCATGACATCATCAGATTCATTCTGCTTTTAACAACCATTTCTCACATTTGAATTTGAGATATACTGACCATTAATCCATTACCCCATAAATATGCCCTTTTACGCCTCTAACTTACCCCTCCAATTTGAAGAAAATAATTCATATTTATACAGTTGTGAATATTTAACATAAATAATTTCTATATTCTAGCAGCTGGTAGCTTAAAGCAGGCTGAAAGTAAAGCAGAATACAACCTGCTTTAAGTAGTCACCTGTTTTCAATACAAGAAACATGCTATGGGGTAAAGGGTTTTAAGTAATGTGAATAACATGCTGTTGGCAAATAACTGTTGTAACTCAGATTAATCAAGGCAGTGAAGGGCTTAGACACTAAAACAAGCCCGCTTTTGAGTGGTTTGATAGCAGGCTTTACAGTAGATGAGTTTTATGATATACTTTACCAACGGCCATGGATATTTGTTTGCTTGCTGGCCATGAAATTATGATTACCTTTGCAGACAGTTTAGGTCTAAATAAAACATACATGTAATGGGGCATCTCATCAGGATCCTAATTGTTAACACTCTCACCTTGTTTTGAAAGTAATTAATTTTACAAAATTCTATTTTTGGAACTTAAGAAGCAGACAACAATTATTGCAGATGAAAATTTTACGAGCATGCAAAGAGTTATACATGTATGTAGTATCTATTTTGAAGCACAATGAACTTTTTCAACTTTCAAAAGATTGGTCCAATACTTCTTGCTGGAAAGGAGTAATCCTTTCGTGCCGAATTTACTGTCAGCTTAAACCCTTATACAGACAAAGTTTCCTTTGCAAAGATTTGTTGAGCACAATTTTATTAAAAATTCAAATTTTTTAAATTTAAGCTGAAGAAAGTTTTGATACAAGTGCCAAACAGTTTGGATCCTGATCAGATGCAGCATTAAATAGCATCTTATCTGGATCCAAACTGTTTGGAAAGTTGACTTATGTTGCCTATGGCAGTAAAGGGGTTAACTAGATAAACGGTAATTGTTAAAGAGGTAATGAATAAGTCAAATTAAAGCCTCAAGTGTTGTTCCAGGGCTCCAGATAAGAGGTAGTTTTTTCAACAAATTCAACATTTTCTCACTCTTTTTAGCACCAAATCCTATGGTGTTACTACTCATTAGAATCGTCTCTTCGAGACGATTCTAATGAGTAGTGACACCATAGGGTTTAATTCAGAAATAAAGATTTTAGTTTTTGAAAAACTACCCTTATCTGGAGCCCTGTAATGTTCAGATAAAATAGTGCGAACCCCTACAGCGAGCTAAGGAAATGGTCAACTGTTGAAATCAGAGTCAAAAACAGTACTGATGCTGATCAGGCCCACTGTTCATTGAAGTTTGATCTGCATTTAGCAACCTTTATCAAGCTGTTTCAATTTAATTGTCATAAACTGTCTGTGGATTTATAATTGTTGAGTGGCTGTGTTACAAAGGTTTGACTGTACAATTACATAGACAGTAAACCTCTCTATTACAACCACTTAAACGAAGGCTAATTGATTTTATAAAAGACAGGTGACAGCTTAAAAGCAAGGTGACAGTAAAACAAAAAGCTCCTAAAGGAGACCTGTCGTATATACCTAATACTAGTATTAAACACAATTACGTGGTCATAATAGAGAGGTTTTACAAAGACAATTCACACATGACTGCAAAGCCTGAGCCTTTTCATCCTTTAACTTAACCTGACTGGACTAGAACTTGCCAAGAATTTACATGCTAGCCAGGTGCCAAATAACTTGGTATATGATCAGGATCCAAGCTATTTACAGTAACTATTCTATTTGCCCTCTACATTTAAAAAAATTATTGTAAATATTTTTGCAAAATTTTGCAGACACAATTTAGAGGCAGATGATATTGTTACTGGCAAAGGGTTACCATGACGCATTTTGCTTAACCACATATATCAAGTATGCATGAAGTTTTCTTATCATTTGATGATGGAAGGGAAACTAAACCTAGGTATTAATTTTAATAATTTATTTTTGTAACTCTCTTAGTCTTTACTCCAAAGTAGTGTTTTAAGAGAAGGTACTGCTTAAACAGACTGAAAGTAAAGCAGGTATATCTGCATTACCTGCAGTCTTTTATTATGCAGAAACTATAAAAGCAAACTTTGAAGTAAATTGTTTTAGCCATGTATGTATTTTCTTTGCCAAATTTAGTATGTAAGACAGGTGGATGCTTAAAACAGGCTGAAAGTAAAGTGGAACTCTCTCTGGTACGGGAGTTTATTGCTTTATTTCAAGCCTGTAATGAGCAGGAGTAAAATGTAGAAAACCGTTTTGTGGACTATACTTATAGATATTTAACTTGATAAGATTTATAAATGTCTGTGAGGAAGTGATAAATTTCTGTCTTGGAAAATTCAGGGCTGCCATTTCTCCAGACTTTTTGGAAATCTTTGGATTTTTATCTTACAAATTGTTGCTTAAAAGCAGGCTAAAAGTAAAGCAGAATACACCTTAGCCCTTAAGGTGCATTCTGCTTTACTTTCAATTTGCTTTTAGTAATCACGCTTGAAAAATAGAAAATTTCGAGATCTTGGGATTTTTCATGATCAACTTATGACAGCCCTGATTAAACTTAGAAGATTTTATAGATTTGACTTGGATGCTGTGTAAAATTTTTTGTCTGCAAATGGTCGTCTGCTATTGTCCTAAAAAACAGGGTCAGATAGTGTCAAATAGTTTGGATCCTGATGAGAAGCCATCTTACTTGGTGTCTCATCTGGATCCAAACTATTTGCAAAGGTAATCACTGTGACACATAGTCACCACTAGCATGATAAAATTTAACAGTCAAATCTGTGCACCTGAAAATGCTCCATGTTCAGAATGATCCACTTTGATAGATTTTCATGAATCAGGGATAACTTTGTGAAATCTTTGAGAGTTACTCACTAATTAAAGCTTTGCTAATTAATGAATTGAGTGAAATACTCTGGAAAACTACAAAATGGTAAATTTTAGTTCTGAATCATGTTTTATAAGTTCAGTCATTTGCAAAAATAAGGTGCATAGACTTCTTTTTGAACAATAATGTTACTAAGCGTTATAATGTTACGTGCATTAGGTCCCTTACCCCCATAGCCTGGTTCTAGTTTTGAAGGCAGGTGACAACTTAAAGCTGCAGCAGAATGCACCTTGAGGCGCATTCTGTTTACTTTCAGCCTGCTTTAAGATGCTATCTGCTAGCTAGGATAATATTATAGAAACTACTTTTTTACTGTGCATATTCATGTCTGTATAAAATGGAAATATTATTTCCCTTAAAGCCTTCGGCTTTCACAGTCATGTGTACTGAGCATATCGTCCCACACTCAGCCTCCGGCTCTACTCCAATAATGACCCTCATCCTGCACCAAAGCTTGGATGAGGGACCATTTTGTTTGTGGAGAAATGAATAAAAAGCGTAAAAACGAATATTTATAGAGTAATACTAATAGGATAATGCCACTTGGAGCTTTTGGCATTTTGAATTGAATCTTTGTATGTAGATGTGAAATTGTTAATTATTACTTGTCCTTTGGCTTGCAAACAGTTTTGATCCAGATGAGACAACACATCATGGGGCGTCTCATCAGGATCCATGCAAGCTGTATGACACTCTGACGCTATTTTGAAAAGAAAATAATCCCAGTTTCACATTAGCATTATGAAGAGTTAAATTGTTAAATGTTTTGTTTACAATGTTGGTTTTTTTGTTTGTATAACAATAATTATAAATTTGTTTAAATTTGGTAAAACGTGTCATATTAGTGTAGAGTGAATGAATAATTTCTACATTCATCATGTGTACAGTCAAACTTTAGCCCTTTATTTCATAAATACACATTTTTTTTACCCATTTAAGGTGTTTCTGCACTGAAGAAAGTAGTTCCAATTTATACAGCATGGTGGTAGCTGAAAGCAGGTTGAAAGTAAAGCAGAATGAACAATAAGGCATTTTCTAATTTACTTTTAACCTGCTTTAAGTGGTCACATAAGTATGTATACACTAGAAGCTATGTTTTGTTAAGCGTAACTTGAATGAGCAAATTTGATACAAATGAAAGCTTAATGCAGGTGGCAGTTTAATTAATGCAAGACAAAAGTCAACTTATTGCTTTTGGTAATGTTATGAAATCTTTAAACCCATCGATTGAAATGACTTTATTCATCATTTAAATACAGTGTACCTACATTGTGTATACTTGTTTTATGCAAACATTGTAGGCCCTGATAAGATGGATCTAACAGGAACCCTTTGGTCAGGGTCTACATGGTTTGTCATTTTGCAATAAATTGTATACACAAATAGTAAAGAATGAACTAGGTTTATTTGGAAAGTAAATGTTTCTGGGTCAGTGGCAGTGAAGGAACAAGTTAAATGCAATGTTAAACTAAACTTAACTCTTTGCATGCTAGCGGCGGATATATCTACCACATTGCAAACAGTTTGGATCCAGATGAGACGCCGCATAACACGGCGTCTCATCAGGATCCAAACTGTTTGCCATTCTGACCCTGAATTTAAAAGAAATTTTGAAAAATTCTAATTTTAGAACAGAAGCAGACGACAATTGATGCAGACCAAAAAAATACCCAGCAGGCAAAGAGTTAAAGAGCTATCTGCTCTACTTTAATTTACTGTGCATTATATATTTACCCTGCATTGAGCAGTCACCTGACTTTAGAGATCACTAACTTGACTGATCTCTAAATGTTAATTTAAAAGTTCTTTGTAAAATTTGTCCAACCCATTACCCTATAAATACATATTTTTGCGCTTCCTCATGAATATGCACCCATAAGAAATAAATTCTACATCCTAGCAGATGGTAGTCTAAAGCAGGTTTATTTAAGTAAAGCAGAATGCCTCGTAATTAAGGCTCATTCTGATTTACTGTTAATCTGCTCTAACCCTTTACCCCTTAATTACGCCTTTTTACGCCCTCATATTTATTCTTCCATTGAAGAAAAAAGTTTCAATTTATACCACCATGAATATATACCATCCAAAATATCTCAGAAGAATGTAGCTTAAAGCAGGCTGAAAGTAAAGCAGAATGCGCCATAAGGTGCATTCTGCTTTACTTTCAACCTGCTTTAAGTTGTCATCTGTTTTCAAAACTCGAAACAGGTTAAGAGGGTAAAAGGTTAAAACAGTGCATGCATTCAGTGTACAACATCACAAATGATGGGAACCTGAAAGATTGTCACTGTAAAGAGAATGGATTGTTAAATGATTTTGACACACTAATCATTCTATCAATCAATTGTGTACTCCATATCTTGTGATTCGTGTGAAATGTTTTTAGTCACTGTAAAACAGAGGATTTTAACCCATTACCCCACAAATACGCCTTTGTACGCCTTTTATTTATCACTCCACTGAATAAAATAGATCCAATTTATACTGCCAAGAATATGTTTCATCAGAAATATTTTCTATATTCTAGCAGATAATAGCTTAAAGCAGGCTGAAAGTAAAGCAGAATGTGCCATATGGTGTATTCTGCTTTACTTTCAACCTGCTTTAAGTGGTCACATATCTTCAAAACTAGAAATACTGGCTATGGGGTATTGGGTTAAAACATTGACTTGATTTAAACATTTGTAAACAGTTAACATTTGATCAGATGACTTACATATCAGTGTGTCAGATCAGGAGCTAAACTCACTTTATCATTAATACAGCCATGTATGTGTACCATAAGACATGTATAATGCTATATCCTAGCAAATAGTAGCTTTAAGCCTTAAAGCAGATTGAAAGTAAAGCAGAATGTACTACCTTAAGGTAATACATTCTGTTTTACATTCAACATGCTCTAAGTGGTCAGACCTGTGTTAAAACTGGAAACAGATTATGGGGTAATGGGTTAAATATACAAAGAAATATTGATAACAGTCAATCTGAATCTATCAACCACTGATTTAAGTACCATGTTAGGTGACTGCTTAATACAGGATAGGAAGCTTTCTGCATTATCATTTTTATCCTGCATAGAGCAAGCACCCATCCTTAACATTAGCCACGCGTGTCTTCTATTGACAGGCTTTAATACAAGATACAGTGTAATTGGAAAAATTAATTTACAGTAAAAACTCGATTCTACGAACTCGCGTTGCTTCGAACATACCCATATTTCAAAGTTAAAACGTGGCTTAGCCACGTTTTAACTTTGAAATACGGGTATGTTCGACTTAAACGAGATCGACTTATCAAAATAAAACTTACAAAATACTGGAAAGATATATTGAAGTGAGTCGTAGTATCAAGTTTTGACTGTATGCGGACATATCACAGCATTATTTTCAACTTTCAAACTAATGATCTCATATACTGATTGCTGTCAAACTCTTGTTGGCAACTCATCAGCTCAAGGCCAATTAAGGAGTGAATCTTCCACAATAACTGGCAAACTTATTAAAACTGTAGCAAACAGTTTGGACCCAGATGAGATGCCAAGGAACTTGGCATCTAATCTGGGTCCAAACTGTTTGCCATTCGGATGATTATGTTCTGTAAAGAAACTACAGACAGTATTACCAGGGCTCCAGATAAGAGGGAGTAAATGGATCGAATCCAACTTTTTCTCACTTATTTCAACACCAAATCCTATGATGTCACTACTCATTAGAATCGTCTCTTCGAGACGATTCTAATAAGTAGTGACACCATAGGGTTTAAAGCAGAAATAAAGATTTTAGATTTTGAAGTACTCCCCTTATCTGGAGCCCTGTATTACTATAAATCAATTTTGAACATGGTTGCAGACAACATTTTTCACAAATGATAATTACAGAGTGTGCCGAAGGTTAAACCATAGATTTCATGTCTTATTAACCCTTACTATGCTAAGCGGGACTCTTTGCTAATATTTGCAAACAGTTTGGATCCAGATCAGATGCTGCATAATGCAGCATCTGATCTGGATCCAAACTGTTTGTCACTCATATTCATACTGATAGTTCCTTCAGTTTTAAAAAATATAACATCATTTTTTACTTTTTTTGCTGATGACATAATTATTTGAAGCAGGCGGCAATTCAGCTTCATAAGGGTTGATTATTTCTCTTTAATGCCCATCTATTGTTACTTAATTCCCATTAGAATGTTCTCAGAGATAGTTCTAATGAGTAGTTACTTCACAGAGTCGTAGATGATATCAGGATTAACCCACTCAGCCATCGACTGTATCCAGTTTTGAAAACATAACCGTATAAAGCAGGTTGAAAGAAGCAGAATTAACCTACATACATAAAGCTATTTCTTGTGGTGCATATTCATGACTGCATAAAGGTGGAATTATTGTCTTCATTTGAGGAAGAAAATAAAGGAGTAAAAAGGCATATTTATGGAGTACATAAATATTATGTATTGTGATGAAGTATTTAATACACAAGGGTACAGCACTACTACCGGTAGTACTGTATATATCCAAACTTGTATGATATTATAAGAGATTTTTTCATGTCTTAATAAAGTGGAATTTCTATTTTCTTCAGGGCAGTGGAGGAATAAATTAAAGGTGTATTTTTGGGGTAATTGGTTAAGTATTTAAATGAGCGGCGTTTGTAGCAGATGTCATATGGTTATTTTTTAAAGGGTTAAAAAAGTTTCCTATTTATTTCCCTAGATTTCTTTATTTTCAGGCTTAGTTTGTATCTTTTGATACACTAAGAAGCTGGGAACACAGGCCCCCATCAAAGATGACTTGGCTTCACTATGTAAGTACAGTTTATTCCATTATTTAGTGACTCTTACAATGCTTTTACACGTAACTCATTCACCCCTGAAACTTTTAATGGACAATTCCAATTTCAAAATACTTCTACCGGAAGTCCATTTTTGACTATTTGGGGATGATTTTAAAGATATATTTCAAAATGACAAACAGTGTAGACCCTGATCAGAGGGCTTGTTAGGGAGCCCTCTGATGAGAGTCTGCACTGTTTTCATATGACAAGTGTAATCCTCACAGGTACACTGTTTGTAAATGATGACTATACTCGTCGCTAGGGATGAATGTGTTAATATTGTCAACTTGACATTTTCCTCTAATTGTCCCATTGTCTGTGTCCTTATTTTGAAGATGGGTAACTGTTAAAAGCAGGTTGAAAGTGAAGCAGAATGCAGACCTTATGGTGTATTCTGCTTTACCTTCAACCTGCTTTAAACTGAGCCAGCTACCAGGATTTTTGTTCTACTTTTTGACATTATAACTACAATTCTAAACCTAAGATGATATTCATCATCACGTACCGTACGTAGACAGATCAGATGATATTGTAAATTAATGAAAGGTAAAAAATCGGCTTATCTGAAGCTTTAAGCAATACAGGATTAGAAAATATTTCTAATCTCTCATGTGTTATAGCAAAATTAATTAACCTTTTCACTGTTAATCTTGACAGCTGTGGCATTTGCAAACCGTTTAGATTCAGATCAGAAACCAAATTACATGGGCTCAGCCTCTGCATCCGATTAGGATTGAAGTAGTTTGATACCTGTACAGATGATTTGTCAGTCAAAAATGACAAAAGATTAAAATTTGAAACAAAATACAGAAAATAGATTTTAGGTAGATGATATAATAGTAGACTAGTGAAAGATTTTACCTGTAGCTAGCTCAAAGATAACAAGATTGCTAAAGTATATGAAGTAATATCTGGGTGAATTAACCTAATTAATCCCATCCTTATCTCTTGCATGCTGACTGTGAAACTAGTGATTTTAAACCACTCTTTATTTTGTCATCTTTAAGTGGCAACTCTAATGAGAAGTCGCATCATAGGGTTTGATCATTAAACAAGGATTTCAGCTTTTAAAATACCCGAGTACTCATATTATCTGTGAATAAGCTCATTTCTGCAGAGAGCAGTTTTCTTGTGATATAGCTTAACCCTTTCCCCCATAGAAGCGGCTTTTAGCGCATTCAGTTTATTCCTCCGCTGAAGAAAATAGTTCCCGTTCATACAGTTATTAATATGTTTCATAGGGAATATTTTCTTTGTTGTAGCAGGTGGTAGCTTAAAGCAGGCTGAAAGTAAAGCAGAATGTGCCTTAAGGCACATTCTGCTTTACTTTCAACCTGTTTTAAGTAGTCACCTTTTCCAAAACAAGAAGCAGGTTATGGGGTAAAGTGTTAACTCATTCACCCATGAATCTTTCAGTGGACACTTCCATTTTCCAATTAAGTTTAGTCCATTCATGGCTACTTAGGGTTGTTTTTTGCAATAAATTGCAAAAGTACAAACACTGTTGACCCTGATCAGAGGGCTCCTGCAGGAGCCCTCTGATTATGATCTACACTGTTTGCATAGTACAAGTGCTCACTTTACATGTACACTTTTTGTTAATGACAGTATACTAGTTGCTAGGGGTTTATGTGTCTGATGTTTTTTCAGGAGGACAAATCCATGTTGCCTCGCATGAAGATAAAGCGTCCTGGTCAGCTGAGCTGCCTGGTTGTGGTAGTTCTGTGTATCGGACTGGCCCTGACCGCCCTCAATGTCTACCAGCTACAACAGATGAGGGAAGAACACCAGTTCCATAAGAATGAACAAATCACCATAGTGGAGGGAGAGGTCGGCAAGGATACACACCGGGTACCGGTTGTATGGATTGATGGCAAAAATGTAAGAAACAAATATTTACACTTGTGCTTCCTTTCCTGTTTGTTTTCTTGTAGGAGCTTTCTGCATTACTGCAGTTTTTTATACGCCCACCTCTAAAGATGGTTGTATATTGGCATGGCCCTGTCTGTCTGATTTTTGTTTGTTCATCCATCCATCTGTTCGTATGTCAACCTTTTGCTTGTCCGGAGTTTTTTCTGGAAAGCTTTTTAAAGGATATTGATGAAACTGCACAAAAATGTTATATACACCAAGATCTGAAGCTGAGTCAATTTTTAGGTTCAATTCATTTGTCGTTACAGAGTTATCTGCCCTTGATGTACTCATATATGCTATAAAAGGCTGCCAGTGGGCGTATTATGTACCGTTTGCGGTGCTCTCATTAACTCATTGAATGTTTAGAACAAGTGTATACTTTTCCTTTACAATCAATATACCTGTAAATTAAAAAAAAAGTACTATGCAAACAGTGTAGACACAGATCAGGGTCTACACTGTTAATCATTTTGCAACGTATGGCCTAGACTTCAATGGGAACTGGAATTCTCCATTAAAAGTTTCAGGGGTGACAACCTGTCAGATTGTTTGAAGATTTTCCTTTGAGTCTGTATCAAGACAGGCATGATCAAAGCTGTGTTTTATTAGGCAGAGATTCAGATAATTTAAAAAAATATATACCGGTATACATTTATGTCTGTACCAAATCCTATGGTGTGACTCCTTATTAGAGTCATGTTTTCACAAAACATTTAGGACACAATAAGAGGTTTTAAGCAATATAAACTATGTAGGATAGTCACTAAATCAAATACAGTGCTCCCTCTCTACAACGGCCCTCCCAAGAACGACCCCCTCCTTACAACGACTCTTGTCGCGGTTCCCTAAACAGGAAACTTATGTCTAACGCATTTACTGTTGCAATATCGTCTGCTTAAAATTGTCGTCTGTTTCTTTTCTCAAAGTTACATAATGTACATTTTGACATGGAAATACTAATTGATGCGTGACAAACAGCTTGAATCCAGATCAGACGACGTGTCAGCGGCGTCTGATCTGGATTCAAGATTTTTGCAAATGTAACCAGTTTCCCTCTCTATAAAGACTCCCTCCGAACAATGCACATAGTTTTTGTCTCCCATTGGGTGTCGTTGTAGAGAGGAAGCGCTGTATGTAAGATTCATTTACATAAATGTTTTTGTTTTAAGGGATAAAGTGCAGGAAGATAATTTACTACTAGATGTGTTTATTCAAGCTAACATGTCTTTAACAGGCAAACAAGTGTGCTTCAACCCTTCTCTTCTTGAATACACCAGTCCTGTTTATGTCTATCTGTTCCTCATAAAAGCAGGTTTTCTTTCATGGTTTAACCCTGTCTTTATAACAAGGAAAGTAAATAACACACTTGCAGTGCTAATAGCAATACCTCAGGGCTCCAGATAAGACGGAGTAAACTGCAAAAATCCAACATGTTCTCACTTATATTGGCATCAAATCCTATGGTGTTACTACTCATTAGAATCGTCTCTTCGAGACGATTCTAATGAGTAGTGACACCATAGGGTTTTAAGCAGAAATAAAGATTTTAGTTTTTGAAATACTCTCCTTATCTGGAGCTCTGATACCTTGAAAATTGTTGCATGGTTTTATGTTCGAGTACAAAGGGAGATATTAGTTAACCAATACCATACAATGGTATACTTGTATTCAATTCATTTTATGCTGAATGTTACGACTGAACTTTACCACTTTTGGAGAGAAAAATAATCCACAGCCAACTGATATTGATTTTAGAACTCTTTGAAGATTTTGTTTCTTCAGAAAAACAAAGTAAAACAAGCAGTGCAGACCTTGCTCAGAGAATTCTGTATGGAAGCCTCTGATCAGGGTCTAGACTATTTGCAAAATACAGCGTTCCCTCCCTACAACTGCCCTCCCAACAACAATTCCCTCCTTACAACGACCATTGCCGCAGTTCCCCAAACAAGACAGTTATATCTAACGCTTTTACTGCTGCAATTTTCGTCTGCTTAGAATTGCCGTCTTCTGTTACATATAAGTGGACATTTTGATAGAATAAATATAATGATGAGTGTCAAACAGCTTGAATCTAGATCAGACGCCGCGTAACGCAGCGTCTGATCTGGATTCAAGCTGTTTGGAAATGTAGGCCAATTTCCCTCCCTATAACGACTCCCTCCGAACAACACACACACTCGTGGTCTTTGTAGAGAGGGAGCACTGTATACAATACTGGTTTCCAGCATATAAAGGGTGCAACAGGAGACTATATGCATGTCAGATTTGTCATGGGCAAGTTACAATTAGAACAATGGAGCAGTTACATGTGTTTGACAAACACATTTTTTGTTATTTTGCATGCCAACATTAACATGAGAATGTTATCAATTGCATGACAGTCAGTGAAACCTGACCCGTAACATGCTTAAGGCAGTTCTCTTGTCTCAGCATTTTTGTATCCGAATTAAGCTTTTCTCTACAGTAGATATATTTTCATTTTAACCATTTCCTCCACAGAAGCACATTAGAGCATCTCTACCTTAATTCTTCCACATAAGTGAAAAAATTGAATATTTAAAACTGGTGTTAAAATTAAGTGGCAGCTTAAAGCAAGATGAAAGTAAAACAGACAGCTCCTGAAGGAGCTGTCTGCTTTACTTTCATCTTGGTTAAGCAGTATTTATAATAATTGCCTTAAACATAGTTATATAGCGATGATTTCACTGATTTGGGCCAATAGTTACGGAGAAAAGGGTTAATATTATTAAAGTTTCAAGCCATTTTGGAATACTAGGCATCTCATCACCGTGTAAATACGCATACAGTAAAACCTCTCTATTATGGCCACTAAAACCAAGGCTAATTGATTGTATAAAACACAAGTGACAGTTTAAAGCAAGATGGCAGTAAAACTGAAACGCCTTAAGGAACTTTCTGTTTTATTGTCACCTGGCTGTAAGCAGACACAAGTAGTAAACACCTAATAATGAGTGCTATTTAGTGGTCGTAATAGAGGTTTTCAGGGCTCCAGATAAGAGGTAGTTATTTCAACAAATCAAACATTTTCTCACTTATTTCAGGACCAAATCCTATGGTGTTACTACTCATTAGAATCATCTCTTCGAGACGATTCTAATAAGTAGTGACACCATAGGGTTTAATTCAGAATTAAAGATTTAGATTTTGAAAAACTACCCTTATCTGGTGCTCTGGGTTTTACCTTATTCACTCAATGATCTCATCATTCTAGAATCCTAACTCAGGGCTCCAGATAAGGGGGGTATTTAAAAAAACTAAAACCTTCATTTCTACATTAAACCCTATGGTGTCACTACTCATTACACCATAGGATTTGGTGCTGAAATAATGAAGAAAATGTAGGATTCGTTCAGTTTACTCCCTATTATCGGGAGCCCTGCATGCAAATTGTTTGCAGCAATTGTAACAAATTTGCACCAAGCAGGCTAAAGATTGTTTTGTAGCTTTATGGAGAAACAGATCAGTTGTAGGGCAAACAGTGTCCCTCAAGTCACGTAATGGATGCAGATTGGATGCGCAACCATTAATCTTTTTATTTAAATCATAATTTTTTAAACCCTCTCCTGCTTAACACAACTGTTCTGGAATTTGGAAACAGTTTGGATCCAGACAATAATTATACATAGTCAATGACAAGTTAAAAACTCCAAATTGGTTGATACTTGTGGATGGGTCCTCATGTTACGTTAGTGAAATTATAGATCATGAAATGTATTTGTACACAACGGTTTTGAAGCAAACATTATTATAGAAGAAAAGGGATTACAGTTCCTGGTTTAAAAAAGTTCAAATGAGACATGGAGCTCGCTCTACCGACTATCATAGTTTTTACACCTTTAATTTATTACTGCACTTCATGGATAAGCGTTCAGTCTCCATGGATGCCTTGTCCTTTCAAGGGACATTGTCCATGAAAGGAGGGACATCATCCATGAAAACCATAGACATTGACGATGGACTGTAACTTGGCCCTGGACAGGCATGAATTGTTGTTCCATTACTCCATGGACTCCATTGACATTCTACATGTAAAGCTAGTGAATACTCACAAAAGTCGACTTGGGTTTTGTTTACTGTAGTGCATCAAGGGGAAATAATTAAAATGAATTGGTTTACTAACCTAGTTTAAAAAGCCCCTTCACTGTCATGGCATCATCTGCTTTAACTCTTTCCTCCCTGAAACTTTAAATGGACAATTCCAGTTTCTATTTTAGTCTAGTCCATTTCTGACTTTTAAGGGTTGTTTTTGTCAATGTTTGGCATCATGACAAACAGTGAAGACCCTGATCAGAGGGCTCCTTTTGGAGCCCTCTGATCTGGGTCTTCACTGTTTGCATAGGACAAGTGTACTATTCAATTGTACACTGTTTGAAAAGGATGCCTATATGCGGGACTAGGGTTCAAAGGGTTAAACAATTTTTGTCTGCTTTTATTTCTTAAATTTAAATTTTAAGTAAATTGACTAAAGTCAAATTGTAATGAGCGTCAATCAGTAAATGATTCAAATCCAAAGTCATGTAATTTTGATCTAAAATGTTTGTAAATAATCATTGAAGTTTCCCTATTTACAACAACGCTTGTGGCTGTTCCCTAAACAAGGCAAATATGTCCAACCTTTTCACAGCAGCAATATCGTCTGCTAAAAATTGTTGTCTGCTGTTTTTCTCAAAGTTACATATTAGACAGAAAAAAACCATAATGACGAGTGACAAACAGGTTGAAACCAGACCAGATGCCTTGTAATTCAAGCTGTTTGCAAATGTAAGCCAATTCCCTCCCCATATCAACTCCCTCTGAACAATTAAGACAAACTTTCCCATTGGACATTGTTGTAGAGAGGGCGCGTCGTATGCATCCTTTACAAACAGTGTACCTGTGAAGAGTACTCTAAATCTAGTCCAGCTGTGCAAACTGAAGACCAAGATCAGAGGGCTCCTAAAGGATTTGTTTGTCATATTGCAATATATTGACAATAAGAACCCTAAATAGTCTAAAATGGAATAGACTTATTTGGAAACTGGGATTGTCCATTGGGAGTTTCAGGGAGGAATTGTTAGGCCTGTCTGTTAAGAGCTATACCTTATTTCTATCAGAGGACAGAGTTGTATATATTTAGAAAGATTGAAATCATTGTACTCTGGGTGAGGCAGTGAAGGGGTTATATCTGTCTTCTGAGAGCTAGACGGCCGACAGAACAGTATAAATTAAGAAAGGTTGAAAAGAGAATGTAAATCATGTCAATGTTATAAATCAATTCTATAAATCATTGTCACTAATGCAGTGGGTGACACTTAATTTCCTTTGAAAATCTCTTACAAATGGGTAACCATATGAAAAGGCTACAACCCTATCCCTTATAGCATACGTTAAAGTGTTTATGACATGGGCTGCTTAAGCCAAACAAAGATTTTTGCTTTCTTTTATTCTGGTTTAATCCTTTACTCTATAGATTGTTTCTAGTTTTGAAGACAGGTGACCACTTTAAAGCAGGCTGAAAGTTAAGCAGTATGCATTTTGCTGTATTTTCATCCTCCTTAATAAGCTGCCATCTGTTAAGATATAGAAAATATTTGTTACGGTACATTATTCATGACTGTATATTTAGATAAAGCTTTTTTTTCAACGGAAGAATAAATTAAAGGCATAAAAATGCATATTTATTTAGTGAAGTGTTAAACAGCCACTTGTCAGGATTTGGCGCATGTTTCCGGTGGTTGTTTTATTATATCAGGTCAGGATAGAAGCATGATATGACAATTCTATGAGGAATAGGTAAAGGTGTGTAAAGATATGTGTGTGAGGGACAGGGTTATTGTTAACCCTTAGCCCGCCAAATAAATTGTCATCTGCTATATTTCTCGTCTGCTTCAAGTTTCAAAGTGCTTGAAAGTTGCTCAAAATTGCTGAAAATGTTGTCCGAGTGTCAAACAGCTTGGATCCGGATGAGACGCCGAGTTACTCGGCGTCTCATCCGGATCCAAGCTGTTTGCATATGGAGCTATAGTTGTGACTGGCAGGCTAAGGGTTAACATAAACATATACATAATACATTAACCCTTTCACTCTCAATGACATCATTTAGCGCATTTGCAAACAGATTTGATCCTGATCAGACGCTGCGTAATGCAGCGTCTGATCAGGATCAAAACTGTGTGCCACTTGTATTGAAATTACGTCAGTTATACTGCCTTAAATCTAACTTTGAAACAATACTACAGACAACAATATTGAAGCATAGGACAATATGGCAGTGAAGGGGTAAAAACCTAACAATAAATTTGATCAAGAAAGAATTAAAACCTCTCTATTGCAACCACTGAAAAAGAGTGCAAAAGATGGTATTTAAGACAGGTGACAGCTTAAAGCAAGAAAAAGGTACAACAGAAAGCTCCAATAGGAGCTTTCTGCTTTACCTTTATCTTGCTTTTAGCTTGACCTTGACCTCAGATTCTATGTTTTAAGATTCAAAATGTGTGTTTTAGTTTTGAACATTTCTGACAACATCTTTACCATTTGACCTACCGTATAGCTTTCGCATTTGCAGCTCACATACCTTGGGTCAAGACCTTTCCATCCATGTAATAATGTTGACCCCTTGACCTTGACCTCAGTATCTTTGTTTAAATTTTATAATGTGTGTTTTTAGTTGTGCAAAGTGCTCATAACTGCTGTACTTAGACGGTTAGACCTACAGCTGTCAATTACCTGCAACACAAATACCTTGGCACAAGACCAACTTGAACATTGTGACCTTGACCCTAGACTGTTTAAGTTTCAAAATGCGTTGCTAGAGAGCCTTTTTGTCTTTTGACAAATCTTTTACAGAATTAATTCATATGTGTGTATTGGAATACCTTTACCCATTTAACCCAATAGCCTGTTTCTTGTTTGGAATACAGGTGACCACTCAAAGCATTCTGTTTTACTTTCAGCTAGCTTTAAGTAATCATCTACTAGAATATAGAAAATATTTCTTATAATACATATTCATTGTGTAAAATTGAACAACTTTTTATGGTGGAGTAATATATTTAAGGCAAAAAAAACATGTATTAATGGGGTATAATGGGTTAATCTTTCTTTGTTCCCTTGTTGCTGAGATCCATGTTGACATGTTATTTATATTTGTTTGTTCTACAGATGCATAAAGCTACCTGAAGCATATGGAGGCAGTGTTTGTACGACTCTTGTTGACTTGTTTGTTTGTTTTTGTTTTACAGATGCATACAAGCTACCTGAAGCATGTGGAGGCAGTGTGTGTACGACTCTTGTTGACTTGTTTGTTTGTGTTTGTTCTACAGATGCATACAGGCTACCTGAAGCATGTGGAGGCAGTATTTGTACGACTCTTGTTGACTTGTTTGTTTGTGTTTGTTCTACAGATGTATACAGGCTACCTGAAGCATATGGAGGCAGTATTTGTACGACTCTTGTTGACTTGTTTGTTTGTGTTTGTTCTACAGATGCATACAGGCTACCTGAAGCATGTGGAGGCAGTATTTGTACGACTCTTGTTGACTTGTTTGTTTGTGTTTGTTCTACAGATGTATACAGGCTACCTGAAGCATATGGAGGCAGTATTTGTACGACTCTTGTTGACTTGTTTGTTTGTGTTTGTTCTTCAGATGCATACAGGCTACCTGAAGCATGTGGAGGCAGTGTTTGTACGACTGGGGTTCTCTGTGATAAAGTCAAACAATGGCCAGGACTGGGACGTCTTGTGGGCACACAACTACCCATTCATAACCATGGCCAACATTATATCCAACCTGAAACCACATCAACGGGTAAACAGTCATTATGTATATTCTGTTTTAACCTATTACCCCATAGCCTGTTTTTAGTTTTGAAGACAGCTGGTCACTTAAGACCATCTCCTAGAATATAGAAAGTATTTCTTATGATATATAATCATGACTACAAATCTGAACTATTTTCTTCAGTGAAGGAATAAATTAAAGGCGCACAATGGCATATTTATGGGGTAATGGGTTAAACCTTCTCCTGATGTTAGGGTATATTGACTTTTGTAAAGCATTGAATACCTAGATATGACACCTCCTGATGCTGTCTGATCAAGGTCTGCACTGTTTTCTTTAAGGATCTTGATGAAAATGTGCCAATGTCCACTTCAATAGACATTTACACTGACCCTAGTGTCACACTTTTGTGTCTTTTAAAAAGTGTACATATAAATAGTACACTTGTCCTTTGCAAAATGTGTAGACCAAGATCAGAGGAGTGAGAGGACTCATATAGGAGCTGTCTGATTAGGGTCTGCAAGGTTTTTCATTTTGCAATTTATTGCAGAAAATACCCCTCAACAGTCATAAATTGGCTGGACTTAATTGACTTGTATGTTTGTAGGTGAACCATCTGCCAGGCTCGGGCTTCGTGACCAACAAGGGTAACCTGGCATTACTTAAATACAAGGCCATACCACTGGCCTTCAAGATACCAAGGGATAAAGAGAAACTGCTTGCTTATGTACGTATATACATGTTTACTAATACACTTTAACCTCAACTCAAAGTAACTTAACCCTTTGAACCCTAGTCCCGCATATAGGCGTCTTTTCAAACAGTGTACATGTGAATAGTACACTTGTCCTGTGCAAACAGTGAAAGCCCAGATCAGAGGGCTCCGAAAGGAGCCCTCTGATCAGGGTCTTCACTGTTTGTCAGTACTGCCAAATTTGACAAAAACAACTCTTAAAAGCCAGAAATGGACTAGACAAAAATCGAAACTGGAATTGTCCATTTAAAGTTTCAGGGAGGAAAGAGTTAAGTCAAAGTTACTCATATTTTTCTTTAATTAAATATATAAATAACTACAGCTAGCTTATCTCATTGAAACCTAGAAGAAAGTATGAAGGAGCCCTCTGATCAGGGTTTGCCCTGTTTTTATTAATTTTTCAGTATACAGTAAACCTCTCTATTACTACCACTAAATTGTGTAAATTGGCAGCTGTTTAAGGCAGGCAACTACTTAACCCTTTGAACCCTAGTCCCGCATATAGGCGTCCTTTTCAAACAGTATACATGTGAATAGTACCAAGTCCTATGCAAACAGTGAAGACCCAGATCAGAGGGCTCCAAAAGGAGCCCTCTGACCAGGTTCTTCACTGTTTGTCTCAATGCCAAACATTGACAAAAACAACCCTTAAAAGTCAGAAATGGACTAGACTAAAATGGAAACTGGAATTGTCCAATTAAAGTTTCAGGGAGGAAAGAGTTTAATAAAGCAAAATGAACCTAAAACAGAGAGCTCCTGTAGGAGTTTTCTGATTTACATTCACATTGCTTCACCTTGCATTAATGCAATCAGTTCGCTTTCTTCTCAGTAATCTTAATAAAGAGGTTTCACTGGATTGTAAAAACAACCCTAAATGTTCCAAATGTACCAGACATTATTAGAAACTGGAATGGTCCATATGAAGTTTCAGTGGTAATTGAGTTAAGTCAAGCATACATGAACGTGACTAAGCCTTGAATACTGGTCAGTTCGATTTGAGCGAGTTTGAGACAATGAAGTTAGACTTTCATCTTGCTTAAATTGGCCCCTGTGCTCAAAGCAGTAACAGAATTGATTCATTTGTGGCACTAATGTGGAGCAGCAGGCAGAGGTGCTCTAATGCCCTTCTGTGGAGGAAAGGGTAAATAAAAAAGGTTGAAACCGGTTATTAGCGAGTGGTTGATTTAGGATACCATTAGATCTAACGGCAATGTTACTGTTAGAGTTTATGTGCTTGAGTTAAAAATATTTAATACTTTACTTTTAAGATGCTTATTAGATTATATAACATTACTCTTGTAATATCAATCTATCTTATGTGTTTTCATTTAAAATTTCTTGGAACTAGCTATAAAAGTACATTAGTAATTACGACCACCAAAAAGAAGACTAATTGAATGTATAAAGACAGGTGACATGTTAAATCAAGGTGACATTAAAACAGAAAGCTCCAAAACAAGCTTTCTTTTTTTATTGTCACCTTGATTTTAACAGTCACCTGTCTGAAACACCTTATAATTAACATAAGTCAGTGTTCATAATAAAGAGGTTTTACTGTATTTGGAACCATTAGCATCTGATAGTTATTGGTCCTGCAGTGTGCCTTCATGGTGAAAAAAGTTAGATCAATCCTTGATTATATGGTGCCACAGTACTATAGTCTTTAACAGGGCAACCTGTCTAAAGTGGCAACGAAAGAAGGAAATGTGAGGATACAGTGGAGAATCTGTTATTCTTTCCCGTTTAAACGCAAACGTACGCAAATGCAAAGCACTAAAACGTAGAAAAGAACAACTTTTGGGCAATTCTGATAATTCTTGTTTATCTTGGTGGCAAACAGTTTGGAGCCTGATCAGACGCCGGGTTACCCGGCGTCTGATCTGGCTCCAAACTGTTTTGCACTGCGAATAATAGTTTCAGCGTAAACGCGATAACAGATTCTCCACTGTATTTGCTGGAATTTTCCTGTTTAATCTATAACTGCATAGCCTGTTTCTAGTTTTTTAGCCAGGTGACCACTTAAAGTAGGTTGAAAATAAAGCAGAATTATGCTTTAGTTTCAGACTTCTTTAAGCTACCATCTGCTATGATATAGAAATATTCTTATATTGTTCATTCCGTCTGTCTTTAAGCTACCATCTGCTATGATATACCGGGTAGAAATATTCTTATATTGTTCATTCCGTCTGTCTTTAAGCTACCATCTGCTATGATATAGAAATATTCTTATGGTACCGTATATATTCATGACTGTATGAAGTGGAACTATTTTCTTCATTGAAGAAATAGATTAAAGGCTTAAAAAGGAATATTATTTTGGGAGTAATGGATAAAAAGACCATGTAATTTGGATAGTTAGCCTCTGAAAGTTACTGGCCCTGTTTGCCTCCTTGGTGCTAAAAAATACGGTCAATTCTTGATTATATAGTATGAGAGTACAATGTCTGATAGAGTAAATCTTAGCTTGAGTGTCAACCAGAATGAAAAAGTATATATATTCAGTATGAAACAGAAAAAGTGCAGCAATATCCTAAAAGAGCTAACTGCATTTTTTTCATCTTGAAGTAAGCTGTCAAGGATCTCAAACATTATATGATTATGACAATTTTTTGGAGTTTTGCTGATTAGAAGTTTTACTGTTTATTAACCCTTTACCTCATAGCCTGTTTCTAGTTTTGAAGACAGATGACCACTTAAAGCAGGTTGAAAGTAAAGCAGAATGTGCCTTAAGGCACATTCTGCTTTACTTTCAGCCTGCTTTAAGCTAAAATCTGCTAGGCTATATAAAATATTTGTAATGGTAATTGTTCATGAGGGTATAAACTGGAACTATTTTCTTCAGCGGAGGAATAAATTTAATACGCTAAAAGTCGCTTCTATGGGGGAAAGGGTTAAAGTAATGTATTGAGTCCGTAGCTAGTTAATGAAGCCAGCCAGGTCGTTTAGTAGGGGTTAATTAATCCTTTCGATGTAGTTATACTCTCTTCTTATAAATCGTTGTCTGCATTGATTTTCCAATGTTCAATCATAAGGCATGTTGACTGAAGAAATAGTAATCTGACTCAGTCAAACAGTTTTGATCCAGATCAGATGCTGTCATACACAGAATCTAATCTGGATCTAGACTGTTTTGTCAGTCAAGTCACAGTCAACAGACAAAGGGTTAACTCTTTGTATACTAAGCAGCAGATATATCTGCCACAGCTATTACCATTGTAAACAGTTTGGATCCAGATGAGACGCCGCGTGACGCGGCGTCTCATCAGGATACAAACTGTTAGCCATGCTGAACATGAGTTTAAAAGAAATTTTGAAAATTCTAATTTTAGAACAGTAGCAGATGACAATTGTCGCAGACGAAAAAAATTACTCAGCACGCAAAGTGTTAAGACGGGGGTTAATAACTCATTAGGAAGCTTTAGGAAACTTATATCCACTTATTGTAATTGATGGTAATACTGAGGAAGATAAAAGAAATGGGGTCAATAGATCAAAGGTTTAACCTTTATTCTGCTTAACCCTTTACCCCATAGATTGTTTTTTTTGTTTTTTCTTCAATTTGAAGACCAATTGAAGCAGACAAAGTAAAACACAATGTGCTTTAAGACACCTACCATCTGCTAGGACATATGAAATATTTCCTTGTTGCACATTCGTTATTATATAAAATAGAACTTATTATATAAAATAGAATTATTTTCTTCAGTGGAGAAATGAATTAAAGGCTTAAAAATCTAAATCTATGGAGTAATGGGTTAACCCATTACCCCATAAAGATGCCTTTTTAGCTCACCTGAGCCAAAGGCTCAAGGTGAGCTATTGGGATGGCCCTGTGTCCGGCGTCGTCCGTCGTGCGTTGTGCGTCGACCGTCGTCGTTAACAATTGCTTCAAATGACATCTCCTCCTATACCGCTTGACAGAATTCAACCAAACTTTACAGAAATGTTCTTTGGGTCAAGCTCTTTCAAATTTGTTCAAAGAATTAAAAACAATGCAGAACTCTAGTTGCCATGGCAACCAAAGTGAAAAAATAAGGAAATCTTAAAAAATCTTCTTGTCAAAAACTGCAAGGGCCAGAGCTTAGATATTTGGCACATAGCATCATCTACAGGTCCTCTATCAAGTTTGTTCAAATTATGCCCCTGGGGTCAAAATTGGCCCCGCCCGGGGGGTCTCAGTTTTACATAGAGTTATATAGTGAAATTTTCAAACGTCTTCTTCTCTGAAACCAATGTGGCCAGAGCTTTGATATTTGGCATGGTGACACTTCTAGATGCCCTTTACCAAAATTGTTCAAATGGTTCTGGTCCGTTGCATAACTAGGTCACAGGAGCTAAAAATAGATTTTTTCAATGAAAACTTAAAAAAATCTTCTTGTCTGAAACTACAAGGGCCAGAGCTTAGTTATTTGGCACATAGAATCGCCTACAGGTCCTCTATCAATTTTGTTCAAATTATGCCCCTTGGGTCAAAATTAGCCCTGCCCCGAGGGTCACAGTTTTACATAGAGTTATATAGTGAAATTTTCAAACGTCTTCTTCTCTGAAACTAATATGGCCAGAGCTTTGATATTTGGCATAGTTACACTTCTAGATGTCCTATACCAAAATTGTACAAATGGTTCTAGTCCGTTGTATAACTAGGTCACAGGAGCTAAAAATAGATTTTTTTCAGTGAAAACTTAAAAAAATCTTCTTGTCTGAAACTACAAGGGCCAGAGCTTAGTTATTTGGCACATAGAATCGCCTACAGGTCCTCTATCAAGTTTGTTCAAATTATGCCCCTTGGGTCAAAATTAGCCCTGCCCCGAGGGTCACAGTTTTACATAGAGTTATATAGTGAAATTTTCAAACGTCTTCTTCTCTGAAACTAATATGGCCAGAGCTTTGATATTTGGCATAGTTACACTTCTAGATGTCCTATACCAAAATTGTACAAATGGTTCTAGTCCGTTGTATAACTAGGTCACAGGAGCTAAAAATAGATTTTTTTCAGTGAAAACTTAAAAAATCTTCTTGTCTAAAACTACAAGGGCCAGAGCTTAGACATATGGCACATACCATCGACTATAGGTCCTCTATTAAGTTTGTTCAAATTAAGCCCCTAGGGTCAAAATTGGCCCCACCCCGGGGGTCAGTTTTTTTGCATAGAGTTATATAGAGAAAATTTCAAACGTCCTCTTCTCTGACTCTAATATGGCCAGAGCTTTTATATTCTGTATGGTGACACTTTTAAATATACTTTACATATTTTGTTCAAATTGTTACGGTCTGTTGCATATCTAGGTCAGTCCTGGACATAAATCAATATCTCCATTTTTCCAGTTATTCTCAGGTGAGCGAATATGCCCCATGGGGCTCTTGTTATGTCTCTAATTTATTCATTGACTGAACAAAACAGTTCCAATTTACACTGTTATTAATAAGTATCATAAGAAATAGTTTCTATATTCTTGAAGATGGTAGGTTAAAGCAGGCTAAAAGTAAAGCAGAATGTGTCTTAAGGCACATTCTGCTTTACTTTCAACCGGCTTTAAGTGGTCACCTATCTTCAATACTAGAAACAGGCTATGGGGTAATGGGTTAAACATACATGTGTAGTTGGATGAAGGGGACATGAAAGGCTTGATTCATAAATGAAACCATTGTTTACACATTAAGGCCATAAGATTGTAAACTGCTGAGTAATTTACCTTTTTTTTTATCCTTGTCCTGCTTAACGCTTTTAATGTTGTGTGATATTTTGGTCTGCCACAATTGTAATTTGCTAGTGTTTTACTTTAAAGAGTAGGAGTATCAAACTGTTTTGATCCTAATGAAACGCTGAGTTATTTGCTGTTTCTTGTAGATCTAAACAGTTGACAAAGGTTTTACTTTTAGCATGAAATGATAGAAAGATGCATATTTTCACTGCGGAACCTACAAGCAAGTGACAAACATGTAGAATACATGCAATTTAACAACTTAACAAGGCAAAGTTGTGTTAACCCTTTCCTTTATAGCATGTTTGCAGAGTTCAAATCAGGTGACTGCATAAAGCATATACTGTACTGAAAGTACATGATTGTAGGAGATGGCTGATAATATTTCAGCCTGCTTTAACCCATTACTCCATAAAATGCCTTTTTACACATTCAATTTATTACTCCTGAAGAAAATAGTTCCATTTTATGCAGTCATTAATATGCTCAATAAGAAGTGTATTCTAGAAAATAGTTTTGATCGACTTACAGTTTTGCAAATACAGCGTTCCCTCTCTACAACGACACCCACTGGGAGACAAACAATGTGTGCGTTGTTCGGAGGGAGCCGTTATACGGAGGGAAATGGGCTTACATTTGCAAACAGCTTAAATCAAGATCAGACGCCGGGTAACACGGCGTCTGATCTGGATTCAAGCTGTTTGTCACTCGTCATTAAGTTTTTTCTGTCAAAATGTCCATTATGTAACTTTGAGAAAAGCAGCAGACGACAATTATAAGTAAACGATATTACAGCCGTGAATCAGGTTGAACATAATTGTCATGTTAAGGGAACTGCGACAAGGGTCGTTGTAGGGAGGGAGTCGTTGTTGGGAGGACCGTTGTAGAGAGGGAACACTGTACGCACCATAAGAAATATTTTCTATATCCTAGCAGATGGTAACTCAAAGCAAGCTGAAGGTAAAGCAGAATGTGACTTAACCTTTTCATTCTCAATGATGTCATAAAGCCTATTTGCAAACAGTTTTGATCCTGATCAGACGCCATGTTATGCGCATCTGTCTGATCAGGATCAAAACCGTTTGCTACTTGTTTTGAAATTACGTCAGTTATACTCCCTTAACTCTTTCCTCCCTAAAACATTAAATGAACAATTCCTATTTCCATTTTGGTATAGTCCATTTCTGACTTTTAAGGGTTGTTTTTGTCAATGTTTGGCATTATTACAAACAGTGAAGACCCTGATCAGAGGGCTCCTTTTGGAGCCCTCTGATCTGGGTCTTCACTGTTTGCACAGGACAAGTGTTCTATTCACATGTACACTGTTTGAAAACGACGCCTATATGCGGGACTAGGGTTCAAAGGGTTAAATCTAACTTTGAAACGCTATTGCAGACAACAATATTGACGGAGACGAGAATATGGCAGTGAAGGGGTAAAAACCTCACGATAAATTTGATCATGAAGGGTTAAGGCACATTCTGCTGTACTTGCAATTTACCTTGTGTTCAGTTCCCTTCTTTTAAACGGAAGGGACCAACAACTTCACCACTGTAGGTAGTAAATCTTGTAACATGATAAATAATGGTCTCACCGGCGTCATAATAACATGATATTACTGACAAGTCTCACTCAATAACAGATTGCATGCAGTACGTGGGGGCAAAAGCCAACAGCAGTAAATCCTGCACTTCACCAGATATGTCATATCTCTTTGCAGGCTAGCTGTGAAATTATGATTACCTTTGCAAACAGTTTGGATCCTGATGAGACGCCGCGTTACGCGGCGTCTCATCAGGATCCATACTGTTTGACACTCTGACACTGTTTTGCAAAGAAATTTAGAAAATCCTTATTTTAGAACAGTAGCAGATGAAAATAATTGAAGACAAAAAATTACCCAGCACTCAAAGAGTTAAGTTTCAATCGTTATCCTATCAATGTATTGTCACTGTCAAAATTGTCAACTCTTTGCACTCGTTCACTTTCATCTCTTTGATTGGTGATGGCAAAACCTTTATTAGCTTTGCAATCCAGACTGTTTTACTCTCTGGCTCTACATTTTGGAGAAAAAAAAGTACATTGTATTTTTAAAACAGTACCAAATTACTTTTGATGGTGACAGTATTAATTAACTTTCTAAGATTTTATGTAAGTTATATTGAGGCTTAAGTATAGATAGCTTAACACAAGGTGAAAAGTAAAAGCTTCCTTTGGAGCTCTGTGCTTTACTTGAGCCTTTATTTAGAGCTCTATGGATCATAAAATGGCTGCTAATGCTGTTTGATGACATTTAATTGTAGAAACATTAGTCAGTGTGCCAGACAGTAACAATCCTGAACACAATTTGCATGCCCTTTTACTTTTAAACCCTTTACTCCATACTTGTCCATAGCCTGTTTCTTTGTTTTGAAGACAGATAGCCACTTAAAGCAGGTTGAAAGTAAAGCAGAATGTGCCTTAAGGCACATTCTGCTTTACTTTCAGTCTGCTTTAAGCTTCTATCTGTTAGGATTTAGAAAATATTTCTTATGGTGCATCATTTACATAACTATATAAGTCAGAACTATATACTTTCGTGGAGGAATAAATTAATGACTGGTTAACACGGAACCATTTTCTTCAGTGGAGGAATAAATTAAAGGTTTGAAAAGGAAATGAATTAACCTTTTTCCCCCCCATAGCTTGTTTCCAGTTTATAGGACAAATGTTCGAGTAAAGTATCCACCTTTCCGAATACAGAGGCACTTTTCTATGCTTCTTTAAGAGGCAGTGATAACAGCTATTCTATGAGGAATAAGTTAATGTGTTACAAGACACTTCCATTGGGGAAGGTGTTAAAGTGGCCTCTCTGATCTGGATGAAAACTGTTTGAAACACCTATACAGTGTTGCCTTGCAGAATAAGGGTTTATCCATTAGTAATATTATACAGACATGTGAGGTAAATGAAGTGAAATGCTAAATCTAGAGTGAATGTGACAACTGCTTTGAAATATTAATAAATTGCACGACTTATACAGTTGATCGCTTACTAAAGCGACCACTCAAATGGAGACCATTAAGTTACCTTGATTACAGGTGCTTGCTTAATGCATTGAAGGTAGAAATTGTGCATAAAGCTCCAAAAGCAGGTTTTCTGCATTACTTTCACTTTGGGTTAAGCAGTCACATGACTTTAAATATATCCATGCAAATTCTATAAATACAAGTATTGAGCAGGGGAGTTCCTTTGCATTGCACTATTAGCATTACATAGCAAATACAGTCGTAACTCGATACTACAAACTCGCTTAAATCAATCTTACCAGTATTTCATAAGTAGAATTTTTATAATTCGATCTCATTTAAGTCGAACATATCCGTATTTCAAAGTTAAAACGTGGCTAAGCCACGTTTTAACTTTGAAATATTGGTATGTTCAAACAAACGGGAGTTGGTAGAATCAAGTTTTTACTGTAGTATGTAAAATATTGCAGACTTGGTTCAATTGAGTCTAGTTCATGAGCATTTCTGAAAAGTGCAACATTGCTCAAATGTGCTGAAATGATCCCAAAGGACCAGAAAGTATAACAACACTGAGAATGAAGTAGATGGGAATGGAATATATATACAGTAAAACCCCTCCAATCTGGAACCTCAAAATACCTGAATTCTCTGTAAACAGAACAAACAATTTGGTCTATTTGCAACCCTTCTTTATTTTAAATTTCACCATAAATAGACACTTTTCATGAAAATGTATCATCAGAAGTATTTTCTATATTCTAGCAGATGATAGCTTAAAGCAGGTTGAAAGAAAAGCAGAATGTGCCTAAAGGCACATTCTGCTTTACTTTCAACCTGCTTTAAGCGATCAACTATCTTCCATTCCAGAAACAATATATTGGTTAAAACCCCTCTAAACCAGAAACCCCTTTAAACCGGATATTTGTTTTGTCCAAACACTTGTCTGGTTTAGAGGGTTTTCACTGTATAACTACATGTATAACTAGAAACAAATTATTTGAAGTACATTTGAAAACAGTCTTGATTCATATCAAGCTCCAAGTAATTTGGGATCTGATCAGGATCACAGGTACTTGACACATACTTTATTATCTATGAACCCCCTCCCCCCATAAAAAAAAAAAAAATTTTTTTTTTTTACTATACTTCTATTATAGATACAAGGTAAACAGCGCAATTCGACACCTAGTCTTTACTATCCACTTAAACTGATGCTAAAATAGACTCGATCGCCGATATTCTCTTGTGGTACCCTCGGGAAAAGATTAATTTATCAATATCTACTTTTTATTTCACCAAATTCCGTCAAATAACGCCACAGTACGTGAATTATAACGAAAATAAGCTTCAAAAAGTTTTATGTCGTTCTCTTGGTACAGAATTTATTGCCCAAAATAAGGGGTAATCTAGTCGGTTTGCACATTTAACGGCCTTTACGGCTGGAACTTTCACCTAATTTCATTAGTGCAAATGCGTTTGTGTCGGAACATGACCCTCTTCACTATCAGCTATATGAAATATACATGTAATTTGGCACGAAATTGACAAGTGAAAGACTCATTTCATTTTCAATGCCATTTTGAATACCGGAATGAATCGAATGAACGGAGCGATCTCATTGGTCAAAATTAAACAGGTAAAGTTTCTTTTAATTTTGCATTCTATGTAAATTATATAAAACTGATAATATTTCATTTAAAGATGATTTATAATATTTGGTGAAAGTTCCAGTGGCATAGGCCGTTTATTGTGGACAAATAACAGATCACCCCTACATGTACATTCGTTGCTATGTACCAAGAAAACGACAAAAAACTTTTTGAAGCTTATTTTCGTTATAATTCACGTACTGTGACGTTATTTGACGGAATTTGATGAAATAAAAAGTAGATATTGATAAATTAATCTTTTCCCGAGGGTACCACAAGAGAATATCGGCGATCGAGTCTATTTTAGCATCAGTTTAAGTGGATAGTAAAGACTAGGTGTCGAATTGCGCTGTTTACCTTGTATCTATAATAGAAGTACAGTAAAAAAAAAAAAATTTTTTTTTTTTTTTTTAAGGGGGGAGGGGGTTCATAGATAATAAAGTATGTGTCAAGTACCTGTGATCAGGATCCAGACTACATTTTTTCCGTCTCTTGGATTGTTTTACTGGGATTTACTGAAAAATTGACTACCCAAACTGTGTTGACCATGCATTCAACCAGGAAATGTGCATGTGCTACTGAAATGAAACAATTTCCCCAGGAAGTCTGTTTAATAATTATTTAAATACATTTCCTGCAACATTTATATGCATTTCTTGCAACATGTACATGCATCTGCAAGTTGAAGATTGTCACTGGACTATCTAACTTCACTCATTAGCCTGTTAGGAGTACATTGGTCCTGTACAAACAATGTAGACCCTGATCAGAGGGCTCCCTTATTGGCTCTTTGATCAGGGTCTGCACTGTTTGTCATTTTGCAATATATTGTTAAAATCAATCCTAAATAGTCAAAAATGGACTAGACTTAATTGGAAATTAGAATTGTCCATTAAAAGTTTCAGGGGTAAATTAGTTAACAAAGTTTGACTGTACTCCCCACCAGGTGCCCTGTTTTGTTTATGGGCCTATTATCTGCTTATTACATTATTAAAATTAATTTAAAACACAGGTATTACACAAAAGTTTATGCCTTTTGGAAAGTAAAATTTCTTGTTTAAAAAACTAATTAATTATTAAAATAGCTTTTCATGCTAATGAATGAAGTCATTATAAGGCTAAAAGTAGAGCAGATCTCCTTATAACACTTTACCCAATAAGCTGTTTATAATATTAAAGACAGGTGATCACTTAAAGTAGGTTGAAAGTAAAGAATACGCCTTAAGGCACATTCTGCTTTACTTTCAGCCTGCTTGATACATGTACTATATATATATGTAACCACCTGCTAGGCTATATAAAATATTTGTTATGGTAATTGTTCATGAGGGTAAAAACTGGAACTATTTTCTTCAGCGGAGGAATGAATTAAATACGCTAAAAGTCGCTGCTATGGGGGAAAGGGATAAAGGAGTATTCTCAATAATTCTGCCTGACTTTCAGCCTGCATTAAGCAAACAGATTGGATCCTTATCAGATGCATGACTATATAAATTGGAACCATTTTCTTCACTGCGGAATAAATTAATGGATTAAAAATGTAAAAAAAAATAAAAAAATCTATGGAGTAATTGGTTAGATTAACTCTTTCCTCCCTGAAACTTTAAATGGACAATTCCAGTTTCCATTTTAGTCAAGTCCATTTCTGACTTTTAAGGGTTGTTTTTGTCAATGTTTGGCATTATGACAAACAGTGAAGACCCTGATCAGAGGGCTCCTTTCGGAGCCCTCTGATCTGGGTCTTCACTGTTTGCACAGGACATTTATACTATTTAACATGTACATTGTTTGAAAAGAACGATTATTTGCGGGACTAGGGTTCAAAGGGTTAAAGAAACCTAAAAACAAGTGTCAAAAAGTATGGATCAGATCAGACATTTTGTAACAGCATCTGATCTAGATTGAAACTGATTGCAAATACCAGTAAAGTCGTGATAAGCAGGATAGGGTTAACACCTTCTCTGCCAAGCTCTATAACATTTACATATGCAAACAGTTTTGATCTAGATCAGACACTGCATTATATGTGGTGTCTAATCTGTATCCAAAGTGTCTGCACACTCATCATGCTTTTTTACCCATTACCCCATTGCCTGTTTCTTCCTTTGGAGACAGGTGGTCTAACTTAAAGCAGGTTGAAAGTAAAGCAGAATGCACCTTAAGGCGCATTCTGCTTTACCATCAGCTTGCTTTAAGCTACCATTGACTAAGATATAAGAAATATTTCTATGTTGCATATTCATGCCTGTATGAAATGGAACTATTTTCTTCAGTGGATAAATAAATTCCAGGCATAAATTGGTGTATTTATTGATGGGGTTAAGTCAGCTAGTCAAAAATTTTAAACTTTAGAAATGAAAGCCAAAAATAACTTTTCGAGCAGACAAAATGTTATGGCTGTGAAAATGGTAGACAAGTTATATAATGACATCATACAGTGGAGAAAACGTTATTCTTTCCCCAATAAACGTGTTTACGCTAAAACTATGATTTCCATTGCAAACAGTTTGGAGCCAGATCAGACGCCGGGTAACCCGGCATCTGATCAGGCTCCAAACTGTTTGCCACTCAGATAAAAAACAAAACATGTAATTAGAAATGTCAAAAAATGGTAATTTCCTTCATTTTAGCAATTTTCGCTTGCATTTCGTTTGCATTTAAATGGGAAAGAATAATGTTTTATCCACTGTAATGGCAGTGAATGTGTTAGACAAAGTTATATAATCAGGGTTCCAGATAAGGGGAGTATTTCAAAAATTAAAATCTTTATTTCTGCTTTAAACCCTATGATGTCACTACTCATTAGAATCGTCTCGAAGAGACGATTCTAATGAATAGTCACACCATAGGATTTGGTGCTGAAATAAGTGAGAAAATGCTGGATTTGTTCAGTTTACTCCCCCTTATCTGGAACCCTGATAATGACATCATAATGACAGTGAAAGGGTTAAGGAGTGAATATCATTATTGTAATAAATGATGATGTTCATTGAGCCGACAGTATAATATTATTTAAATATTTTGTTAACAGCTCCATTAGAATGAGAAAAAAAATTATTATAAAAAAATAATTAGTATAAATGTATAGTGCAACAGCTGTCAGATTCTGTCTTCTTATTTGCATATTTACCTGCCTTTACCCGTATCATGCTAATTGCAACTTGGCATATATACAGGGCTCCAGATAAGCTGAGTATTTCAAAAATTAAAATCTTTATTTCTGCTTTAAACCCTATGGTGTCACTACTCATTAGAATCCTCTCTTCAAGACGATTCTAATAAGTAGTAACACCATATGATTTGGTGCTAAAATGAGTGAGAAATGCTGGATTTGTTCAGTTTACACCCTCTTATCTGGAGCCCTGTATATATTTAGTTGCAAACAGCTTGGATCCAGATCAGATGTCACATTACGTGGCGTCTGATCTGGATCCAAACTGTTTTACACTCATTTTTAACCGTTCGTCACTTTAAAAAGCTTAAAAACTTATTTGAATTTAATTTTGCAGACAATATTGAAGCAGACAACAATTCAGCATGATAAGGGTTAATATGCTATATCACCATGAATGATAAGTGACATTGTTGTCTTCAACAATTGTCGTCTGCTTCTGTTCTTACATTAATTTTCTTGAAGACTATGTTCTTTTAAAGACTTGGTCAGAATATCAAACAGTTTCGATCCTGCACTCTATAAAGGCAAAACTGTGATAATGTTTGCAAACAGTTAAGCGTAAAGCGGCATCTCATCAGGATCTACACTGTTATATAATACACTCACCATATTTTACTCTTTTTTTTTTGTTACTTCTATTTTTAGAACAGTAGCAGACAACAATTGCTGCAGATGACAATATTACTAAGCATTCAAAAAGTTTTCCTTACCTGATATATTTTAGACTCTCAGGCTATAAGACATTCAGTCTTTGAGATTGAGGATAATATAATGCAGGAGAACATTAATGCAGAAAGCTCCTCCTGACATCAATTTTGTTCTGCATTCACCTATAATTAGATACCATTATTTTAGTTCTTTTAATAGTGACTCTTAACTCATTACCCCATTATTTCGACTTTTGGGGCCTTTTAAGATATATGGCTGCTTTCTGCTGGACACAATTATGTAGAATGTCGTTCAGGGCCTTTCTGCATAATTTTTGTCCTGCATTCACCCATTACCCCATAGCCTGTTTATGATTTTATACTTTAAGCAGGATGAAAGTAAAGCAGAATGCATCTGAATGCGCATTCTGCTTTACTTTCAGCCTGCTTTCAGCTACAATCTGCTAGTATATACAACTATGTTTTAAGCAGTATATAAATGACTGCATAAATTTGAACTGTTTTCTTCAGTGGAGGAATAAATAAATGGCGTAAAAAGGTGTATTTATTGGGTAATGGGTTCAGTAGTAACATGTCTGAGCAATTGCATGAATTTAGCAACCACCTGTTTGGACATACCACAAATGAGTTTTCTTCTTTTGGCTTATGGGGGTACAGCGCTCCCTCTCTACAACGACATCCAACGGGAGACAACAATTGTGTACGTTGTTCGGAGGGAGTCGTTAGAGGGAGGGAAATCGGCTTACATTTGCAAACAGCTTGAATCCAGATCAGACGCCGCGTTACGCGGCGTCTGATCTGGATTCAAGCTGTTTGTCACTCCTTATTAAGTATTTTTCTGTCAAAATGTCGAATATGTAATTTTGAGAAAAACAGCAGACGACAACTTTAAGCAGACGATATGAAAGCAGTAAAAGCGTTAGACATAATTGTCTTGTTTAGGGAACTGCGACAAGAGTCGTTGTAAGGAGGGAATCGTTGTTGGGAGGGCCGTTGTAGAGAGGGAACACTGTATTTCAAAAACTAAAATCCTTATTCCTCCACCAAATCCTATGATGTGAAAACTCATAAGAATTGTCTCATTGTGACCATCTTTATCACATAACTTGTGGTCTGGGAGTAGAATAAAGCCATTATATAAATATCGTAATCAACTAGTGAAATATTGTTTTTGGCTCCAGCCAAACCCTCCCATCCACAAGTGCTGCACCTATCATGACACCAAATGACGTCATTTGCAATAATGTTACCGTAAACAATGTCAGGTTTTGGCAGAAAATCTATATACCTGCTGCTAGATTAAGATATTATATATTTTGTCTGGCCATTTTTATTTTCAGACTAAAGAACACAATGAAAAGTTATGGGTACAGAAGAACAACAATCACAGAGGGATCAAAATAGTCCCAGTAGACGGTATGTACATGATGTACAGTGGAGAAGACGTTATTCTTTCCCATTGAACACTTTTATGCTAAAACTCTTAAGTCCATTGCAAACTGTAAGGAACTAGATCAGACACCGAATAACCTTGGCATCTGATCACTCATCAGAATCCAAACTGTTTCCCACTCTGATTAGAATAAATTTTCAGAATTATCAATAAGTTGTAATACTCTACATTTAATAGCAATGCATGTGTGTTTCATTTGTGTATAGAGGAAAGGATAAGGTCTTCTCCACAGTATCTTCTTAACCAATTACCCTATAAATACACCGTTTTACGCCTTTAATTTATTCCTCCACTGAAGAAAATAGTTCCACATTACAGTCATGAATGTGTACCATTAAAAAAAGTTTCTATATGCATTCATCGGGGCATCCGTGGCCTAGTGGTATAGTCACTGTGACTTACATCACTAAGCTCCTCACCGCTGTGAGTTCGAATCCCAGTAGGGTCGTTCGGATTTTTCATGTGGGGAAGCCTTCCAGCTGGCTTGCGGAAGGTCGGTGGTTCTACCAAGTTGCCGATTTGTGCCTGAAACAGTGCATAAACGACTTTTGGGGTCTTCCTCCACCTATAATTGGCTGGACGTCGCGATATGACTGAAATACTGTTGAAAACGACGTAAAATAAAAAACAAACAAACAAAAACAAAACTATATGCATTCATGGATATGTATTGTAAGAAATATTTTCTACATTCTAGCAGATAGTTGCTTAAAGCAGGCTGAAAGTAAAGCAGAATGCACCTTGAGGCACATTCTGCTTTACTTTCCCCAAAATACACCTTTAATTTATTCATCCACTGAAGACAATAGTTCCACTTTATACAGTCATGAATTCATTCAATATGAAACAGTTACTAAATCCAAGAAGACAATAGCCTAAAGACGCATTCTGCTTTACTTTCAACCTGCTTTAAGTGGTCACTTGTCTTCAAAAATTAAAAATAGGCTATGGAGTAAAAGGTTAATGAAAATTTCTACAACATGTGTTTGTAGATTACTTTAGTAATAACTGTCAAGTTTACCTCTATCTATCTATCTATCTTCCTTTTAGTCAAACCCCTTGTGGGGACCTAGACTTTGACGCGCGTCACATGCCGAGAAAGTTAATAAGAAAATATAAAAGGAGTGTTTAAAAGATAAGAAAGTAGTTTGTTAAAATATAGATAAAAACAGGACCCAAGTACAGTAAAACCTCTTTATACAGAACACTAAAATGAAGGCTAATTGATTGTATAAAGACAGGTGACAGCTTAAAGCAAGATGACAGTAAAACAGAAAGCTCCTAAAGGAGCTTTCTGTTTTATCTGTCACCTTGTTTTAAGCAGTCACCTGTCAAATACACCTAATAATCCATATGATTTAGTGGTTGTTAAAGAGAGGTTTTACTGAAACAACCTCAATTCAACATGGGTGAAAGTTTTCCGTATTGTGACGGAATTCCGTATTTCCGAAATTGCCGAGGGTCATTTTTCCAGAACGTGTAAATCCGTTGAGAAATTCGCGGGGGGGGGGGGGGGGGGGTAGGGGTAGGGGTAGAGGATGTCTTTGATTGAAAAATCAAAATCGAAGGTGATTTCGAGAGCTGTCAAATTAGTTGAAATTACGGTGTCAATGTTCGCCAATGTTATCGTTCGGCCCTATCGTTCGTCGTACTATAACGGTAACGGCAAAATCCGAGTGAACCAAAACAAATCTGACTGGTTGCCGAATTAGGTTGCTACACGCACGCGGACAGCGTTGAAAACACGGAAACCAGTCTCTGACCAAACATTTCCGTAGTTGATTTCAATAATATGACAGGCTTGCTTAAAATAACGAGGTAAGCAAATTTATGAGGGGGCTGTTTGTGATTTTGATTCTGTTGCCGATAATTTGCCGTAGCGGTACGAAAAACTTCTTTTGGAAAATCTAAAATCTCTTTCTTCGGAGTCTTACTAGGCGCTCATTGTTTTATGAATCATCCGAACGCTAAACGCTAAACTATATCACGCGGAACGCTTCGTATTTTATCATTGGTGCATCAAAATTCAATTAGCTCATTTTGTCATCAGTTTTCGCGAATTTAAAATACCGGCGTATCTGTCAAATGCAGCTGAATGGTTAACTTTAATGAAACGCAAACTAAACAAAATTAGGAGATTGAATAGGAAATTCGGCTGAAAATCCGATTTTATTATAAAACAAGTAGCTTACTCAGTACTGAAGTATTAATGTCACCTTTTTTAATTTTTCACATTACATATTATTGGACTGTTAAACAATCCGTTTTCTATGGCTATAAAGTATTGAAAAGGTATTTTAATAGCATTCTTATCATTAAAGTAATTGATAGTAACCATCTAATTCATTAAGTAAAGAAATATTTATCTGATTTGGGTAACCCAAGATTAAAATTTAGTCTAGCATCACAGCTTTGAAACAGTTTAGAAAAATCAAAATGTATAAAATTGAACCACTAAAATCATTTTTAGGGAGGCCTCTTGTTCCATCAACTATGGGAAGGTTTCCCTCTCCCATCATAGCCTACTGCTTTAAATTTTGTGCCACTTAGTTTTAACTTTCTGAAAGCAAATTGAACATGAAAATGAGAGCTAAAATAAACTCACACACAGATCACGGTTAGAAATCGTTTATCAAGAAACCATTTATCAATCAAATAAAGTAGACATGGCACAGAGGTAAGTTATTTACTTTATGAGTAAATCCTTTGAGCAGAGAGAGGGAGGTATTTTCATTAGGATAAGTGAGATGCCTATCCCTACCCCTCTCAAATGTCATGCCTTTAAATGTACAAAACTTTAGAATGGCCTGTACACATAATAATGAAAAAATATTTCTTAAATATATTTATAGGGTAACCCAAGTCCCATGCCATTTTTAAAAAAATCATTTTATGAGGTGGAAGTATGTGGTCAGCACCTGCCCCTTCATATATATAATCATAAGCATGCACCTATGCACTGGTCTGTATAAATGAAATATAGGTGTCAAAACAGGATCAGACAGGACTGGGTGTTTTCTGTGACAATGGCTTTTAGTATCTGTACCATAGTTTAACTATATTCAACTGAAAAGTACTGACAACAATGATTTATTTGAATACTCTAAACTGTTAACTGAAAGCAAGGGCCAGAGATGAATTATATGTACATCTATCCTGTACGAACAGTGTAGACTAAGATCAGAATGTTCCCATCAGAACCTTCTGAACGGGATATGTACAGTATCCTTGCAAAAGCTTATACAACCAGAGTCAGTTTTTATGGTAATGCTTGACTGGAAATAGAGTATGCTCTAAATGTTTTGTATTGGATCTAGTATTTACATGTCATAAGTTTTAAGTGTCAGTGATACAAAATCTTATACATACAGCTTTATAACACAGTATAATGATAGAAAACCTAAATACCATCTCATATTTTTCTCCCTTGGAGCTAACTCATACATGGACCTAACTAGAAACATATTTTTGTGGCCTTACAATGATAATTGTAAAAGCAAAGTGCTTATAATTTACTTTGGAGTATAACAGTTTGCTGAAAGCAATTTCCATCTTTTGTTAAATAAAATCAAAATTAAGATTTATTTTTCAATCCTTGGAAAACATTTATGCTTATGACCAAGAAAATTATTTTTATATTTTTCCATTGCTTGTCATTTTCAAACAATTTTCCAACAGTTTCAGACCTTCAAAATGCTTAAAACCCAGGAGCTTCCGGGGGCCTCCGGCCCCCTGGTCCCCCAGCCAGGGCCTTGCCCTGGACCCACTGGGGGTCCTAGCGGCCCCCAAGCCCCCAGCATAGTTTTCAGTATTTTCAGTTTTGCCAACTTTCACCCATGATTCAACTCTTTGCATGCTGGGTTATATTTTCGACTGCAGCATTTGTCGTCTGCTATTGTCCTTAAAATAGATTTTTCTCAATTTCTTTTCAAAACATGGTCAGAGTGTCAAGCAGTTTGGATCCTGATGAGACGCCACGTTAGGCGGCGTCTCATCTGCATTCAAACTGTTTGCAAAGGATATATCCGCCACTAGCATGCAAAGAGTTAAAGAAATGACAAATTTTGAGTCAAAACTTTTTGTCAGTTATTTGAAAGATTCAGGGTTTATAAGTCTCTGAAAGGTGACAAATTAGTTTGTCATTTTAGCCATTACTCCATAGATCATACACCTGTAGTTTAAATTAAGTAAGTTGGTAATTTATTCCTCCACTGAAGAAAATGATTTCACTTAATTAATACAATCATGAATATGCACCATAAACAATAATTTCTGTATTCTAGCAAATGGTAACTTAAAGCAGGCTGAAAGTAAAGCAGAGTGTAGTTTAAGACTCATTCTGCTTTACTTTCAACCTGCTTAAACAATTACCCTCTAGCCTGTTTCTGGTTTTGAAGACAGGTGACCACTACAAGCATTTTTAAAGAAAAGCAAAGTCTGCCTAAAGACACATTTGCTTTACTTTCAGCCTGCTTTAAGCTATCATCTTCTAGGGTAAAGTAAATATTTCTAATGATGATATTCATGACTGTACTTAGTGGAACATTTTTTTCAGGGAAGGAATAAATTAAAAGTGTAAAAGGCATATTTATTAAGTAATGGGTTAAGTGGTCACCTATGCTCTTACAAACTCACTTGCATAATTTCAGTAGGCCATATTCACAAGACACGAAAGACAACTGCTATTAATCTGTTTCAAATTCGACCAAATTACTCCCCTTTCATATAAACAGGAAGAATGGATTGTTTCCGTCTTTTTGTACATATGAATTCGAATTTTTACCATAAATCAGACATTTTTTTTTAAAAGTTCATGTAATATCCTTGCTTTTCATATACGGTTTCTATAGTAAACATAGGAGTTTTCGTGGTAAGCAAGTAATTTTTTGAAAACGAAAGTACACAATATGCACTGCGTCCCTCTGTCAAAGCGAGTACATCGCAAATGCCAACACGAAACGGTACACACTTATCATGATATGATTATCATCAGATTTATTATCAGTTAGAACAATTTAAATGAGTAAATAAACAAGACATATTTGCCGTCTAGTATGGGAATAGGCTTTGAATTGATTTGTGCCGCTATGTAGTGACAACATTTAAATGAATGATAGTGTGGCAAACGGCATGTGCTCGCACTGACTTGCGCTGTGTTGCAAGCGCATATAGCAATAGTTTGTAAGTGCTTTGATATCTTCAAACTAGAAACAGACTATGAGATATTGTTTCATCATTACAACAAGACATCTAATTGCACGGAATTCTTGTTAGATAATTAATATTTAATTTCACTGTCTTTTCAGAGCTGGACTTGGAGACTGATGGAACATTTGTTCAAGAATACATTTCAAAACCACTACTTATAAACAAAAGGTAATAGCATTAATGATTATAAAGTGGTTAAATTAGGGCTCCATTCAGGAGGTAGCAATCATGTAAAATATTTCAAAAATTTCTTCTTTGTGTTACCTAAACATAGTACCATGTGACCAATGTTAGTATTTATGGCGTAAGCATATCTAAATACGCAACGAATATGCCAGGGACGGAAAATGACCAAGTCCGTTACATCCCTGGGACAGAATAAAAAAGAGCGATTTTAACCCTTTCCCCCATGGAAGCGCCTTTTAGCACATTTAATTTATTCCTGCACTGGTAAAAATAGTTCTAATTTATACAGTCATGAATATGTTTCATAAGAAATATTATTTCTATATTCTAGCAGATGATAGCTTAAAGCAGGCTGAAAGTAAAGCAGAATGTACTTAAAGTGCATTTTGCTTTACTTTCAACCTGCTTTAAGTGGACACCTATATTCAATACTAGAGATATGCTATGTGGGAAAGGGTTAATAACCCTTAATGTGAAATTAACATAGAATAAATGAATTGACTCTTAGCTGTTGTTTATTTGACTCAGTCTCGGTCCACGTTTTATAGCTATATGCTCCAGAATTAAAATGAGGCTGTCACTCTAGTCTAATAATATGAAAAATCTGGGTTTCCCCATATATTGTCACTGTCTGTATCAGACTGGTAGTATTTTTACTCCGATTTTGTAAACAATCGAGAAGCAGTCATTTCCCAGTCGAGAAGTTCTCCCTACTGTAGTTATCATGGGGTCTTCATAAAAAAAGCCAAACACACAAGAAACTTTCAAGACATGTGGCTGAAGACATGGCCATTTAAATACTGGTTAGTAAATGAAAACTATCCTGATACAAACCAAATTAAAACGTGCTGCCTGTTATTATGTGGAGCTATGATATACTAAATGTGTGCTCTTTCATTTCAGGAAGTTTGACATTGGCGTGTACACATACATCACCTCTGTAGACCCACTAAGGATATACATTCTATCTAATGATGTATTAGTAAGGTGAGATTGCCACAGGGCTGTCATTTCTCCGGATTTTTCCTAAATCTTCGGATTTTTTTCTAGAACATGGTAGCTTAAAGCAGGCTGAAAGTAAAGCAGAATGCGCCTTAAGCATTCTGCTTTACTTCCAGTATGCTTTAGGTAGTCACGTGTCAACAAAACTAGAAACAGGTGACCGGGTAAAGGTACGATTCGTAAAATCGCACTTGAAAAATGCAATTTTGAAAATCTTTGGATTTTTCTAGAAAAATCTAGAAACTAGAAAATATTTCTTATGGTACATTTTCATGACTGTATAAAGTGGAACTATTTTTTAAGCCACTTTTTAAACGAAATTGTTCGACAATTGTGAAAGCGAAAGTACATGATTTACCCCGTGTTGAGCCCCAAGTTTACATCAAACTCATTAACGAAACAGTTTCCCGTACGATGACGTCACTGATTTATTGATTTGACGTCATACGAATTACGTCTTTGCTCCCGATTTTGGATTATTGTTCTTCCGTTGAGTGGTTGGCGACAAATTGGACTGCCGGAATTTAACGATAGGACACGATTGACTACGATTTTTGGGGAGCCCTACGGGGAAAATTCATAATAAAAGCGCGCATGTCGATAATCCCACTGCTTAAAGCAGTGAAATTACCGAGTGATAATCCACTGCTATTTCGTGGTAATCCACCGAAAAGCATAAATAAATATTTCTAAAGATCTTGATGTTTGTTATAATCTTCCCTGAGTTTTGCTGTTTAATTGATTTTCTTTTACATAAAAAAGGGTTCACCCTTACCATGCCGTAATAATGTCTGAAAAATTGTTGAATTAAGATTGATACATTCTTGAATTACAGAAACCTAAAGACAAGTGTCAAACAGTTTGGATCCAGATCAGAGGCTGTGTTACGCCACATTGATCTGGATCCAAACTGTTTGTAAATGAAAGGTTCCAGATAAGAGGAGTATTTCAAAAGCTAAAATCTTTATTTCTGCTTTAAAGCCTATGGTGTCACTGCTCATTAGAATCGTCTCAAAGAGACGATTCTAATGAGTAGTAACTTTATAGGATTAGGTGCTGCATGAGTGAGAAAATGTTGGATTACTTCCTCTTATATGGAGCCCTGTAAACACCAGTCAAGTCATGATTGGCAGGCAAAGGGTTAATTGTGTATTAAATTTCTATACAGGTTCTGCGCGTCTGATTACTACCCCTTCAATTCTGCAGACACTAGCAAGTATGTGGTCAGTGACAACTATACCCCTGTATGGAAGGTAATTATCAATAGGGCTCCAGATAAGTGGAGTATTTCAAAAACTCAAATCTTGATTTCTGCATTAAAACCTATGGTGTCAAAAAGACGATTCTAATGAGTAGTAACACCATAGGATTTGGTGCTCAAATAAGTGAGAACATGTTGGATTTGTTCAGTTCACTCCCTCTTATCTGGAACCTTTAACAGGTGACCACTTAAAGCAGGTTGAAAATCAAGCAGAATGTACCATAATGCGCATTCGTCTTAACTTTTAACCTGCTTAAGCTACCATGTGCTAGGATATAGAAAATATTTCATTTTGTGTGTATTCGCAACTGTATGAAATGAAACTAATATTCTTTAGGTAAGAATAAATTAAAGACTTAAAAAAGTTGAATTTAAAAGTGTATTATGGAGTTATGGGTTAAAAATTTCTGTTGTTACCTCTCAAGCGTACATTCATTGGTTGTGATGAAGGAGGTGGCCACTTAAAGCAAGATAAAAGTAAAGTAAAGCGTTTTTAAATGACTTTTCTGATTTACTTTTATCTTGCTTTAAGCAGTCACCTGCTTTAAACACAAATTATTTTGCACATATGGCTATGAAGAAACAGGTTAAAACAGAATATGACAGTGAGCCAGATTGGTCAAATTTTTGTTGGACTTCACACAATCATGTACTTGTATGTACTATGAAAGAAAACCCCACAGAAAATTCAGTGATCTTCTTTCCTTTCAGCTACCTGCATTGAAGGATATGTACTCCAAACAGTCATTCAGCTTCAAGGAAACTTTACACAGATACATGTTAAGCCAAGGTTAGTCTAGGTTTTTAAAGTCATGTTATGTTTTCAGAATAAATGAAATAATGTAATGATTTAGTCCCTATTTGAAGTTCCTTACCCAATAGCCTGTTTCTAGTTTTGACGGCAGGTGACCACTTAAAGTAGGTACATTCTGCTTTACTTTCAAACTCTTTTAACCCTTTACCTGATAGCCTTTTTATAGTATTGAAGATAGATGGCCACTAAAAGCAGTTTGAAAGTAAAGCAGAATGCGCCTTAAGGCACATTCTGCTTTTCTTTCAGCCTGCTTTATGCTTTCATGTGCTAGAATAAAAAAAAATTCCCTTTACTTAAGAAATAATCTATGTTCTACCGTTGTGAAACGGTATTTTACAACGGTTGGGAGTTGTGGTGCGCAGGAATTGACCACGAAGGCCGAAGGCCTGAGTGGTCAATTCCTGCGCACCACAACGACCGACCGTTGTAAAATATCGTTTCACAACGGTAGAACATAGATTATTTCGATTCTAATATGACCAGATTTAAAGAAATTCATTAGAAAGGAAATCAGATTTTCCGTACTTATTTCCTCAGCGGATGAAGTTTTTCGACCGAATAACTTTTTCCGCGACATTACAAGAATCTAACACCCATAAGCAAATTTACGTTTATCGATCCACAATCTGGCATAGAACAAACATTACACCAAACAAGACAGAATAATGAGAAAATTACTGTAACGTTACTGGTTAAAAGTATATGGTCTTTATGGGCTATATGAATAACGAAAGAAATTTAAAAACATAACGTATGAACGCATGAGGTCACGTCATGTCATATAACCGCGGGAGGAGCGGGGTAGGGAAGAGCGTGGTATAACGTCTCAGGTATACCACGATAGACCTGTTCTTTGTTTATAGAGACGAATTCACGTGTCATGTTAGAATTAATATTCATGACTGATTAAACCGGAGCTGTTTTCTTCAGCGGAGGAATAAATCATAGTCGCTAAATGGCGCTTCTATGGGGAAAAGGGTTAAGCTGCCATTTGCTAGGATATAGACAATATTTCTTGTTGTGTATATTCTTGACTGTATAAAATGTAACTAGTTTCTTCAGTGGAGGAATAAGTTTAATACACTAAAAGATGTGTTTATGGGGAACTTCTGCAATTCATTCTATGTTTGTAATCAAGCCTTTTAATCAGTATTTAACACAATTTTAACACATTTAATTTATTCCTTCGCTGAAGAAAAAAGTTCCACTTTATACAGTCATGAAAATATATCATAAATATTTTCTATATTCTAACAGATGGTAGCTTAAAGCAGACTGGAAGTAAAACAGAATGGGCCTTAATGTGCATTTTGCTTTACTTTTAACCTGCTTTAAGTGGTCACCTTTCTGCAAAATTAGACACTGGAAAAACTAGAAACAGGCTTTTGGGCAATGGTTTCAAGCAAGCAACCTTCTGCAGCTATCTTTTATCTTCATTTTCCTTCATCATCAGAGTGTCATATAGTAAAACCCAACTCAGTCGATCAATCATTTTAACCCATTACCCCATAAATACGCCTTATTACCCCTCTAATTTATCCCTCCACTGAAGAAAATAATTCCAATATATTCAGTTGTGAATATTTAACATTAGAAATATTTCTATATTCTAGCAGCTTGTAGCTTAAAGCAGGATGAAAGTAAAGCAGAATGCGCCTTAAGGCACATTCTGCTTTACTTTCAACCTACTTTAAGAAGGCACCTGTCTTGAAAACTTGAAACAGGCTACCGAGTAAAGGGTTAACGGTATTTTATAAACACATTTCTATTTTCAAAGCTAAAAAATCCTTAGATTTGTGATTAGGTTCATTTAGCAGGTAGAATGCTTTGTTATTAAAGTTCTTATTACACTGCTATAAGTATATTTGTTTACCCAGACAGTTTCGCGAACTGGACTTTGCTTGATCACTGGCAACTGATACGCGGGAACTGGGATTTACTTCCCCTTGTTGCTACAGAAAGTGGTAGCAAACAAAGGGTTAGACCTTTGTTTGCTACCCTTTGTTTGCTACTACTTCCAGTGATCAAGCGAACATTCCAATTTGCAAAACTGTCTGGGAAAATAATTAATTAACTTATAGCAGTGTAATAAGAACTTTAATAACAGAAAAATAAAAAATCCTTATGTTTGCACTAACACTTTGGTATGACGTCTCTGTAAGACAATTCAGTTGTAGTCACTCCAAATGTATTGACACAGACATAAAAAATAAAATGTTGTTAGTTATTTTACTTTCTCTGATGCCCTGCCTATTTGTGACTTTAGGTAAAGATATGAGCAAGGTATGGAGTGACATAGAGCTAACTATCAGACAGATTTATATGGAGAAGTTGTCCCAACTGGTGCCGGCTGCCAGGAAATACAGCTCCTCAAGGTAATTACAGTCAACCTTATAATTACAGTAGAACCTCTCTATTACAACCACAATTTTTTTTTTAATTATTAGGTGTTTACCACAGGTGACTGCTGAGAGCAAGGTGACAAGTAAAACAGAAAGCTTTCTGTTTTACTTGTCACCTTGCATTTAACTGTCACCTGTCTTTAATATACATGTAATCAGTTAGGTTTGTTTTTAAAATAACAGTCTTCCCATATTTATAGTAAACTTACAGTCCATCATATTCTTATAATTACTGTTAACTTTTTGGTATTGTATTTGTGTCATGTTTACAGTCTTGTTGAGCACACTTTGACCACTTAAAGCAACTTAAAAGTAAATTAGAATGCACCTTGAGGCTCATTTTGCTTTACTTGTATCTGCTTTAAGCTATTGGTACATATTCATGGCTTTCTAAAGTATAAAATAAGTATATTATTCACAGCTTCAACTCCATCCTAAAGAAGAAGGAAATTGGATATCAGAATATTTTATTCAAAGTTGTTTTTCATGTTATGTTTCATTTTTTACAGACATTTCTTTGAACTTGTGCGGTTTGATTTTGTGCTGGATGAAGATATGAGGCTATATTTAATGGAGGTAAAGAGCTTGAATTGTACATGATTGAAGAAAAGATATAGATCTATCCTTGTGAACAAATTAAGGCAAAAATGCTTCAACTCATTTATCCCTTGAAAGTTTAATGGATTAATTCCAATATCCATATAAGTCTAGTCAATGTTTGACTATTATAGGTTGAATTTAAACAATATCTTGCAAAATGACAAACAGTCAGGAGCCCTCTGATCAGGGTCTGCACTGTTTGCATAGGACAGATATACATTTCACAGGTATACTGTCTGTTAATGATGAGTATACTTGTTGCTAGGGTAGATTGTGTTAATGCAGAAATAAAGATTTTAGTTTTGAAATACTCCCCTTATCTGTATCCATGTAAGTTACTAATTGTCTGATGTGGATCCTAACAGTTTGCCACAGTTTTCTCAATTTCTCTGGTAGCTTGCAGAGTGACGAGGCAGATTTCACTTTGTATAATTTATATCAAACAAGGAAGCTTATTAATGTCTTGTCATAACGTAATTAACCGTAATAAAACTCATCATAAATCTGTCATCAGAAAATCCTGCACACTTCGTACATATTTGGGACAGTAAAGTCTGCTATTACAGTGGAGAAGATGTTATTCTTGTGTTTGCATTTGCTGAAGGTCGGTGGCTATACGCAGTTGCTGATTTGTGCTTGGAATTGTGCAATTAAAGGGCACCTGGGGTCTTATTCTGCTGTAATTTGTTGCACTCCGTGACATGACTGAAATAATGTTAAAAGCAATGTAGCATCATAACATTACATAACAGAAAAGTATTTGAATTAAGTTTGTTTTTAATTAGAATGAAAATGTCTTCCCCCCTTTACATCTGCTTATTTATTTTGATAAGAACAGGTAGCAGCCTATCTGCTTTATTTTAACCATTTACTGCATCACCTGTTTCTAGTTTTGAAGACAGTTGATGATTTAAAGCAGGTTGAAAGTAAAGCAGAATTGCTAGGAATATAGAGAATATGTAGAGATTAATGAACTGTGTGATTGTCCAATTCCAGGTGAACATGTCGCCCAACCTGTCGACCAATCATTTCTCTGGTAACCGGCGGCTGTATGAACAAGTGGTATACAACCTACTGAGGGTATCCGGTGTAGCCTCCATGGTAGACAATCACTTCCACAACAAGTAAATATACTACATTTTGTACTACAGTAAATCCTCTCTATTGAGACCCTTAAAACGAAGGCTAATTGGTTGTATAAAAGACAAGTGGCAGCTTAAAGCAAGGTGACAATAAAACAGAAAGCTCCTATAGGAGCTTTCTGTTTTTTACTGACACCTTGTTTAAGCAGTCAGTAAATTTCAGATAATTACATGCATTTACGACAAAAAAGCACAAAATTAACACTGGAAATATAGTGCAAAATCTGGATACCAAAACTTGATTTTCACTGTAGCACCGACTACAATCCGATATGTTCTATTATTTTCACTTGATGTATTGCCTTACTGTGTTTGAAAAGAGAAAACAAATATGAGTGAAAGAGTTGTAAAGTCACTTGTAAAAAGTGTAAAGTATGTTTCCAGTATTGTTCAGCACAGAAAAATAACAAGTACATTGTCGAAGATATTGTTTTCCAAAGCAGCTGATAAAGGTAATATGGAATCAATGGTTTTGAGCATACTTCCATCCCACAGGTGCACATTACAATCTAATAGTAGAGCTGAGCTTAAATTGGCAACTTCTCTTGAATCATTTAAAACCTCCAGTTTTGTTACAAGTTTCTCTTTGAGATTAACCTGGTTGATCATTCGAGTCTTTGTTTAACTTACAACTAAAGGTATGCAAGATATAAGTAGAACTAATATCTCCAGTTGAGCAATGAAATAAAGGCGTAAAAAAGTGTATATGTAGGGTAGTGGGGTAGTCTCACCATAGGATTTGGTCGAGAAATTAGTATGTTAGTATTTGAGATACATTTCCTTACCTTATCTGGAGTAATGTGACTGTTTTCAGGGAGACGGTGGTGACAGAGATGTTAGTGACAGACCGGGACATATCTGTCTTCTCTGACTACTGTGGCTCCAACATGTGCCAGGATAACTGTCTACCAGTAGTAAGTCTTCAGTCTGTTCAATGATCAGTCTATGGAATCATAGTGAAAGTATACAGTCAAACCTCTATTACAACAACTAAATTGTATCAATGATAATGTGTTTAAGACAGTTGACCGCCTAAAGCTGTCATAATAGAGAGGTTATACTGTATTTACCTTTACAAACAGTGTATATATGAAGAGCGAACTTGTCTTATATGCAAACAGTGTAGACACCAATTCAAGGACTCCTGTGGTGTAGATTTAGATAAGTCTTCATAACTGTAAAAACACTTCTTCATCTGATAACAGTCCACTCTCATAGTCAACTATTAATCAACAATATTTCAAGGCAAACAATGTAAACCTTTAGGCGGTTCTGTTTCCTCCACTGAAAGCAAATACATTAAATCTTTAATTATGTCAACACTAAATGAAGCTGCAGTTGTAGCCTATATGACATGTTGCAGGGAAATGCAGGACAACATTATGCAGTCCACTCTCATAGTCAACTATTAATCAACAATATTTCAAGGCAAACAATGTAAACCTTTAGGCGGTTCTGTTTCCTCCACTGAAAGCAAATACATTAAATCTTTAATTATGTCAACACTAAATGAAGCTGCAGTTGTAGCCTATATGACATGTTGCAGGGAAATGCAGGACAACATTATGCAGAAAACTCCTTTTGCTGCATCACTTTTGTCCTGCACAACATCACAAGTATTCTTCATTCAGTTTTGACTTAGTATAAATTTGACTGTTCGGATTCAGTCAAATCTTCATAACTTGTTCTACTTTTGTAAAATTTACTGGTATTTTAAAGTTAAAACTTTGAAATACAGGTATGTTTGACTTAAGAGACCTTGAATTTCAAAAATCAACTTTATAAATAGAGTAAATTGGATAGAGAGTTTGAGTTATTGAGGTTTTACTGTATTTTTATCTGTATTCTCTCACTAGGAATGTATGCTGTGTTTGCCATGCCTCTCAGTGAACAGCAAACAGACTTACAAGGATGCTTATCTGGAGCATATCAACAGAGGATCAAGTCTTAGAGCCTTCCCACCCAGAATGGTATGATACATCACTGTTTATAATCATTTCCTCCATAGCTTGTTTTCAGTATTAAAGACAGATTATTGCTTAAAGCAGGTTAAAATTAAAGCAGAATGCTCCTTATTACTGCTTTACTTTTAGCCTGCTTTAAACTACTGTCTGCTATGATATAATTATATAATAAATATTTCTTTTGCTGCATATACATGTATATGACTGTATAAAATGGAACTAGTTTCTTCAGTGAAGTAATGGGTTAATGGGTCAAGGCAGATGACTGATTAAAGCAAATGAAAGTAAAGCAGAAAACTCCTACAAGAACATTCTGCTTTGTTATCATATTCTTTTAAGCTGCAACCTGTATTCAAGGAGAAATAGGTAAAGGTGTCCTATGTCGTTTATGCAGAAGAAAGAATTACTGCAACCCAATTGTGATTACATGTACTGCTGTAATTTGATCATTAGAATTGACTTTAAAACATGGCTCAGTCACTTATTAACATTGAAATACAGGGGCATTAAACCAGCTTGAGTTAGCAACTTAAGGAAGTTATCAAACAACTGAAGAAATAAGGGGAAGTTTGATTTAAATGTTAATCCTATTGCTTGTTTCTGATCATCATCATCATCATCCAGTTTAGTTTCCATTGATGTGATTTTTTTTGCAAACAGTTTACGAGTGAAGATTACACTTGTCCATTTGCAAACTGTGAAGTCCCAGGGTCTGCTCTGTTTGTAATATTTGCAATACATTGACGAAAACAACCCTTAAAAGTCAAAAATGGACTAGATTAAATTTGAAACTGGAATTGTCCATTTGAAGTTTTAGGAAGGAAACAATTGACACATGTACATTTAATTTTCAGAATCAGACAGAAGCCTTTAAGTGGTCTCCCAAACATGACAACTTTAACTTGTCACAGTATTCCGAGAAGATCAAGCGAATGGTTCTTTGGTTTGTGGGCATGTGCAGGAAGGATGTTATGTTTTGTTTGTGATTAGACCATGGGCTACCAGGGCTCCAAACAAGAGCGAAATGAACCAAAGATTTCAAATATTTTGCTTTTAATGTCTCGAGCAAACTCTGTGATGTGACTATTCATTTGAATCATCTCTTTGAGATGATTAAAAGCAGTGGTCACATCATAGGGTTTGGTTGAAATATTAGTTACTTTTAGTGTTTGAAATAACCTCCTGGAGCCCGTTTCATAAAAAATTGTATATCAAATGTTGTTGTAGGTAAAATTATAAAAGTCTCAATTGTTATTTATTTCTCCATCCATGCTGTCTTGCGACATCTCTTTGGAATCATCTTGAAAAAATGATTCCAAAGAGATGTCACAAGACAGAATTAGATAGAGAATCAGAAATTAAATGTATATTAAGTTTTGACTTACAACCAATTTTGTCATTCAAATTTTTATGAAATGGGCCCCTGATCTGGAGCAGGTTTTCACCTTGCATGCATCATTGAAGCTGGTTCTTCTGATGATGTTGATTGTAGATCCATTTGTTAGAAGATGGTAATGGTTTCTTGATTAACCCTCTCAACCATGCCTCAAAAAGCAAATCGCCGTCAAACTGTGTTTAAGATGGGTGACGTACTACCCAAAGTAAGTTGAAAGTCAAGCAAGTCACTTGTAAAGTTGAAAGACAAGTAGAAATCTCTGTTTTCAGCTTGCTTTGGACTGCCACCTGTTTTCAACAGTATCAATAGATATTCACTTGTGATATTTATGAAGCAGAGTTGATATGTTATGCTTCTGAAGAGGAAGGGGTTAATACTTGTTTGTAACCTATTTTAAAGGTTATTTTCATGGAAGCAGTCCCCCATGGTCCCAGGATGTGCCCGAGTGTCACATGACTTGGGACAAACTGCCCATTCTTGGGCGTGTGTTAATTGTCTGAATCCATATCCCATGTGTTTGTCTTGTTGTAAAAGTGCTATGGATCCAGCAGCTTTCCCCTGTGATAGTGTCGGATAAGCTGTACAGTGTTGAGGTGTTAAACAACCTATTCAGCTCAACTTTATGGAATTTAAAAAATATACATGTGAGACTACAGATTGTTAGATTATTTGCAGTTTCTAGCTAAGTTATCGTTAAAAGAGCATTATTGCAAACTGTGGGTGCTCATGTAGTCACCGAGTGTTGATGTTAATGTAAGGGTTGAAATAGGAGAGCTATGGTGTTCCTTAAAAGCTTGTGTTTAATACCAAGTAGCCACTTTTGTCCTGATACAGCTCATTTATTATTGGGCCTAAACAAAAAATATGTGTGTTTCTGGTTTCACCCTCTCAAAATTTTAGGGTAGGTCGGTAGGAAAAAGTTTTTATTTTTTAAAAAGTTTTTATATAGGGCATATATGCGAATTTTTTTACAATCAAAGGATGGGTTTATATGACAAATAATGACCTTGCTCTTGTTGTATTCAACATTGAAAGTGTCTGAAATGATTTATCTTGATTTGCAAGTTTAAATTGTAAGGTATTTCATAATATAATTATGTGAAATAGTTCTTGTTTCAATCTGAAAACCATTAATGCACCAAATAAATTATATTATTATTATTATTATACCAGATTTATATAGCGCTCTTTTCACACAGGGGTAGTGCATTCAAAAGTGCTTCACATAAGATTACACAAAAGTACCTACAAAGCGAGAAAGGACAAATTAACTACAATTAGATCTAAAATAAACATGAATAAACATACCAAAGACAGCCCCACAAAACGGTGATCACATTACTCCCATCAATCAGCAATGAACCGACTGGCTAATGATTGCCGACTGATAGAAATAATAGTAAAGCGCCCAATGCAGGCCGCCGAGAAAAGACAAAGAACTACAATTAGATCTTAAATAATCATAAATAAACATACAAAAGACAGCCCCCAGAACGGCGATTACATTACCCCCATTAATCAGCAATGAACCGACCGGCTAATGATTGCCGACCAATAGAAACAATAGCAGAACGCCAAATGAAGGCCGCCCAATGCAATATAACTAAGAAAAATAGCATGCAACAATAACTAAAAATTTCTATAATTGAGAGACCATAAACCAGATAATACGCCAGAACTCCCATTTAAACCCACAACATCTACAGCAAGAACATATCGCATAGGTAGCAGTGTTCTAATAATACATATTAAAGAAGTGAGTTTTCAGACGTTTTTTGAAGACTGCAACTGAGCTCGCATCTCTGATGTCTGATGGTAGACTGTTCCAGAGCTTTGGGGCTGCATGCATGAAACTTCTGTCTCCAAACCTCACCAAACGACTCCTCGGTACAACCAGCGATACTGATTTAGTCGCAGACCGCAGCTCTCTTCGAGGTTTATACACGTCAAGCATATTGACAATGTACCTTGGAGAATCATTGCACATGGCTTTGTATGTGAGTGTCAGAATTTTGAATTCAATTCTGTGTTGAACTGGAAGCCAGTGAAGATCCTTCAAGACTGGAGTGATGTGATTGTACCGAGGGGTCCTGGTAATTTTGCGGGCTGCTGTATTTTGCACACGCTGTAGTTTGCATAATGAGTTTTGGGGAATCCCATACAGCAGTGAGTTGCAGTAGATAATTTTTGAAGTGACCAGAGAATTGATCAAGGTCTTTGTAGCATCTGGAGAAAGGTACTGTCTAATATGACCTATCTGCCGCAGATGTGAGTAGCCAGACCTGCACACAGCGTTAATAAATACCGGTATTATATTTTAATAAAAAATGTGGTGTGTTTGCTTTTAACACAAGCCTTTTTTCCTTCTGTAACGGGTGCCGACTAATGGCCCCTTCCCTCCAGTATCTTTTTTCCCTCATCAAAAAAACTTTTCCCTAAAAAAAAAAAATTTTTTTTTTTTTTTTTTTTTTTTTTTTCATTAATTTTTTTTTTTTTTCATTTTTCTTTAAAAACTTTAGGGTCGGGGGTAAAAAATAGGGTCGGTCGGGAAACCGGAAACACACATCTTTTTTTTTTAGGCCTTGTTTCAAGTGCAATTTATGTTACACAGTACATTTCAGATCACAATTTTAACCCTTTCACCACCGTAGACAACAAAATTACATGGTTTGTGCGGCGTTTAATCAGAATCTAAACAGTTTGACACTCATCAATGGTCCATGAAGCTTTTTGTCAATCACTCAAAACAAAGAAACGGTTGTTTCAGCTGGGTTTAATCGTATCGGTGGGGAAAAAGACACCAGTAAATATTCTAGATACAGGTGGCATCAGGGCTGCCATAATTTGATATTGAAATACCCTAAGATTTCTAAATTTTCTTTTTTCAAGCGTCATTACTTAAAGCAGGTTAAAAGTAAAGCAGAATGTGGTGCCATAAGGCCCATTCTGCTTTACTTTCAGCCTGCTTTAAGCTACCATCTGCTAGGATAAAAATCCGAAGAATCGGGAAAATTCGGAGAAATGGCAGCTCTGTGACATGCATCATGTCAAACTCTCATATCACAAGTTTCTTGGTACCTCAAATACTATTCTACGTCCCGATTGCTTGTCTCACTATTTCTAATTAAACAAACCCTTCATATATGCATGTATCAATTTTTAGTCTGTCAGATTTCACTGTATTTTAAATGAACATATCTTCATAACATAAATCAAGATTTACAGTGAAGAAGGTATTATTCTTTTGCAATAAGCATACTTATTCTAAAAACCTTATTTCTGCTGTAAATAATTTGGAGACAGATAAGATGTCAGGTTACTGGGCTTCTGATCAAGCTCCAAACTGTTTGCCACTCAGATGATAATAAATTGTGAGAAATTCTTAACCATTGTAATTTTCTACATTTTATTGCAATACATTTGCACTTAAACTAGAAAGAGTGTATTTTCCTGCATACATTGTACTCAATCAGTTATGCCAAGTTAAGTTGTATGTTGACTTTGAAAGTCAACTACAGCATTTTCTTTTAAGTTTTACCACTGAATTCTATTCCATCATTTGTGTAAAAAATATGCCTCATACGTTAACCTTTTAACCCATAGCCCCTTTCTAGTTTTGTTGATATGTGACTGCTTAAAACAGGTTTAAAGTAAAGCAGAATGTGCCTTAAGGCGCATTCTGCTTTACTTTCAGCCTGCTTTAAGCTACCATCTGCTAGAATCTAGAAAATATTTCTTATGACACATATTCATGACTGTAGAAAAGAGAACTATTTTCTTCAGTGGAGGAATCAATTCAAGGCATAAAACGGAGTATTTATGGAATAATGGGTTAAATACAGTAATACTTGTATTTAACAGCTTGAAAATGAAGACACATGGAAATCTCTAACAACAGGTGGCTGTCGAATACATTAAGCAGACACTGGTTTTAAATGTTGTCTATACAGTTTCTACTCTTAAATCAAACTTGTGCAATCAAAGTTAGCATATAGTTATACACAATGGATTTATACTATGATGTTACTGTAGTGCTAGATCTATATTATATTGGTATAACATTATAAGAATACTGTGCATCTTGTACTGGAGACAAAACCTTTGTAATCATGCCATGATAATTTGGCTGTTAAACAGATATGTGTATTTTTTGGTAGTTTTTCATAGTATTGTTGACTTTCATTGTTTGTACTTGTTCTGTTTTGGTTATGATCTATTATTATTGTGTCAGTGTGTTTAACATTGATGATAAACATTGTTATTGCTGTATAAGCTATATATATTTCTTTATGAGTTTTGATTTCAGTTAACCCATTACCCCATAGCCTGTTTCTAGTTTTGAAGACAGGTAGCCACTTAACCCTTTGAACCCTAGTTCCGCATATAGGCGTCCTTTTCAAACAGTGTACATGTGAATAGTACACTTGTCCTATGCAAGCAGTGAAGACCCAGATCAGAGGGCTCCAAAAGGAGCCCTCTGATCAGGGTCTTCACTGTTTGTCATAATGCCAAACATTGACAAAAACAACCCTTAAAAGTCAGAAATGGACACGACTTAGATGGAAACTGGAATTATTCATTGAAAGTTGTAGGGAGGAAAGAGTTAAAGCAGGTTGAAAGTAAAGCAGAATGTGCCTTACTTTCAACCCACTTTAAGAAACCATATCTACTAGGATAGTATAAAGTGGATCTAATTTCTTCAGCGGTGGAATAAATTAAAGGCGTAAAATGACATATATATGGAGTAATGGGTTAAGAATTTTTTCAATATTTTTTGTTTAAGTTAATAGTGAGTGTAGTTTGTAGATATGTAAGCGCCTTTCACAGAGATAGACTGTGATAGTACCGGTAGATCCCAGGAAGCTCAACTAGATAACCATTCCAACACTAGCAGTATGCCTCATTTTATTGTTATCGAGTGCCTTCATATGAAGGTGTATTTAAACAGTCATACCCCTCCAATTTTGACCAGGCCCCATGCTTATAAAGCATTTGAGTTGAGCCTTAGATGGTTATTAAGCTTTTGATTGGTCAGATTTGAGCATATGTCTAAATTGACCAATCAAAAGCTTGAGAAAGCTTTATAAACATCATGAGCCCAGTGCTCCAGATAAAGTGAGTATTTCTAAATCTAAATCTTTATGTCTGCACGGCAACCTTTGGTTTCTTCAAAATGATCCTAATGAGTATTCAAACCATAGGGTTTGATTCATTCAGTCCTTTCTAAAGGAGAAAATGTTGGAGGTTTTAACCCTTAGCCCGCCAAATAAATTGTTGTCTGCTATATTTCTCGTCTGCTTCAAGTTTCAAAGTGCTTCAAAGTTGCTCAAAAATTGCTGAAAATGTTGTCTGGTGTCAAACAGCTTGGATCCGGATGAGACGCCGAGTTACTACTCGGCGTCTCATCCGAATCCAAGCTGTTTGCATATGGAGTTATAGTTGTGAGTGGCAGGCTAAGGGTTAAAGTTCTCACTCTTATCTAGGCTCTGTGTCAAAGTCAAGCACGCTAGGCAGTTTTGAATGCACAGCTTTTTGCCTACGCCAATATTCAGAGTCACTTAAGTGTCATTTCCTTTATGAAATGATACCAGAATCAGGGCTCCAGATAAGAGGGAATAAATGAACAAATTCAAAATTGTGTCACTTATTTCAGCACCAATTCCTATGGTGTTACTATTCATCAGAATCGTCTCAAAGAGACGATTCTAATGAGTAGTACCTACCACCAAAGGGTTTTTATTGCAGAAATATAGATTCTAGTTTAAGAAATACTCCCCTCATCTGGAGCTCTGCAGAATGTCAAACAGTTTGTATTCAGATGATATACATCTTTGTGATATATGTGATGGTTCAAATCAAAATGTATCAAGTCAATCTTGTGTTAACCCTTAGCCCGCCATAAAAAGTGTCGTCTGCTATATTTCTCGTCTGCTTCAAGTTTCAAAGTTGCTCAAAATTGCTGAAAATGTTGTCCGAGTGTCAAACAGCTTGGATCCGGATGAGACACCAAGTTACTCGGCGTCTCATCCGGATCCAAGCTGTTTGCATATGGAGCTATAGTCGTGAGTGGCAGGCTAAGGTTTAAGGTAGAGTGCTCCTAATGAGATCAGTGTCCATTTGTATCAAGCGTTTGAGATGAGTCTGAGTTCGTTCTCAGACAATGAGTCTGATTTCATTCTAAGACTTTTGATTGGTCAGATTTGAGCAGATGCTAAAATCTGACCAAGTGAAATCCTGAGAACGAACTCAGACTCAACTAAAACGCACACTGCCAAGCCAATGTCGGCCAATATGTGATCAGCCATTCTTTTCAACTGATGGTTTCTGAATCATGCTTGAACTCGGCCTCATCTCATTAGGGACATTATTCACAGCCACACAATTTTAACCCATTACCCCTGTTCCTAGTATTGAAGATATGAGACCACTTAAAGCAGGTTGAAAGTAAAGCAGAATGTCCCTTAAGGCACATTCTGCTTTACTTTCAGCCTGCTTTAAGCTACCATCTGCTAGAATGTAGAAAATATTTCTTAAGATGTATATTCATGACTGTAAAAGTGGAACTACATGTATTTTCTTCAGTGCAGGAATAAGTTAAAGGCGTTAAAAGGCATATTTATGGGGAAATGGGTTAAAGAGCTCCTTGTATCTATTTGACATTAGTTTATGGTTCGTTTTTCTAGAAGAACTTTTTTTATTGTTTGAAATTTACCCAATGTTTTCCTTTTGCTTTATATTTTATATTCCAGTTTAAATTAATACCAAATAGAGGATAATTTCGTAGAAGTTCAGATTTACAGTTACAAAAATCAAAACATTAACAGGATTACATTTTGTGATTTTTTATATATTTAGAATTAAAAAGTGTGTATATCAAAACCAACCAAATGTTTCAATGTTTTGTTTTACATGATACAAAGAAAGTATGGAGTGTTTCACAGGAAAAACAAAATTGTATACATGTTACTCAAGAAAATCAAAATACATAGTGATTGATGTTTTAGATTATGTTCATGTTTAGCAACTACAAAGTACAGCAAGGCTGCCATTTCTCCGGCTATTCCGAAATCTTTGGTTTTTTCCTAGCAAATGGTAGCTTAAAGCAGGCTGAAAGTAAAGCAGAATGCTGCTATTTCTCCGGCTTTTTCCGAAATCTTTGGATTTTTTTCCTAGCAGATGGTAGCTTAAAGCGACTCGCAACCAGATGGTGCATTAAAAATAGTAATTTGTAAATATGTGTCAAACGCTTATATAAATGGTAAAGAATTAGATTAGGATAAGAAATTCTGTTTAAAAAAATGTATTTCAATAAAAAAAAATATTGGTCTCTGGTGGGATTCGAACCCGGGGCCCGGCATTGGCGGACAGAAGGCAAAATAGGGGAAACCGCTTAGACCAATGGACCACGGAACTATCCGTTTATATCGGATCGATTTAACGTATTTCAATGTGTAGCGATCGAAAGTGCATACAACTTCGTAATTCGGCTCGTGTTTATGTCTGAGCCCGTGTAGAGAAGCAACAACAACAACTATACCGTCTACTAGTCGGTATAGAAAAACGATGGAAAATATCTAAAAATCTAAGATTCGGTGACGATTCTTGAGACTTTTTTTGGACTGATCATATTTTTTTAATGTCAGAAGCCAAATAATGCCACAAATTTGCTTTTATTTGAGTATTTTATTTTATTTTGACAAGTACACCATCCGGTTGCGAGTCCCTTTAAAGCAGACTGATAGTAAAGCAGAATGCACCTTAAGGTGCATTCTGCTTTACTTTCCACCTGCTTTAAGTAATTTTGCGCTTGAAAAGTAAAATGTTTGGAAATCTTAGGATTTTTCATTATCAACTTATAGCAGCCCTGATACAGTATAGTGAAATTGGATATAACAAAATGTTAGATATAACCAAACAAACTTTACTTTCCATCCCTAATTAATGTATCTAGTAATGTAGACCTGATATAGCTAAACTTGTATATAGCAAAAGAGATCGGATGGTTCGGGTGACTTCATTTTAAGTGATCTTCACAGTAGATGAAAGTTTAGTCTTAGAGATATGTGGTAACTAAATACAGGACAAAAATAAAGCAGAAAGCTCCTGTTGGAGCTTTCTGCTTTACTTTATGTTCTGCATTAAGATGCCATCTGTTGTTATAGATCATTTATGCTTCTTAAACAAATGAATGCTTCATATAATTTTGACTGTTTTTTTGCATATTTTCATATGAGCCGTGTCATGAGAAAACCTTCCTTATTGTATTGCAAACAGTGTAGATCAAGGCCAACCACCGCATCAAAGATGCAGTGGCTGGTCTTGATCTACACTGTTTGACACCAACATGCATCTATAGCATTTTATGTAGCTATATAATGTATACGGTATTTTGCAGTGTAGACCAAACTCAAATACAGAGCCTGGGATGACAAGGGTGTTTTGTCATGACACAACTCATATGTAAAGTATTTACCATATGCATGTAAAACTTACTTGAGGAATATGCAGTCAATCTAGTATTGCGCGAAAATGCAAAACCTTTTATACCGGTGATTATTCAAAATGAAGCATGTAAAGAGATATCCATACGTTTTAATAAAGTGTAGTCATAAAATGCTTAGGTTGGAGATATTGTACACTTTGGTTGCAAAAATTGTACACTTATGTTGCAAAAATTGTACACTTAGGTTGCAGAAATTGTACACTTAGGTTGCAGAAATTGTCTTAGAATTTTTGTAAGAAGGACTACTTTGTTTTTGTTATGACAAAATTGTTTATGTAAATTGATTTCAGAAATATTTGACCTTTGAATACACGTTTGTATACATGTGTGTATTATGTAGTCAAGCCTCATTTATTCAACTTGGTTTCAGCTCACCTGACACAAAGTGCCAAGGTGAGCTATTGTGATGGTCCTAAAAGTTTGAACGAGAAAACATGTTGATCCATGTACAATATTTAAAACTTACATTCATGTTTTGTGTACAGGACTCCAGATAAGAGGGAGGAAACAACATTTTAAAACATTTTCTCCTTAATCTGTTATATCACACAATCCTATCATGCGACAACTCATGGTAATTGTCTTTTTAACCCTTTACCCTGTAAAATACACCTTTTACACTTCTTATTTATTCCTCTACTGAAAAAAGTAGGTCCCCTTTATACAGTAATGAATAAGTATGATAAGAAACATTTCTATATCCTAGCTTAAAGCAGGCTGAAAGTAACGCAGAATGTGCCTTAAGGCACATTCTGCTTTACTTTCAACCTGCCTTAAGTGGTCACGTGTCTTCAAAACAAGAAACAGGCTATGGGATAATGGGTTAAGACAATGCTGCTGAGTAGTCATATTGTAGACTTTCTGTGAAGTATAAGGATGTAAGAATATGAAACTCACCTAATCTGGTGCTCTGTTTGTATATGATATCTTGTTTATAATGGCATGTGTGTGTAAAATACTCGAGTCTGTTACCAGAGCGGTGAAGAAAACTTTTTCAGAGTTTGTTCCAAGTGTTGTGATTTTGTTTTCATGGTCATAATTTCATTTACAATTGTTCATTCATTCCAATAAGAAAATTATGTGCCATATGTTAATTTTGTCTTCGATTTTTATTTTATACTGCCTAGACATCGTTTTGTACCATTATACCTCATCTAAAGAACCTCATTTTCCACTCAAGTTGCATATCTGTTTTTATCTCGCTGGACTGGGTCCAAGAGCTTATGCTGTCACCCTGTAGCCTGTTCAATTACCACTGTTTGCTGTTTAGGTTAGCGGTTTGTGCCCCATGTGCAGAGTACAGTAGAGAAAACATTTTCTTTCCAAATAACCCCGGTTACGCTTAAACTATTATTTTCATTGCAAACAGTTTGGAGCCAGATCAGACGTGGGATCAGGCTTCAAACTGTTTGCCACTCAAATTAAAACTGGTAGTCGGAATTGTCAAAAGATTGTAATTTTCTATATTTCATTGCAATGCATTTGTGTTTGAACGAAAGAATTACGTATTCTCCACTGTATTTCAGACCAGTAGCCAACTCGCAATGGATGGCAATCGACGGCCATCGATTTCTTTACTGAACTCATGGCTGTTGTTGGCCTGAGCGTTCCTGTAGGCATTAGCAGTTTCAAGAAAATCCTTATATCTCCTGTGTCCCTTGAGCCTTGAGGTATTGCTTTCATATTTGGTATGTGTGTGTATATGGACAAGACTTTTCCATGCACACAAAATGTTTGACCCCAGTGACTTTGACCTTAGGGCCCACGTTTAGGTTTCGAAATCTGTGTTTAGGTTTGAAAAATACTTATAATTCCTATGACACTCAAGGTATTATAACTTTCATATTTGGTTTGCATATGTATATAGACAAGACTTTTCCATTCACATACAAAATTTAACCTCTGTGACGTTGGGACCACAATGGAAATAAGGGAAAATACATTTTCCCTTTTTTGTGCAATCCTTGGTATTAGTGAGCATATCATGTGCATTTTCATGTATATGCATTATTTTTTATAGTTTTCATTATATGTGTATGCATTTGTATTGCCATGTTATGCCACTATTGCCAAAATAAAATCATTCAATCAAAAAGACCAAGAGTCTGCTTTTAAGTTTCTAAATGTGCAGAATGCAAGCTTTGTTGTCCGTTGTTTCTTTTGAAGTACAACAAAAATTGCTATGATGACCTCTCAAAGGAAAGCTCATATATTGTTTTCATACAGTGAAGATTTGATTCTTTTCCAATAGACGCTTATGGTTAATGCTAAAATTATTATTTCCATTGCAAACAGTTTGGAGTTCGATCAAAAGCTAGGTAACCTGGCATCTGATAAGGCTCCAACCTATTTGCCACTGAGAAAAAAAGAAATTTCAAACAGGTTGTCATGTTCTACAGCGTCTTGTCAGGATCAGAATTGTTTACATGCATTTCAATGTATCTTAACCCTTTCCCAAATAGAAGCGACTTTTAGCACATGAATTTTATTCATCCACTGAAGAAAATAGTTCCAATTTGTACAGTAATAAACATGTATCACCAGAACTATTTTCTATATGCTAGCAGATGGTAGCTTAAAGCAGACTGAAAGTAAAGCAGTATGTGCCTTAAGGTGCATTCTGCTTTTCTTTCAACTGCTTTAAGTGGTCATGTATCTTCAAATCTAGAAACAGGCTATAAGGTAAAGGGTTAACCCATTACCCCATAGCCTGTTTTTAGTTTTGAAGACAAGTGACTACTTAATCAGGTTGAAAGTAAAGCAGAATGCACCTTACGGTGCATTCTGCTTTACTTTCAGCCTGCTTTAAGCTATTATCTGCTAGAATATAGAAAATATTTCTTATGATTCTTATTTGTAGCAGTATAAATTGGAACTATTTTCTTCAGCGGAGGAATAAATTGAATGCGCTAAAAGGCGCTTCTATAAGGGAAAGGGTTAAGTCAAAGCACCTAAATGACCTTGTGGTAGTGAAGGATGACACAATTGCACTGAAGGGGATCAATACTACATACAGTTACTAAACACAAGTTGAGCTCTAGATTATACCCTTTACCCCCATAGCCTATTTCTTCCCTTTAAAGACAGGTGACCGATGGTAGCAGGTTGAAAATAAATGCACATTCTGCTTTACCTTCAACCTTCTATATGCTAGAATATGGAAAATATTTCTTATGGTGCATATTCACTACTGTTTAAATTGGAACCATTTTCTTCGGTGGAGGAATGAATTAGGTGCATTAAAATGTGTATCTATGGGGTAATTGGGTTACATACAACTGATCTCTAAGAGTTTGTTTTTCGTTCTCAGATACATTGTTCATGACATATCACTTTGTCTCTCTGGCAGTAATTTACGTTTCACTTTATTCATCTTAATCAGAATGAAAGTACATGTAGTTGATTGTTTGTGCATACTATTCATGGTTTTAACCCATTTTATGCGGGATACACTTTTAGATGTACCTCTAGGCAAACAGTTTGGATCTCAGATCAGGCCCCACATTGTGGGGCCTGATCTGAGATCAAAACTGTTTGCAGCTAGTTCAGTATTCTATCAGAAACTGCTAAAATCTTTTGCAAATATTTGAGTTATACCCGCTGCAGACGACATTTTAAAATGGCCGCCAAATATTACCCAGCATGCAATGGGTTAAACACTTATAAATACATGTATAGTGGAGAAGAGGTTATTCTTTCCCATCTAAAAGCGAACAGAATGAAAAAGCATTCAAATAAATGAAGAAAATAACAAATATTTTGAAATTTCTTACAATTTATTTTAATCTGAGAGGCAAACAGTTTAGAGCTTGATCAGATGCCGGGTTTCTTGGGAAACATTTACATCTTCTCCACTGTAGTAATGTAAGGATAAAATGATTTGAGGAATTTCATATTGACTAGTCATCTAGTCGTTCTTATTAGATGCATAGGACAAGTAGGTTAACCTTATACCCTATAGGAGATAAGAAAACTATTTGGTGCATTCCTTGTCATTATTATGCATGTCATGGGGCACTTCACTGGTATGAATGATTGTTATATACAGTAAAACCTCTCTATTATGAGTAGAACCTCTCTATTATGACCACTAAATTATTAGGTGTTACGACAGGTGACTGCTTAAAGCAAGGTGACAGTAAAACAGAAGGCTCCTTTAGGAGCTTTCTGTTTTACTATCAACTTGCTTAAAACTGTCCCCTGTCTTTTATAAAATCAATTAGCTTTCATTTTGGTGGTTGTAATAGAGAGACGTTGCTTTATATACTATTTCTATCTATCTATATATAGCCTTTTTCTAATTCAAAAGAAAAATGATCTCTTAAAGCAGGTTGAAAGCAAAGCAGAATGCTTTACTTTTAATCTGCTGCTTTAAGCTACCATCCACTAGGATATAGAAAATATTTCAAAGTGGATTTTTTTTTTTCAGCAGAGAAATCAATTGAAGGCATAAAAGGTGTATTTATGGAGCAATGGGTTAATGGCAAAGACACCTTAACCCATTATCCCATGGTCCATTTCTAGAATTGAAGAGAGATGATGGCTCAAAGTAGGTTGCAAGTAAGCCTGTTTCTAGAATTGAAGAGAGATGATCGCTCAAAGTCGGTTGAAAGTAAAGCAGAACTAAGGCACATTCTGCTTTACTTTCAGCCTACTTTAAGCTATGATCTACTAGAATATGCGATATATTTCTTATGGTGAACATTCATAACTGTATTTTTTTCAGTGGAGGAATTACTTATAGACTAAAAAGATGTATTTATAGGGTAATTAACAATCTTAAGAAAGTTAGAAGTTTAGAAGTTAAGTTAAGAAACTCTTTGACCACTTAAAATAATAAAATGGTCAGCTCCAGTGTTCAGTTAATTCTAGTCCAATTTTCAACTATCTAGGATAGTTTTTACAATACAAATGTATATTTCAAAATGACAAACAGTACAAACCCTTATTAGAGGGCTTCTGTAGGAGCCCTCTGATCTGGATCTATACTATTTGAATAGGATAAGTTTACTCTTCACAGGTGCACTGTTTGTAAAGGATGCATAAAGTTCTATGAGTTAAAATGGGTTAAACTTTGTTATTCACTTTAATAGATGATGAAGCGAATCTTGGGTGTTTGAAAAACCTTGACTGTTATCATTAGATGTTAGTCGAACATGTGTTAAGCAACCACTTCATTTAAATAGCCTGTTGGTCTTGAAAGAAATATGATCACTTAATGCAGGGCAAACTCTGGATAAGAGGGAGTAAACCTAACAAATCAAGCATTTTCCCTCTTATTTCAGCACCAAATCCTATGGTGTTACTACTCATTAGAATCGTCTCTTTGAGACGATTCTTATGAGTAGTGACACCATAGGGTTTAATGCACAAATAAAGATTTTATTTTTTGGACCCCCCCCCCTTATCTGGAGCCCTGTTACAGTCAAACCTGTGTTTAGCAACCCACATTTGTTGTATTCATGACAAGTGGCAGCTTAATGCAGAGGAAAAATCATGTAGAAGGCTCCTATTAAGCAGTCAAATGTCACCATGCATCTTCATTCATTCAGTGGTCGCTTAACCCTTTACCTCATAGCCTGATTCTAGTTTTGAAAAACAGGTGACCACTTAAAGCAGGTTGAAAGTAAAGCAGAATGTGCCTTAAGGCACATTCTGCTTTACTTTCAGCCTGCTTTAAGCTAAAATCTGCTAAGTTATAGAAAATATTTGTAATGGTAATTGTTCATGAGGGTATAAACTAGAACTATTTTCTTCAGCGGAGGAATAAATTAAATACGCTAAAAGTCGCTTCTATGAGGGAAAGGGTTAACATAGATTTGACTGTATGGATGTACACAGTAAAATCTCTCTATTACAGCCATCAACTTTTGGCAATTATTAAGCTTTAAGACAGGTGACTTCTTAAGCCAGATGAAAGTTAAGAAAGCTCCTGTTTTACTTTCACCTTGATTTAAACTGCCAGTACCATTCTTTCATACAATCAATAAGCCTTCTTTTTAGTGGTCACAATAGAGGGGTTTTACAGTGTGTGTAACTGTTTTGTACTTTATTTGTGTTGTTGGGGGTTGAACAAGCTATCAAAATACCATACTAGCTTTTCTCCCCCATCCCTGTATGTGATTTTACTCTTCATAAATGCATAATTTGTTTACATACTGTACATGTACCGTTATTTTGCTTAACAAGGAGAAATAGAATGAAACAAAAACTTTTACAAAGTGTTGCTTATTTGTATCAGAATCCTTTTCAAGTTTGCCTTATGAAAACTATATACAGCGCTCCCTCTCTACAGCAACACTCAGTCGTTATAGGGAGGGAAATTGGCTTACATACAGGGGCGTAGCTAGACCAATTAGGAAGTGTACGCACTTTGACTAGGGGGGTCGGGGGGCATGCTCCCCCGGGAAAATTTTATTCCTAGATGGTCTCTGGTGCGTTCTGAGGACGTTTCCCGCCCTCGAAACTCGATATAAGATAACATAAATCTATACAAAAAATGATTAAGAAAATCCAAAAACGACATCAACGACAAAGTCAGGGATGTTAATTTCAAACCGACAGTCATTGACATAAATATATAATTAGACAGGGCCGGATCTAGTACTACACTGTTAACATATATATATTTAAACTTCGGACCGTCTTTCTCCCCTGAAACATAAAATGGAAAAGTCCAGCTTCCAAATAACACAAACTTTTCCATTTTTAACTTTATAAAATTGTATACAGTTTATTACAAAATGACAAACAGGGCTGGTCCTGACAAGAGGACTCATTTAGGAGATTTCTGATGTGGGTCTGCATTGTTTGCACAGGGCAATAGTTCTGGTCACATACACTGTAAGTATATTCAAACTGAACCCATTCTTCCTAAAAGCGTCAAATGAACAATTTCAGTTTCCACTGAAAAATATTGTTTTTTTTACAGTACTGTACATGATACAATTAAAAACAGTGCAGACCCTGATCCAATGGGTCCTCAGAGCCACAGATAAGTTTTTTACGTAATTGAGCAATTACCCCCTAATGTTGTAAAGAATTTTGTCTATTACTAATAGGTGTTAGTCAAAAAGTTACAGGTCCGTAGGAAGCAAACTCCGATGGGGTGGGGTTTGCACACATGAGGGGCAAAGGTAGACCACTTGATGTACGCACTCTTACTAGGGGGTGGGGGTCTGGCGGCAAGCTCCCCCCGGGAAATTTTTATTCCTAGATGGTCTCTGGTGCGTTTCGCGCAATCAAAACAGGTCAAATACTAACATAAATCTATGTAAAAAATTGACTCAAAATAATTTTTTATTCAATCTATTATGATTTTATGGTGAAATGTTGTATTTTAGTCATATCCCCCCCCCCCCCCCCCCATTCATGTGTACACTGTTACTAGGGGTCTTGGTGAGGGGCGGGGGTGCTAATAGGTGTTAGTCAAGAAGTTACTGGCGCGTAGGAATCAAACTCCGATGGGTTGGGGTTTGTACACATGGGGGGCGAAGGTAGACCACTTGGTGTACGCACTCTTAATAGAGGTGTGTGGGGACATGCTCCCCCGGGAAATTGTTAATTCCTAGATGGTCTCTGGTGCGTTCTTGGGGACGTTTCACGCATTCAAAACAGGTAAAATACTAACATAAATCTAGTTAAAAATTCGATCTACATCAGAACCATTTGCATTTACGATCCTTTTGAGAACATGATAAAGCAGGCCCGTAGGAAGCAAAATGCAATTAAGGGGCACACGTCAGGCGCAAAGGTAGACGTCGGGGGCAAAGCTAGACCATTTGGTGAACGCACTTCTTACTAGAGAGGGTGGTGACCCGGTGACATGCTCCTCCGGAATTTTTTTGTTCATAGTTGGTCTCTGGTGCGTGCTGAGGGCATTTCGCACAATCATTTTGCGCAATTAAAGCAGGTAAAAAACCGCATAAATACATGCGAAATTCGAATAAAAAATAAAAGAAATTGTTTTTATCTAAGATAAAATAAAATGCGGGGTGGAGTCAGGGGTCCGGGACCATGATCCCCCCGGGAAATCTTAATTTCTAGATGGTCTCTGGTGAATACTAAGGGCGCTTCCGGCATTTAAAACAGGTAAAATACTATGATAAATCTATGTAAATTTTATTATTAGTTCTATGATAATGATTTTTCCTTTCTAATATTATAGCTTGTCTTCCAGCCGTTAATATCTAATGGCTACCCATCATCGGTCCTTCCGATCAGTGTACGCACTTTTACTAGGGGGGTCCGGGGGCATGCTGCCCCGGGAAAATTGTATTTCTAGGTTGTCTCTGGTGCGTCTGAAGGCGTTTCCCGCATTCAAAACAGGTAAAATAACAACATGAATCTATGTAAAAAATTTACTCAATATAACATGAATTGTTTTATCTAGGATAATAGTTTTTTGACAGGTTGTCTTCCTGCCATTAATCTCTAACCCCCTACCCCCTCCGACTTTTATTGCATTTTTGGACTTTTTAATGTTTCGATTTTTGAGGACAATGTGTACGCAGTTGCGTTTTTTGCGTACAGGTAGCTACGCGCCTGACATATGTATGGAATTCCATATACGACAGCCTACTGCTTACTGTCAACTGCTTACTGTCAACTGCTTACTGTCTACTGTTTACAAAAATTGTTTTCAATATTCCAGATAGAAAATCAGGGATCCAGATGAGGGGAGTATTTCAAAAACTAAAATCTTTATATCAGCATTAAACTCTATGGTGTCACTACTCATTAGAATCGTCTCGAAGAGACGATTCTAATGAGCAGTAACACCATAGGATTTGGTGCAGTATGAGTCAGAATATGTTGGATTTGTTCAGATTACTCCCCCTTACCTGGAACCCTGGAAAATTAAATTAATATTAATACATAAAAAAAACGTAACGTCGAAATATTGGGAAGAAGAGCCATTTACAAAAATGTATATACTATTTACAGCCAACTGCTTACTGCCAACTACTTACTGTCAACTGCTTACTGCCAACTGCTAACCGCCAAATGCTTACTGTATAAGTGATGATGGGTAGCAACTAGTTGGCAGTTAGCAGCTAGCAGTTGGCTGTCGTATATGGAATTCCATACATATGTAACGTAATTCACTTCATTTTTCTGGACAGCTGAATTATTTTATGGGAATAAAGACCTACATCGATTTGACGTTTGTTGGTGTTTACTTTTCATCTACATCATATTAAGTTATGAAAAACAGAAAATTTGACTTCTTATAACATGTTTGTCTGTGGACAATATGGTTAATAATCAGGGCACCCTGACTTTGGACACCTCATTTTGGCTTATAGATACATTGGTTTGCATGGATATTGGCAGGGAAACATGAAAGGAACCTATTTTTTTCATGCTGCACTTTTAATATTGTTGGCCATATATGCAGTCCATACTAAGTCACTGTATTCTATCCGCAACATGACATGGACATGCTATAATTGGAATGTGTAAAGTTAACTCGTTTTTGATTATTGATTGATAGATAAAGACGTTTCTAAAAATTAAATGAAGTCATTTTTTCTACGGTATATTAGTATGTACAGTGTGAATTTTATGAACTTGTAGTTGCTGCTATCAGGGGCGTAGCTAGACCAATTAGGAAAATTACGCAGTCGCATACTAGGGGGGTCCGGGGGAAAATTGCTCCCCCTGGAAATTTTTATTTCCAGACCATGGTCTCTGGTGCGTTCTGAGGGCATTTCCTGCCTTCAAAACAGGTGATAAAGTACATAAATCTATGCAAAAAAATGAATAAAAAAATAAAAGACATTGACGTCACGAAAAAATCATGGATGTTAATGCAGCTTGCATGCAAATGAGTGAAGAAAAAAACCAAGACCAAATTGGCGACCGTAAGCCACATTTTGCTTTATGTCGCTCGTGTTTTTCCCCAGTTCGACTGGATCATTTGGACTACTCGGTCAAGTTCGACTTCGAGATTGTCCGATTGCGGCCCGATCAACTTCCGTTACGAAAGTCAATAACAAACTGATGAAATGAGAAATCGACGTTACAGCTAACATTGGATTTGTAAGTGTCGCAACGTTGCTTAGGCGATTTAAAAAATATCATGGCAAAGGAAGTTTAAAATTATACTGACTTGACAGGAATGCGGATCAGAACGGCCCACGTGCGTAATGGCCCGGTCCAAAACGGCCTAATGACTTATGATTTTGTGATCACCCCTATCAGTTTGAACGCTAAGTGCACCGAAACCGGTATATCCATGATACATAACCTGCTGGAATTAGGGACGATGTGAACCACCGCCGATGTGAACCGATTTAGCAGACGATGTGAACCACCCAATAAGACGATGTGAACCTATTTTTTTTTAGTTTTATAAATGAAATATCAGATTTATTTGTAACAATTGGAAATTTTGTATACTTTTTAATGTTCATTACGGAATTCCGTTAGTGCCATTTGAATTGTCGTATGTCGTGGTTTTGAGGTCGACTCACGACACACGATACGACCCATGACAATTCATCTGACGCACGACACAACGCACAACAATGCGATACGACGCAGGACATTTGAACACTAACATTGTGCTCCGTTGCTCTCCCCTGGCTAATCATTTGACCTCGACAAAATGAATTGTCGTGTCGTGCGTTGTCGAGCGTCGTGTCGTGTGTCGGATGAATTGTCATGCGTCGTATCGTGCGTCGACTTCAAACCACGACGTGACATGCGACGCACGATACGACACACAATACATGAAGCGACAATTGATATTATGTCGCGCAATTGTCATGTGTCGCGCTGCAGCTTCTGATCTGGCACCAAACTGTTTGCAATGATTGAATTAAATGGATAAAGGGTTTCGCGAAAACGTTTTTATTAGAAACACGCCCTAATTGGATTGATTTACATTGCTTTTGCACGTGTCACTTTTCCCGCGCTTTTATATCATAGATATACTTTTAAAGACGACATATAATTATTAGGATTAGTAAAACTGGGCATAAATATTTACCAACATAATTATCAAGTTTATAACACTATTTTACATAACATTTAACAGTGAAATGCAAGAAGTTTAAAACATAATCATACGTCGGGTTACCAGGCGTCTGATCTGGCACCAAACTATTTGCAATGAAAGTAAGGGTTTAGCGAAAACGTTTTTATTGAATAGATGTTGGTTAACTTTGCTTTTGCTCGTGTCACTTTTCCCGCGCTTTTATGTCATAGATGGAGCATTTAAAAAGGACACATAAGGATTAGTAAAACAGGGCATAACTATTGACCAACATGTTTTTGCTATAAGCATTGTATGTAATGTTTTATGCAATAAAACTATCGTATCGTATATCTTCATAATTATGCATATTGTTTAAATTGAGTTTACAACTTTAAAATGGCAAAGGTGACAAGTTAATAACACTATTGTACTAAAATTTAACAGTGGAAAGCAATTAGTTTAAAACGTAATTATACGTCGGGTTACCCGGCGTCTGATCTGGCAACAGACTGTTTGCAATGGAATTTAGGGTTTAGAGAAAACGTGTTTATTGGAAAATACACCTTAATTGGGTGATTGATTTAATTTGCCTTTGCACGTGTCACTTTTCCCGCGCTTATTTTTCATATATGAAGCATTTCAAGATTTCGCGAAAACTTGATTATTTTCCACATATTTAACATAATACATAGCAAATGTTTATCTCTAATAACCATGTATATACGATGATTATTATAATGTCATCTACAAAAAATATAGGATACCAAGAAATAAATAGAGACTTACCACAACAATCCCTTTATCACTTTCAAATATCACATATATTTAAATTTAAACGGCACAACTAAAACACTTTATCACTTTCGAAATTTGGTACACAATATCACCGTGGTAACGTTTTAAGACGCTCAAATAAACAGATAAGCAATGTACATGGTATTTAATCTCTGCTAAAACCAATCAGAGATCATAATACAATTACCAATCAAATTTCATTCAAACATTTATCCATCCAATTAAATGAACATAATCAAGTTACTTCATCCAATAATATGCGTGCTTCAATCAGAGATCATGATACAATTTCCAATCAAATTTCATTCGCACATTTATACATCCAATTAAACGATCATACTTACTCCATCCAATAATATGCGTTCTTCAATCTTAAAGATTTTTGCCGTTCAAACTGTCAAATGCGCCAGGTGCGTCGTTCATATACATCAAAAGCTTGTGCCGACTTAATGACTTAATATTGTTAAAAACATGCTTGTAAATATTTCTACCAAATTGGAGTATGGTTATGCAATTTAAAACTCTATAATCATGTTTGCATTTGATGGGTAGCCAATCTGTAATTTTTAGTCTGAGCATTTTTTTTCTTTTTTTTTTGTTAATTTAAAATTTTCTTTTCAATATTTATATAAAATCTCCTGTATAAAAATACTATTATGATTTGGGTGAATTTGTTCGGGCCGTTTTGACCAAGGCGGTTGGGATCTAGGTCGTTTGGATGTGAACACTATTCACTTTTGAAGGAGTATTTTTTAATACAAGGAAAAAAGAAAAAGACTTGGGTCGTTTTATTTTGGAAAAAAATATAGGTTCACATCGTCCAATAGGGAGGTTCACATCGTCCTGAAAATCGGTTCACATCGTCCAAAAAAACGGTTCACATCATTGTGGTTCACATCGGCGGTGGTTCACATCGTCCGTATACCACCTGCTGCGTGGTAATGGTAGAGTTTCCACTTGCAGTGGGGATTGGGGGGGGGGGGGGGGGGGGGGGGGGGGGGTTAACATATGTGGGTTCATGCAATCCACGGCCGCACCAGTTCAAACCAAAGACTAGTCCAAATATGAGGACGCTTGGTGAATCTGAGGACATTGTACCTTACCTGACTAGGCAAAACACCATTCATTCCTGACTAGGCAAGACAACATTTCAATATAGAGCTCTGTAAATGGAGTTATCTTCCAAACAAGAAACATGACAGAGGGGGATAGCTAAGTAGATTTGGAGTTATCTCCCGGACAAGAAAATATGACAACGGGGGAAAACAAATAAAATTATAGTCTCTATCACCTGCAGTTCTAAAGTTATGGCTATTGTTATATTACCCTATTTTAAATCTAAATGACCTCTACATGACCTTGACCTTTTTTCAGACATGTCCCAAATTTATGCGCTTTCTTGAGGTGAGTACAAATACCAAATATAAAGTTTCTATCTTAAGTATTTCCAAAGTAATGGCCAAGATAAAGTTGTGGCCTGACAGACAGAGAGACAAACAAACAGACAAAAACAAACAAACGGCCCAAAAACAATATGCCCCCAACTAAGTTGTGTCGGGGCATAAAAATGTAGCAGACAACATCATTTGTTGCTGTATCTCAGTGACCAACTCAGAAGTCAGAACCATAATATGTAAGTTATCATGTAATAGCAGCTAGGTCTCTGGGGCAAATTGCTCTTATCATGCTGAACTGTTGTCTGCTCCAAATGTATTGTATGTGAAATATGTAAAAAATCATAATTTGTATTTTCTAAATTTTAGAAACTTTGTAAATGAATGGCAAATAGTTTGGATCCAGATTAGATGCAGCATTATGTTGAAATAAAATACTGTTTAAACTAAACTGTTTGCCAAAAATTGCCCTTAGTATAACTCACCAGTAACTCACCAGCTGCCAGACCGTTGATTATCCCTTGGATAGTAGAGGTCCTTCTTAGCAACATTTCTTGAATATTTATCATATGCGCATCTTTTGGTTTGTGGTGTTCTAAATTTTAGTGGGTGGTTTCTCCAGCACACATTTAAATTAGTCTTGAATTGGTTGACGTCCCTACTATTAACAACTGATGGCCATAGGTCATTCCATGGGTCTACAATCCTATGAGAAAAGGCGTTGAGTCTGAGGTCTAGGCGGCTGTGACACTTTTGCAGTTTGTAGTTGTGGCCTCGAGTTATAAGGGTGGAAGGTACAGCTCCGGGTGAGCTTTTGCAATCCTTGAATGTCCGGCATGCAGCGTCAACAATTTTAGTGTTTTACACTGTAGAGGCCACAATATTTATCCAATCTTTCTCAAACTTGCTCACATTGTATATTATTACCATAAGAGTTCGGATGAGTTCGGTTATGGTTGAAATCGGGCCTATAGATCAAGAGTTATCTACCTTTGAATTGCTGAAAATGCCATATTTAACAGTGTTTACACTCTAGAGGCCACAATATTTATCAAATCTTTCTCAAACTTGCCCAGATAATATTACTATAAGAGTTTGAATGTGTTCGATTATGGTTGGAATCGGAATAATATGTCAAGAGTTATCTACCTTTGAATTGCTGAAAATGCCATATTTAACAGTGTTTACACTCTAGAGGCCACACTATTTATCCAATCCATCTCAAACTTGCCCAGAATATATATTACCATAAGAGTTCAGATGAGTTTGAATATGGTTGAAATCGGACTAACAGGTCAAGAGTTATCTACCTTTGAATTGCTGAAAATGCCATATTTAAGGGTGTTTACACTCTAGAGGCCACAATATATATTCAATCTTTCTCAAACTTGCCTAGATAATATATTACCATAAGAGTTCGAATGAGTTCGATTATGGTTGAAATCGGGCCTATAGGTCAAGAGTTATCTACCTTTGAATTGCTGAAACTGCCATATTTAACAGTGTTTATACTCTTAGAGGCCGCAATTTTTATCCAATCTTTCTCAAACTTGCTCAGATTGTATATAACTATAAGAGTTCATATGCGTACGATTATGGATGAAATCGGGCCAATAGGTCTAAAGTTATCTACCTTTGAATTGCTGAAAATGCCATATTTAAGGGTGTTTACACTCTAGAGACCACAATTTTTATCCATTTATTTTCAAACTTACTCAGATTGTATATGTATATGATCATAAGAGTTCCAAAAAGTGCTATAATGGTTGAAATCCGACCAATAGGTCAAGAGTTATCTGCCCTTGAATTGCTGAAAATGCCATATCTAACAGCATTTAATTTCACTCTTGCAGCTACAGTTTTCAATGGATTTTGATTATACTTGCACACAAAGTATATTATTATAGCTATAAGTTCTCGAAGGAGTGCAATTATTGTTGAAATCTAATCATTGTGGCAATAGTTATCTGCCCTTGATATACCATGAAATGCTAGAAAAGGCTTCATTTCAGTATTGTTTAGGCTCTTAAGTTACCTGTCCTTGATGTACTCTACTATATAGGATTATGAGGTTGTATTCCATAATTGTTTACATGCTATACTACAAATTTGAATGGATTAAGATAAAATGGGTGAAACAGAAAGGTAAAGCTATCAGGCTTCAGTACAACAGGTGAGCGATATCAGGGCCTTCAGGCCCTCTTGTTTTAATTTTTAGGGCAGCGCGTCAGCAAACACTGACAGGGCGCGGCGCCCTCCTAAAAAGGTCTAGCTGGAGCACTGCATTATATACTATTTGACCAAGTTGAAGTTGACCTCTCAGTTACCATGATTTTCAGAATCAATTTTTAGCTCACCTGAGCCAAAGGCTCAAGGTGAGCTATTGGGATGGCCCTGTGTCCGGCGTCGTTCGTCGTCGTTAATAATTGCTTCTAATGACATCTTTTCCTATACCGCTTGACAGAATTCAACCAAACTTTACAGAAATGTTCCTTGGGTCAAGCTCTTTCAAATTTGTTCAAAGAATTAAAAACAATGCAGAACTCTGGTTGCCATGGCAACCAAAGAGAAAAAATAAGGAAATCTAAAAAATCTTCTTGTCAAAACCTGCAAGGGCCAGAGCTTAAATATTTGGCACATAGCATCATCTACAGGTCCTCTATCAAGTTTGTTCAAATTATGCCCCTGGGGTCAAAATTGGCCCCGCCCCGGGGGTCACAGTTTTACATAGAGTTATATAGTGAAATTTTCAAACGTCTTCTTCTCTGAAACCAATGTGGCCAGAGCTTTGATATTTGGCATGGTGACACTTCTAGATGTCCTTTATTAAAATTGTTCAAATGGTTCTGGTCCGTTACATAACTAGGTCATAGGAGCTAAAAATAGATTTTTTCAATGAAAACTTAAAAGATCTTCTTGTCTGAAACTACAAGGGCCAGAGCTTAGATATTTGGCACATAGCATCGCCTACAGGTCCTCTATCAAGTTTGTTCAAATTATGCCCCTGGGGTCAAAATTGGCCCTACCCCGGGGGTCACAGTTTTACAAAGAGTTATATAGTGAAATTTTCAAACGTCTTCTTCTCTGAAACTAATATGGCCAGAGCTTTGATGTTTGGCATGGTGACACTTCTAGATGTCCTATACCAAAATTGTACAAATGGTTCTGGTCCGTTGCATAACTAGGTCACAGCAGCTAAAAATAGATTTTTTTCAATGAAAACTTAAAAAATCTTCTTGTCTAAAACTACAAGGGGCAGAGCTTAGACATATGGCACATAGCATCGACTACAGGTCCTCTATTAAGTTTGTTCAAAGTATGCCCCTAGGATCAAAATTGGCCCTGCCCCGGGGGTCACTGTTTTACATAGAGTTATATAGAGAAAAATTCAAACGTCCTCTTCTCTGACTCTAATATGGCCAGAGCTTTTATTTTCTGTATGGTGACACTTTTAAATATACTTTACATATTTTGTTCAAATTGTTCCGGTCTGTTGCATATCTAGGTCAGTCCTGGACATAAATCAATATCTCCGTTTTTCCAGGTATTCTCAGGTGAGCGAATATGCCCCGTGGGGCTCTTGTTTATGGAAAACTTGAACATTGCTTATAACATTCTTACTACTGAATTGATTTACTTCATACTTTTGACATCAACAATATTCAGATTTCTTGTAATACACCAGTATTAGGTCCAGTAACTGTTAGATTCGGACAGCCCGGCAGCTTTGAATGCTTTACAAATAACATTAAATGGAACAATTTAATATCTACCTACTCTAGCATGCCAGATTTCTGTCAAAACGTTGAAAAGAAATAGTTTTTTAAAGTGGAAAATCAATCAACAGTTTAGTCCTGGTCAGAATTTAATTTCTGTTGATCTTTTTCTTTTCAGAACAGTGGTTTCCTGTATTTCAGTTGTCATAAAGTCTTTCAAGATGTGGCCAATTATCATGGCATATGCAAGAGTATATGCACCCTATGTGACTTTTCCATTAGCAATGGTGGTAGGCTTTGTTGGCTATAATGCTGAACGATATTTTCCAAGGAAAGAAACACCATGGAAAGATAAAACTGCTCAAGAAGAGAGAGATGAACGAAAACTTGAAGAAATGAAAACTAAAGATGTGACTGAAGTTCAAAGTGTTAAGAGTATGGGTATTAAAAAGACTGTCCTAAGAGGTAGAGAAGCAGACAAAGCACCAGCAGAAACCAGCTATTAACCCTTTACCTGTTAGAAGTGCCTTTTAGCACATTTGATTTATTCCTCCACAGAAGAAAATAGTTCCAATTTATACAGTCTTGAAAAAGATCCATAAGAAAAATTCTAAATCCTAGCAAATGATTGCTTAAAGCAGGCTGAAAGTAAAGCAGAATGTGCCTTAAGGCACATTCTGCTTTACCTTCAACCTGCTTTAAGTGGTCACATGTCTTCAAAACTAGAAACAGGCTATGCGGTAAAGGGTTAAACTTCCGGTTGTCAAGGTGTTATCCGTTACAAAGTGGTGGTTTATATTGGTTGAAAATCAACTCTTGTGACAAGTTTACTTAAGAAATAATCTTCCCTCCATGGTTTGCTATGACCTCATATACAACGATTTGTTGTTTTGCCGGGCTGCAACTTAACCACAAGAGCCCAGGCCCAAGTCGTTAATTTGCAGCATGGCAGAAAGACAAATCGTGGTATGTGAGGCCATAGCATGCCATGGAAGAAGATTATTTTGATACTGACATCACAAATAAGGATCTAACAGGGTCTGCACTGTTTGGTTTTAAAGGGACTCGCAACCGGATGGTGTACTTGTCAAAATAAAATAAAATACTCAAATAAAAGCAAATTTGTGGCATTATTTGGCTTCTGACATTAAAAAAATATGATCAGTCCAAAAAAAGTCTCAAGAATCGTCACCGAATCTTAGATTTTTAGATATTTTCCATCGTTTTTCTATAGCGTTAGCTAACGGTATAGTTGTTGTTGTTGCTTCTCTACACGGGCTCAGACATAAACACGAGCCGAATTACGAAGTTGTATGCACTTTCGATCGCTACACATTGAAATACGTTAAATCGATCCGAGATAAACGGATAGTTCCGTGGTCCATTGGTCTAAGCGGTTTCCCCTATTTTGCCTTCTGTCCGCCAATGCCGGGCCCCGGGTTTGAATCCCACCAGAGACCAATATTTTTTTTTTATTGAAATACATTTTTTTAAACAGAATTTCTTATCCTAAACTAATTCTTTACCATTTATATAAGCGTTTGACACATATTTACAAATTACTATTTTTAATGCACCATCTGGTTGCGAGTCGCTTTAAGTATTAAAAAAGGGAAACAATCCCCTAAGACTATTTTTATTACACACTTATAGTAGGAATGCATTACTCCCGTTCATTGGCTGTTCCATTCTACTCATGCAAAAAAAGTTTTGAAGATTTATTCTTAACCCCTGTTTAAATATATTTATTTCAATCGAGCATTCTTAAAATAGAATTCACAGGAGCAGCCGTTAATGTAACCGGGCTATTTTTACACCATTGTATATCATACAAGATATATCACAGTAAATTTGTTCTTTGTTTATAGAGACGAATTCACATGTCATGTTATAATCGTCATTTACTATTACTAACAGTGTACCTTTCAAAAGATCATGTTGGTTTTTTTTCCTATGCAAACAGTGCAGACCCAAATAAGAGGGCTCCAAAAGGAGCCCTCTGATAAGGGTCTGCACCGTTTGTCATTTTGCAATATATTGCTAAAACAGCCATAAAGTAATAAATGAACTAGACTTCATTGGGAATTGGTAGCAATATGCCATAAATGTTTCTGGGGTAAATGCGTTAATGATATACCAGAATAAAACTGCAGTATATCAACCAGAGCTCCAGATAAGGGAAGTATTTCAAAAATTAAAATGTTGATTTCTGCTTTTAACCCTATGATCTTACTACTCATTAGAATCGTCTCTTCGAGGCGATTCTAATGAGTAGTAACACCATAGGATTTGATGCTGTAATGAGTGAGAAAATGTAGGATTTGTTCAGTTTACTCCCTCCTATCTGGAGTCCTGCAGTAAATAGAGGATTATTGATAGTGTTTAAGGTGAAGTGTTGCTTAACCCTTTGAACCCTAGTCCCGCATATAGGCGTCCTTTTCAAACAGTCTACTTGTGAATAGTACACTTGTCCTATGCAAACTGAATACCCAGATCAGAGGGCTCCGAAAGGAGCCCTCTGATCAGGGTCTTCACTGTTTGTCATAATGCCAAACATTGACAAAAACAACCCTCAAAAGTCAGAAATCGACTAGATTAAAATGGAAACTTGTATTGTCCATTTTAAGTTGCAGGGAGGAAAGAGTTAATACAATTTGAAAGAAAAGTAGAAAGTTCCTAATGGAGTGTACTGCTTTACTTTCTTTTGCTTTAAGATTCCTTTGGCATTTAATGATATCAATGGGTCCTGTTTAGTAGTGGAAGTGGAAGGGTTTACTGTACAAGATCAACTTTGAACCATAGTCATGCATATATGCGCCATTTGCAAACAGTGTATATGTGAAGAGTATACTTGTCCTATGCAAACAGTATAGGCCCTGATCAGAGGGCTCCTGAAGGAGCCCTCAGATCAGGGTCTAAACTGTTTGACATTTAAACAAGTGTTGTAAAAATCAACCCTTAAAAGTCAAAAATGGACTGGACTGAATTGAAAACTAGAACTGTCCATTTCAGTTTTCAGGGAGGAAAGTGTTAACTTTGTTAGAATGAAATACCAGGATTATGACAATTTGAGATCATGTCGAGATAAATAATTGGTTTTTTTTTCCAATTTATGTTTGTAGTTTGTATGGTTAAGAAATGATTCATGAATTTATAAAGATAAACTGAAGTATAACTTGTTAGTGTTTTACCCTTTCGTCCATTACCAAGTGCTATTCTGATATATGTTTAACTATGTTTAAACACGGAGTACTTAGACCTATGTACTCTGTAGTTTAACCAAATATTCTATAAATATGCCTTTTATATCTATTCACCTCAAGTTATTCATTTCCTAAGCAAGGACATTCTGGAAATGAATATTGGATGGTATTTTAAGTATTTTTTACTATATCTTCAAAACTAGTAGAAACATGCTATGGGGTAAAGGGTTGCCCGTTTTAAGGCAAGTTACCACTTACAGCAAGATGCAAAAGCTGAAAGCCCCTAGTGGAGCTTTCTACATTATTTTAATTTTGCTTTAAACTGCCACCTGAAATAAACATCATCAATTAATATTTATAAATTATTTGTATGTACAGTCGAATCTCGATACTACGACTTCGCTTAAATCGATCTTTCCAGTATTTTGTAAGTTTAATTTTGATAAGTCGATCTCGTTTAAGTCGAACATACCCGTATTTCAAAGTTAAAACGTGGCTAAGCCACGTTTTAACTTTGAAATATGGGTATGTTCGAAGTAACGCAAATTCGTAGAATCGAGTTTTTACTGTATTATGTTCAAATGTGGAGTAAATGGTTAAAGCTTCCTACTACCATTTTAACGTGACTTACAAGGTAAACCCTGGTAATCCATTACCCCATAGCCTGTTTCTAGTATTGAAGATAGGTGACCACTTAAAGTAGGTTGAAAGTAAAGCAGAATATGCCTTAAGGCACATTCTGCTTTTCTTTCAGTCTTCTGTAAGCTACCATCTGTTGGGATGTAAAAATCATTTCTTATGGTGTAATTATATTCATGACTGAATGGATTGGAACTATCTTCTTTAGTGGAGAAATAATTTAGAGGTGTCAAAGGGCATATTTATGGGGTAATGGGTTCAGGTGGATTATAGCTGAAATATAAACAGGAAGCTTCCTAAAGTTTTACTGTACCTGAGCACTTGTTTGAATAAACCTAGAGCTCAAGATAAACGGAGTATTTAAAAAAATAATTTTTTTAGTTCTGCATTAAACTCTATGGTGTTACTACTCATTAGAATTGTCTCTTCAAGACAATTCAAATGAGTAGTAACACCATAGGATTTGGTGCTGAAACGAAAGAAAAAATGTTGGGATATGTTCAATTTACCCTCTCATAGGTGGCGCCCTGAAACCCTTTACTCAATAGCATTTTATTAGCATGATTCTAGTTTTAAAGACAGGTGACTACTTAACCCATTACCCAATAAATACACTATTTTATGCCTTTCATTTATTCCTCCACAGAAGACAACAGTTCTTATTTGTGTAGGCGTTTATATGCAGCATAAGAAATAGTTTCTATACCCTCGCATATGGAAGCTTAAAGCAGACTGAAAGTAAGGCAGAGTGCACCGTAAGGCACATTCTGCTTTACTTTCAACCTGATTTAAGTTTTCACCTGTCTTGAAAAGTTGTCACCTGTCTTCAAAACCAGAAACAGGCTATGAGGTAATGGGTTAAAGCAGGTGAAAGTGAAGCAGAAAGCACCTTAAAGTGCTTTCTGTTTACTTTCAGCCTGAATAAATTTAAGCTACCATCTGCATGGATATAGAAAATATTCCTTATGCTACATGATTCATGACTGTTTAACGAATTATTTTCTTCAGTGGAGGAATAAGATAAAGGCACAAAAAGGCATATTTATGAAGTGATGGGTTAAAAATTGTTCTGGTTTGATCATGTAGACATATACCATGACTGTGTTTTATAGACGATGTAAGATTCTTCCAGGGCTCCGGGGGTAAATTAAACAAATCAAGTATTTTCTCGCTGATTTTAGCCTCAAATCTTATTGGGTGACTACTTTTTAGAATTGTCTCAAAGAGACGATTCTAATGAGTAGTCAAACCATAGGGTTTAATTCAGAAATAAAGATTTTAGATTTTGAAAACTACCTTCTCTGGAGCCCTGTTCTTCTACATTTGTGTATCAGCACAGAGGACTTACAGTAATTCCTCCGTGGTGTCAGTCAAGAAAGTCTTATGCGAAAGTTTCATAATGAAGCATAGCAGAAAAATCCATAATGGATATGAAAGAGCCCCGACCAGGGATTGAACCTTGAATGCCTGCGTGACACTTCAATATCATAACCACTGAGCTAAAGAGTCGACTCTCTAACGTAGAAGACAAGTATTGCATTTATCATTTGTCGCAATGCTATTTATAGAATACATACAGAGGTGAGCATGTGGGATGTAATAACAGCGCAACTTTTAAAAACCCCTCATGTATTCATGTGAAAACATGTACTGAGCGAAATAAAGAATTTGAATTTGAATTTAAAAACATGAAACATTTGTGTATTTGATATTTAACCATTCAACTTCTCTGTAGACTAAAAGGAGCTTAGCCTATTCCCCTAAAGAAGTACTTTTTAGCACATTTAATGTGAAAAATATAATTAAAATTTTTACAGTGGTTAATATGCACCATAAGAAAATGTTTCTATATCCTTGCAGATGGTAGCTTATAGTAGGCTGTAAGTAAAATAAAACACACTTAAAGGGACATTCTGATAAATTTCAACTTTCTTTAAGTAGTCAACTGTCTTAACCCTTTGAACCCTAGTCCCGCATATAGGCGTTATTTCCAAACAGTGTATATATAAACAGTACACTTGTCCTGAGCAAACAGTGAAGACCCAGATCAGAGGGCTCCTAGGAGCCCTCTGATCAGGGTCTTCACTGTTTGTCACAATGCCAAACATGTATTGACAAAAACAACCCTTAAAAGTCAGAAATGGACTAGACTAAAATGGAAACTGGAATTGTCCATTTAAAGTTTCAGGGAGGAAATAGTTAATTAATACATGTACCAGAAACAGGGTAAAGGGTTAATAAACAGAAAGAACCTTAACATATTACCTCATAAATACGCCTGCAATTTATTTCTCTACTGGAGAAAATAATTCAAATTTAAACAGTCATGAATATGTCTCACAATAAACATTTTCTCCATGCTAGCAGATGGTAGCTTAAAGCAGGCCTGAAAGTAAAGCAGAATGTACTTTCAACCTGCTTTTAGGACAATATAATAAAATAAGATTTCTGCAACACTGCTATTTTTGCGCTAAGGCTGCAATATGTCCTGTATAATTTGACAAGTTCAACTTCTTTAGAATGGCCCCCTTAGTCATTAAACCTCTCTTTAACCCTTTAAAACCCTAGTCCCGCATATAGGCGTCCTTTTCAAACAGTATACATCGTGAAAAATGCATTTGTCCTATGCAAACAGTGAATACCCAGATCAGAGGGCTCCGTAACGAGCCCTCTGATCTGGGTCTTCACTGTTTGTTCATAATGCAAAACATTGACAAAAACAACCCTCAATCGTCAGAAATGGACTAGACTAAAATGGGAAACTGGGAATGTCCATTTGAAGTTTTTAGGGAGGAAAGAGTTAAACCTTTCATTAAAACCTCTCTGAAACATTATTCTTGGTCCATGCAAAATGTACTCTCGTCAAGTGTTGCAGATTAGAGGCCATTCTTCATTTTTCATATACACCCGGGGTGCAAAAAGAAACACACAATATCACAATATTATTTGTATATAGAAGGAACGTATTTGTGAATTAATCTTTTCATTTACCCATTGTCCCATAGCCTGTTTCTAGTTGTTAAGATATGTGACCACTTAAAGCAGGTTGAAAGTAAAGCAGCTTTACTTTCAGCCTGCTTTAAGCTATTATCTTCTAGAATATAGAAAATATTTATGATTTTTATTCGTAACAGTATAAATTGGAACTATTTTCTTCTGTCAAGGAATTATTGAAGGCTTAAAAAGGTGTATTTATAGGGTAATGGGTTAAAGTCAGTAGTTATGTCCAATGTTATCCATGTTGTAAAGGGGAGGTTTATTAATGAATTGGTGGCATCGCAAATCGGTGTTGTGGTTTGAACATGCTGTAGTTAGGGGGCCTCTGTGGCCTAGTGGTAAAGTCACTTTGACTTGCATCACTAAGCTCCTCACCGCTGTGAGTTCGAATCCCAGTAGGGTCGTTTGGATTTTTCATATGGGGAAGCCTTCAAGCTGACTTGCGGAAGGTCGGTGGTTCTACCCAGTTGCCGATTTGTGCCTGAAACAGTGCTTAAAGGACGTCTGGGGTCTTCCTCCACCTCTAATTAGCTGGATGCCGCGATATGACTGAAATACTGTTGAAAGCGACGTAAAATCAAAACAAATCAAGGAAATCAGGCTGTAGTTAACTCTTTCACTGCCAAATCATGCGATTTTTACCCCTTGGCCATTTCATTGTTGTCTGCTTCAATATTGTTGTTTGCTAGATCATTTCAAAGTAAGATTCAATGTAGTATGACTTAAAGCATATTGATATGAGTATTAAACTGTTTGGCACCTGATCAGACGGTGCGTTACACAATGTCAGATAAGGATCCAAACTGTTTACAAACATGCATTTTGGCGTCATTAAGAGTGAAAGGGTTAAATTTAAGGCAACACAGTGTTTTTGAGTATTTTTTTCTGAACTGATTTCAACAACAATTAAAGTCCTATATAACTTTACACAAAAGTATCGAAATCCTTTCAAATGTGTAGACACCTGGACGTAAACAATACTACAATAAAGCCTTTTCTAGCAATTATAAGTGCATGTACATCAAAGGTAGATAACTCTTGCCACAATGATCAGGTTTCAACATTAATTGCATTCTTTGAAGAGCTTATAACTAATATACATTATGTGCAAGTATAATCACAATCCATGCTGTAAGATAAGGCATTTTCTACAGTAGCTTTGGAAGATAAACTCTTTGCATGCTGGGTAATTTTTTTTCGTCTGCAACCTTTGTCGTCTGCTGTTGTTCTAAAAATAGATTTTTCTAAATTTATTTTCAAAACATGGTCAAAAAAACCAGTTTGGATCTTGATGAGACGCCTCATTACGCGTCCAAACTGTTGGCAAATGTTATGACTGTGGCAGCTATATCCGCGGCTAGCGTGCAAAGAGTGGCCAAAAGCCTTGTTTAATGATTCTGCATTTTGTGTTTCAGGTCACATAACCCCATAAGTATGCCCATCGAACGACGGGACATAATGATTATTTTCATGCAGGCAGGCGGCCACACATTAGTTTCCACTAGAAAACTAGTGTTATTTATAACTGATTACTTTGAAACTTCATACAAAGGTTTGATGCCGTGAGAACCAGGAAAAGTTTCATACATTGTAATCAGAATTACCCGCCTGTTATTTACAGAATTATGGTCCTTTATAGTATTGCCAAAACAGTTTATAACGGATTACTTTGAAACTTGATAGGAAGGTTAATTGCCATGAGAGCCTGGACAAGTTTCCAGAATATCTGCCCCAAATTTATGGAGTTTTGGCTAATTTTAGTGCTGCCAAAACATTTTCTGCCAAATTAATCATGAGATTTCTACCCTTCACCGTTTCATTGTTGTCTGCTTCAATATTGTTGTTTGCTAGATCATTTCAAAGTAAGATTCAAAGTAGTATGACTTGACCAATTACCCCATGGCTTGTTTCTAGTATTGAAGTTAAATTATCATTTAAAGCAGGTTGAAAGTAAAGCAGAATGTGCCTTAAGGCACATTCTGCTTTACTTTCAGCCTGCTTTAAGCTATCATATGCTAGGATATGAAACTATTTCTTCTGGTGCATAATTCATATCTGTATTAATTGGGAGTTTTTCTTCAGTTCATGAATACTTTAAAGGTGTAAAAAGGTGTATTCAGATGAAACTTGATAGGAAGGTTAACTTAACAAATTTTTTTAATCTGCATATAAAGTTTCATGTTTTGTCAAAATTGATACATGTTTTCCAGGAGTTTATCCCTTTTAGCTAAAAATATTAGAAATACTTTCTTCCTACTTTCTTCCTACTGTACTTGCTTTCACATATTGAGCTGAAATGTTGTATATGATTGTATAGTTTTGATAAACTGCATATCCAGTTTGCAATTCGTCAAAATTTGTCAGAATTTCCATGACATATTATGTAGTGATTGCAGTTCTTGTTTCACCTGAAGTGGGGGTATTATGTACTGCCTTTCATTTATTTCTCAGCTGACGTAAACAGCTCCAGACGTACCCGAAAAAATTGTTTCTTTATTGTAGACGGTAGCTTAAGCCTTTACCCCATAAATATGCCATTTTACGCCTCAAATGTATTCCTCTACCGAAGAAATTAGTTCCAATTTATACAGTCCTAAACATGTACCATAAGAAATATTTTCTACATTCTAGCAAATTATAGCTTAAAGGAGGCTGAAAGTAAAGCTGAATGCGCCTTAAGGCCCATTCTGCTTTACTTTCAACCTGCTTTAAGTGGTCACCTGTCTTCAAAACTAAAAACTGGCTATGGGGTAATGGGTTAAACGGGCACAAAGTAAAGCAAACTGCACCTTTATTCTATTTTACTTTTAATCTGCTTAATATGATCACTAAACTCCAACCATCCCCCCCCCCCCCCCCCCCCCCCCCCCCCCCCCCCCCCCCCCCCCCCCCCCCCCCCCCCCCCCCCTATAGAAGTGCCTTTAAGCGCATTCAGTTTATTCCTACCCTTAAAAAAAAGTTTACATTTATTCAGTCGTGAACATGTACCATAAGAAATATTTTCTTTATCCTAGCAGAAGGTAACTTCATGCAAATTGAAAGCAATGCAGAATGTGCCTGAAGGTGCATTCTGGTTTACTTTCAACCTGCTTTAAGTGATCGATGTCTTCAAAACTACAAATGGGCTATGTGGTAATGGATTAAAACTAGTATCAAGCTATGGGGTAAAGAGTATATGATGCTGCATTTGTTTTTCAGGTATCTAAGTGGAAATTTAGTAAAAAAAAGTTCAGCGTTTACCTGAGGCGGCATGAAACAGTCCAGAGAGTCCATGACGAATAAGAAGTCATAAGATTGTAAAACTTTATAAAGGAGCACAAACAAAGAACCTTCTGTCTGGTATATAAGGTTTTGTACTGAACTGATAATAGTGACATTCGTGACAAGTCCGTTACTGAGAATAGCAAATGGAAGGTATGAAGGTGCCTACAATAAGATGTAACAGTCCTCATATGTTGGAACTGAGTGAAATGACTTTTACTTCTTAATGCAATTTAACAGTCGAAAAGATGAAAGATAGAGGAGGTTCAGCTGTTAAATGTGATCTATGTGGAAAATCGTTCTCTATGAAACACGGTTTAGTGAACCATATGACCATACATACAGGAGAGAAGCGTTACAAGTGTCACCTTTGTGAAACGTCATTTCGTAGGATTGACAGTTTAACTCACCACAAGCTAGTACACTCTGGAGAGAGACCTTACAAGTGTCACCTTTGTGAAACATCATTTCGTAGGAGTGACAGTTTAACTCACCACAAGCTAGTACACTCGGGAGAGAGACCTTACAAGTGTCACCTTTGTGAAACATCATTTCGTAGGAGTGACAGTTTAACTCACCACAAGCTAGTACACTCGGGAGAGAGACCTTACAAGTGTCACCTTTGTGAAACATCATTTCGTAGGAGTGACAGTTTAACTCACCACAAGCTAGTACACTCGGGAGAGAGACCTTACAAGTGTGACATGTGCATAAAATCATTTAAAACGAAAGGCGGTTTAGTCGTACACATGAGGGTACATACTGGAGAGAAACCTTACAGATGTGACTTATGTGGAAAGTGCTTTACTCAGCAAGGCAGTTTATCGACTCACATGGTATTACATACAGGAGATGTACACAAGTGTGACTTATGTGAAAAGTCCTTTACTCAGAGAGGCAGCTTAAACAAACATATGATGATACATACAGGAGATGGACTATACAAGTGTGACATATGTGAAAAGTCCTATAATCGGAAATCTCATTTAACTAATCACATAAGGCTACATACAGGAGAGAGACCTTACAAGTGTGGCATATGTGAAAAATCATTTACTAATATTGGCGGTTTAACACAACACAAGAGGATACATAGTAACAGGAGAGAGATCTTTCAATTGTGATCTATGTAAGAAGGCATTTAACCTTAGTGGCCATTTAGTTGGCTTCAACTTGCCCACAGGAGGATTCACACAGGAGAAAAACCACATAAGTGTGACGTTTGTAAGAAGGATTTTCTCGACAAGAGCCATTTAAATAAACACATGAGGATTCATACAGGAGAGAAATCGCATACAGTGGAGAATCTGTTATTCTTTCCCATTTAAACGCAAACGTACGCAAACGCAAAGCACTAAAACGTAGAAAAGAACAACTTTTGGACAATTCTGATAATTCTTGTTTATCTTGGTGGCAAACAGTTTGGAGCCTGATCAGACGCCGGGTTACCCGACGTCTGATCTGGCTCCAAACTGTTTGCACTGCAAATAATAGTTTTAGCGTAAACACGTTTATTGGGAAAGAATAACAGATTCTCCACTGTAAGTGTGACCTTTGTGAAAGGTCATTCGCTGATAAAAGGAGTTTAGTGGGACATATGAAGGTACATAACAACCCTTTACTCCATAGATACACCTTTTTACACATTTAGTTAATTCCTACACTGAGGAAACTATTGATAGTTACATTTTATACATTAATGAATGTGCAACATAAATACTTCCTATATCCTAGCAGATAGTAGCTTTAAGCAGGCTGAAGTTAAAGCAGAATGTGACTTTAAATGCAATATCTGCTTAACTTATAACCTGCCATAGTCACTTGTCTTTTTTTTTTCAAAACAAAGACTCAGGCTATGGCGTTAAGGGATAGGATAGTACAGACTTAAATCCATTACCCCATAGCCCATTTCTAGTATTGAAGACAGGTGACCACTTAAAGCAAGTTGAAAGTAAAGCAGAATGTGCCTAAGGCACATTCTGCTTTACTTTAAGCCTGCTTTAAGCTACCACCTGATTGAATAAAGAAAATATTTCTTATGATACATATTTGTGACTGTATAAATTGGAACTATTTTCTTCAGTGGATGAATGAGTTATAGGCGTAAAAAGGTGTAATTATAAGGGAATGGGAAAACAGGCATAACATGTATTAAAAGGTCTACTAAGGAAAATGTCTACGTGAACGTTCATACATGGAGATACTTTACATGTGCAATACACAAAGGAAGTTCTTTAGCAATAAAAGTAGCTCATTCAGACTCATTCATGAGACGTCGTACAGGATAAAGACCTTATACATGCACTGTGGGGAAGACCTTATCCTTTCAAGTTTAACCCATTACCCCATAGTCTGATTTCAATTTTGAAGATATGTGACTGCTTAAAGCAGGTTGAAAGTAAAGCAGAATGCGCCTTAGGGCGCATTTTGCTTTACTTTCAGCCTGCTTTAAGTTATCATCTGCTAGAATAAAGAAAATATTTTTTATGAAACATGTTCATGACTATATAAATTTGAACTATTTTCTTCAGTGAAGGAATAAATTTTAGGCGTAAAAAGGCGCATTTATGGGGTAATGGGTTAAACCATTACTCATGACCATTATATTCATTTTGAAGACAGGTGACCTGTTAACCCTTTACCCTATAGCCTGTTTCTAGTTTTGGAAACCGTTGACAACTTAGAGCAGGTTGAAAGTAAATCTGAATGCACCTTAAGGCACATTCTGCTTTACTTTTAGCCTGCTTTAAGAGCTCCCACTTTTTAGCTCACCTGGCACGAAGTGCCAAGGTGAGCTTTTAGGATCGCTGGATGTCCGTCTTACGTCCGTCCACAATTGGTTCGTTAACACTCTAGCAGCTACAAATATCATCCAATCTTCATGAAACTTGATCACAATGTTGGTCTAGTAGAAATCTAGGTCAAGTTCGAATGTGGGTCATGTTGGGTCAAAAACTAGGTCACTAGGTCAAATCATTTAAAAACCTTGTTAACACTCTAGAGGCTACAAATCTCATTGGATCTTGATGAAACTTGGTCAGAATGTTTGTCTCATTGATATCTAGGTCAAGTTCGAATATGGGTTATGTTTGGTCAAAAACTAGGTCACTAACTAGGTCAAATCATAGAAAATCCTTGTTAACACTCTTGAGGCTTTAAATTTCATCTGATCTTTATGCAACTTGGTCAGAATGTTTGCTTAATTGATACCTAGGTCAAGTTCGAATATGGGTCATTGTCAGTAAAAAACTAGGTCACTAGGTCAAATCATAGGGAAAACTTGTTAACACTCTAGATGCTACAACTCTCATTGGATTTTAATGAATTTTGCTTAACATGTTTGCCTAATTGATATCTAGCTCAGTTAATTTTGAATGATGTCTGGTTGAAAACTAGGTCACTATGTCAAATCAAAGAAAAACAGTGTTAACCTTTTCGAAGTTACAAATCTCACTAGATCTGCATGAAATATTGTCAGAATTTTTGCCTACATCAAATCTAGGTCAAAATCAAATATGGATTGTGTCCTTTCAAAAACTAGGTCAAATCATAGAAAAATGGGAGGTTGATTGTGGGTCATGGCCAGTCATAATCTAGGTCACTATAGGTCAAGTTTGCCATGGTGTACCAGGTGAGCGATTTAGGGCCATAGTGGCCCTTGTTTAGATATCAATAATAGTAGCGTATCACCCAGTTTCCTCTGTATCAGTTTGCTACTCTCTGGGACATACAATTAAAATAACCCAAGGTTGGCAAAACCGGATGTAAATCAAAAGCAAACCATGAAGCCACTGGGTTAACAGGAATCTGATATAGTTCCAAACCATTTTCAGACTACAGTTAACTCATTCACCCCTGAAACTTTCAATAGACAATTCCAGTTTCAAAATAAGTCTACATGTAGTCAATTTTTAGCTCACCTGAGCCAAAGGCTCAAGGTGAGCTATTGGGATAGCCCTGTGTCCGTCGTCCGTCTTCGTTAACAATTGCTTCAAATGACATCTTCTCCTAAACAGCTGAACAGATTTCAACCAAACTTTACAGGAATGTTCCTTGGGTCAAGCTCTTTCAAATTTGTTCAAAGAATTGAAAACAATATAGAACTCTGGTTGCTATGGCAACCAAAGTGAAAAAATAAGGAAATCTTAAAAAATCTTCTTGTCTGAAACTACAAGGGCCAGAGCTTAGATATTTGGCACATCACATTATCTACAGGTCCTCTATCAAGTTTGTTCAAATTATGCCCCTGGGGTCAAAATTGGCCCCGACCTGGGGGTCACAGTTTTACATAGAGTTATATAGTGAAAATTTCAAACGTCTTCTCCACTGAAACTGATATGGCCAGAGCTTTGATATTTGGCATTGTGACACTTCTAAATGTCCTTTACCTAGTTTGTTTAAATGGTTCTGGTCGGTTAAATATCTGGGTCATAATTCACATTCAAAATATGTATAGCAGACAGCAATTCAGCATTATAAGAGTTAGACCCTAGCCAAATTTCCTACTGGCAGAGTTACATAACTGAACTCAGGTCAGCTGGTCAGCTGATGAGGTTGCATATGGTGGTGTCTGCTATATTTTTATGCCCTGCAGTTGGGGGCATATTGTTTTTGTCTGTCTGCTTTTTTGTCTGTTTGTCCATTTGTTTGTCTGTCAGTCCACAATTTTAATCTTAGCCATAACTTTGTTAAAGTTAGAAACTTTATAACTTGGGTCATGTCCTACAAAGGTCAATGTCATTTTTGAGATATTTCCCAGTGTCATATTTTCTTGTCTTTGAGATAACTCCAGTTCTACTGATGTTAACCCATTACCCCATACATATGCCTTTTTACGCCTTTAATTTATTCCTCCTCTAAAGAAAATAATTCCACTTTATATAGTCATAAACATGTAAGATATAAGAAATAGTATCTATATCTTAGTAGATGATAACTTAAAGCAGGTTGAAAGTAAAGCAGAGTGCGCAATAAATAATCATATGGAAATACATGTAGCTTGATAAGAAGAAGTGTCATGGATAAGGGCCATAACTCTGCCAACAATATTTTTTTAAGTTATTCCAATTTGTCATGGTTTTTTTTGTCTGGAAGATAATTCCATTTACAGCTATATTAAAATGTTGTCTTGCCTATTAAGCTAAGGCACAATGACCTCAGGTGAGCGAATTAAGGGCCATGGCCCTCTTGTTTACTTTTTAGGGTTGATTTTAACAATATATTTCAAAATGACAAACATTGTAGACCCTGATTAGAGGGCTCCTGAAGGAGCCCTCTGATCAGGGTCTACACTGTTTGCATGAGACAAGTCTAATCATCATAGGTACACTGGTTGTAAATGACTAGGGTTGAATGTGTTAATAAAATACATTTAATAGTTTTAGCACAAAATTATTGGGGGGAAAAAATGTCTTCTTCACTGCATATATAATTTTTTTTATTATGTACTATTTACATGATTTGTAAGTGTGAATTGTGTGATAATTCATTCAGAGCAATAAAATTCTACCCAATGATTACTGTTCCTTTTGAGACCAACCTTATGGCTAACCGGTAAGCGGACATGACCCATATTCGAAATTGACCTTGAATGTGTCAAGATGGCCATTCTGACCAAGTTCGATAAAGATGAGATAAAAATTGTGACTTCTAGTGCATTCACAAGGAAAAAGTTCACAGACGCAGGGCACGCATGGACTCCAGACACAGCACGATGACAAAAGCTCAAGATATAGAAAGAGTTTCATATGCCTTTTAATTTAGACACAGTAAAAACAAAATAAATGCATTACTATCACAGGGCTGCCATAACTTGATCATGAAAATCCTTAGATTTCCAAATAATCTGTTTTTCAAGCACATTTATTTAAAGCAGGTTGAAAGTAAAGCAGAATGGGCCTTAAGGCGCATTCTGCTTTACTTTCAGCCTGCTTTAAGCTACCATCTGCTAGGATAAAAATCCGAAGATTTCAGAAAAATCCGGAGAAATGGCAGCCCTGCTATGAGTTGGGTGTCAAAGACTTTGTAGGAAATATATCAAGGTGTCAAACACTACTGTGGCTAAAACCAGTCCAAAAGAAAAAGGTCTAACATCGTATTATTCCTCTAACCTATGCTCTTTGACTACTGTTAGTGCTTCTTCCTCATAGCTTGTTTCTAGTTTTGAAAACAATCGACCATTTAACGCATTCACCCCTGGAACTTTTAATCGACAATATCAATTTCAAATTAAGCCTAGTCCATTTTTTACCTTTTATAGGGTTGATTTTAACAGTATATATTCTTCAAAATGACAAACAGTGTAGACTCTGATCAGAGGGCTCCTTAAGGAGTCCTCTGATCAGGGTCTACACTGTTTGCATAGGTTTATATGATTATATAATGTGGAGTATACTCGTCACTAGGGCTCAATGTGTTAACCCTGTAACCCAAAAACCTATTTATAATATTAAAGACAGGTGATCATTTAAAGCAGGTTGAAAGTAAAGCAGAATGTGCCTTAAGGCACATTCTGCTTTACTTTCAGCCTGCTTTAAACTACCATCTATTGGGCTATATAAAATATTTGTTATGATAATTGTTCATAAGGGTATAAACTGGAACTATTTTCTTCAGCGGAGGAATAAATTAAATACGCTAAAAGTCGCTTCTATGGGGGGAAAGGGTTAAAGCAGGTTGAAAATACGGCAGACTGCACCTTAACCCATTACCCCATAAATACGCCTTTTTACGCCTTACACTTATTCCTTCATTGAAGAAAATAGTTCTAATTTATACAGTCATGAACATGTTCCAAAAGAAATAATTTCTATATCCTAGCAGATGTTAGCTTAAAGCAGGCTGAAAGTAAAGCAGAATGTGCCTTAAGGCACATTCTGCTTTACTTTCAACCTGCTTTAAGTAGTCACCAGTCTTTAAAACTAGAAACAGGCTATGTAGTAATGGGTTAAGGCACATTCTGTTTTACCTTCAGCCTTGTGGCTACCATCTGCTGGAATAAAGATTTTTTTTTTTTGTCTAACTCACATAATTCATGACTGTATGAATTGAAACTTTTTTCTTCAGTCCAGGAATAAATTCAATGCGCCTAAGGGCACTTTTATGAGGGTATCTGTTAAAATTTAAGTGACAGTGTATTTCAACCATAATCAAACTCATCCAAGAACTATGGCCGTATAGTCTAATTATACTTTCTGAGTGAGTCAGGGCTCAAAATAAGGGGGAGTTTTCTGAATAAATCCAACATTTTTTCACTCATTTCAGCACCAAACCTTATGGTGTTACTACTCATTAGAATCGTCTCAAAGAGACGATTCTGATGAGTAATGACACCATAGGGTTTAATGCAGAAATAAAGATTTAAGTTTTTGAAATACTCCCCTTATCTGGAACTCTAGTGAGTATGAGAAAGATTGGATAAAGATTGTGGCCTCTAGGCTGAAAACCCAAAACAAAAAAATGTTGATGGTGCATGCCAGACATTCATGGGTGATAAACGCTCATCCTAAGCTTTGCTCCTGTGAACAAGAAAGGACTAGACTTCATTGGAAACTCGAGTTAAATTCAAATGAAAGTAAAAGCAGAAAGCTCTCGCAAGAGGTGTCTGCTTTACTTTCATTTTGCACCATCTTGCCTCATGTAACCACCTTTCTTTCAACACCACCTTTGTTAAAATATCCTCATTACATTTGCAAACAGTGTAGACCTATATTAGTTTTATTACAGGAGCCCTCTGATCAGGGTCTACACTGTTTGCTAATTTAAAGCAGTATTTATATAACTACCCAGAATTTCAAGTAGACTGGTTCATGTTTTGGAATCTAAAATGGTCCACAAGGGAACTTTATAACCCACAAGAGTTACTTAGTGTTGAAAGTTAATCACAGAGCTGTTATATATTCTAAATCACTTACAGTCGAACTTCAATATTTCCAACTCGGTTAAGTCGAACATACCCATATTTCAAAGTTAAAACGTGTATTTGACTTAACCGAGCATGAAATAGTGTAGCTAATGTGTCGACATATTGGATAGTTCGAGTTAAGAAAGTTTGAGATATCGAAGTTTGACTGTGCTAGTGACTATGAAGGGAAAGGTCTACTGGGATTCTACAGACTGATGACTTCAGTTTTTAGATTTTTTATTTTAGTTGGTTAACAAACATCTTCTCTAACAATTCTCTAACAAAATACACAAAATTTCAATGTACACAAAATTCCAACTTCCTTATCTTAGGCATATCACAAAGACATACAGGTCTTAACTCATTACTCCATAGATAAGCCTTTTCACGCCTTAAATTTATTAGAAACTACATCACTTTACTGTATTTCGGCTGTCAACGCTTGTATGTTATGTTATCCTAATGGATTAATAAGGAACAGGGAGATATTCTTATTGCTTTCGTCTGTCTTGAATGTTTGTCTGTCTGTCTACTGTAGGGCTCTAAATGACCTTGACCTTTGTCCGACATGACCCAACTTTTACTAGGCTCGAAAGCTTCTTGCATTGAGTACACATACAAAATAACGTTTCTATCACATGTTGTTTCAGAGTTATGACCAATGTTAAATTAACCCTATTTGATCTCTAAATGACCTTGACCTATGAGTACAAATGACAAATATAAAGTTTCTATCACATGCAAAGATATGGCCAGTGTTAAATTCACACTATTTGACCTCTAAATGGCCTTGAGCTTTGTCAGACATGACCCAAGTTGTACTGAGCTCAAGAGCTTTTAAAGGCCACATGCCAAACATTTAGAGGACATATTTTCATTAACTTAAATTCCCTATTTCATCTACATGTGTATCTGTTTCACCATCTTTATTTCTCTTTCTTTTCATTCCAAGTTATCTCCCTTTTTCTACCTCAAACTCTACCCATTACTCCGTAGCCTGTCTAGCTTTGAAGACATATGACTGTAAGGCACCTTCTGCTTTAGTTTCAACCTTATTCAGGTATTGGGCCACCAAATAGACCGTAAGTGCTTCATGGTGTAGTCGAAAGAAGTCCGGCACAGAAATAGTGCCAAACTTTTTGCCTCAGAATAGCTTTTTGTCAAGAAATATTTACTGTGTTGAGCCTTTTATGTAATACATGGATGCTAGAGAATAGATACAAAGACGTTCTGTCATGATAGATGGGTTTTTGGAGAAATTATGTGAGCTGAAGTGACATGCCCCTGTTTTAGCCGGTGCCTATTTCAAAATGTAGCAAAACACCAGTCATGTCACTGAAGCCAAGAGAATTTTCTTATATGCCACATGACCCCCTGTTTTCTCTACATTTTTCACTTGCGCAAGGGTGTATCTTTGTGGGAAATAAAGGGTGGCACTTGTGGTTGGAATAAAAATTGTATTTTTTGGACCTTGGAAATGACACATTTTATATAAGTTATATAGGAGAGCCGTTTTGGTGGCCCAAGCCCTATTCAAGCTACCATCTGCTAGGATATAAACAATATTTCTTACGGCGCATATTCATGGCTATAAAACTGTTTTCTTCAGAGGAGGAATAAATCAAATGTGCTAAAACATAACTTCAACCCACAGAGTTGTTGGTTTAAAATGAGCAATATAAGATGTTTAATCACCAATTAAAACTTAAATGTAAATAAGTGTAAATACTTAACTAAATGAGATATTTTACTTAAAATTAGCAGAATCAACATTGAAAATGAAGTGGAAACTTAACCTATTGCCCCATTTATTGTTTCTAATTTTTAAGACTGGTGATCACTTAAATCAGGTTGAAAGTAAAGCAGAAGCACTTTCAGCTTACTTTCAGCCTTGTTTAAGCTACCTTCTGCTGGAATATAGAAAATATTTCTTATGATACACATTTACGACAGTATAAAGCGGAACTATTTTCTTCAGCAGAAGAATAAATTAAAGACGTAAAAAGGCATTTTTATAAGATAATTGGAGGATTCCAAATTACAATTAAGTCTAGTTCATTTTGGACCATTTAAGGTTGTTTTCAACAATATCTAGCAAAACAGCAAACAGTATAGACTCTGATGAGATGGCTCTCGCAGGATTCCTCTAATCAGGGGCTATACCCTTTTTGCGTAGGACAGGTGTACTCTTCATGGTTACATTGTTTGTTAAGTGTGTTAAGTTTGCATCATACTATAAGCACTAAAGGACACTTATATAAAATATATTTGTCATTATAAACAGTGTAACTGCGCAAAGTACACCTGTTTTCAGACAGGATCTGCCCAGTTTGTCATTATTGTAATACATTACAAAAACAAAATACACCAAAATACTGTAAAAAAAGGTATTTTTCGCGTCTATATTTTGAGCAGGTGGTAGCTTAAAGCAGGCTGAAAGTAAAGCAAAATGTGCCTTAAGGCACATTTTGCTTTACTTTCAACCTGCTTTAAGAAGTCACCTATCTTCAAAACTAGAGACATTCGCGTATTAACGCATAAATTATATTCTAGCCAATAAAACCGGTTTTACAGTAGTCAAAAATGGACCAAGTCTTAATTGGAAACTGGAATTGTCTATTTTAAGTTCCAGGGGTCAATGTATTAAATCCAGGTGGCTGATAAAAACTAAAGTTTAAAATTTATACACATTTGACTTTTAACCCATTCCTCATAGAAGTGACGTTCATAGATGATGCCTTTTCATGCTCTTATCATGTTAACTCATTCACCCCTGACACTTTTAATGGACAATTCCAATTTCAAAATAAGTCCATTTTTAACTGTTTAGGGATGATTTTAACAATATATTTCAAAATGACAAACAGTAAAGACCCTGATCAGAGGGCTCCTTAAGGAGCCCTCTGATCAGGATCTATACTGTTTGCATAGGACAAGTGTAATCATCAGAGGTACACTGTTTGTCACTCTGCCTTATTTTCAGCTTGCTGGGTGTTGTATTGTATAAAGAATAAAATATCACATACATCAAACCAATAAATTACACTAAGAAACAAATACAATAAAAGCTTTCTGCATCACTTAAAAAAGTAATATAAAGTAATGTCTTATAACTGCTAAACTAAAGTTTCACTAAAAAGAAAGAACACCAGTTTTTCTTTAGACTATAAAGCAAATGTTTAAAAAAAAAACAATGAAACAGAAAATCAAAAAAATATTTTAGTCCATAAACTGTTTTTCTGCTTCTTTTACTCATTATCCCCTGAAATTTCCAATGGACAATTCCAGTTTTCAATAGAGACTGGTCCATTATAGACTATTTAGGGTTGTCTTTTGTAATAAATTGCAAAATGACAAACAGTGAAGTCCTTGATCAGAGGGCTCCTGCAGGAGCCCTCTGATCAGGGACTTCACTGTTTGCATAGGACAAGTGTACTTTTCACAGGTACGAATTTAGTAAAGGATGCATGTATCTGTCTCTCGGGCTCAATAAGTTAACGAGTCATTAAAAGAAGACACAAACAAAGTTATATTCTACCGAGGGGTGACTGTTAATGAAGGACAAGCAGTAATACACAAATGACACATTTTAATTTTCAAACCATATTTGTCAAATTGACTTTCATTCATGACACCAGCCACCAATAATTTTAAAAACTTTTGTCTGATTGGACCACTGCAATTTAACTAAATAATCTTACTGAAACTAAAAAGATAGCAAAAAGTATTAAAATATAATATTTTAACTTTGAAGTTAGAATATGTTCAACTTGGAAGAGGCCGTAATAATGAAATGTATAGAAATACGAAAAAAAAGAATAACATGAGTTGGCGTTATCGAATTTTGACTTAATAAACTAAACCCCATTAACACATTCAACCCTAGCGACGAGTTTACTCTTCATTTACAAACAGTGTGCATGTGAGGAGTACACTTGTCCTATGCAAACAGTGTAAACCCTGATCAGAGGGCTCCTTAAATTGGGATTGTCCATTGAAAGTTTCAGGGGCGAATGAGTTAAAACAAGCTCTAATGATTCCAGAAGAAAGTCACATGTTTATACACATATCTGACTTGACAAACTACAAAAATTTATTCTTTCTCCTGGCTGCTATTTGCGTACATTGCCATTTCCTGAAAACAGTGAAGACAAAGATCAGACTGCTCTTACCCCCTAAACCTTTAACAGACAATTCTAATTTCAAAACAAGTCTAGTCCATTTTTTACTATTAAGGGATGATTTTAACAATATATTTCACAATAACAAGCAGTGTAAATCCTTAAGGAACCCTCTGACCAGCTCTACAATATTTGCATAGGACAAGTGTAATCCTCACAGATACACTTTTTGTAAATGACGAGTATACTCATTGCTAGGGTTGAATATGTTACAGGAGCTGCCTATTTTTATAGTACAGTATCCAGGGCTCCAGATAAGGGGGAGTAATCTGAACAAATCCAACATTTTCTCACTCATACAGCATCAAATCCTATGGTGTTACTACTCATTAGAATCGTCTCTTCGAGACGATTCTAATGAGTAGTGACAGCATAGGGTTTAAAGCAGAAATAAAGATTTTAGTTTTTGAAATACTCCCCTTATCTGGAGCCCTGAGTATCTGTCTGACAAGAATCAGCACTGTTTGCTGGGGGAAATATTTCCTTATTCTTATACATCAATGCAAAGATCATGTGAAAGACATTCATAGTGTATGGAGTTTAATATTTGATTTTTCATCCGAGAAGAGTTAATGTCAAAACCTGTAGCTGTTTGTCCAGGGCTCCAGATAAGAGGAAGTAAATTGAACAAATTCAACATTTGCTCGCTCATTCAGCACCAAATCCTATTATGTTACTTCTCATTAGAATCGTCTCTTCAAGACGATTCTAATGAGTAGTGACACCATAGGGTTTAATACAGAAATAAAGATTTTATATTTTAAAATACTCCCTTTATCTGGAGCCCTGTTTGTCTTCAGCACATTTCAAACAAATGCTGCAGTTTCCACATTACACAAAATATTCAATCTTGGAATGTCCAGATTTTATATCAAAAACACTTTTCATGATGTTAGGACGCAAATGCCATTCATTCTTCGAGTAGACTCCGAAGTATGTATACACATCTGGCTTATAGAACAGTTCACATTTTATGCCCATATTACGAATGGCTTGCTCCGACATCATTACTTCCTCCGAGTCTGTAAAGTTGTCATTGTATATACACACTACATGGCTATCTTCATCCTCAGCCCCTGCGCTCACTTTAGCTGTCCAGCATGGCAACACCTGGCTCACTATACTCCTTGCAACAAGAGACCAGAGATGATCAACTTTACCCCCAGCACTTGTAAAGAAAAGCCATTTCCCAGATAGCACATTATAGTTACAGGCTAGTTCCTTTATGTTCTGATAGTTCACTGGCCTGCCAGTCGTCAGAAACTGTTCCCAAGCTTCCATCATTCCTTCTAGGTCAGAATTTGACTCACGCCTTTGTGTTCGATGTGTTACTGATATCCAAGCATATCCATCTTTTCTGTAAGAGATGCAAATTTGTATTAACGCATTATCCCATAAGTACACATTTTTACGCCTCTAATTTATTGCTCCACTGAAGAAAATAGTTCCAATTTATACAATTATTAATATTTATTGTAAGATATATTTTATATATTCTAGTACATAATAGGTTAGAGCAGGTTGAAAGTAAAGTAGAATGCGCCTTGGGCGCATTCTACTTTACTTTCAACCTGCTTTAAGTCATCACATTCTACTTTACTTTCAACCTGCTTTAAGTCATCACCTATTTTCAAAACTAGAATCAGGCTATGGGTTAATGGGTTAACCCAATATCCCATGAGTACACATTTTTACGCCTCTAATCTATTCTTCTGCAAAAGAATATAGCTCCCGTACATGCAGTCATGAATATGTAAGAAGTGTTTTTGATATACTGGAATATTATATCTTAAAGCAGGCTGAAAGTAAAGAAGAATGTGCTTTAATGTGTGTTCTGCTTCAACTTAAACCTGCTTTAAGTGATCACCTATCCTTAACCCTTTCCCACATAGCATGTTTCTAGTATTGAATATGGGTGTCCACTTAAAGCAGGTTGAAAGTAAAGCAGAATGTGCCTTAAGGCACATTCTGCTTTACTTTCAGCCTGCTTAAAGCTACCATCTGCTAGAATATAGGAAACATTTCTTATTATACAAATTCATGGCTGTATAAATTGGAACTATTTTCACCAGTGGAGGAATAAATTAAATGCGTTAAAAGGCGCTTCCATGTGGGAAAGGGTTAATACCAGAAACAGACTATATGGGGTAATGGGTTCACTCAACTCAAAAGGTAACTGGTTGTTTCAGAGCTCCGAATCGGACATATTGCAATTTGTATTATCTGAAAAGTCTAATGAATAATTCCCGTTTCCAATTAACCCATTACACTATAAATGCACCTTTTTACGCCTTTAACTTATTTCTCCTCTGAGGAAAATAGTTCCAATTTATATAGTTATTGAAATGTATGCGAAGAACTATTTCCTATATTCTAGCAGATGGAAGCTTCAAGCTGGCTGAAAGTAAAGCAGAATGCGTCTTAAGGCGCATTCTGCTTTACTTTCAACCTGTTTCAGTGGTCACCTATTTTCATAACTAGAATCAGGCTATGGGGTAATGGGTTAAATTTTGCACCCAGCCCATTTATGTTGATTTAGTGTTGTTGTCTGTAACAAATTGTAAAATGGCAAACAGTGTAGAATCTGATTAGAAGGCTGAGTGTTCAAGGCTCTGCAAGGAGCCCTCTGATCTTGGTCTACACTTTTTGCATATGGTAAAGTGAACTCTTCACAGGTACACTATTTATTAATCCATTACCCCATAACTAATTTCTTGTAATTAAGATAAGTGACCGCTTAAAGTAGGTTGAAAGAAAAGCAGAATGCGCCTTAAGGCGCACTCTGCTTTACTTTCAGCCTGCTTTAAGCTACCATCTTCTATAAAATAGAAACTATTTGTAATGATGCAAATTCCTGACTACATGAATTAGAACTATTTCTTCAGTGGATGAATAAATCAAAGGCATAAAAGGTCATATTTATGGGGTAATGGGTTAATGATGAGTATATTGGTCACTAGCGTTGACTGTTTTAGGTGACCACTTAAAATACTAAATATGTTTTGTTCTTAAACTAGGTGGCACTTTAATGCAGAACAAAAGTAATGCAGAAGGCTCCTACAGAAACATCGTGCATTACTTTTGTCCTGCATTAAGCATTTGCAAGTATTTCAAGAAAACCATGCTTCTTATTTAAGCAGTTACTTCAGCCATTACACTTGTATGTATACAACCTGTTTATAGTTTTGAAGACCAGTGACCCAGGGCTCCAGATAAGAGGGGGTAAACTGAACAAATCCAACGTCTTCTTGCTAGTTTCAGCACCAATCCTATGGTGTGACTACTCATTAGAATCGTCTCAGATATAAAGATTTTAGGTTTTGAAATACTCCCCTTATCTGGAGCTCTGGTGACCATGGCAATTAAAGCAGGTTGAAGGTAAAGCTGTAAAACACATTCTGCTTTTACTTATGGTCTGCTTTTAGCTTCCTTCTGCTAGGATATAGAAAATATTTCTTAGGAGCATATTTATGATTCATAAAGTGGAAGTCTTTTCTTCAGTGGAGGGATAAATAAAAGGTGTAAAATGGGGGGTTTATTAAAAATGGAATAATACCAGTTTGACAGTACACATTATAAGAATTTTGCTGAATTATATGTCTCTCCCTGGGGCCCATTTCATAAAACTTCTTACGACAAAAATGATCATAAATCAAATCTTTAAAATACATTTAATTTCTGATTTCTCCGTCTAATCCTGTCTTGTGACATCTCTTTTGAATCGTCTTTTCAAGACGATTCCAAAGAGATGTTACAAGACAGGATTAGATGGAGAAATAAATAATAATTGAGACTTAAATTATAATATGACTTATGACAACATTTGTCATGCGAAGTTTTATGAAACAGTGCCCCTGATGGGGTAATGGGTTAAATGTCTCTCCCTGAGGAAGAAGCAAATGCAATAAGAAATAGTGTAAAGCAGAACTATGTCAGTTATAAGGTAGTGTGCAATTAAATTTTCATTGCAATGTTTTGTATAATTCCATTCAGCAGAACTAAAGCTATTTTGGAGACAAGAAAATGTGACAAAGGGGAATAACTCCAAAATTATTGATGCCAGAGTTATGGCCATTATGCATGACACTTCCTCTCATCAAACTCTTTATATGTATAAACTTTTATTTCACTAGCATCAGTAGAACTGGAGTTATGTCAGACAAGAAAATATGATAAAGGGGAATAATTCCCAAATATTGATATTAGTAGAACTGGAGTTATCTTTCAGACAAAAAAATGATAAAGGGAAATAGCTCCAAAAAGTATTGATGCAAGATGACACTTCCTCTCATCAAACTGTCCATAGGTGAAATTTCATTTCACTAGCATCAGTTAAACAAGTTATCTAGAAGACATGAAAATATGATAAAGGGGAATAATGCAAACAAGAGGGCCATGAGGCCCTAAAGCGCTCGTCAAATAATTGAGAAAATAGAACTGTACATACGGTTGTTCCCAGAAGCTTTTTCCTAACATGGCTCCTTCATATATATACAGTTGAAACTCGATACTTCAAACTCGGTTAAATCGACCTTACCAGTATTTCATAAGTTGAATTTCTATAAGTCGATCTCGTTCAAGTCGAACATACCCGCATTTCAAAGTTAAAAAGTGGCTTAGTCACGTTTTAACTTTGAAATATGGGCATGTTCAAACTAACACGAGTTTCGACTGTATATATAAATTTTGTTTAAAGAAATGTCCATGTTAGTGGCAAACCGTTTTTATCTTACAATAAACTTCACACATTACCCATAGCCTGTTACTAGCTTTGAAGATTAGTGACCACTTAAAGCAGGTTGAAGTAAAGCAGAATGTGCCTTAAATGTGCATTCTGCTTTACTTTCAGCCTGATTTAAGCTACCATCTGTTAGGATGAAAATGCTTCTCATGGTTCATATTCATGACTGTATCAAATGTAACTATTTCTTCCGAGGGGATAATAACTAAAGTCGTATTTATTGATGGGTTACCGGTAACCTAAAATCTTCTGCAATGCTGACACTATTGTAGACAACAGGTTGATGACAATAACTCGACTTTTTTTCTTTGAAAAGTCGAGCTTATGATATGTAACGAAAAGAGATCTAGAGTATAAACCCTACCAGGGCTCCAGATAAGCGGGAGTTAACTCTCAAATCCAACATTTTCTCACTCACTTCAACACAAAATCCTATGGTGTTACTACTCATTAGAATCGTCTCTTCGAGACGATTCTAATGAGTAGTGACACCATAGGGTTTAAAGCAGAAATAAAGATTTTAGTTTTTGAAATACTCCCCTTATCTGGAGCCCTGCCATAATCCGTACTTGTGAATTTTGGAAGGCAGATTGTTTGTTAGCCACAAGTCAAAACGTCCGTTCAACTTGACACTGCTACTGCCAACGATATAGATTTTCCACATCCCTCCATCGAATATTATATTTGGACTTTCTGAGCGTTCCTCCATCAACTTCTCTTCGGCTTCTTCAACTTCCATTTCATCATCCATTCTGAAACTACAGTAAAACCTCTCTATTACGACCACTAAATTGTTTTAATAATTAGGTGTTTAACCCATTACCCCATAGCCAATTTCTAGTATTGAAGATATATGACCACTTAAAGCAGGTTGAAAGTAAAGCAGAATGCGCCTTGAGGCACATTCTGCTTTACTTTCAGCCTGCTTTAAGTTATTATCTGCTAGGATATCGAAACTATTTCTTATAATACATTTTAATGACTGTGTAAAAAGGAACTGTGTAAAAAGGAACTGTGTAAAAAGGAACTTTTTCCTTCAGTGAAGGAATAAGTTATAGGTGTAAAAAGGGAATGGGTTAAGACAGGTGACTGCTTAAAGCTGTCACCTGTTTTTTAACAACCAATTATAGCCTTCTTTTTAGTAGTATATTTCAATAAGAAATGATGTTAACCCTTAGCCTGCCACTCACGACTATAGCTCCATATGCAAACAGCTTGGATCTGGATGAGGCGTCTCATCCGGATCCAAGCTGTTTGACACTCGGACAACATTTTCAGCAATTTTGAGCAACTTTGAAGCACTTTGAAACTTGAAGCAGACAAGAAATATAGCAGACAACAATTTATTTGGCGGGCTAAGGGTTAATGTTTATATAAATTATGCTACAAAGTTGCATTATTCTATCTCCTGTTACTGTATATAAACTTTTACTTCATAGATATTCATTTTTACACCTTTAATTTATTCCTCCACTGAAGAAAATAGTTCCCATTTGTACAGTCATGAACATTCACCATAACAGATATTTTCTAAATCCTAGCAGATGGTAACTAAAGCAGGCTTAAAGTAAAGCAGAGTGGGCCTAAATGCACATTTTGTTAATTACTATCAACCTCCTTTATATGGTCACCTATTTTAGATACTAGAAACTGGCTATGGAGTAAAGGATTAACTTTTTAACCCATTATCCAATAAATACACCTTTTTAACCTGCTTTATAAGTGGTCACCTAGCTATTTTCAAAATTTGAAACAGGCTATGAGATAATGGGTTAACCCTTTGAACCCTAGTCCCTCATATAGGCATCCTTTTCAAACAGTATACATGTGAAAAGAGCACTTGTCCTATGCAAACAGTGAATACCCAGATCAGAGGGCTCCAAAAGGAGCCCTCTGATCTGGGTCTTCACTGTTTGACATTATTAAATGCCAAACATTGATAAAAACAACCCTTAAAGTCAGAAATGGACTTGACTAAAATGGAAACTAGAATTGTCCATTTAAAGTTTCAGGGAGGAAAGAGTTAAAGAGACAGAAAACCAGATTTGGCTTCAAAAATAGTATCAGGTGTCTATATAAATAGGTTTATAATTGTTTTAGGAAAAGAATCTATATTAAAAAACAACATTTCAAAGACAACAGAAGAGCTGCCAGGGTTCAGACCCATGTGGATAAGGCACACGACTTAAAATGGAATTTGAATTGAATTGAAACACACATTTACAAAAATAAATTGGTCTAGATACGTCTTGGATATCCAGACAATTCTTAAAGACATTTCCTCTGGACTTTGATGAGAGTCCACACCCCCATTGTTCTCGATAGGCTGGAAAGTAACTGTAAAAGCATGCAGCATATGGTATACCAATCTCAGTTTGCCTAAGTGTCAGGCCCAGACATACTTACTGACTCAAAGAGGATTTTCAATGGTTATTTCTAAACAAACTTTCAAATATTACAGTCGGGCCTCACATGAGATGCTTCAATGATTCACAGTATTACAGGTATGCATAAAAAATCATGATTTTTGCAATGCAAGGGAACTGTTTGACTAGGGATTTTCACCAAAAGTAGGTCAGAAAATGTCTTTATACAACCGTGTATTCCATCCCATTGCTATTAGAAAGTCCTCCGTGATGTAATTGCTCTTTCGACAGACTAGGGTTATGGTCAAAGCGTACCATGGTTAAAGCGTACCATTGCACAAGTGTACCATTTTTGGTCGAAGCATACCACATATAGGATATATAGGGGAAAAATTCAATAAGTTATAAGTGATTATTGGTGGCAATTTTTCTGTTTTATCACCTACAACCAGTGTAAAAACACGATTCACATGACTGTATAAATGTGTTATTAAATAGTTTTGATCCTGATCATATCTGCATATTCACAGATATTTTACGTTTGATCTACTTTCCTTAAAGATTTTCCTGTAAAACATTTATTTCACACCTATAATCACTATAAAAACACGAATTACCTGTACAAATATGTTACTAAGCAGCTAGAAAATAGTTTGGATGCTGCTGATCATATATGCATACTGGCTGATATTTTACGTAAGATCTACTTACAAGTTAGAGATTTCCCTGTAATACATTTATCTCTCAGCTGAGCTATAATCACTGTAAATCCCAAACTGGTTATTACAAATAGAAGCAGACAACTCACACCTTTTTGGGTCCACTGTGGATCCTGATCAAAAGCCGCATAACAACCTGGTACCTTTTAACAGATGCAAAATTTCTTTTCAAGCATTGTGGATCCTTACCAGAATCCGCATAAAGCCGCATCTGATCAGGTTCCACAATGATTGACACTTATTTTATTATAGTTTTAGATTTAGAACAGACGACTTTCGTTTTCAAGTAGTTTGGATCCTGATCATAAGACGTGTAATTAGAGCGACTCATAACCTTTTCACAGATGAAAGATTTACTTTCAAGCATTTTAGATCCTGATCATGAGAAACTGGATTAAGCGGAGTCTTCTCAGGATCCACAATGATTGACACTTAGTTTTAGAACAGAGCTGCCATTTCTCCCGCTTTTTCCTAAATCTTCGGATTTTTTTTCCTGTACATGGTAGCTTAAAGCAGGCTGAAAGTACAGCCTGCTTTAAGTAGTTGATGCATGTCAACAAAACTAGAAACAGGCTATGGGGTAAAGGTACGATTTCGTAAAATCGCATTTAAAAAATGCAAATTAATGGAAATCTTAGGATTTTTCACGTCCACTACTCTTGGCAACATTAGATGCTATCAAAGCGTTTGATAGAGTCAATCATGAAATTTTGTTCAACCAATTGTTCCACCTCGATGTGAAGGGCCCATTTTGACTTTTGCTGAGAAACCTATACCGGTGTAACAGGCCGTTTCTTCCCCCCGGGCCGTTTCTTCCCCGGGGGAAGAAATGGGTCGGACCAGTCCTTCCCCCGGGGAAGAAACGGCCCGGGTCATTTAGTTTAAACATATTTATTTCCAGAAGTACATATGATTACAATTATACATGCTAACATTATTTTACAATACTTAGGAAAAGGATTGAAACGAAAGAATAAACTTATTGAGTTTCTCTCCTTACTTATAAACTAAACAGTTAGTCTTGTGTTCAGCGGCTTCCTAGAAATCTTTCTTACTAGAGAAAGTATAGTTTCATATTGTATTACTTTCGGTTGCTTGATACAGAACAGAAGTAAAGGAGAAAGCACAAAGTGTATTTCTGATGTACTTCTGCAATGCACCAATTTATCAACATTTTAGCAGAGCATCATATTCATTCACAGGGTGCCGCTGGAGACAAGACAAACTGTAGGTGCATGCGGACAAAAACAATCAATTTGTTATTGGAGTAAATACATCGTTTGATGAGCAATATTTTCGAACAGTTTAAAAGAGATACAGTAAACTTTGTAAAGAATAGAGATAAGGAAGATGGTAGTTAAAGAATAATGGATACGGGACTGGAAAGATGTGGCGACGCTAAACCTTGACGATACATCATTTAACCAAGGGATAGTAGTAAGTGATAATAAGTTAGATAAATCAGTTTGAGCTCTTAATATAAGAAGGAACAATGTCAAAAATATGTTTGTTGCTTTCTTTATTAAGTGTAGGGTCTCCATATAGTATTATGTCTAAGCTCAAGTTGCTTATTTGGCATATTTCATTTACTAGTACATCTCTTATATTATTGTACGCATGGCATTCGAGGAAGAAGTGCCTGGTGCTTTCAATCAATCCACATTGACACAGTGGAGACTCAACAATGTTTTTTAGAAAGAGGTGATGATTGAGGGAGCTACATTTTGTACGCAGGCGAGTGTGAAGGACTTGGAGTTTACGGTCTCCGTAGTAATAATATTCAGGTAGCTTTCTAAGGTCTTGATTTAGGAATGATTTAAAACTACTCAAGGATGGGCTTTGACGCACGGAAAGCGGCATGTTGTTCCAGTCACGTATTGTAGATGGAAGGAAAGAATTAAAGTACGGAGACGTTCTAGCTGGAACCGTCTCAACAGAGCTTCCTGTGAATTTCGCAGGTTATAGCGAGACATTTCACCAACATCAGGAGGAACAATGGCAGAGAGATATTCAGGAGTAAGGTCATTTTTCATCTTGTATAGCAGGCATAATTTATGTTTTCGACGTCTTTCCGATAAACTATCCCAAAGAAGTTCCTTTTTGAGTTCCTGGAGAGAGATAAGTTTGGTAGCACCACTGACGATCCTACCAGCTTCGGTTTGAATTTTGTCTAATTCTTGTTTTTCTGCTGTGCAATTATCCCAAACAACGTCGGCATATTCTAATAAAGGTCTAATGAATGAAAAGTATATAATTTCGAGCGATTTTCTATTAATTGTAAATTTTAGCTGTCTCATTAAATTAATTCTGCTCCATGCTTTCTCTCTAATATAATCTATATGGTTGTGCCAAGTTCCATCATTCGAGAAAAATACACCTAGATGTTTATGTGAGGTATCTTCAAGGATTACCTGATTATACATGGTAAGTGCAGGATGATCTACAGTATTCCTTTTTCGGGATATAAGCATGGATACAGATTTGGCAGGGTTAAAAGTAACTAACCAGTTGTTAGCCCACGATGATATAGCGTCAATGTCGTTTTGAAGTACTCTCCCTGCTCCCCGAGGTTCATCGACTATAATATACAGACTAGTGTCATCGGCGAAGAGCCTAACATTACTTTGAATTTCTGAGACAATATCGTTAATAAAGATAAGAAACATAAGCGGGCCTAATATAGAGCCCTGTGGTACGCCTGCCTTAATGGACCGCCATTCAGATTTCACACCAGGAAACACTATTCGTTGACGTCTATTTTGAAAGATAACTGATGAACCATGATAGAAGTTCACCAGAAATACCAGCAGATTTAAGCTTAAGTGATGATACCGGCATGCCAGACCTTATCAAAGGCCTTACTAATATCAAAGAATACTACCCTTACTTCGTTGCCATCGTCAAGAGCTTTACTAAAACAGTTGTAAAGGAAAGTTAACTGATTTACAGTTAAATCACCTGGTAGGAAACCCGACTGGACTGGAGTAAAATAGCTATTTCCTCTAAGAAAGATAAAAGTGTGTTTAAATACCAACAGTTCAAATGCCTTTTCTAATGTATTTAGTAAAGAAATAGGTCTATAATTGCTCGCTACTTTTGGGTCACCCTTTTAATGGACGGCACAAACATGGGCATCTTTCCAGGGAGATGGGAAGACTCCAGCTTTAATTGAAGCGTTGAATAAAGAGCAAAGAGGAGATGAAAGCTCATGACTAAGTTCTTTCAATATTCGATTGCTGATTCCGTCTGGACCAGAAGCTTTGCCAACATCCAATGACTTGAGGATATCCTCTACTTCATATGGATATAGTTCAATTTTACTTAAAGTATTTTCGCCAATGAAATCAGGAACTGGAGGAGGTAGTCTATTGTTGTCATCCAGTACGGTTTGATCACAGAAAAAGGAGTTCAAAATATTTGCATTTTCCTCCATGTTGATAGCACACTCGTTTGTGTGTGGATTTAAAAGAAGTGGAATAGAAGAGGAGCTGTTGTTTTTGAGGATTGATTTAAGAGTGCTCCACCATTGTTTCGGTGATAGGGATCCATTGTTTATTTTATCCGCCATATTTGAATAGTAAGTAACTTTTGCAGCTTTGATTGTTTGGACAGTTTCGTTTCGCAGTTTTCTAAATTTGTTCCAGTAGTCGGTTGTGTTTTTTAATTTGGCTTTTTTGTATGCTCTTTTGCGTTTACGAATCTGTTTCATTATCACAGTAGTCATCCATGGAACATTAGAGGGTCTAATTTTGACAAGTTTATTTGGTATACTTTCTTTTGATATAGATAACAGCTCTTGCGTAATATTGGTAACATACAGATCAAGATTTTCAGATTTACAATCATCCCAATTAACAGTGTTGGCTAAGTTACGAAGTTTCCCATAATCTGCTATATCGTATTGCCAAATAAGTCGATCGTAACTTCGGGTTTTGAACTTATTAAATTTAAGAAAGGCAAATACGGGACAGTGATATCTGTGTTCAGATGCTAGGAATGGCTCACCAGCACCGGCGATAATTAAACTAGATGAATTAGTCAGAAAAACTAGATCAATTATAGACGAGGAGTGTTCAGTGAAGTGTGTAGGTTCATCAATGATCTGGGTCAAACCAAATTGATCACATAAAGAATTGACTTTCCTTATGGATGCGGCAATATTCGGATTAAGATTAAAATCACCAGTTATTATTGTATTAGCTATACCAGAATCTATCGCTTGACCAAAAGAATCTTCAAGTGCGGAGTAATACGTAGCATCAGAATTAGGAGGTCTGTAGAAAGTTCCAAATAGAATGTGTCTGTTGTTTTTCAAACACAGCTCGATCCAAATGCACTCAATACCATTTGGTTCAAGATCAAGTCTATATACGCTTATAACTAATATTCTCTTTAACGTATACAATTACCCCTCCATAATGGTCGCCTGTACGGTCTTTACGTTCTGGAGGTTGGAAGGATGGGAAGAGCAGATCAGCTGTTTTAATGGACTCATTTAACCAAGTTTCAGACAAAGCGATTACATCAAACCCTATAAGCTCGGTCATAAGTATTTCAGCTTTATTTTTCATACTTTGGACATTATAGTGTATGAACGAGAAATGACTGCTAAGACTATGTAGATTTGTTACTGACGAAGAACTGGAACTATTAAGTGATGATGGTGTGGAAGAGAGGGGACCTGGATTCGGATGGTCATTTCTTCCCCCCCCCCCCCCCCCCCCCCCCCCCCTAGGCCATTTCTTCCCCGGGGGAAGAAACGGCCCAGCCGGTCAGTTTCTTCCCCAGGGGAAGGAATGGGCCGGCCCATTTCTTCCCCACCCCTATTTTTTTTTCAGTTAAGTAAGTGAGTAGGAAAAACAAATGGCTGGGACGTTTCTTCTTCTCTGTGTGTCAGTTAAGTTAGTAATGGGGGGAAGGAATGGCCTGGGCCGTTTCTTCTCCCCTGTGTGTCGTATAAGTAAGTGAGGGGGAAAAGAATGGCCTAGGCCATTTCTTCCCCCCTATGTCTTAGTTAAGTTAGTAAGGGGGGGAAGGAATGGCCTGGGCAGTTTCTTCTCCCCTGTGTGTCATATAAGTAAGTGAGGGGGGAAAGGAATGGCCTAGGCCATTTCTTCCCCCCTATGTCTCAGCTAAGTTAGTAAGAGGGGGAAGGAATGGCCTGGGCCGTTTCTTCTCCCCTGTGAGTCATATCAGTAAGTGAGGGGGGGGGGGGGAAAGAATGGCCTAGGCCATTTCTTCCTCCCTATGTCTCAGTTAAGTTAGTTAGGGGGGAAGGAATGACCTGGGCCATTTCTTCTCCCCTGTGTGTCATATAAGTAAGTGAGGGGGGGGGAAGGAATGGCCTGGGCTATTTCTTCCCCCCTGTGTCTCAATTAGTTAGTAAGGGGGGAAGGAATGACCTGGGCCGTTTCTTCCCTCCTGTGTCTCAGTTAAGTTAGTTAGGGGGGGGGGGGGGGGAGGAATGGCCTGGGCCGTTTCTTCTCCTGTGAGTCATATCATTAAGTAAGGTGGGAAACTTATTTATGTGATACACAGGGGAGAAGTAATGGCCTAGGCCATTCCTTCCCCCCTCACTTACTTATATGACACACAGGGGTGAACAAACGGCCCAGGCCATTCCTTTCCCCCTTACTTACTTAACTGAGACATAGGGGGGAAGAAATGGCCAAGGCCATTCCTTCCCCCCCCCCCCCTCACTTACTTATATGACACACAGGGTAGAAGAAACGGCCCAGGCCATTCCTTCTCCCCTTACTTAATCAACTGATACACAGGGGGGAAGAAATGGCCCAGGCCATTCCTCCCCCCCCCCCTCACTTACTTATATGACATGCAGGGGAGAAGAAACAGCCCAGGCCATTCCTTCCCCCCCTTACTAACTTTATTGAGACATAGGGGGGAAGAAATGGCCCAGGCCATTCCTTCCCCCCCTCACTTACTTATATGACACACAGGGGAGAAGAAACGGCCCAGGCCATTCCTTTCCCCCTTACTAACTTAACTGAGACATAGGGGGGAAGAATGGCCAAGGCCATTCCTTCCCCCCCCCCTCACTTACTTATATGACACACAGGGTAGAAGAAACGGCCCAGGCCATTCCTTCCCCCCTTCCTTACTCAACTGAGACACAGGGGGGAAGAAATGGTCCAGGCCATTCCTCCCCCCCCCCACTTACTTATATGACAAACAGGGGAGAAGAAACGGCCCAGGCCATTCCTTCCCCCCTTACTTACTTAACTGAGACACAGGGGGAAGAAATGGCCCAGGGCATTCCTTACCCCCTTACTTACTCAACTGAGACATAGGGGGGAAGAAATGGCCCAGGCAATTCCTTCCCCCCCTCACTTACTTATATGACACACATAGGAGAAGAAACGGCCCAGGCCATTCCTTCCCCCCTTACTTACTTAACTGAGACACAGGGGGGAAGAAATGGCCCAGGCCATTCCTTCCCCCCTCACTTACTTATATGACACACAGGGAAGAAGAAACAGCCCAGGCCATTCCTTCCCCCCTTACTTAATCAACTGATACGCAGGGGGGAAGAAATGGCCCAGGCCATTCCTCCCCCCCCCCCCTCACTTACTTATATGACATGCAGGGGAGAAGAAACAGCCCAGGCCATTCCTTCCCCCCCCTTACTAACTTTATTGAGACATAGGGGGGAAGAAATGGCCCAGGCCATTCCTTCCCCCCCTCACTTACTTATATGACACACAGGGTAGAAGAAACGGCCCAGGCCATTCCTTCCCCCCTTCCTTACTCAACTGAGACACAGGGGGGAAGAAATGGTCCAGGCCATTCCTCCCCCCCCCCACTTACTTATATGACAAACAGGGGAGAAGAAACGGCCCAGGCCATTCCTTCCCCCCTTACTTACTTAACTGAGACACAGGGGGAAGAAATGGCCCAGGGCATTCCTTACCCCCTTACTTACTCAACTGAGACATAGGGGGGAAGAAATGGCCCAGGCAATTCCTTCCCCCCTCACTTACTTATATGACACACATAGGAGAAGAAACGGCCCAGGCCATTCCTTCCCCCCTTACTTACTTAACTGAGACACAGGGGGGAAGAAATGGCCCAGGCCATTCCTTCCCCCCTCACTTACTTATATGACACACAGGGAAGAAGAAACAGCCCAGGCCATTCCTTCCCCCCTTACTTAATCAACTGATACGCAGGGGGGAAGAAATGGCCCAGGCCATTCCTCCCCCCCCCCTCACTTACTTATATGACATGCAGGGGAGAAGAAACAGCCCAGGCCATTCCTTCCCCCCCTTACTAACTTTATTGAGACATAGGGGGGAAGAAATGGCCCAGGCCATTCCTTCCCCCCCTCACTTACTTATATGACACACAGGGGAGAAGAAACGGCCCAGGCCATTCCTTCCCCCCTTCCTTACTCAACTGAGACACAGGGGGGAAGAAATGGTCCAGGCCATTCCTCCCCCCCCCCCCCCCCCACTTACTTATATGACAAACAGGGGAGAAGAAACGGCCCAGGCCATTCCTTCCCCCCTTACTTACTTAACTGAGACACAGGGGGAAGAAATGGCCCAGGGCATTCCTTCCCCCCTTACTTACTCAACTGAGACATAGGGGGGAAGAAATGGCCCAGGCAATTCCTTCCCCCCTCACTTACTTATATGACACACATAGGAGAAGAAACGGCCCAGGCCATTCCTTCCTCCCTTACTTACTTAACTGAGACACAGGGGGGAAGAAATGGCCCAGGCCATTCCTTCCCCCCTCACTTACTTATATGACACACAGGGAAGAAGAAACAGCCCAGGCCATTCCTTCCCCCCTTACTTAATCAACTGATACGCAGGGGGGAAGAAATGGCCCAGGCCATTCCTCCCCCCCCCTCACTTACTTATATGACATGCAGGGGAGAAGAAACAGCCCAGGCCATTCCTTCCCCCCCTTACTAACTTTATTGAGACATAGGGGGGAAGAAATGGCCCAGGCCATTCCTTCCCCCCCTCACTTACTTATATGACACACAGGGGAGAAGAAACGGCCCAGGCCATTCCTTCCCCCCTTACTTACTTAACTGAGACACAGGGGGGGAAAATGGCCCATGCCATTCCTCCCCCCCCCCCCCTCACTTACTTACATGACACACAGGGGAGAAGAAACGGCCCAGGTCATTCTTCCCCCCCTTACTAAATTAACTGAGACATAGGGGAGAAGAAATGGCCATTCCTTCCCCCCTCACTTACTTATATGAGTCACAGGGGAGAAGAAACGGCCCAGGCCGTTCCTTCCCCCCTCACTTACTTTTTTGACACACAGGGGTGAAGAAACGACCCAGGCCATTCCTTCCCCCCTCACTTACTTTTATGACACACAGGGGAAAAGAAACGGCCCAGGCCAATCCTTCCCACCTTACTTACTTAACTGAGACACAGGGGGAAAGAAATGGCCCAGGCCATTCCTCCCCCACCCCCTCACTTACTTATATGACACACAGGGGAGAAAAAACGGCCCAGGCCGTTGCTTCCCCCCCTTCCTAACTTAACTGAGACATAGGGGGGAAGAAACGGCCTAGGCCATTCTTTCCCCCCTCACTTATTTATGTGACACACAGGGGAGAAGAAATGGCCTAGGCCATTCCTTCCCCCCTCACTTACTTTTATGACACACAGGGGAGAAGAAACAGCCCAGGCCCAGGCCATTCCTTCCCCCCCTCACTTACTTATATGACACACAGGGAAAAAGAAATGGCCCAGGCCATTCCTTCCCCCCTCACTTACTTTTATGACATAGGGGAGAAGAAATGGCCCAGGCCAATTCTTCCTCCCTTACTAACCTAACTGACACACAGAGGAGAAAAAACCTCCCCCCATCCCCTCACTTACTTATATGACACACAGGGGAGAAGAAAAGGCCTAGGCCATTCCTTCCCCCCCTCACTTACTTATATGACACACAGGGGAGAAGAAACGGCCCAGGCCATTCCTTCCCCCCTTCCTTACTCAACTGAGACACAGGGGGGAAGAAATGGTCCAGGCCATTCCTCCCCCCCCCCCACTTACTTATATGACAAACAGGGGAGAAGAAACGGCCCAGGCCATTCCTTCCCCCCTTACTTACTTAACTGAGACACAGGGGGAAGAAATGGCCCAGGGCATTCCTTCCCCCCTTACTTACTCAACTGAGACATAGGGGGGAAGAAATGGCCCAGGCAATTCCTTCCCCCCTCACTTACTTATATGACACACATAGGAGAAGAAACGGCCCAGGCCATTCCTTCCTCCCTTACTTACTTAACTGAGACACAGGGGGGAAGAAATGGCCCAGGCCATTCCTTCCCCCCTCACTTACTTATATGACACACAGGGAAGAAGAAACAGCCCAGGCCATTCCTTCCCCCCTTACTTAATCAACTGATACGCAGGGGGGAAGAAATGGCCCAGGCCATTCCTCCCCCCCCCCTCACTTACTTATATGACATGCAGGGGAGAAGAAACAGCCCAGGCCATTCCTTCCCCCCCCTTACTAACTTTATTGAGACATAGGGGGGAAGAAATGGCCCAGGCCATTCCTTCCCCCCCTCACTTACTTATATGACACACAGGGGAGAAGAAACGGCCCAGGCCATTCCTTCCCCCCTTACTTACTTAACTGAGACACAGGGGGGGAAAATGGCCCATGCCATTCCTCCCCCCCCCCCCCCCTCACTTACTTACATGACACACAGGGGAGAAGAAACGGCCCAGGTCATTCTTCCCCCCCTTACTAAATTAACTGAGACATAGGGGAGAAGAAATGGCCATTCCTTCCCCCCTCACTTACTTATATGAGTCACAGGGGAGAAGAAACGGCCCAGGCCATTCCTTCCCCCCTCACTTACTTTTTTGACACACAGGGGTGAAGAAACGACCCAGGCCATTCCTTCCCCCCTCACTTACTTTTATGACACACAGGGGAAAAGAAACGGCCCAGGCCAATCCTTCCCACCTTACTTACTTAACTGAGACACAGGGGGAAAGAAATGGCCCAGGCCATTCCTCCCCCACCCCCTCACTTACTTATATGACACACAGGGGAGAAAAAACGGCCCAGGCCGTTGCTTCCCCCCCTTCCTAACTTAACTGAGACATAGGGGGGAAGAAACGGCCTAGGCCATTCTTTCCCCCCTCACTTATTTATGTGACACACAGGGGAGAAGAAATGGCCTAGGCCATTCCTTCCCCCCTCACTTACTTTTATGACACACAGGGGAGAAGAAACAGCCCAGGCCCAGGCCATTCCTTCCCCCCCCCCTCACTTACTTATATGACACACAGGGAAAAAGAAATGGCCCAGGCCATTCCTTCCCCCCTCACTTACTTTTATGACATAGGGGAGAACAAATGGCCCAGGCCAATTCTTCCTCCCTTACTAACCTAACTGACACACAGAGGAGAAAAAACCTCCCCCCACCCCCTCACTTACTTATATGACACACAGGGGAGAAGAAAAGGCCTAGGCCATTCCTTCCCCCCTTACTATCTTGACTGAGACATAGGGGGGAAGAAACCGCCTAGGCCATTCTTTCCCCCCTCACTTTTTTATGTGACACACAGGGGAGAAGAAATGGCCTAGGCCATTCCTTCCCCCCTCACTTACTTTTATGACACACAGGGGAGAAGAAACAGCCCAGGCCATTCCTTCCCCCCCCCCTTGCTAACTTAACTGAGACATAGGGGGGAAGAAATGGCCTAGGCCATTCTTTCTTTCCCACACACAGGGGAGAAGGAACGGTCCAGGCCATTCCTTTCCCCCATACTTACTTTACTGAGACACAGGGGGGAAGAAATGGCCCAGGCCATTCCTCCCCCCCCCCCCCCCCCCCCCCCTCTCACTTACTTATATGACACACAGGGGAGAAGAAACGGCCCAGGCCATTCCTTCCCCCCTTACTAACTTAACTGAGACATAGGGGGGAAGAAATGGCCTAGGCCATTCTTTCCCCCCCCCCCCCTCACTTACTTATATGACACACAGGGGAGAAGAAATGGCCCAGGCCATTCCTTCCCCCTTCACTTACTTTTATGACATAGGGGAGAAGAAACGGCCCAGGCCATTCCTTCCCCCCCTTTCTAACTTTATTGAGACATAGGGGGGAGAAATGGCCCAGGCCATTCCTTCCCCCCTTACTTACTTATATGACACACAAGGGGGAAGAAATGACCCAGGCCAATCCTTCCCCCCTTACTAACCTAACTGACACACAGGGGAGATGAAATGGCACAGGCCTTTTTGAAAAAAAAAATTTGGGGGGAGGGGGAAGAAATGGCCTTGGCTGTTTCTTCCCCCGGGGAAGGAATGGGCCGGCCCATTTCTTCCCCCGGGGAAGAAACTGACTGGCCTGGGGAAGAAATGGCCCGTTACACCGGCTATTATACCCCTTATGCACAAACACCGTGACATAGAGTGCGTGTTCGATTATCAGTCCGGAATTGACGGGATTGACGGAATCGAAATCGAATGGTCCGGAATTCAATTCCAGAACTGTTCTATCAGTTCGGTCCAAGGAGGTGGTGTGAGCAGAATTGTGACGTATTATCATGGTTCCCGGCACAATTTACCAACGCTTTGACAGCAAAGTTGTAATTAGTAGGGAACCAGACTACAATATTTGCAAGGGTTCAATTCCGTTTTTATTTGATTTACCAATTCCATGGAATCGTTCCAAACAGTTCTGGAACTGATAATCGAACACGCCCAGTCTCATTGTTACAGGCAGAGGTGCGATATACTTAATCCTTTAATTATTATAATTTACCTTTTTACCGAAACATTCACTAAATAAAATCAATTTACCGAACTGGTCATTTACCGAAACGTCTGTAAATCGACAGAAGCCTTAGAAGGGGCGTTATCTGTTACCCTGTAGATTTCTTTTTTTCTTATAGCAAAGTAAACAACTCATAACATCACAGTACGATACCGTAACACTAATAAAATTATATATTATACAAACTTTTAATTGTTTCCCAGCAACTCGCTTCAAACACGCAAATTGATTAATAACCTGAAACTGATACTTGCTGAAAACGAAACTTGGACATTATTTCGCACCGGAAGTGTCGAAATATCATTTTTTTTACGGAAGAGTTATTGTCGTTTCGAACCCTCACAATTTCGTACCCAATTATTTTTGGTCCATTTTCCAGCAGTCATTTCATGCCCTCAAAGTTTGTTATTTCATACCTCCATTAGAGTGTCTTCAAGAAAAGGATATAGCGAACTGCGGTTTGATTTGGAGTCAGAAATTGGTTTAAGAATGCTTTAAAACCTGGACATTTTTATTTCTAAAGTTTCAGCTCATGAACAGACTCAATTAAACCACGGAATTATACAAGTGTATAATTCTGTGATTAAACCGAGTCTGCAATTTTCAGTATTTGCTTTGTTTTCTGTGCTTTCAAAGGATCTCCCCTTATTTAGATTATATAATTTACAACAGCAGATGTTAAGTGCTTGTGTGGCGGCTGTAAAAAGTCGCCCCGTACTTCATTCTCAGTGTTGTTATACTTTCTGGTCCTTTGGAATCATTGATTTCAGCGCATGAACAGACTCAATTAAACCGAGTCTGCAATTTTCAGTATTTGCTTTGTTTTCTGTGCTTTCAAAGGATCTCCCCTTATTTAGATTAGACAAAAAAGACTTTGTAAATGTTTTTTCTTGAGTAGATCCCAATCAGCTTTCTTGTATATAAGATTTTTCCTTGGTCTAACCCTAGGCAGTACTGGTTTTAGACTTGCCTTAACTCTTTCCTCCCTGAAACTTTTAATGGACAATTCCAGTTTCCATTTTAGTCTAGTCCATTTCTAACTTTTCAGGTATGTTTTTGTCAATGATTGGCATTATAACAAACAGTGAAGACCCTGATCAGAGGGCTCCTTTCGGAGCCCTCTGATCAGGGTCTTCACTGTTTGCATAGGACAAGAGTACGATTCACATGTCACTGTTTGAAAATAACGCCTATATGCGGGACTAGGGTTCAAAGGGTTAACACAGACACAGTCTGCGTTGAACACTGCTAAATACTAAGTAGTGAGCAAGCTATGATCAACTTACCCTTATGATACCCTGTCGTAATATGGTTTGCTTTAAATTGTCGTCTGCATATTTTGTTGAGTAAAGTAATTTAAAACTTATAATTGATTTGTAAATTTAAGAGACCTATACACGTACCAGTATCCATCAGTTTTTATCCAGAATCAGTCGTTGATTTGCGCGGCATCTGATCCGGGAACACAAATCAGGTCGCAGTTGGGCAGGCCAAGTGTTACAAAGTTAATACAGTGAAGCGGGAAAATGGCATAATAGGAAAAAAAATCGCTACCTGCACAAATTTTGTTCTTCACGCTTTGTTATTAAAGATGTGTATTTGCTAATTAATACTCGGACGCCACGCCTCCATGGTTGATTAAACCACATGGCTCCAAACTAATGATATTTCCATGTTGGAGAGTTTTATTTACTAATTTAGACCCAAACTAACGGACAGAAATAAATATAGGCCTAATTTTGATGAAAAAAGATATTTTTATTCATTGATCTTGATCCAAACTAATGGAATATCTATAATATGGCATATTTATATAAGAGATTTTTATTTATTTTTTAATCTGGATCAACACTTTAAATGCATGATCCGGGGATGGTGAGGGTTCAATTAAGCCCGAAATTAACGGTGGCGAATTAAAGCGTTTAACAAAGTGCGCAGACGTGCCTGGAAGTTATCTGGTTCAAAACTGGTTGCAAAGTAAAACGCAGTATCGCCGCTAACATACATAGAATTAATAGTCAGTATATATAGATATTGATGCTGTTGTCGACTACGACCTGACTGGTATTTGCAATCAGTTATGTACATGCAATCCGGATCAGATTTCACATATAATTCAAGTGTATTTGGGGCACTGACTACAACCTATGTGATGTCACTGGTCAATACAATTTTGTTCAAAGTTCGTTTATATTAGACATAGCATAATTTTATGACGAACATTTTTTTCTACTATAAATATCGAAATTTTAGACGTACGAGAGGTACATACATCACTGTAGTTTTTAGGCTGCCGGCTTTGTAGTTACTTAAGCCTGTCTCACACAGAACACGGTTGGGCACACGGTGCCAATACGGTATACTCGGATATACACGGGTTGACTGGTACGAATGTCACGAGCACGAGTATGTACGAACAAAGCACGGATATACTCGGCCAAGCAAGGTTTATCGCGGTTTGAATACGATTTGCAAAACGATTGTTGTACGGTTCCAAGTACGGTCTGTTACGGCCTAGTACGATTAAACACGACTTTTTCTGGATTAACTGGACATTTACAGGGTTTACATACGGTCCCACCGACTTTTGTTCGAGTTATGCTCCATACGATTTATATACGATATTGACACGTTTGAGCTCACTCATGGAGTGGACTTGATGTGCGGTTGTATATACGGTCTCGTACGGTCTCACACGGTCTCTCACGGTCTTGTACGATCGCTAATTACGATCATACACGGACATGGCACCCGTGGCAGTTTTTTAAAAGTTTTAAAAATCATACACGGCTTTCACGGATACACTCGAATGGCCCGAGTGGAACTCGGATAAGGCCTCGGTTGATTCGGTTGTATACATGTACGGTTTACACGGGTGGCCAACCGTATAAGCCATATACTGTTCTGTGTGAGACAGGCTTTAGTTAGATCTATTGAATTTCTGAAACCTGAAGTTGATAAATGCTGGCGGGGGTCCTGGGGAAAAATGGAAATTAGAACTGAAATGGTCAACTTCAATAAGTCAACTTTCAACGTTGAAACTTTACACAGGTCATTTTTCAACGTTGAGAAATGACCCCCGGTCATTTTACATCGGTATAATCCAGGAGTCATAAGTTCATAGGTAGGGTCTTTATTGAACGTTTAGAATTGAAGTTTAGTACTCGTCACACGTATATACAAGAATATACTGTCAACATATTCCAAATGAAACCATTCTCCCCTGAATCATCAAATACTATACAACTCCAGCATCAAATAGACAATTCCAATTTCCAGTTAAGACATTCATTTATTATTAAATATTAAAGGTTATTTTAAAATATACAATTTATTGCAAAATATCAAACAAAGCACATTCCTGATCTTTAGGAGCCCTCTGATCTGGGTATACACTATTTGCATAGAACAAGTTTTCGTGTCACCACGACTCTGTTAAAATATCTAAACTTAACTCATTTTCTCCTGAAATACCAGCTCCAATTAACACATGTCCATTTACTTTATTAATTTTTCCAATCTATTACAAAATGACAAACAGTGCTGGTCCTGATAATAGGGGTCCGAAATTTGACACTGACACTCTAATATTAATACAATGTATATTATTAGTGTAAGTGGTGTCTAGGGACACAATTCAGGACCCTCTAAGTTTATTCTTATAGATTGGTCCCTAGTGCGTGTAGACGAAGCAGATATTTATTTTTTCTATAACACAGGGACGGAACTCTGTCACCCAGAAGTCGGAAACGGGACGACGCTCAGTCACGCCTGCATGTCGATTTAGGTAACGAACACGATACAATTGAGTTAAAAAACAATTTATGGACGTGGAAGGAACCGTTAAGATAGTTTGCAGCACTTATTTATTCCACATTATTACTTTAAATAAGTATATTCATATTCATTGAGGTTTAATGAATGTCAGCATAAACGGTAACGGAGTTAAAAAAGGGCTCATTGTAGCTACAAATGCCAAACTGACTGCAACATTCCTTATTATAGTGCATTTTATACTTTGACCTTCAACAGTGAACTGCTATAATAACGAAATGATATGTAATTAATCAAATTAAGTATTAACACTATTAATTTTGAGTTTGTTAATAATTTCGATCATTCGTATGGCGCTCAAACTGTTTGTAGACAACAACAATAACAAAGGCCCCTATGGCCCTATATTGTTCACCTGGTTCACCATGTAAAACTTGACCTAAAATACCTAGATTTAAGCTGAACATAACCCAAATTTTAGCGTGGCATAGATTTCAATGAGGCAAACATTTTGAGCAAGTTTCATCAAGATCAAATGAGAAATGTAGCTTCTAGAGTGTTAACAATATTTTTATGATTTGACCTAGTGACCTAGTATTTAACTCGACATAGCCCACAGATTTAAAACAGATTGACTGACAGTTGAAAATGGAAGTCAACGTCTACGTCCACTATGCACAGGGGAAACTACTGATAACAATAACACACCTACGTTTAGTTCACCGTAGACGATGGTTAAGTTTTAAAACAATAGGGCAGCTTAAACACCTACTACCTCGTGTTGTTTCCCAGTTAAGTGAAAATGTTTGGCTCTCAGAATAGGTTGCATTATTTTGAATTGGTTGCGTCCGAGAACTTTGATATATGTAGATCACATTGCATTTCAGGTTTTTCTTGGTGTTGTAAAATTTAAAACGCAGAAAACGTTCACATAATGAGATTTACATCAGTTCTAAGTTATGTACAAAGAAACAAGTTTTTACTAGATTTTAAACTAAAGTTATGTCCAACGTTGAATCAACTCTATTTATCCTCTATATGACCTTGACCTTTGGCTGACATGACCAAACTGCACTGAGCTAAAGAGCTTTTTAAGTTGAGTGCACATGCCAAATATGGGGTCTCTATATTATGTAGCTCAAGAGTTATGGCCAATGTCAAATTAATCGCATTTGACCTCTAAATGACATTGACCTCTGTTAGACATGACCCAAGTTGTACCAAGCTCAATAGCTTTTTGAGTTGAGTACACATATCAAGTATAACGTCACTTTTACAGGATTTTACGTCTAAATGACCTGTAAATGACCCAAGTTGTGCCGAGCTCAAGAGATTCTCAAGATGAGTACACATACCAGATACCACATATAAAGTATTTAGTTATGGCCAATGTTAAATTGTGGACATGCAGACGAACAGAAAAGCAAACTAACAGACAGACCATAAACAATATGCCCCCGATTAAGTCATGTGGGACATAAAAAATAGACAAAACGTTCGCCACTTCAAGATCACGTTATGCCAGAACCTCTGCAGTGCCTTCTATCAATGTATGTAGTTCTAATCTTATATAATTATGTAGCAGTTGAAATATCGTTAGCCAGACCGTGACGCTTTCTTAAACAGACTGTGACATAAACACCCTAATCGTTATCCAACCCGTTACATTTCTGTTCAGATTGCAGTAATCATGATGGTATTGTTTTTTCCCAGTTTGAAATGGTGCACAAACTAAGAAATTCGAAGCGGAAATTACAGTATTTTCATGATCTTGCAGTTTTCAAACAATTGAAGCATTTATTTTACATTTACAACGGTTGAAATGGCTTTAACATGTGCGAACTGCAGAAAATCTACTTTCATTTTCAATTTGCGACGGTTTTCACGGAAATCTCACGATTATGAAAATTACGCTCCATCTAAATTATACAGAATGGCTCAGTATAACATGTTTCACTTAACTTTCGTAAATGTAACCAAGAAAGATTTATTTTTATAATAAATATCCCAAATAAGTCTTTCAATTGTGCGGGACACTTTGCAACCGTTTCGTGACGAGCTATCGCAACCATTCCAATTTCCATTGTGACGGAGTTGTGTACCAGTGAGGTTGTTTACAAGGTTTTTCTATGATTTGATCTAGTGACCTAGTTTTTGAACTGACATTACCAACATTTAAGCTTGATCTAGAAAGCAACAAGGCAAACATTTTTAGCAAGTTTCATGAAAATCGATTGAGATTTGTAGCCTCTAGAGTGCTAACAAGAGTTTTCTTTGATTTGACTTAGTGACCTAGTTTTTAATTGGAGGTAACCCACATTAAAATGTCACCTTGATATTAATATGTCACACATTTTAACCAAGTTTCGTGAAATTTATTTTGAGATTTGTAGCTTCTAGAGTGTTGACAAGGTTTTTCTATGATTTACCATAGCGACCTAGTTTTTTAACCAACATGACCCAAACTCAAACTTGATCTAGAAATCATTACTGCAAACATTTTGACTAAGTTTCATGAATATCTAATGAGATTGGTAGCCTCTATATAGTGTTAACACGGATTTTCGATAATTTGACCTAGTGGCCTAGTGTTTGATCCGACAACACCTTTATTCAAACTTGACCGAGATATTAATTAATAAGACATACAATTTGACCAAATTGCATTAAAATCTAATGATATCTGTTGCCTCTAGAGTATTCACAAGGTTTTTTAAATTATTTGGCTAAATGATCTACTATTTGACCGGACATATCCCACATTCAAACTTAACCTTGAAAATAATGAGACAAACATTTTGACTAAGTTTCTTGCAGATCTAATGAGATTTGTATCCTGTAGTATGTTCACAGTGTTTCGTCCTCAACAAAACTGATTTTCATGATCGTCCCGTGTCTGAAACAGAGTCGACATGCAGGCGTTACACAAGGAAAAACGTCGTCTACGGTGTGCGTTACATACACAGCATTCACTGACTGTCCACTAGATGCTCGTTTTCTCGTCATTGGTTAAAGCAAATACCGGTTAACTCGCTGATTTATTAGTAATTTGCATGAATGAACTTACTAAAACTATTATTTTTTATTTCCAAAGGAAATTTGCTGAGTTATTGTAGCAAAGACACGTTAAACAGACATTTCTAAGATAAACGATGACTTTAACAGGCCATTCTTTATCAAACATAGCTCTAAATCCCCTTAAACGTATCACTTGTATCATATATTGGTTCTAAAACAATATTGCAAACATTTCATCAAGTTCAATTGAACAAAATGCCTTTCAGACAGACTTGAGCTACTACTGCATTTGCAAAATTGAAAGTACAATCACCGCGCGTGTTTACAAAATTATCAATGTTAATCGTCGTGCAGGTGTGACCGAGCGTCGTCCCGTTTCCAGTTATTGTGTGACAGAGTTCCGCCGCTGTGTATAAAGCCTTGTTGATCAAGACAGATTATTTTTTGAAGCCTTTTTGGCAGTTTTTGAGCGAGGACTCTGGAAATGATCTTATAATCGATGTTTAAGAGAGAAATAGGGCGCCAATTTTCAATATTTTCCGGGTCACATTTTTTTTATATATATATATATAATATATAAGTTATATAAGACTTTGCTTCTGTGTCCTAGACAATTCTCCATTTTCAAAACATTCGTTTGTGGGTTTCACCAATAGGGAACCAAGATGCTCCTAAAACTTTTTATAAAATTCTGCAGTAAGTCCGTCCAGGCCAGGACTTTTATTAAGTCTCATATTATTAATAGCATCAGAGCACTCATCAAGTGAAATAGGTCCTTCGCAAAGAATCGACTTATTTTCGTTTAAAATATAATGTAAGTCGGCACTGTTCAAGATACTGACCAATGTTTGTCGAATCTATTTCGGATTTGTAAAGAGATTTGTAAAGTTAACATCTTCTCTAAGGTTGCCATGTTTTTCAGTTAATCGTTTATTATTAACGACTTAAGAGCTGATCATTTGTCTCTTTTGTCGAGATTGTTCAAGATTTAGGAAGTATTTACTATTTCGTTCACCATATTCGAAGAATTGTATCCGAAATCTTATTTGTGCACCTATTGCTTTAGTTTCACAGATACGTTTTATTTCAGTTTCTATTTCTATTTTAGTATCATTGCTATTTGTATCAGGAAATTGAGTAGATCTATTTAAGTTTTGAGTCGCGTTTCAAGGTAGTTTAATCTATTATGTTGCATCCTTGATTTGACAACACTAATAATGTATACCGCGTTTGAAGACAAAATCATGAATAGTTTTCAAGAAAATGGCATGTTTCAAGAAAAATAGAGCAAAATTTCAAGTTAAAAATGGCATAATTCTTTTGGTTTTTTCCCAAGAGTTATGTAACTTAAAGTAGAGTCTGCAAACATCACGCTTATAGTGTGTAACAAGTTTAAAGACAATGTCATCGATAGTTTTCAAGAAAGTGACATGTCTAAAGAATAATGTGCATATTAAGGAACAACATTTCAAGTTATAAAGGGGCATAATTCTGTCAAATTTTGTGCAAGAGTTGTTAAACTTAAAGAAATTCTCAAAATACAACACGTATAATGTGTACCAAGTTTGAAGACAGTATCATGAATAGTTTTCAAGAAAATGGCATGTTCCATGAACAATGTCTCAATAAAGACGGACGAGGGTCGGGGAGGAAACGGTTTGAGGGCGAAAAGTCTCGATACTGGATACCTCGTCGAAGGCATTCTCTCCTTCACAGAGAGTATTTTTCGTGTGAAAGACAGCCTCGTGCACAGAGAACGGGAATCGTAATCTGAATCTTCTTCTTTGTCCAAACACGGAATCCGTGGTCCAAACAATATTATACTACTTCAAAACTGAAGATTATGTACTGACGCTGGATCTTAGATGCAATACATGAACGTCGTGACTCTTACAAGGAATGACTTGTAGATCAATATCTATACCTGGGCTTGGAGCCACACTATACCCCAGTACTGTTGCGTCATTGACTGGTAAGATTGTTGTCAACATAAAATACAGGCTACAGGCCCGTAGGAAAATGGGGGGGGGGGGGGGGGGGGGGGGGGGGGGGGGGGGGGGGAGGGATGAGTGTCATGCCCCCCCCCCCAATAATTTTGCCAATTATAGTAATTTAACCAAGATAATTTTTCTTTATTTGTACAAAATAAACGCCAGAAAACTCTTTTCAGATCTTGTTTTTAGCTCACCTGAGCCAAAGGCTCAAGGTGAGCTTTTGGGATGGCCCTGTGTCCGGCGTCGTGCGTTGTCGTTAACAATTGTTTCAAATGACATCTCCTCATATACCACTTGACAGATTTCAACCAAACTTTACAGAAATGTTCCTTGGGTCATACTCTTTCCAATTTGTTCAAAGAATTAAAAACAATGCAGAACTCTGGTTGCCATGGCAACCAAAGTGAAAAAATAAGGAAATCTTTAAAAATCTTCTTGTCAAAAACTGCAAGGGCCAGAGCTTAGATATTTGGCACATAGCATCATCTACTGGTCCTCTATCAAGTTTGTTCAAATTATGCCCCTGGGGTCAAAATTGGCACCGCCCCGGGGGTCACAGATTTACATAGAGTTATATAGTGAAATTTTCAAACGTCTTCTTCTCTGAAACTAATGTGGCCAGAGCTTTGATAGTTGGCATGGTGACACTTCTAGATGTCCTTTACCAAAATCGCCTACAGGTCCTCTATCTAGTTTGTTCAAATTATGTCCCTGGGGTCAAAATTGGACCCACCCCGGGGGTCTCAGTTTTACATAGAGTTATATATTGAAATTTTCTAACGTCTTCTTCTCTGAAACTAATATGGCCAGAGCTTTGATATTTGGTCTGGTGACACTTCTAGATGTCCTTTACCAAAATTGTTCAAAAGGTTCTGGTCGGTTGCATAACTAGGTCACAGGAGCTAAAAATAGATTTTTTTTCAATGAAAACTTAAAGAAGTCTTCTTGTCTGAAACTACAAGGGCCAGAGCTTATATATTTGGCACATAGCATCGCCTACAGGTCCTCTCTCAAGTTTGTTCAAATTATGCCCCTGGGGTCAAAATTGGCCCCTCCCCTGGGGTCACAGTTTTACATAGAGTTATAAAGAGAAAATTTCAAACGTCTTCTTCTCTGAAACTAATATGGCCAGAGATTTTATTTTCGGTATGGTGACACTTTTAAATATTTTTTACATAATTTGTTCAAATTGTTCCGGTCTGTTGCATATCTAGATCAGTCCTGGACATAAATTATTATCTCCATTTTTTCAGCTATTCTCAGGTGAGCGAAATATGCCCCATGGGGCTCTTGTTTACTTAAAATTTGTAAATCCAAATATCTAAATAACTATCAAAGATATTAACTTGAAACTTTGCATACTTGTTGAGTATCAAAAGGGCAACTCATTACAACAAGGCAGGTAACCCTGAAATTTGTAATTCCAGAGTAATTGCCCTTGTTTTCATAAATTTTGTAAATTAAAGGGATACTTGCGTATTTGAAAAAACTGACAGAATCTCATGAAAAGTTCTACAAGTTGAATTAAGGTCTATATAAGCAAATTGGAAAAAAAAATTGGGGGTTGCCAAGCTTTTTTCAGCTCTAGCTGGCTTTAAAAAGTGTGACGTTTGCCGCATTTGCTCATTGTCAGAGCAGAAAACGTCATAAGGGACAAATGCACTTATATTACAAAACAATAACATATTTCTAGTACACTTTTTAATTTTCTAGCATTCATTCATCACAAGCAAGTGTACAGTCCAACTTTTTAAAGCTCTTTCTTGTGTTATTAATGAGCTTTTTGGCTAAAATGAATGCTGAATACCGGAAAAATATGACTTTTTTTTCTTGCCAATGTCTCACAAATACATCAATTATGTAAAAAGTGTCTGTAAAAAATTCTTTAAACTTTCTAGGCATCTAGGTTAAAGTATTCCTTATTAAATGGTGTAAAGAAACCTAGGGGTCGCCATGTTCATTTATGAAATATGGTCAAAATTCTAACCCTTCCCCCTTAGATTTTATGCAGAAAATATACCTCCCCCATGCAATAGCCAAATTGGGTCTCTGTTCGCCTAAAAATGAGAAATATTAATCCAATATTTGCTTAAATTGGTAAATATATGAGTGTATGTGAATACAACAGCATTTAATAAAGCTTTAGTTACTTAAAGTATTTACAGATAAACATAATTTCTACAAGAACTTCTACTCGGGACAGTTTTTTCAAATCTTGAAACAGTGCCAATGTTCGGAAAGGACTATATTTTATATAATTTACCAATGAGAACTTTCAAAATTCATTTTTATGGTAATAAATGTATTGCAAATCAGAAAATATATAGTAATCAAGGTATTTAAGAAGTTTATTTTTCAACATTTTTAATATAGGCGAGTATGTCTTTAAAATATATTAATAACTATCATAGGTATTAATTTGAATTTTTGCATACTTGTTAGTATCAAAGAAAAAGTAGAATGATTACCACAAAATTTTACATTAAGCAATATCAACAGTAAATGTATTATGTAAGAATCTTATTAAAAATAAACACAAACTTACATGTCTGATTTAAGGAGTACTGTCTGAGCCATGGATGATGCCAATGTCACATGCGCGTTCTTGGTGTTCCATGCATTCCATACGAAATATTTGATGTCTTTAGCTCACCCGAGCTAACTCAGGGTGAGCTTTTACAATCCTTGAATGTCCGTCGTGCGCCGTCTGTCGTTAACAATTTTAGTGTTTACACTCTAGAGGCCCTGTGTCCGTTGTCCGTTGTCGTCCGACAGTCTGTCAGTCCGTCCGTCATCAAACTTTTTCTTTAACAATCTTCTTCTTAGAAACCACTGGGCCAATTTCTTTAAAACTTCATAGGATTGTTCCTTGTAGGGTACTCTCTCAGATTTCTTCAAATATAGGTCATCCAATTGAAATTGTGGTTGCCATGGCAACCAATTGAAAAAACTTTAAAAATCTTCTTGTCAAAAACTACTGGTCCGAATTGAAAATAATTTTACACAAATGTGCCATTGGTGATCCTCTATCAGATTTCTTAAAATAATTTTCCTATCTTAAAAAACATGGCCGCTAGTGGGTGGGGCAGATTTTCCTTATATGGCTATATAGAGAAAACTTTAAAAATCTTCTTGTCTGAAGCCCGATTTAAGTAATATCACACAAATGATCCATGGGTGACCCTCTACCAGATTTCTTAAAATAATTTTGATATCTAAAAAAATATGGCCGCCAGTGGGTGGGGCACATTTTCCTTATGTTACTGTATAGTAAAAACTTTAAAATCTTCTTCTGTGAAACTACTGGTCCAAAATGAAAATAATTTTACACAATTGATCCATTTATGACTCTCTATTAGATTTCTTAAAATCATTTTGTTATCTTAAAAAACGTGGCTGCCAGTGGGTGGGGCAAGTTTTCCTTATATTTCTGTATAGAAAATCTTTAAAAATATTTTCTCTGAAACTATTGGACTGATTTAAGAATATTTTTACACAAATAATGATTCATGGGTGACCCTTTGTCAGTTATCTACAAATAATCTTCCTAAGCTCAAACATGGCCGCCAGTGGGTTGGGGTGAGTTTACTGATGATGGAATATAGTGAAAACTTAACCATTACTGGTCAATTACCCTGACCATAACATGGGTACCAGGTGAGCGATTTAGGGCAGCATGCGGCTCTGGTTATTCAATCTTGCTCAAACTTGCTCAGATTGTAATATGACCATAAGAGTTCATATGAGATCGATTATAGTTGAAATTGGACGAATATATTGAGAGTTATTTACCTTTGAATTGCTGAAAATGCCATATTATTTAATGGTGTTTACACTTAGAGGCCACAATCCAGTCTTTTAAAACTTGCTCAGATTGTTTATGACAAAAAGAGTTCAAATAAGTTTGATTATGGTTGAAATCGGACGAATAAGTCAATAGTTATCTGCCCTTGAATTGCTGAAAATGCCATATTTAACAGCGTTTACACTCTTGCAACTACATTTTCAATGGATTTTTATTATACTTGCACACAAAGTTTATAGCTATTGTTAAAATCTAATCATTGTGGCAAGAGTTATTTACCAATGATATACTTTGAAATGCTAGAAAAGGCTTCATTTTAGTATTATTTATCGGTTCTGGTTATCTGCCCTTGATGTACTCTATTATACTAGAATAGGTTGTATTCCAATATTGTTAACATGCTTTACTACAAAGATTAAATCGGGTGAAACTCAAAGGTAAAGCTATCAGGCATCATTACAACAGGTGATAGGGGTGTAAACATTTCTGAATTGTTACTCGCTCTGCTGTGATATAATGACATTTTGCTCATTAGTTTCTGTTATAAATTATCAGAAAAACTGCTCGCCCTGATAAAATCTTACTCGCCATGGCGAGTGGGCGAGTGGAATTTTACACCCCTGGGTGAGCGATATCAGGGCCTTCAAGGCCCTTTTGTTTAAAATAAATTATGATTTAAAACTTGGAACATTTGGACATAATCAGGGTATGAATGTCTGATGCTGCTGATTTACATGTCATTTTGTTTGGATCCAAACTGATAGGATAAAGTTAACGTAGCGATAATGATCTATGTTAGAAGTAATTTTGAGTAGCCCCCATTATAAATGTTAGCATCGGACGTCTACATGTACATCAAACATAGGCGGGTAATGCCTAATAGTACAATAATTATCCCTTTACCCCATAGCATGTTTCTTGTTTTGAAGATACTGACTACTTAAAGCAAATTGAAAGTACAGCAGTATGCGCCCTAAGGCATCAGACGTCTACATGTACATCAAACATAGGCGGGTAATGCCTAATAGTACAATAATTATCCCTTTACCCCATAGCATGTTTCTTGTTTTGAAGATACTGACTACTTAAAGCAAATTGAAAGTACAGCAGTATGCGCCCTAAGGCATCGGACTTCTACATGTACATCAAACATAGGCGGGTAATGCCTAATAGAACAATAATTATCCCTTTACCCCATAGCATGTTTCTTGTTTTGAAGATACTGACTACTTAAAGCAAATTGAAAGTACAGCAGTATGCGCCCTAAGGCATCGGACGTCTACATGTACATCAAACATAGGCGGGTAATGCCTAATAGAACAATAATTATCCCTTTACCCCATAGCATGTTTCTTGTTTTGAAGATACTGACTACTTAAAGCAAGTTGAAAGTAAAACATGCTTTAAGCTACTATCTGCCAGAATATAGAATATATTTCTTATGATACATACTCATGGCTTTATAAATTGGAACCATTTTTTCAGCGGAGGAATAAACTAAACGCTTTAAAAGGCGCTGAATCTATCAGGGAAAGGGTTATACTGACTTATGATAAACTCAGAATATTCCATTCTATACAACCCCGTTAACCCCTCGAATGGAATGAATGGATTAATTTGTCCAAAGTTACTTGACAAGTGTTCACCATGCCCTATGGCTGGCTACACAATAGACATTGACTGGATCTTGTCATCTCTAGGCTCTCAGGGGTGTGAAAATAGCATTTGAGAACCAATGGGATTGTCAGTCTGTACAGTATCACCTGTACTATAGGGTGTTATTGAAATGTTGATGCCCCGGCAGTTTAAGACAGGTGGCTTCTTTATACAAGACAACTGTTCTACATAATGCTCCAATGCATTACTTTTTCTCCTACATCTCTAACCCTTCTCTTTAGAAAGTTGCATTCTTCTGCATTGTCTGGCAGCTCAACAAGTTTCACTGTACAATTATTTGTGAGAGGTATTGCTCAAAGATTAACTTCACAGGTTAATCTCATAGATGACTTGACTTTAGTGCTGTCCAGTTGACTGATGGTTTCGGTTTGAAATGGGGGTAAGTTTTAGTTCATTTTTGGCTCCAAATAAGAGGGTATTTTGAAAACTTAAATCTTTATTCCTGCTCAAAACTCTCTGGTGTGGCTTCCCATGAGAAACTAATGTGTCTCTACAGGATTCTTTGTCTTAACATAAATGAGAAAATCAGGGCCTAGCTCCCCTGGACCTAAACTGTCAACTTCATTCTGTTATCCTTATCTTAAAACTCAAGGCATGTAATACTCATTTGAAGATGTATGCCATATGAAAAGATGGATTTTTTCTTGCATTTAAAAATATTTGGAGCCATTTTTATTTCCAAAAAGTGGATCCACTTTTGAGCCATCCTTTTTCATTATGTACTTTACCTATTACCTCATAAATACGCCTTTTTACGCCTTCACCGAAGAAAATAAGTCCCAATTTATAGAGTTATTAAAATGTATCAAAAGAAATAGTTTCTTTATAGTCTAATTTCTAGTAGATAGTAGCTTGAAGCACCTGCTGAAAGTGGTCACCTGTCTTCAGAAATAGAAGCAGGCTATGGGGTAATGTGTTAATATGTAATGCAGTAGTAAAATGTAAATCACATTTCAAAACCACATGTTATTATTTGTTCATAGACAATAGTGGTAAATCCCAATCCAACACAACTACGAGAACTGGTGGGGGAAATTATGTCGTGTAAACCCTGGTTTATTCAGGTTATTATCATAAATTTCTCCAAAATACTCACGTAATGAACATTTTATATGAATATAAATCGGATTCCCCCCTTATTGTCAATGCTGAATCAGTGAGCATAACAGATTTAATATCTTTATAAAATTTCAAAAAAGTTTATGAAACATGTTTCATAATTACAGACAATGTAAAAGAAACAAAGTTGTATAAATTTTTTTTACATGTGATGTCTGAATGAAAAATGGCAAATGCATTTAATTAGTCCTTTGAAGAAAATAATTACAATTGATACAGTCATAAAATCCTATATCCTAGCAAACAGTAGCTTAAAACAAGCTGAAAGAAAAGCAGAATGTGCCTTAAGGCAAATTCTGCTTTACATTCAACCTGCTTTTACTAAGTTTTAGTGGTCTCCTGTCTTTAAAACTAGAAACAGGCTATGGGGTATTTGCCTTGATATTTTAATGAACTGTCTCTGTATTGTAACTTGTTTGAAGATTTCATTATAGATATACATTACCTATAGGGTGATCTAAAGACACTACAATGTTTGTCCATGCAGAAAATATTTCATATGATAAAGCAAGCAGTGCAGACACTGATGATATGTGTACAGTGTGGTGTCATATCAGTGTCTACACTGTTTGCCAATGTCCTCTAGCTATTAGGTATGGGTTAATCACGGAATTATACAAGACGGAATAGCAACTCAGCAAAGTTGAATAGGCGAGCATCTGAGCTCTCGCGTCGGTTGAATTTTGCGAGATTATGTGTCACGTGACAACATCTTCACTTATTGCCTCGTTGTCCGCCATTTCTGGGGTGAAAATTTATTATTATTATTATACCAGATTTATATAGCGCTCTTTTCACACAGGGATTGTGCGTTCAAAAGCGCTTTACATGAAATAACACATATGTACCTATAAATCGAGAAAAGACAAAATAACTACAATTAGATCTGAAATAAAACATGAATAAACATATAAAAGACAGTCCCCCAAAACGGCGATCACATTACCCCCATCAATCAGCAATGAACCGATCGGCTAAGTATTGCCGACTGATATAAATAATGGTAGAGCGCCCAATGCAGGCCATCGACAAAACACAAATAACTATAATTAGATCTAAAATAAACAAGAATAAACATACAAAAGACAGCCCCCAAAACGGCGATCACACTACCCCCATCAATCAGCAAAATTTACCGACTTGAGTGTTTTTATTGACATTTTATAGAATTTAAACGACTCGGTGGACATTCCTATCAATTCACGGGAATATAAACCCGTGAACAATGCTTCGAAACAGACATTTATCATATTGACTACCGATAGACATTCTCTTATCAAGTCTCACGAGTCTCGTATGCGCCGCACGAGATTTGCGATATAGCGTGAGGTTTCAATTCCGTCAGTGTATAATTCTGTGGGTTAATGTATGAAAGTTGGAAGCATGAAAAGGTTTTACTTATTCATTGGGTAACAGTTAGCTCTTTCAAAACCATAGACCTGTTTAAAATAGGCTCTTTACTTTTGCAAACAGTGTAGACCTAGATCAGAGGACTACTGTGGTATGAAATGAAATACTTAGCCTGAAGGGTCTTTTGAAAGGACTCTTAGCAGAACTCCGGATATGGGGAATATTTTAAAATAAAATCTTTATTTCTGCATTGAACCCTATGGTGTTACTGCTCATTAGACTTGTCATTTCAAGAAGATTCTAATGAGTAATAACACCATGAGATTTGGTGCTGAAATGCGTGAGACAATGTTGGATTTCTTCAGTTTACCTCCTCTTTCTACGGAGCCCTGTCTACAAATACATACTTTTTGTCCTGCATCATCATCATTCATTCAAACAGTTACCAATCTGTCTAACATTTTTTTGCTTCTTCATAAATGGCTACTTAACCCATTACTCCATAAATGCCAATTTTGACGCCTTTGATTCCTCAAATGAAGAAAATAGCTCCATTTTATACAGTCATATGAATTATGTACTGTAAAAATAGTGTCTATATTCTATCAGATAGTAGCTTAAAGTAGGCACATTCTGCTTTACATTCAACCTGCTTTAAGTAGCTGGATGTCAGGAAAAGACTGAAGTACCGTTAAAAGCGATGTTAAATCATAATAGATTATAGTAGATGCTTTAACCCTTTGAACCCTAGTCCCGCATATAGGCGTCCTTTTCAAACAGTGTACATGTGAATAGAACACTTGTCCTATGCAAACAGTGAATACCCAGATCAGAGGGCTCCGAAAGGAGCCCTCTGATCAGGGTCTTCACTGTTTCTCATAATGCCAAACATTGACAAAAACAACCCTTAAAAGTCAGAAATGGACTAGACTTAAATGGAAACTGGAATTGTCCATTTAAAGTTTCAGGGAGGAAAGAGTTAAGTGATCACTTGTCTTTAGAATTAGAAACAGAAACAAGCTAAAGGTAAACTGATTAAGAAAGTTAACAAAAAAACTTCGGATAAATGTTAAATTTGTAATACATATATTTCAGAAATGGGTCCCACATTAGAATGGGATGCAGCAAGTTATGTGCAGTAGAGATGGGGAACCAGCCCTTTGTCAAGGGCATCTAGACTCAGAGGTAAGGTGTTGTTCTGTAGAGCTGTGTCACTTTTAAAAGGGTACTTGGATATTGTAAACACTACTAGGGCTCCAGGTAAGAGGGGTATTCCAAAAAATTAAATCTTTATTTGTGCTTTAAACCCTATGGTGTCACTACTCATTAGAATCATCTGGAAGAGACGATTCTAATGAATAGTAACACCATAGGATTTGGTGCTGAAATAAAGAGGGAATATGCTCGATTTGTTTGGTTTACTCCCTCTTAACTGGAGCCCTGTAAACATGGTTTAATTGGATATTCAAATCAGGTACATACCTAACACTATATTGTGACAGTGACCACACTTTCGAATTGTCTTGAAGAATTGATTCGTATGAGTAGTTGTCAACCTTATCTTATGGCTACTTATTTAGAATCTTCTAGAACAGACAATTCTGATGAGTAGTCTAGGGCTCCAGATAAGTGTGAGTAAACTGAACAAATCCACTATTTTCTCACTCATTTCTGCACCAAATCCGATGGCCTTATTCCTCTAGTTAGAACTGTCTCAAAGAGACGATTCTAATGAGTAGTTACACCATAAAGTTTGATGCAGAAAAAAAGATTTTAGTTTTTAAATTCTCCACTAGTCTGGAGCTCTGGTAGTCACAAAATAGGGTTTGATGCAGACATAAAGGAAATGTTCGAAATGTCCAGTTTTTCACTCTTATCTGGAGGCCTTGGTAGACCACCAAGGCCATGTTGGGCAGTTTCTGAGTGCTCTGTTTCTATTGACTCGGCTCTGTAGCCTTTGCATGCCTATTGACCTATCACCAAGAGTGGTATAACTTTGCCTCTGTCAGAAGTAAAACCTGTGTGAAGTGACATGATTAAATGAAGAAACATGGAACTATTTATGGACAGGTGGCTACTTAACACATTACCCGATAAATATGCCTTTTTACGCCTTCAATTTATTCCTCCACTGAAGAAATTTATATATACATGTATATATTTCTATATTCTAGATGTTAGCTAAAAGCAGGTTTAAATTAAAGCATAATGCGCCTTAAGGCACATTCTGCTTTACTTTTAACCTGCTTTAAGACAGTGTTAACCTATCTTCAATGTTAGAAACAGGCTATGGGTTAATGCAAGACATGGAGAGTTTTCTGCATTAGTCTTTTTACTGCATTTACTCCATAAACTATTTCTACTTTTGAGGGTAGGTGACAAATTAAAGCAGGTTGAAAGTAAAGCAGAATGTGCCTTAAGGAACATTCTGCTTTATTTTCAGACTGCTGTAAAATGCCATCTGCTAGGATAAACAAAATATTACTTATTGTGCCCATTCATGACTGCATAAATGTGAACTATGTAGTATTTACTTCTGATGAGCAATAAATGAAAGGCGTTAAATGTGTATCTATAGAGTGGTGGAAAGAAGCTGCCTCCTGTCTTACAGACTTGCATGGTTATGCTTGATGGCTGTACAGACATGTTTCATGTTTCAAATAAAAGAGTTGGATTTCAACTTGGTTTGTCATTGGTTTTGAAACATTTTTGACTGAATGACATCAGATTGATTGACACTTGGTGATATGTCAATTATGAGTGTTTGAAATTGGTAACCTTAAACCTGATATTAACCCATTACCCCCATTAAATAAGCCTTTTTACGCCTCCACTGAAGATAATAGGCTATGGGGTTATCTAAAACAGAATTGCTCATTATTATCTGGTTTATGGTCTACTATAGAAATTTTAGTTATTGTTGCATGCTATTTTTCCTAGTTATGTTGCATTGGGCAGCCTGCATTGAGCCCTCTGCTATTATTTCTATTGGTTGGCAATCTAAAGCCGGTCAGTTCATTGCTGATTGATGGGGATAATGTAATCATCGTTTTTAGGGGCTGTCTTTTGTATGTTTATTCATGTTAATTTTAGATCTAATTGTAGTAATTTGTCTTTTCTCGGGGCCTGCATTGGGCGCTCTACTATTATTTCTATCAGTCTGCAATCTTTAGCTGGTCAGTTCATTGCTGATTGATGGGGGTAATGTGATCACCCTATGGGGGCTGTCTTTTTGTATGTTTATTCATTTATATTTTATAAAGCAGGTGGCTGCATAAAGCAGGATAAAAGTATCATGAACAACTCTCTGCTTTACTATCATTATTCTTTAAGCATTGGAATTCTAAGGCCACCTTTCTTCCTACTTACTTGGCTTAGTATCAATGTTTTGTCTTGCAGCATAGAATAAGTAAATAATGTGATTCAGGTATTGCTTTTGTGCCAATGACAGTAGTATGTTCAAAACTTCTTTATTATGTTAGGGATGAGTATCTCTCCATTCCTGAGAAATAATGAAGACTTTGGGACTGAGTCTTCATTATTTCTCAGGAATGGAGAGATACAAGTTCATTCTCTCACTTCAGAGCACCAGATAAGGGTAGTTTTTCAAAAACTAAAATCTTTATTTCAGAATTAAACCCCTATATGGTGTCACTACTCATTAGAATCGTCTCGAAGAGACGATTCTAATAAGTAGTAACACCATAGGATTTTGTGCTGAATAAGTGTGAAAATGGTTGATTTGTTGAAATAACTACCTCTTAACTGGAGCCCTGAAAATACACCTAACATGAATTTAGTAAATTGTTAAATAAGAAATAAATTCCCACTGGTACTTGTACCCTTAAATAAATTTTATGGAATTGCACTGTTAGTGATACTCATGCTGTTGAGCATGATTGTTTCAAGAAATTCTAGCAGTTTGAAATAACTCAACATGCCTTCAAAAATGCCATGTACAATTAATTTGTACAGTGTTTTAACAGGTCATTTCGTGTAAAATCATCGTAGAAAATAGCTGACCAGAGCCTCTCGGACTATTCTCAGTCTGTGTTAATACGACACCAGGAAAATATGTGAAAAAGTTCATAATCTGGATGTTCATGTTATAATGGTTACAAATCGTCAGGATAAGGGTTAAAATCCATACCAGACACAATTTGAGCAATTTATACAGTAAACCCTCTCTATCACTACTACTAAAAGACTAATTGATTGTTTTAAGGCCAGGTGCAGCTTAAAGGAAGATTAAAGTAGAACTGAAAGCTCCAATCTGACTTAAACACAAAACAATTCAAATAGCCTGGTTTAGTGGTTGTAATAGAGAGGTGTAAATGTATACCAAAGCCAGTGGTGTCTGCTAAAGTTATTATCTGCTTCACTTTGAAAACTAACAAATATCAATTACATGTACATGACTGTATATTTGAGGATATGGATATATTAATCAAGTTTAAACCAGTATGGATCCACATCAGACATAGACAGTCACTTTGTTTTGGTGACAGGGCTGGATCCAAACCGTTTGCAAATTTTATTATAATCTGAGACTAATGTCAAATAGATTGGATTCTTTTAAGGCGCTAAATTTGTCGGCGTCTTATTACATTCTAAGCTTTTTGTCAGGGCATTCGTCTTTAGTGACTAGTCGTTTGTAGCATGGTGAAGGCGAATAAAATACAAGTGACAGCTAAAGCAAGTTGAAAGTAAAACAGAAAACTTAGAAATTAATTTTCTGTGTTACTTTTACTTTCCTTTAGATAAATCTAGTCACTGGTCTTAAGACACAGTCACCTGTCTTACACACTTCTTTGTTCAATTGACTCCCTAGGACTTTTGATTGTAATTGCATCCTAGTTTAGTTGACGGCTTTACAGAAACTACCATTGATATGAGTCTGGGCTCATATAAGTTCAGCTGACATTTACAGTAAAACCTCTCTATACCGGCCACAAAATTGTGTAAATTATTTTTTGTTTATGACAGGTGACTGCTTAAAGCAAGGTGACAGTTAAACAGAAAGCTCCTGTGGTCACCTTGCTTTAAGCTGTCACCTGTCTTTTATATATCTAATTAGCATGTATTTTAGTGGTCGTTATAGAGAGGTTTTACTGTAGATGAATGCAATACAAAATAGAGAGGAGACCCTTTTCTAGCTAAAAACGCTTGCAGCTAGAAGATATCATCTTTAACCCATTACTCCATAAATATGCTCTTTACAGTCATGAAGAATATATACCATAAGAAATATTTGTTATATCCTTACAGATAGTAACTTAAAGCAGGCTGGAAGTAAAGCAGAATGCAAATTAAGGAACATTTTGCTTTAGCTTCAACCTGCTTTAAGTGGTCTTCTGTCTTCAACACTTACAAAACAGGCCATAGGGTAATTGGTTATTGTTATTTTCTCTGACATTTGAAATAAAGAAGTGTAACAGTACATGTATGTCATTGAAAGTGACATTGCATTAGCATTTATACCCATTTTGAATATGCAGATATTATATTTGAATATAGATATGAATTCTAGGGCTGTGCATCAGCAGATACGTATCCCAATATTTCATTTTCGCAACGATACATATCACGATATGTATTGCCTGTGAGAATAAAAAGTGATGTGTATTGCAAATTTTAAGTCGTGATACAATACGTATCATGCTACAGACTTATAAATATAAACACAGCAGTTGTTAGTTAGCAACCATCCTGATTGGTTTAATAACATGTGTATATATTCACAACTTTGCGTATTTGTAAAAAGTATAATGTTCCAAGAGGTAATTTGCCTTCAAAAAGTATATTATTACACCGGCATATCAGTTACTTAATAACTGATGCCTGCAAAACATTGTTACAAGTTAAACAGTTTTGATTCCAATGAGACACTTTGTTATTAATTGTACTATTAAGTGTAAATCCTGATGCATGATACTAAATGCTCTTATCGATGCATCGCAGGGTTTACAAATGTTTTGCGCTGTGATATATTGCAAGCTTCATGTACAAGGCGATACAGACATCGGCGGGACAGTAATTTGTAATGCAAATTAAATGCATCGAAGAAGCGTTACACCACTAATGAATAATATCTGATAATCCGCTGTGGGTATAGCGTTTCCATGTTAGATTTGTCCAGTCCAAGAAATACTGTGCATAATTGTGATACATGTACATATAGTACTTGCCTTGTAGTGTGTTCAGTTTCCACTGTTTGCAGCTTAGGTAAGCAGTTTGTGCACCGTGTGCACCATGCAGAGAATAGTAGAGAAACCAAAAGTACAAAGGTCATGATAGTACAAAGGTGGCGTCAACACAGTTGACTGTTGAATGTACTGGTAGTGCATAATTGTGAAACATATAGTACTTGCCTTGTAGTGTGTTCAGTTTCCACTGTTTGCAGCTTAGGTAAGCAGTTTGTGCACCGTGTGCAGCATGCAGAGAATAGTAGTGAAATCAAAAGAACAAAGGTCATGTCAACAAGGTTGAATTGTAAAGAAGTGCAATGGAACATAGGGGCTCTAACCAGAAGAGATAGTTTAATCGTGTATGATAGTACAAAGGTCATGTCAACAAGGTTGAATTATAAAGAAGTGCAATGGAACATAGGGACTCTAACCAGAAGAGATAGTTTAATCGTGTATGATAGTACAAAGGTCATGTCAACAAGGTTGAATTATAAAGAAGTGCAATGGAACATAGGGACTCTAACCAGAAGAGATAGTTTAATCGTGTATGATAGTACAAAGGTCATGTCAACAAGGTTGAATTATAAAGAAGTGCAATGGAACATAGGGACTCTAACCAGAAGAGATAGTTTAATCGTGTATGATAGTACAAAGGTCATGTCAACAAGGTTGAATTATAAAGAAGTGCAATGGAACATAGGGACTCTAACCAGAAGAGATAGTTTAATCGTGTATGATAGTACAAAGGTCATGTCAACAAGGTTGAATTATAAAGAAGTGCAATGGAACATAGGGACTCTAACCAGAAGAGATAGTTTAATCGTGTATGATAGTACAAAGGTCATGTCAACAAGGTTGAATTATAAAGAAGTGCAATGGAACATAGGGACTCTAACCAGAAGAGATAGTTTAATCGAGAATGATAGTACAAAGGTGGCGTCAACACAGTTGACTGTTGAATGTAATACAAAGGAAACACAGTTGACTGTTTAAAGAAGGGCATTGGAACATATGGGATCTGAACAAAAGATATGGTTTAATGAAGTATAAATGTTAAATGTTGTGTCAACACTGTTGACTGTTTAATGTAGTACAAAGGGCCATAGGGGTCCCTAACACGAGTGATTGTTTTATGGAGTGGGAAAGTACAAATGTGACGTCAACACAGTTGACTGTTTAATAAAGTATAATGGAACATAGGGGTCCCCTAAACACGAGTGATGGTTTAATGAAGTGTGTGAGTACAAATGGGGGCGTCAACACAGTTGACTGTTTAATAAAGTATAATAGAACATATAGGGGTCCTTAGCACAAGAGATGGTTTAATGAAGTGTGAGAGTAAAAATGTGGCGTCAACAACTGTGTGTTTAATAAAGTATAATGGAACATAGGGGTCCTTAGCACAAGAGAATGAAGAGATGGTTTAATGAAGTGTGAAAGTATAAATATGGTATCAGCACAGTTGGCTGTTTAGTGTAGTACAAAAGTCATAGGGGACCAAACACAAGTGACTTTGTGATTCAAAAGAACAAAGGTTCTGTTTACACAATTGTTTAACCCATTACCCCATAAATACGCCTTTTTACGCCTCAAATTTATTCCTCTACTGAAGAAAATAGTTCCAATTAGTATTATCACAAATAAGAATCGTAAGACATATTTTCTATGTTCTAGCAGATAATAGCTTAAAGCAGGCTGAAAGTAAAGCGGAATGCGCCTAAAGGCGCAATCTGCTTAACTTTCATCCTGCTTTAAGTGGGCAACTATCTTGAAAATTAGAAATAGGCTATGGGGAATGGGTTAATGCCTATCCTAAAAGACTACACATAGCCAGACATTACAGTAATTCAGAAGGCTCCCTTTTGGAATTTTCCTCGTAATTGAGGTCCAGTATTAACCCAATTAGTTGTACTCCATACTTAATTTATTCTTCCACTGAAGAAACTAAGCTTTAAACAGCCATGAATATGTACCAAAATAAATATTTTCTATATCCTAGTAGATAGTAGCTTAAAACAGGCTGAAAGTAAAGCAGAATGCATAACAAGGCACATTCTGCTTTACAGTCAACCTGCTTTAAGTGTTCACCTATTGCTGATTATATGTTGTCGATGATCTTGGTTTGAAGACAATATCATGTTCCTATATCCCAGCGCAAAGATCTATATATAACGCATTGTACTAATCAGATGCTGAGTAACTTGATACCTGAACTAGATTCAAGCATTGATGCAAATCAGATGCTGAGTTAGTCTGCATCTGATCTGGATCCAATCATTGATAAAACTATTATATGCTGAGTTACACAGCATCTGATCTGGATCCAATCTTTGATACAACTGTCATATGCTTAGTTTCTCAGCATCTGATCTGGATACAATCATTGATACAACTGTGACATATACTAAGTTACTCTGCATCTGATCTGGATCCAATCTTTGATACAACTGCCATATGCTTAGTTACTCTGCATCTGATCTGGATCCAATCTTTGATACAACTGCCATATGCTTAGTTACTCTGCATCTGATCTGGATCCAATCATTGATACAACTGTCATATGCTTAGTTACTCTGCATCTGATCTGGATCCAATCTGTGATACAACTGCCATATGCTTAGTTACTCTGCATCTGATCTGGATCCAATCTTTGATACAACTGTCATATGCTTAGTTACTCTGCACCTGATCTGGATCCAATCTTTGATACAACTGCCATATGCTTGGTTACTCTGCATCTGATCTGGATCCAATCATAGATACAAATGTCATATGCTTGGTTACTCTGCATCTGATCTGGATCCAATCTTTGATACAACTGTTATATGCTTAGTTACTCTGCATCTGATCTGGATCCAATCATTGATACAACTGCCATATGCTTAGTTACTCTGAATCTGATCTGGATCCAATCTTTGATACAACTGTTATATGCTTAGTTACTCTGCATCTGATCTGGATCCAATCTTTGATACAACTGTTATATGCTTAGGTACTCTGCATCTGATCTGGATCCAACCTTTGATACAACTGCCATATGCTTGGTTACTCTGCATCTGATCTGGATCCAATCTTTGATACAACTGTCATATGCTTAGTTACTCTGCATCTGATCTGGATCCAATCTTTGATACAACTGCCATATGCTTGGTTACTCTGCATCTGATCTGGATCCAATGATTGATACAACTGCCATATGCTTGGTTACTCTGCATCTGATCTGGATCCAATCATTGATACAGCTGCCATATGCTTGGATACTCTGCATCTGATCTGGATCCAATCATTGATACAACTGTCATATGCTTAGTATTCAGCGTCTGATCTGGCTTCAATCATTGATACACTGTTTGGAAATCAGCAGAATCTGCTTTATTTATTCACATGTCCCTGACCCTGATCAGACACTGCAATCTGTCTCATTCACATTATTGGTGCATTTAGTCGTGATCTAATGAATGTACTGTACTGAGTGTACAAAATTGCATTTTTTTTCAGTCTCACTTATTTTGTCATGCTATTTTTGTAAAGTTTCTGTATAGGTGAGAGGTCAAGTAACTCACTATCTTATCAAGATTTAAACTGATAATGCTTATAGAACGAATTAAGAATTTTCATATAGATGGAGACTGTTAGGATGTCGATCGCTATGCTGTGTGACACGGCGTCTTAACAAGATCCTTACTGTTTGATATTTAATAGAACAATTGATTCCCTGTCAATTGCTATGCTATTAGTTTGAATGTAGATCAGACGTTGCATAGATTGCATCAAGATCAAAACTATTTGACACCTTTGAATAATTTCAAAAACTTTTCACAATTGTTTTACGCTAGCAATTTGGATGTAGATAAGATGCTTGATTCTCATCAGGATACAAAATGCTTCACAGCTGAGAATAAGGATAAGTTTTTCGTTAATTTGTACAGTTTGGATCTAGATGAGATACCGAGAAGTTTGGAGTCTCATCAATATTTGAACTGTTTGACAAATGTGAAGAGATTTCATTTTACTTTGAGACAGTAAAATATGACACAGACTCGCAGATATGCAGATTTGCTAGGTTAGTCAATTGATACTTTCAACTAGGTCCTTAATTGGGATGATACTTGCTTTGATGAGCCAAAGTTTTATCACCCCATATCGGCTATGCGATGCAACGATCTTTAGTTGATAGTAACTGGGCATCTGATCTGGATCCAAGCATTGATGTAGAACAGATGCTGGGTAAATCAACATCTGATATGGATCCTTTAAGTAACAGTAATAAACGACTGCTTGTTAATGACCCCCCCCCCCCCTGTGGTTAGGGGGATACCAGAATATAACCACTGCTCTGCCTCCTGCATGTCGTAGGAGACGACTATTGGCGGAATTGCCGATTGTCTATTAATGAATGATGATCTTAGTGAAAGTTGATATCACATTCATTAACAGTGTGATCAATAATATTTTACAGTCGACTGTCTATTGTAGTATTCCCGTCAATGGTACATAATGGTCCTATACATAAGAGATTGTTAAATAGAGTATAAAATTACTAAAGTCCCATCAGCACAGTTGACTGATTAATGTAGTACATTGGAAAAAAGGGGTCCTAAAGACAATTGATGGTTTAATAGAGTATTAAATAACTAAGGTCCAATCAACACAGTTGACTGTTTTATGTGTTAAAAAAAAGGCACATAGATGCCTTAAACACAATGGTGGTTTAATGGAGTATGAAATATCAAATGTAGTGTCATAGTTTAATAGAGTATAAAAGTAATATAAGATTCCATTAACACAGTTGACTGTTTAATGTAGTATTCCCGTCAATGGAACATACTGTGGTCCTAAACACAAGAGATTGTACAATAGAGTTTAAAAGTTATAAGGTCCAATCAACACAGTTGACTGTTTAATGTAGTAAAACGGCACATAGGGGCCTTAAACACAATGGTGGTTTTATGGAGTATGAAATATCAAGTGTAGCGTCATGGTTTATTAGAGCATAAAAGTTATAAGGTTCCATCAGCACAGTTGACTGTTTAATGTAGTACAATGGAAAAAAGTGTGCTTAAAGACAATTGATGGTTTAAAAGAGTATAAAATTATTTAGGTCCCATCAGCACAGTTGACTGTTTAATCTTGTATTCCTGTCAATGGAACATAGCGGCCTGAAATACAAGAAATGGATTTAATAGAGTATATATATAAAAGGACTAAGGTTGCATCAACACAGTTGACTGTTTAATGAAGTACAAAGGAACAGAGGGGTCATAGACACAAATGATGATATAATAGAGTATAAAATTACTGAGGTCGCATCAACACAGTTGACTGTTTAATGTTGTACAAAGGAACATATGGATTTCTAAATATTTAATAGAGTATGACAGTACAAAGCGTGTTGTCAACACAGTTATCTTTAATGTAGTACAATGGAACATAATTATGTACAAGTGATGGTTTAATGGAGTATGAAATTTCAAATGTGGCATTAACGCAGTTGACTGTTTAATGTAGTTCAATAGAACATAAGGGTTCTAAACACAAGTGATTTTGACTGTGGTTTGAAAGTACAAAGGTCTATGAAAATGTGACTTTGATATAGTACAAAGAACAAAGGTCCTTGTACTGTTTACTGTTTTAACAAGTACAAAGGAACATGGGGGCCACTAAACTTGATCTGTATCCAAGCATTGAGTAAATCAACATCTGATCGGAATCCAGTAAGCAACAACTGCTTGTTAATGATTCCCCCCTGTGGTTAGAGGGATACTAGAATATAACCACTGCTCTGCCTCCTGCATGTCGTAGGAGACGACTATTGGAGGAATTGCCGATTGTCTGTTAATAAATGATGATCTTGGTGAAAGTAGATATCACATTCATTAACAGTGATCAATGATCCCACTCATTTTTATATAATTCCATGTGACCTAAAAACTTCATGCTCCCCATTACCACTTTTCCGTCTATAATTCCGGTCTATTTTTTTGCGCCGTCAGTCCATCCATTCTCCGGTTAATCTAGTAGTTTAGTTAGTTTTTCTTCTTCAGTATTTCATGTGAAATTCATTCTTGTTGCAAGTTATTTAAGAGGTTATAGGTTCCAGCGAGACACCCACTCCACGATTTGTCGCTATGATGCTGATACCTCTCCGCCTAATTCGAATGTGGGCTTTAGGTGGAGAACACAAGGTGACCTAAAAACAAGAGATGGAGCATGAAAGTACAAATGCGGCATCATCCCAGTTGACTGTTTAATGTAGTAAAAAGGCACATAAGGGCTTTAAACGCAAGTGATGGTTTAATGGAGTATGAAATATTAAATGTATTTTCATGGTTTCATAGAGTATAAGAGTTATAAGGTTCCATCAACACAGTTGAATGTTTAATGTTGTATTCCTGTCAATGGAACATAGCGGTCTGAAGCACAAGAGATGGATTTAATAGAGTATAAAAGGACTAAGGTCGCATCAACACAGTTGACTGTTTAATGAAGTATAAAGGAACAGAGGGGCTTTAAACACAAATGATGGTTTAATAGAGAAAAAAATGTATAAGGTCCCATCAACACGGTTGACTGGTTAAATGTAGTACAAAGGAACATAGGGGGTCGTAGACACATGTGATGATATATTAGAGTATAAAATTACTGAGGTCGCATCAACACAGTTGACTGTTTAATGTCCCGTACCAAAAATCCAGGCAGAATCCGCTCGGACATGAGGCGGAATTCGGGCGGAAATGGTTGATTCCGGGCGGACTTTGGGTGGAAACCTAAATTCCGCCTCAAAATCAGTCAGTTTTACAGGCGGAATATTGAGAGATTCCGGGCGGAAATTAAAATCCAGGCGGAATTTTGTACTTTGACATTTTTCAGAGGCGGAATTTCTCAATTTGACTAGCATCTCGAGGCGGAAAATGAGAAAATATTGGAAATTGAGGCAGAATTTTTTACTTTGACCATTTCAATAAGGTGGAATTTTGGACTTAGTTAAAATTCTGCCTGAATGAGGCGGAATTTCGTACCTAGACTTTTTCAATAAGGCGGAATTTTTGACTTTTTGATTTTTGATTTTTTTAAAATTCTATCTCTTAGATCTAGTTTATGTATAAAAAGTCAAAAGTTATATCAGATACTGTTTCAATGTAATTTTATTCATATATATCTATTAGATCTATTTGAATTTAAAAGAATGCATTCTTATAAATTATTCAAGTCAAAAAATTGCATGAATAAACTTCCATCATTTACTGTACAAAGGAACATAGGGATTTCTAAATGTTTAATAGAGTATGACAGTATGTGGGGAAGCCTTCCAGCTGGCTTGCGGAAGGTCGGTGGTTCTACCCAGTTGCCATTTTGTGCCTGAAACCATGCATAAATGACTTCTGGGGTCTTCCTCCACCTGAAATTAGCTGGACGTCGCGATATGACTGAAATACTGTTGAAAGCGACGTAAAATCAAAACAAATCAAATCAAATCTAAACATAAGTGGCTGTTGAAAGACGTACAAAGGAATAAACTTCATTTATGGGGCCCTAAGACAATAGTTTGACATTAATGAACAGCAATCAGTGGCTGGTTTTAAGCAGTCGCATTTAATTCATAAAGATCAGATGTTTCTCAGATTTTAAAAGGAGGTTAGGGTTGGCTATAAGGGGTTGTGAGGAGGCCAACAAATTAATTGTTTTCTCAGGCACATGCTTAAAGACTGCTCAAAGCCAGACATGACAGTAATTAACCAACCCATTACACCATACTTAATTTATTCTTCCACTGAAGAAACCAAGCTTTAAACAGTCATGAATATGTACCAAATTAAATATTTTCTATATCCTAGAAAATAGTAGCTTAAACAGACTGAAGTAAAGCAGAACGCTTAATAGACACGTTCTGCTTTACATTCAAACTGTTTTAAAGACATTACTTGACCTAGCTTAGGAGCTAACACCTAGGCCGAAAAAAGTTAGGATTAAATCATGGATAGCATGCCTTTACTGTACAAATGTCTGGGCAAAGAATCAGCCAGGGGTTTCATATGAGACCCATACTTTATATTTGTAAGTTTGGTTAGTAAAACCCATTGAAAAACCTCTTGAGTGTGAGTATGTCAGGGCCTCTCTAGACAGCTTAAGATGATATGTCCGTTTCAATTTTGGCAAACTTTTCTCATGCTTTACAATTACTTTCAAGCCTAGTGGGAACAATGGGGTGGGGTCATTGAATAGACTTTGGTAATGTCTGTAACCCATTACCCCTTAATAAGCCTGTTAACACCTAATTTATTCCTCCTCTGAAGGAAATAGTTCCTCTTCATTCAGTAATGAATATAAACCACAATAATTTTTTTCTATATCCTGGTAGGTGGTAACTTAAAGCTGGATGAAAGTAAAGCAGAATGCGCCTTAAGGCTTTATTTTGTCATGCTATCTTTGTAAACAGTTTCTGTATAGATGAGTGGTCAAGTAGCTCGCTATCTTATCAAGATCTAAACTGATTACGCTTATAGAATGAATTAATTTTCATATAGATGGAGACTGTTAGGATGTCGATCACTATGCTGTGACGTGGCGTCTTAACAAGATCCTTACTGTTTGATATTTATTAGAATGATTCCTTCACTGTCAATTCCTACAGTGGTAAATATGCTATTCCTACCCACTTTATGTGTTTCTAAAGCATTTATTATCCGTTTCTTTAAACGCATTTCCTAGCCGCTTCTTTACACGTTTCTTTACGTGTTTATAAGAGAGCCTGGATGAAAGAGTCATCACTTAGCAGAAGGACCCCTTAGCCGTGACTGCATTGGTATAATCGTTTATTAAAGCCTTTAAACGTGGTAAAATCATTAGGCGTTAACCGTTCACTATGCGTTTCTTACGCCAAGAATAGCGTATTTACCACTGTATATCTACTATAGGATGCAAAGATCTTAGTTTTGTTAGCAATTCGGCATCTGATCTGTATCCAAGCATTGAGTAAATCAACATCTGATCGGAATCCAGTAAGCAACAACTGCTTGTTAATGATTCCCCCCTGTGGTTAGAGGGATACTAGAATATAACCACTGCTCTGCCTCCTGCAGGTCGTAGGAGACGACTATTGGAGGAATTGCCGATTGTCTGTTAATAAATGATGATCTTGGTGAAAGTAGATATCACATTCATTAACAGTGATCAATGATCCCACTCATTTTTATATAATTCCATGTGACCTAAAAACTTCATGCTCCCCATTACCACTTTTCCGTCTATAATTCCGGTCTAATTTTTTGCGCCGTCAGTCCATCCATTCTTCGGTTAATCTAGTAGTTTAGTTAGTTTTTCTTCTTCAGTATTTCATGTGAAATTCATTCTTGTTGCAAGTTATTTAAGAGGTTATAGGTTCCAGCGAGACACCCACTCCACGATTTGTCGCTATGATGCTGATACCTCTCCGCCTAATTCGAATGTGGGCTTTAGGTGGAGAACACAAGGTGACCTAAAAACAAGAGATGGAGCATGAAAGTACAAATGCGGCATCATCCCAGTTGACTGTTTAATGTAGTAAAAAGGCACATAAGGGCTTTAAACGCAAGTGATGGTTTAATGGAGTAGGAAATATTAAATGTATTTTCATGGTTTCATAGAGTATAAGAGTTATAAGGTTCCATCAACACAGTTGAATGTTTAATGTTGTACAATGGAAAAAATTGTGCTTAAAGACAATTGATGGTTTAAAAGAGTATAAAATTATTTAGGCCCATCAGCACAGTTGACTGTTTAATCTTGTATTCCTGTCAATGGAACATAGCGGCCTGAAACACAAGAGATGGATTTAATAGAGTATAGAAGGACTAAGTTCGCATCAACACAGTTGACTGTTTAATGAAGTATAAAGGAACAGAGGGGTCATAGACACAAATGATGATATAATAGAGTATAAAATTACTGAGGTCGCATCAACACAGTTGACTGTTTAATGTTGTACAAAGGAACATATGGATTTCTAAATATTTAATAGAGTATGACAGTACAAAGCGTGTTGTCAACACAGTTGCCTTTAATGTAGTACAATGGAACATAATTATGTACAAGTGATGGTTTAATGGAGTATGAAATTTCAAATGTGGCATTAACGCAGTTGACTGTTTAATGTAGTTCAATACAACATAAGGGTTCTAAACACAAGTGATTTTGACTGTGGTTTGAAAGTACAAAGGTCTATGAAAATGTGACTTTGATATAGTACAAAGAACAAAGGTCCTTGTACTGTTTACTGTTTTAACAAGTACAAAGGAACATGGGGGCCACTAAACTTGATCTGTATCCAAGCATTGAGTAAATCAACATCTGATCGGAATCCAGTAAGCAACAACTGCTTGTTAATGATTCCCCCCTGTGGTTAGAGGGATACTAGAATATAACCACTGCTCTGCCTCCTGCATGTCGTAGGAGACGACTATTGGAGGAATTGCCGATTGTCTGTTAATAAATGATGATCTTGGTGAAAGTAGATATCACATTCATTAACAGTGATCAATGATCCCACTCATTTTTATATAATTCCATGTGACCTAAAAACTTCATGCTCCCCATTACCACTTTTCCGTCTATAATTCCGGTCTAATTTTTTGCGCCGTCAGTCCATCCATTCTTCGGTTAATCTAGTAGTTTAGTTAGTTTTTCTTCTTCAGTATTTCATGTGAAATTCATTCTTGTTGCAAGTTATTTAAGAGGTTATAGGTTCCAGCGAGACACCCACTCCACGATTTGTCGCTATGATGCTGATACCTCTCCGCCTAATTCGAATGTGGGCTTTAGGTGGAGAACACAAGGTGACCTAAAAACAAGAGATGGAGCATGAAAGTACAAATGCGGCATCATCCCAGTTGACTGTTTAATGTAGTAAAAAGGCACATAAGGGCTTTAAACGCAAGTGATGGTTTAATGGAGTAGGAAATATTAAATGTATTTTCATGGTTTCATAGAGTATAAGAGTTATAAGGTTCCATCAACACAGTTGAATGTTTAATGTTGTACAATGGAAAAAATTGTGCTTAAAGACAATTGATGGTTTAAAAGAGTATAAAATTATTTAGGCCCATCAGCACAGTTGACTGTTTAATCTTGTATTCCTGTCAATGGAACATAGCGGCCTGAAACACAAGAGATGGATTTAATAGAGTATAGAAGGACTAAGTTCGCATCAACACAGTTGACTGTTTAATGAAGTATAAAGGAACAGAGGGGTCATAGACACAAATGATGATATAATAGAGTATAAAATTACTGAGGTCGCATCAACACAGTTGACTGTTTAATGTTGTACAAAGGAACATATGGATTTCTAAATATTTAATAGAGTATGACAGTACAAAGCGTGTTGTCAACACAGTTGCCTTTAATGTAGTACAATGGAACATAATTATGTACAAGTGATGGTTTAATGGAGTATGAAATTTCAAATGTGGCATTAACGCAGTTGACTGTTTAATGTAGTTCAATACAACATAAGGGTTCTAAACACAAGTGATTTTGACTGTGGTTTGAAAGTACAAAGGTCTATGAAAATGTGACTTTGATATAGTACAAAGAACAAAGGTCCTTGTACTGTTTACTGTTTTAACAAGTACAAAGGAACATGGGGGCCACTAAACTTGATCTGTATCCAAGCATTGAGTAAATCAACATCTGATCGGAATCCAGTAAGCAACAACTGCTTGTTAATGATTCCCCCCTGTGGTTAGAGGGATACTAGAATATAACCACTGCTCTGCCTCCTGCATGTCGTAGGAGACGACTATTGGAGGAATTGCCGATTGTCTGTTAATAAATGATGATCTTGGTGAAAGTAGATATCACATTCATTAACAGTGATCAATGATCCCACTCATTTTTATATAATTCCATGTGACCTAAAAACTTCATGCTCCCCATTACCACTTTTCCGTCTATAATTCCGGTCTATTTTTTTGCGCCGTCAGTCCATCCATTCTCCGGTTAATCTAGTAGTTTAGTTAGTTTTTCTTCTTCAGTATTTCATGTGAAATTCATTCTTGTTGCAAGTTATTTAAGAGGTTATAGGTTCCAGCGAGACACCCACTCCACGATTTGTCGCTATGATGCTGATACCTCTCCACCTAATTCGAATGTGGGCTTTAGGTGGACGACACAAGGTGACCTAAAAACAAGAGATGGAGCATGAAAGTACAAATGCGGCATCATCCCAGTTGACTGTTTAATGTAGTAAAAAGGCACATAAGGGCTTTAAACGCAAGTGATGGTTTAATGGAGTAGGAAATATTAAATGTATTTTCATGGTTTCATAGAGTATAAGAGTTATAAGGTTCCATCAACACAGTTGAATGTTTAATGTTGTACAATGGAAAAAATTGTGCTTAAAGACAATTGATGGTTTAAAAGAGTATAAAATTATTTAGGTCCCATCAGCACAGTTGACTGTTTAATCTTGTATTCCTGTCAATGGAACATAGCGGCCTGAAACACAAGAGATGGATTTAATAGAGTATAAAAGGACTAAGGTCGCATCAACACAGTTGACTGTTTAATGAAGTACAAAGGAACAGAGGGTTCATAGACACAAATGATGATATAATAGAGTATAAAATTACTGAGGTCGCATCAACACAGTTGACTGTTTAATGTTGTACAAAGGAACATATGGATTTCTAAATATTTAATAGAGTATGACAGTACAAAGCGTGTTGTCAACACAGTTGTCTTTAATGTAGTACAATGGAACATAATTATGTACAAGTGATGGTTTAATGGAGTATGAAATTTCAAATGTGGCATTAACGCAGTTGACTGTTTAATGTAGTTCAATAGAACATAAGGGTTCTAAACACAAGTGATTTTGACTGTGGTTTGAAAGTACAAAGGTCTATGAAAATGTGACTTTGATATAGTACAAAGAACAAAGGTCCTTGTACTGTTTACTGTTTTAACAAGTACAAAGGAACATGGGGGCCACTAAACTTGATCTGTATCCAAGCATTGAGTAAATCAACATCTGATCGGAATCCAGTAAGCAACAACTGCTTGTTAATGATTCCCCCCTGTGGTTAGAGGGATACTAGAATATAACCACTGCTCTGCCTCCTGCATGTCGTAGGAGACGACTATTGGAGGAATTGTCGATTGTCTGTTAATAAATGATGATCTTGGTGAAAGTAGATATCACATTCATTAACAGTGATCAATGATCCCACTCATTTTTATATAATTCCATGTGACCTAAAAACTTCATGCTCCCCATTACCACTTTTCCGTCTATAATTCCGGTCTATTTTTTTGCGCCGTCAGTCCATCCATTCTCCGGTTAATCTAATAGTTTAGTTAGTTTTTCTTCTTCAGTATTTCATGTGAAATTCATTCTTGTTGCAAGTTATTTAAGAGGTTATAGGTTCCAGCGAGACACCCACTCCACGATTTGTCGCTATGATGCTGATACCTCTCGACCTAATTCGAATGTGGGCTTTAGGTGGACGACACAAGGTGACCTAAAAACAAGAGATGGAGCATGAAAGTACAAATGCGGCATCATCCCAGTTGACTGTTTAATGTAGTAAAAAGGCACATAAGGGCTTTAAACGCAAGTGATGGTTTAATGGAGTAGGAAATATTAAATGTATTTTCATGGTTTCATAGAGTATAAGAGTTATAAGGTTCCATCAACACAGTTGAATGTTTAATGTTGTACAATGGAAAAAATTGTGCTTAAAGACAATTGATGGTTTAAAAGAGTATAAAATTATTTAGGTCCCATCAGCACAGTTGACTGTTTAATCTTGTATTCCTGTCAATGGAACATAGCGGCCTGAAACACAAGAGATGGATTTAATAGAGTATAAAAGGACTAAGGTCGCATCAACACAGTTGACTGTTTAATGAAGTACAAAGGAACAGAGGGTTCATAGACACAAATGATGATATAATAGAGTATAAAATTACTGAGGTCGCATCAACACAGTTGACTGTTTAATGTTGTACAAAGGAACATATGGATTTCTAAATATTTAATAGAGTATGACAGTACAAAGCGTGTTGTCAACACAGTTGTCTTTAATGTAGTACAATGGAACATAATTATGTACAAGTGATGGTTTAATGGAGTATGAAATTTCAAATGTGGCATTAACGCAGTTGACTGTTTAATGTAGTTCAATAGAACATAAGGGTTCTAAACACAAGTGATTTTGACTGTGGTTTGAAAGTACAAAGGTCTATGAAAATGTGACTTTGATATAGTACAAAGAACAAAGGTCCTTGTACTGTTTACTGTTTTAACAAGTACAAAGGAACATGGGGGCCACTAAACTTGATCTGTATCCAAGCATTGAGTAAATCAACATCTGATCGGAATCCAGTAAGCAACAACTGCTTGTTAATGATTCCCCCCTGTGGTTAGAGGGATACTAGAATATAACCACTGCTCTGCCTCCTGCATGTCGTAGGAGACGACTATTGGAGGAATTGCCGATTGTCTGTTAATAAATGATGATCTTGGTGAAAGTCGATATCACATTCATTAACAGTGATCAATGATCCCACTCATTTTTATATAATTCGGTGTGACCTTAATACTTCATGCTCCCCATTACCACTTTTCCGTCTATAATTCCGGTCCATTCTTTGCGCCGTCAGTCCATCCATTCTTCGGTTAATCTAATAGTTTAGTTATAGTTTTTCTTCTTCAGTATTTCATGTGAAATTCATTCTTGTTGCAAGTTATTTAAGAGGTTATAGGTTCCAGCGAGACACCCACTCCACGATTTGTCGCTATGATGCTGATACCTCTCCGCCTAATTCGAATGTGGGCTTTAGGTGGAGAACACAAGGTGACCTAAAAACAAGAGATGGAGCATGAAAGTACAAATGCGGCATCATCCCAGTTGACTGTTTAATGTAGTAAAAAGGCACATAAGGGCTTTAAACGCAAGTGATGGTTTAATGGAGTAGGAAATATTAAATGTATTTTCATGGTTTCATAGAGTATAAGTGTTATAAGGTTCCATCAACACAGTTGAATGTTTAATGTTGTATTCCTGTCAATGGAACATAGCGGTCTGAAGCACAAGAGATGGATTTAATAGAGTATAAAAGGACTAAGGTCGCATCAACACATTTGACTGTTTAATGAAGTATAAAGGAACAGAGGGGCTTTAAACACAAATGATGGTTTAATAGAGAAAAAAATGTATAAGGTCCCAATGGTTTAATAGAGAAAAAAATGTATAAGGTCCCATCAACACGGTTGACTGGTTAAATGTAGTACAAAGGAACATAGGGGGTCGTAGACACATGTGATGATATATTAGAGTATAAAATTACTGAGGTCGCATCAACACAGTTGACTGTTTAATGTCCCGTACGAAAAATCCAGGCAGAATCCGCCCGGACATGAGGCGGAATTCGGGCGGAAATGGTTGATTCCGGGCGGACTTTGGGTGGAAACCTAAATTCCGCCTCAAAATCAGTCAGTTTTACAGGCGGAATATTGAGAGATTCCGGGCGGAAATTAAAATCCAGGCGGAATTTTGTACTTTGACATTTTTCAGAGGCGGAATTTCTCAATTTGACTAGCATCTCGAGGCGGAAAATGAGAAAACATTGGAAATTGAGGCAGAATTTTTTACTTTGACCATTTCAATAAGGTGGAATTTTGGACTTAGTTAAAATTCTGCCTGAATGAGGCGGAATTTCATACTTAGACTCTTTCAATAAGGCGGAATTTTTGACTTTTTGATTTTTGATTTTTTAAAAATTCTATCTCTTAGATCTAGTTTATGTATAAAAAGTCAAAAGTTATATCAGATACTGTTTCAATGTAATTTTATTCATATATATCTATTAGATCTATTTGAATTTAAAAGAATGCATTCTTATAAATTATTCAAGTCAATGCATGAATAAACTTCCATCATTTACTGTACAAAGGAACATAGGGATTTCTAAATGTTTAATAGAGTATGACAGTATGTGGGGAAGCCTTCCAGCTGGCTTGCGGAAGGTCGGTGGTTCTACCCAGTTGCAATTTTGTGCCTGAAACCGTGCATAAATGACTTCTGGGGTCTTCCTCCACCTGAAATTAGCTGGACGTCGCGATATGACTGAAATACTGTTGAAAGCGACGTAAAATCAAAACAAATCAAATCAAATCTAAACATAAGTGGCTGTTGAAAGACGTACAAAGGAATAAACTTCATTTATGGGGCCCTAAGACAATAGTTTGACATTAATGAACAGCAATCAGTGGCTGGTTTTAAGCAGTCTCATTTAATTCATAAAGATCAGATGTTTCTCAGATTTTAAAAGGAGGTTAGGGTTGGCTATAAGGGGTTGTGAGGAGGCCAACAAATTAATTGTTTTCTCAGGCACATGCTTAAAGACTGCTCAAAGCCAGACATGACAGTAATTAACCAACCCATTACACCATACTTAATTTATTCTTCCACTGAAGAAACCAAGCTTTAAACAGTCATGAATATGTACCAAATTAAATATTTTCTATATCCTAGAAAATAGTAGCTTAAACAGACTGAAGTAAAGCAGAACGCTTAATAGACACGTTCTGCTTTACATTCAAACTGTTTTAAAGACATTACTTGACCTAGCTTAGGAGCTAACACCTAGGCCGAAAAAAGTTAGGATTAAATCATGGATAGCATGCCTTTACTGTACAAATGTCTGGGCAAAGAATCAGCCAGGGGTTTCATATGAGACCCATACTTTATATTTGTAAGTTTGGTTAGTAAAACCCATTGAAAAACCTCTTGAGTGTGAGTATGTCAGGGCCTCTCTAGACAGCTTAAGATGATATGTCCGTTTCAATTTTGGCAAACTTTTCTCATGCTTTACAATTACTTTCAAGCCTAGTGGGAACAATGGGGTGGGGGTCATTGAATAGACTTTGGTAATGTCTGTAACCCATTACCCCTTAATAAGCCTGTTAACACCTAATTTATTCCTCCTCTGAAGGAAATAGTTCCTCTTCATTCAGTAATGAATATAAACCACAATAATTTTTTTCTATATCCTAGTAGGTGGTAACTTAAAGCTGGATGAAAGTAAAGCAGAATGCGCCTTAAGGCTTTATTTTGTCATGCTATCTTTGTAAACAGTTTCTGTATAGATGAGTGGTCAAGTAGCTCGCTATCTTATCAAGATCTAAACTGATTACGCTTATAGAATGAATTAATTTTCATATAGATGGAGACTGTTAGGATGTCGATCACTATGCTGTGACGTGGCGTCTTAACAAGATCCTTACTGTTTGATATTTATTAGAATGATTCCTTCACTGTCAATTCCTACAGTGGTAAATATGCTATTCCAACCCACTTTATGCGTTTCTTAAGCATTTATTATCCGTTTCTTTAAACGCGTTTCCTAGCCGCTTCTTTACACGTTTCTTTACGTGTTTATAAGAGAGCCTGGATGAAAGAGTCATCACTTAGCAGAAGGACCCCTTAGCCGTGACTGCATTGGTATAATCGTTTATTAAAGCCTTTAAACGTGGTAAAATCCTTAGGCGTTAACCGTTCGTTAACCGTTCACTATGCGTTTCTTACGCCAAGAATAGCGTATTTACCACTGTATATCTACTATGGGATGCAAAGGTCTTAGTTTTGTTAGCAATTCTGCATCTGGTCTGTATCCAAGCATTGAGTAAATCAACATCTGATCGGAATCCAGTAAGCAACAACTGCTTGTTAATGATTCCCCCCTGTGGTTAGAGGGATACTAGAATATAACCACTGCTCTGCCTCCTGCATGTCGTAGGAGACGACTATTGGAGGAATTGCCGATTGTCTGTTAATAAATGATGATCTTGGTGAAAGTAGATATCACATTCATTAACAGTGATCAATGATCCCACTCATTTTTATATAATTCCATGTGACCTAAAAACTTCATGCTCCCCATTACCACTTTTCCGTCTATAATTCCGGTCTATTTTTTTGCGCCGTCAGTCCATCCATTCTCCGGTTAATCTAGTAGTTTAGTTAGTTTTTCTTCTTCAGTATTTCATGTGAAATTCATTCTTGTTGCAAGTTATTTAAGAGGTTATAGGTTCCAGCGAGACACCCACTCCACGATTTGTCGCTATGATGCTGATACCTCTCCGCCTAATTCGAATGTGGGCTTTAGGTGGAGAACACAAGGTGACCTAAAAACAAGAGATGGAGCATGAAAGTACAAATGCGGCATCATCCCAGTTGACTGTTTAATGTAGTAAAAATGCACATAAGGGCTTTAAACGCAAGTGATGGTTTAATGGAGTAGGAAATATTAAATGTATTTTCATGGTTTCATAGAGTATAAGAGTTATAAGGTTCCATCAACACAGTTGAATGTTTAATGTTGTATTCCTGTCAATGGAACATAGCGGTCTGAAGCACAAGAGATGGATTTAATAGAGTATAAAAGGACTAAGGTCGCATCAACACAGTTGACTGTTTAATGAAGTATAAAGGAACAGAGGGGCTTTAAACACAAATGATGGTTTAATAGAGAAAAAAATGTATAAGGTCCCAATGGTTTAATAGAGAAAAAAATGTATAAGGTCCCATCAACACGGTTGACTGGTTAAATGTAGTACAAAGGAACATAGGGGGTCGTAGACACATGTGATGATATATTAGAGTATAAAATTACTGAGGTCGCATCAACACAGTTGACTGTTTAATGTCCCGTACCAAAAATCCAGGCAGAATCCGCTCGGACATGAGGCGGAATTCGGGCGGAAATGGTTGATTCCGGGCGGACTTTGGGTGGAAACCTAAATTCCGCCTCAAAATCAGTCAGTTTTACAGGCGGAATATTGAGAGATTCCGGGCGGAAATTAAAATCCAGGCGGAATTTTGTACTTTGACATTTTTTCAGAGGCGGAATTTCTCAATTTGACTAGCATCTCGAGGCGGAAAATGAGAAAACATTGGAAATTGAGGCAGAATTTTTTACTTTGACCATTTCAATAAGGTGGAATTTTGGACTTAGTTAAAATTCTGCCTGAATGAGGCGGAATTTCATACTTAGACTTTTTCAATAAGGCGGAATTTTTGACTTTTTGATTTTTGATTTTTTTAAAATTCTATCTCTTAGATCTAGTTTATGTATAAAAAGTCAAAAGTTATATCAGATACTGTTTCAATGTAATTTTATTCATATATATCTATTAGATCTATTTGAATTTAAAAGAATGCATTCTTATAAATTATTCAAGTCAATGCATGAATAAACTTCCATCATTTACTGTACAAAGGAACATAGGGATTTCTAAATGTTTAATAGAGTATGACAGTATGTGGGGAAGCCTTCCAGCTGGCTTGCGGAAGGTCGGTGGTTCTACCCAGTTGCCATTTTGTGCCTGAAACCGTGCATAAATGACTTCTGGGGTCTTCCTCCACCTGAAATTAGCTGGACGTCGCGATATGACTGAAATACTGTTGAAAGCGACGTAAAATCAAAACAAATCAAATCAAATCTAAACATAAGTGGCTGTTGAAAGACGTACAAAGGAATAAACTTCATTTATGGGGCCCTAAGACAATAGTTTGACATTAATGAACAGCAATCAGTGGCTGGTTTTAAGCAGTCTCATTTAATTCATAAAGATCAGATGTTTCTCAGATTTTAAAAGGAGGTTAGGGTTGGCTATAAGGGGTTGTGAGGAGGCCAACAAATTAATTGTTTTCTCAGGCACATGCTTAAAGACTGCTCAAAGCCAGACATGACAGTAATTAACCAACCCATTACACCATACTTAATTTATTCTTCCACTGAAGAAACCAAGCTTTAAACAGTCATGAATATGTACCAAATTAAATATTTTCTATATCCTAGAAAATAGTAGCTTAAACAGACTGAAGTAAAGCAGAACGCTTAATAGACACGTTCTGCTTTACATTCAAACTGTTTTAAAGACATTACTTGACCTAGTTTAGGAGCTAACACCTAGGCCGAAAAAAGTTAGGATTAAATCATGGATAGCATGCCTTTACTGTACAAATGTCTGGGCAAAGAATCAGCCAGGGGTTTCATATGAGACCCATACTTTATATTTGTAAGTTTGGTTAGTAAAACCCATTGAAAAACCTCTTGAGTGTGAGTATGTCAGGGCCTCTCTAGACAGCTTAAGATGATATGTCCGTTTCAATTTTGGCAAACTTTTCTCATGCTTTACAATTACTTTCAAGCCTAGTGGGAACAATGGGGTGGGGTCATTGAATAGACTTTGGTAATGTCTGTAACCCATTACCCCTTAATAAGCCTGTTAACACCTAATTTATTCCTCCTCTGAAGGAAATAGTTCCTCTTCATTCAGTAATGAATATAAACCACAATAATTTTTTTCTATATCCTAGTAGGTGGTAACTTAAAGCTGGATGAAAGTAAAGCAGAATGCGCCTTAAGGCTTTATTTTGTCATGCTATCTTTGTAAACAGTTTCTGTATAGATGAGTGGTCAAGTAGCTCGCTATCTTATTAAGATCTAAACTGATTACGCTTATAGAATGAATTAATTTTCATATAGATGGAGACTGTTAGGATGTCGATCACTATGCTGTGACGTGGCGTCTTAACAAGATCCTTACTGTTTGATATTTATTAGAATGATTCCTTCACTGTCAATTCCTACAGTGGTAAATATGCTATTCCTACCCACTTTATGCGTTTCTTAAGCATTTATTATCCGTTTCTTTAAACGCGTTTCCTAGCCGCTTCTTTACACGTTTCTTTACGTGTTTATAAGAGAGCCTGGATGAAAGAGTCATCACTTAGCAGAAGGACCCCTTAGCCGTGACTGCATTGGTATAATCGTTTATTAAAGCCTTTAAACGTGGTAAAATCATTAGGCGTTAACCGTTCACTATGCGTTTCTTACGCCAAGAATAGCGTATTTACCACTGTATATCTACTATAGGATGCAAAGATCTTAGTTTTGTTAGCAATTCGGCATCTGATCTGTATCCAAGCATTGAGTAAATCAACATCTGATCGGAATCCAGTAAGCAACAACTGCTTGTTAATGATTCCCCCCTGTGGTTAGAGGGATACTAGAATATAACCACTGCTCTGCCTCCTGCATGTCGTAGGAGACGACTATTGGAGGAATTGCCGATTGTCTGTTAATAAATGATGATCTTGGTGAAAGTAGATATCACATTCATTAACAGTGATCAATGATCCCACTCATTTTTATATAATTCCATGTGACCTAAAAACTTCATGCTCCCCATTACCACTTTTCCGTCTATAATTCCGGTCTATTGTTTTGCGCCGTCAGTCCATCCATTCTCCGGTTAATCTAGTAGTTTAGTTAGTTTTTCTTCTTCAGTATTTCATGTGAAATTCATTCTTGTTGCAAGTTATTTAAGAGGTTATAGGTTCCAGCGAGACACCCACTCCACGATTTGTCGCTATGATGCTGATACCTCTCCACCTAATTCGAATGTGGGCTTTAGGTGGACGACACAAGGTGACCTAAAAACAAGAGATGGAGCATGAAAGTACAAATGCGGCATCATCCCAGTTGACTGTTTAATGTAGTAAAAAGGCACATAAGGGCTTTAAACGCAAGTGATGGTTTAATGGAGTATGAAATATTAAATGTATTTTCATGGTTTCATAGAGTATAAGAGTTATAAGGTTCCATCAACACAGTTGAATGTTTAATGTTGTACAATGGAAAAAATTGTGCTTAAAGACAATTGATGGTTTAAAAGAGTATAAAATTATTTAGGTCCCATCAGCACAGTTGACTGTTTAATCTTGTATTCCTGTCAATGGAACATAGCGGCCTGAAACACAAGAGATGGATTTAATAGAGTATAGAAGGACTAAGTTCTCATCAACACAGTTGACTGTTTAATGAAGTACAAAGGAACAGAGGGGTCATAGACACAAATGATGATATAATAGAGTATAAAATTACTGAGGTCGCATCAACACAGTTGACTGTTTAATGTTGTACAAAGGAACATATGGATTTCTAAATATTTAATAGAGTATGACAGTACAAAGCGTGTTGTCAACACAGTTGCCTTTAATGTAGTACAATGGAACATAATTATGTACAAGTGATGGTTTAATGGAGTATGAAATTTCAAATGTGGCATTAACGCAGTTGACTGTTTAATGTAGTTCAATAGAACATAAGGGTTCTAAACACAAGTGATTTTGACTGTGGTTTGAAAGTACAAAGGTCTATGAAAATGTGACTTTGATATAGTACAAAGAACAAAGGTCCTTGTACTGTTTACTGTTTTAACAAGTACAAAGGAACATGGGGGCCACTAAACTTAAATGATGCTCTAAACAAAGGTAATTGTTTTGATTAAGCACAAAGAAACATAGGGGCCATAAAAGCATTCAGTTACTGTTTAATGAAGTATGAATGTATTAAGGTCTCTTAACAACATAAGGGGCTGTGTTTTGTAGATCTAGTACAAAAGAACAAATGACTTTAGTATAAATGTGGTAAAAATACAAAGGCCTCTAAACATTAGTGGCCGTTTAAAGAAGTACAAAGGAATAAACTTCATTTATGGGGCCCTAAGACAATAGTTTGACATTAATGAACAGCAATCAGTGGCTGGTTTTAAGCAGTCTCATTTAATTCATAAAGATCAGATGTTTCTCAGATTTTAAAAGGAGGTTAGGGTTGGCTATAAGGGGTTGTGAGGAGGCCAACAAATTTAATTTTTTCTAATATTAACGGTTTAAACGCTGTAAAATCGTGAGGCCTTAACCGTTCGTTAACCGTTCACTATGCGTTTCTTACGCATAGATTAACACATAAATGGGTAGGATTAGCGTATTTACCACTGTATATCTGCTATTGGATGCAAAGGTCTTAGTTTTGTTAGCAACTCAGCATCTGATCTGTATGCAAGCATTGAGTAAATCAACATCTGATCGGAATCCAGTAAGCAACGACTGCTTGTTAATGATTCCCCCCTGTGGTTAGAGGGATACTAGAATATAACCACTGCTCTGCCTCCTGCATGTCGTAGGAGACGACTATTGGAGGAATTGCCGATTGTCTGTTAATAAATGATGATCTTGGTGAAAGTCGATATCACATTCATTAACAGTGATCAATGATCCCACTCATTTTTATATAATTCCATGTGACCTAAATACTTCATGCTACCCATTACCACTTTTCCGTCTATAATTCCGGTCCATTTTTGCGCCGTCAGTCCATCCATTCTCCGGTTAATCTAATAGTTTAGTTAGTTTTTCTTCTTCAGTATTTCATGTGAAATTCATTCTTGTTGCAAGTTATTTAAGAGGTTATAGGTTCCAGCGAGACACCCACTCCACGATTTGTCGCTATGATGCTGATACCTCTCCGCCTAATTAGAATGTGGGCTTTAGGTGGAGAACACAAGGTGACCTAAAAACAAGAGATGGAGCATGAAAGTACAAATGCGGCATCATCCCAGTTGACTGTTTAATCTAGTAAAAAGGCACATAAGGGCTTTAAACGCAAGTGATGGTTTAATGGAGTATGAAATATTAAATGTATTTTCATGGTTTCATAGAGTATAAGAGTTATAAGGTTCCATCAACACAGTTGAATGTTTAATGTTGTACAATGGAAAAAATTGTGCTTAAAGACAATTGATGGTTTAAAAGAGTATAAAATTATTTAGGTCCCATCAGCACAGTTGACTGTTTAATCTTGTATTCCTGTCAATGGAACATAGCAGCCTGAAACACAAGAGATGGATTTAATAGAGTATAAAAGGACTAAGGTCGCATCAACACAGTTGACTGTTTAATGAAGTACAAAGGAACAGAGGGGTCATAGACACAAATGATGATATAATAGAGTATAAAATTACTGAGGTCGCATCAACACAGTTGACTGTTTAATGTTGTACAAAGGAACATATGGATTTCTAAATATTTAATAGAGTATGACAGTACAAAGCGTGTTGTCAACACAGTTGTCTTTAATGTAGTACAATGGAACATAATTATGTACAAGTGATGGTTTAATGGAGTATGAAATTTCAAATGTGGCATTAACGCAGTTGACTGTTTAATGTAGTTCAATAGAACATAAGTGTTCTAAACACAAGTGATTTTGACTGTGGTTTGAAAGTACAAAGGTCTATGAAAATGTGACTTTGATATAGTACAAAGAACAAAGGTCCTTGTACTGTTTACTGTTTTAACAAGTACAAAGGAACATGGGGGCCACTAAACTTAAATGATGCTCTAAACAAAGGTAATTGTTTTGATTAAGCACAAAGAAACATAGGGGCCATAAAAGCAAGTTACTGTTTAATGAAGTATGAATGTATTAAGGTCTCTTAACAACATAAGGGGCTGTGTTTTGTAGATCTAGTACAAAAGAACAAATGACTTTAGTATAAATGTGGTAAAAATACAAAGGCCTCTAAACATTAGTGGCCGTTTAAAGAAGTACAAAGGAATAAACTTCATTTATGGGGCCCTAAGACAATAGTTTGACATTAATGAACAGCAATCAGTGGCTGGTTTTAAGCAGTCTCATTTAATTCATAAAGATCAGATGTTTCTCAGATTTTAAAAGGAGGTTAGGGTTGGCTATAAGGGGTTGTGAGGAGGCCAACAAATTTAATTTTTTCTAATATTAACGGTTTAAACGCTGTAAAATCGTGAGGCGTTAACCGTTCACTATGCGTTTCTTACGCATAGATTAACACATAAATGGGTAGCTAGGATTAGCGTATTTACCACTGTATATCTGCTATTGGATGCAAAGGTCTTAGTTTTGTTAGCAACTCGGCATCTGATCTGTATCCAAGCATTGAGTAAAACAACATCTGATCGGAATCCAGTAAGCAACGACTGCTTGTTAATGATTCCCCCTGTGGTTAGAGGGATACTAGAATATAACCACTGCTCTGCCTCCTGCATGTCGTAGGAGACGACTATTGGAGGAATTGCCGATTGTCTGTTAATAAATGATGATCTTGGTGAAAGTCGATATCACATTCATTAACAGTGATCAATGATCCCACTCATTTTTATATAATTCGGTGTGACCTTAATACTTCATGCTCCCCATTACCACTTTTCCGTCTATAATTCCGGTCCATTCTTTGCGCCGTCAGTCCATCCATTCTTCGGTTAATCTAATAGTTTAGTTATAGATTTTCTTCTTCAGTATTTCATGTGAAATTCATTCTTGTTGCAAGTTATTTAAGAGGTTATAGGTTCCAGCGAGACACCCACTCCACGATTTGTCGCTATGATGCTGATACCTCTCCGCCTAATTCGAATGTGGGCTTTAGGTGGAGGGCACAAGGTGACCTAAAAACAAGAGATGGAGCATGAAAGTACAAATGCGGCATCATCCCAGTTGACTGTTTAATGTAGCAAAAAGGCACATAAGGGCTTTAAACTCAAGTGATGGTTTAATGGAGTATGAAATATTAAATGTATTTTCATGGTTTCATAGAGTATAAGAGTTATAAGGTTCCATCAACACAGTTGAATGTTTAATGCTGTATTCCTGTCAATGGAACATAGCGCTCTGAAGCACAAGAGATGGATTTAATAGAGTATAAAAGGACTAAGGTCGCATCAACACAGTTGACTGTTTAATGAAGTATAAAGGAACAGAGGGGCTTTAAACACAAATGATGGTTTAATAGAGAAAAAAATGTATAAGGTCCCATCAACACGGTTGACTGGTTAAATGTAGTACAAAGGAACATAGGGGGTCGTAGACACATGTGATGATATATTAGAGTATAAAATTACTGAGGTCGCATCAACACAGTTGACTGTTTAATGTCCCGTACGAAAAATCCAGGCAGAATCCGCCCGGAAATGAGGCGGAATTCGGGCGGAAATGGTTGATTCCGGGCGGACTTTGGGTGGAACCTAAATTCCGCCTCAAAATCAGTCAGTTTTACAGGCGGAATATTGAGAGATTCCGGGCGGAAATTAAAATCCAGGCGGAATTTTGTACTTTGACATTTTTCAGAGGCGGAATTTCTCAATTTGACTAGCATCTCGAGGCGGAAAATGAGAAAACATTGGAAATTGAGGCAGAATTTTTTACTTTGACCATTTCAATAAGGTGGAATTTTGGACATAGTTAAAATTCTGCCTGAATGAGGCGGAATTTCATACTTAGACTTTTTCAATAAGGCGGAATTTTTTACTTTTTGATTTTTTTAAAAATTCTATCTCTTAGATCTAGTTTATGTATAAAAAGTCAAAAGTTATATCAGATACTGTTTCAATGTAATTTTATTCATATATATCTATTAGATCTATTTGAATTTAAAAGAATGCATTATTATAAATTATTCAAGTCAATGCATGAATAAACTTCCATCATTTACTGTACAAAGGAACATAGGGATTTCTAAATGTTTAATAGAGTATGACAGTATGTGGGGAAGCCTTCCAGCTGGCTTGCGGAAGGTCGGTGGTTCTACCCAGTTGCCATTTTGTGCCTGAAACCGTGCATAAATGACTTCTGGGGTCTTCCTCCACCTGAAATTAGCTGGACGTCTCGATATGACTGAAATACTGTTGAAAGCGACGTAAAATCAAAACAAATCAAATCAAATCTAAACATAAGTGGCTGTTGAAAGACGTACAAAGGAATAAACTTCATTTATGGGGCCCTAAGACAATAGTTTGACATTAATGAACAGCAATCAGTGGCTGGTTTTAAGCAGTCGCATTTAATTCATAAAGATCAGATGTTTCTCAGATTTTAAAAGGAGGTTAGGGTTGGCTATAAGGGATTGTGAGGAGGCCAACAAATTAATTGTTTTCTCAGGCACATGCTTAAAGACTGCTCAAAGCCAGACATGACAGTAATTAACCCATTACACCATACTTAATTTATTCTTCCACTGAAGAAACCAAGCTTTAAACAGTCATGAATATGTACCAAAATAAATATTTTCTATATCCTAGAAAATAGTAGCTTAAACAGACTGAAGTAAAGCAGAACGCTTAATAGACACATTCTGCTTTACATTCAACCTGTTTTAAAGACATTACTTGACCTAGCTTAGGAGCTAACACCTAGGCCGAAAAAAGTTAGGATTAAATCATGGATAGCATACCTTTACTGTACAAATGTCTGGGCAAAGAATCAGCCAGGGATTTCATATGAGACCCATACTTTATATTTGTAAGTTTGGTTAGTAAAACCCATTGAAAAACCTTGAGTGTGAGTATGTCAGGGCCTCTCTAGACAGCTTAAGATGAGATGTCCGTTTCAATTTTGGCAAACTTTTCTCATGCTTTACAATTACTTTCAAGTCTAGTGGGAACAATGGGGTGGGGGTCATTGAATAGACTTTGGTAATGTCTGTAACCCATTACCCCTTAATAAGCCTGTTTACACCTAATTTATTCCTCCTCTGAAGGAAATAGTTCCTCTTCATTCAGTAATGAATATAAACCACATTAATTTTTTTCTATATCCTAGTCACGTAAGGTGGTAACTTAAAGCTGGATGAAAGTAAAGCAGAATGCGCCTTAAGGCTTTATTTTGTCATGCTATCTTTGTAAACAGTTTCTGTATAGATGAGTGGTCAAGTAGCTCGCTATCTTATCAAGATCTAAACTGATTACGCTTATAGAATGAATTAATTTTCATATAGATGGAGACTGTTAGGATGTCGATCATTATGCTGTGACGTGGCGTCTTAACAAGATCCTTACTGTTTGATATTTATTAGAATGATTCCTTCACTGTCAATTCCTACAGTGGTAAATATGCTATTCCTACTCACTTTACGCGTTTCTTAAGCATTTATTATCCGTTTCTTTAGACGCGTTTCCTAGCCGCTTCTTTACACGTTTCTTTACGTGTTTATAAAAGAGCCTGGATGAAAGAGTCATCACTTAGCAGAAGGACCCCTTAGCCGTGACTGCATTGGTATAATCGTTTATTAAAGCCTTTAAACTTGGTAAAATCATTAGGCGTTAACCGTTCGTTAACCGTTCACTATGCGTTTCTTACGCCAAGAATAGCGTATTTACCACTGTATATCTACTATAGGATGCAAAGATCTTAGTTTTGTTAGCAATTCGGCATCTGATCTGTATCCAAGCATTGAGTAAATCAACATCTGATCGGAATCCAGTAAGCAACAACTACTTGTTAATGATTCTCCCCTGTGGTTAGAGGGATACTAGAATATAACCACTGCTCTGCCTCCTGCATGTCGTAGGAGACGACTATTGGAGTAATTGCCGATTGTCTGTTAATAAATGATGATCTTGGTGAAAGTCGATATCACATTCATTAACAGTGATCAATGATCCCACTCATTTTTATATAATTCGGTGTGACCTTAATACTTCATGCTCCCCATTACCACTTTTCCGTCTATAATTCCGGTCCATTCTTTGCGCCGTCAGTCCATCCATTCTCCGGTTAATCTAATAGTTTAGTTAGTTTTTCTTCTTCAGTATTTCATTGTGAAATTCATTCTTGTTGCAAGTTATTTAAGAGGTTACAGGTTCCAGCGAGACACCCACTCCACGATTTGTCGCTATGATGCTGATACCTCTCTTATACATCAAAAAAATGTATAAGGTTCCATCAACACGGTTGACTGTTTAATGAAATACAAAGGAACAGAGGGGTCATAGACACATGTGATGATATATTAGAGTATAAAATTACTGTGGTCGCATCAACACAGTTGACTGTTAAATGTCCCGTACGAAAAATCCAGGCAGAATCCGCCCGGAAATGAGGCGGAAATGGTCGATTCCGGGCGGACTTTGGGTGGAAACCTAAATTCCGCCTAAAAATCAGTCAGTTTTACAGGCGGAATTTTGAGAGATTCCGGGCGGAAATTAAAATCCAGGCGGAATTTTGTACTTTGACATTTTTCAGAGGCGGAATTTCTCAATTTGACTAGCATCTCGAGGGGGAAAATGAGAAAACATTGGAAATTGAGGCAGAATTTTTGACTTTGACCATTTCAATAAGGTGGAATTTTGGACTTAGTTAAAATTCTGCCTGAATGAGGCGGAATTTCATACTTAGACTTTTTCAATAATGCGGAATTTTTGACTTTTTGATTTTTTAAAAAATTCCAGCTGGCTTTCGGAAGGTCGGTGGTTCTACCCAGTTGCCATTTTGTGCCTGAAACCATGCATAAATGACTTCTGGGGTCTTCCTCCACCTGAAATTAGCTGGACGTCGCGATATGACTGAAATACTGTTGAAAGCGATGTAAAATCAAAACAAATCAAATCAAATCTAAACATAAGTGGCTGTTGAAAGAAGTACAAAGGAATAAACTTCATTTATTTGGCCCTAAGACAATAGTTTGACATTAATGAGCAGCAATCAGTGGCTGGTTTTAAGCAGTCTCATTTAATTCATAAAGATCAGATGTTTCTCAGATTTTAAAAGGAGGTTAGGGTTGGCTATAAGGGGTTGTGAGGAGGCCAACAAATTTAATTTTTTCTAATATTAACGGTTTAAACGCGGTAAAATCGTGAGGCGTTAACCGTTCGTTAACCGTTCACTATGCGTTTCTTACGCATAGATTAACACATAAATGGGTAGGATTAGCGTATTTACCACTGTATATCTGCTATTGGATGCAAAGGTCTTAGTTTTGTTAGCAACTTGGCATCTGATCTGTATCCAAGCATTGAGCAAATCAACATCTGAACGGAATCCAGTAAGCAACGACTGCTTGTTAATGATCCCCCCCTGTGGTTAGAGGGATACTAGAATATAACCACTGCTCTGCCTCCTGCATGTCGTAGAAGACGACTATTGGAGGAATTACCGATTGTCTGTTAATAAATGATGATCTTGGTGACAGTCGATATCACATTCATTAACAGTGATCAATGACCCCACTAAATTTTTTGTACCCCATCCCCACAAAAGTTTCTCTTCACTTCTATTTAGAGAATATATCAGTAGCTCGTAGGCGTAATGTTAGATTGGTTACATTATATTGTTGGATTGTCGTCGTGGTATATTACTGTGAAATCAAGCACAACCATACCTTTTTAGCTTAGCCTCTTAACGGATAAAACATATTCATAACGTTGCACGTGCACAGGTGTGCATGCTTCAAGTACAGTCTCTACACCCTAAAAAACTTTACAAGCGATAAGTATAGAAAAGAAAAATCCCAAATTCGACAAGTTCAATAAATGCCACGTCAGTTGACACAGAACAAACTAAGCATTTGACACGCTACGGGCGGGGTTAAGTGTAAGTGACGTCACCCGGGACGTTGGTTGTACCAAAGAGACAATTTATAATCTCAGGAAAAGGTTCAACATATTCTGGTCTGTTCGATATCTTTCAAGATCCGGTCATGCATCCCTGTGTAACACTGTTACGTGAGGACCGCATAATAACGTCGACACCGGGTCTATGTAATCGAATATTGACGGCATTTGTCACTATTTGACCAATCGGGGTTCATATTCATATTATCATAAATCGTTTTAGACAGAACCCTTTGTTCAGTACAAGTCCGTCCTCCTATACTGGGCACACATTAAAATAGACTTTCTTGCAGATAATGACGTTAACGCCTTGCTTTAGCCCGACTTTTCATCCAATTTAAATCTAATCGAGTACATTTGTGATGAACTGGTTTGACAATGCAGGTCAAACCGCGGCATTAACACCATTTGTGACCTGGAAAACGCATTCCAGCTGGAATAGCAGTGCCTGCCTAGTAAAGTTATTCAATGTCACATGCACTCCATGAGATTTCTTCTGAGATGTATTCAGGTTCATGGCGGCCACACGATTATTGACTGTGAAATTACACATTTCTTATTATGCTCTCCGTCCCTATTTCAGTTTATCCTTCAGTCCCTCTTTTGCGCCATTGTTTCTTCCCTCCTTCGGTTAATCTAATAGTTTGTTATGTTTTCTCTTTCAGTATTTCATGTTTATCTATTTCTTGCAATTAATCAAATTATTTATTGCCTTTTCAATTGATTTTTGTTGCAGATAACATAAGAGGTTATTTAAGAGGTCATAGGTTCCAGCGAGACACCCACTCCACGATTTGTCGCTATGATACTGAGACCTCTCCGCCTAATTCAAATGTGGGCTTTAGGTGGAGTAAATAGTTTGATGACCAATCTAATAATTAAGTTTGTTTCTTTTTCAGTATTTCATGCTGATCCAATTATTTATTGAAGTTATTATGAGAGGTCATAGGTTCCAGCGAGACACCCACTCCACGATTTGTCGCTATGATGCTGAGACCTCTCCGCCTAATTCAAATGTGGGCTTTAGGTGGAGTAAATAGTTTGATGACCAATCTAATAATTAAGTTTGTTTCTTTTTCAGTATTTCATGTTTATCCAATTATTTATTGAAGTTATTATGAGAGGTCATTATGAGGCTCCAGCGAGACACCCACTCCACGATTTGTCGCTATGATGCTTAGACCTCTCCGCCTAATTCAAATGTGGGCTTTAGGTGGAGTAAACAGTTTGATGACCAATCTAATAATTAAGTTTGTTTCTTTTTCAGTATTTCATGTTTATCCAATTATAATATTGAAGTTATTATGAGAGGTCATTATATTAAAGGTTCCAGCGAGACACCCACTCCACGATTTGTCGCTATGATGTTGAGACCTCTCCGCCTAATTCAAATGTGGGCTTTAGCTGGAGTAAATAGTTTGATGACCAATCTAATAATTAAGTTTGTTTCTTTTTCAGTATTTCATGTTTATCCAATTATAATATTGAAGTTATTATGAGAGGTCATAGGTTCCAGCGAGACACCCACTCCACGATTTGTCGCTATGATGTTGAGACCTCTCCGCCTAATTCAAATGTGGGCTTTAGGTGGAGTAAATAGTTTGATGACCAATCTAATAATTAAAATTGTCTCTTTTTCAGTATTTCATGTTTATCCAATTATTTATTGAAGTTATTATGAGAGGTCATTATGAGGCTCCAGCGAGACACCCACTCCACGATTTGTCGTTATGATGCAGAATTCAAATGTGGGTTTTAGGTGGAGTACACAGTTTGGTGACTAATCTAATTATTTAGTTTGTTTTCTCTTTCAGTGTAGTGTAGTGGTTTGACCACAGGTCTGTGTGATGTGTCTAGTGATGTTGTTGTAGTGGTGTTTGCTTGTCATTTACCGCTTTCAGCTTCATCCGCCAGATAGTCCTTTGGACAAAAAAGGGAGCCAAGTATTCCCTGCTGGTACATAGCCTCTCCACAGACAAGACTCTAGTCAAACCTCCTCGTGGTGCACTACGGATACTGGGTAGCGTACCCCAGGCAAATTGGCTAGGGATCTCGGAGCAGATTGGAGCCCCAGAGGTGTAGTGTGCAGGGCCCACTGGCATGTGGACATGTCCCGACATTCACCAATCCAATCCCCGGCCACTGGGTTAATGTGGCAAATGCTATTTCCGAAAAGCCTGTCACAACCTTGGTGACAGTAGCATTTGTGGTAGTATTTTGGAGGGCTCAGTACATGTGGATTTATTTGCAAAACTGCATGCCCTAGTTTGAGTTGATATGCTTAAAAAGAACCAAGTTGGCAAAGGAAGTGCAAAAGAAGAAGTCCCGCAGTGCCAGCACCAATGCAACTGGCAGTGCCTTGGGCTTGACAGACCTCGGGTTCGTGGGTCTGCAGGGTCTGGCCAATACGGCAAATCCTACAAATGCCCTGAATACTTTCACAGCATATTCCTGAATGTAGGAACGATGTAGGTCAGGCAAGTATTAGAGTGGTGGGAAAAGGTATTTGAGGTTAAGTGCACTTATACTCCTCAGGTTTGGCTCAGCAAAGACGAGAATAATCGATTCTTTGAGCAGCTGCCTTACAACTATTACCCTATCTTGGAGGAACTATGGAAAACACTGAAGGATCAACCTACTGAAGCTGGCCAAGTGCACCATGCAGTCACCACTGAGATGATTGGAATAGCCATCAACAAGATGCTCTAAGGTAAAGCTGGCCCGCAGTAGTGGCAGACAGGCAATGCAGGAGTAGCCCTTATGCAAAACCTTGTGGAAACTGCAAGGGTGATGCACTGAACAGGGCTGTTTAAGTGACAGAGGCTTCAAGCTTATTGATCAGTCATTGAAAGTTCTGGAGTGAGTTTTGGAACAGCTGATCAGGCAACAGACGGATATCAACGAAATGCAATTTGGCTTCATGCCCGACAGATGCACCACTGATGCCATCTTCATCATTTGACAGCTCCAGGAAAAACACTTAGCTGCAAACAAGGTGCTCTATTTGGCAAACGAGGGAAATACCAAAATAATGATCTTTGGACCAATTCTTGACTCTCTCAGAAAATCAGGAAAGCATCAACTTCTTGCACAAATTGCTCATGCTGGATCCACAGGAAGTGCATGCAGTGGTATCAAAGGCCTACTGAGACCCAACCTACACTAAAAGTGCCTAAAAGGAACATAGCCGGGCTAAACGCAAGTGACTTGTCCATGTAGTACATAAGTATAATGGCACTTAATTTAAATACAAAGGAACAAAAAAATATTAGGGGTCCTTAACATAATTAAGTGACTGTTTAATGAGATTTCATAAGCCGAGGTCTGATGTATCTTGGCTGCATACACTGGACATCTTAAAGAACCTGTATTTTCTGTATCCACTGTTTTCTCTTTGGGGTGTCCAATTAGCCCTTAACTAAACACAGGTGCCCAAAACAGATGGGACTGTTTATTGAAGTTATGCACAAAGAGGCCCTAAACACAAGTGACTTTACAAGTGTACAAAAGAACAAAGGCCTCTAAACACGGTCAACTTTTAAAGAAGTACAAAGGAATTTAGTGGCCCTAAACACAAGCAACTGTTTAATATAGTATAAAAGTTCAAACTACTAAGAGGTTGTTTAATGTACAAATGAATACAGGTGAAAGAACATAGGTTTAATGAAAATAAAGGGACATACTGGGGCCCTAAATACAAGTGACTGTTTACATACGTATTTAGGTGCTTAATATAAGCGACTGTTGAAGTACAAAAGTAAATCTTAACCTAAGTGGCTGTTTAATGTAATACAAAAGTATGTAATGTACAAAGGCTACTAAATACAGGTGGCTGTTTAACCCTTTCCCTAATTTCCCTTTTTAGCGCATCCAGTTTATTTCTCCGCTTAAGTAAATATATTTATTTATGCAGTCATGATATGTACCATATTAGGAATATTTTCTTTATTCTAGCAGTTGGTAGCTTAAAGCATGTCTTCAAAACTATAAACAGGCAATTTGGTAAAGTGTTAAAGAAGTATGCAGGAACATAGGGGCCCAAAACATATGTGATTGTTTAATGTTGTATGAACCTACATAGGGCCCTTACAAAGGCGACTGTTTAATGAAGATAAATGAACATAGGGGCTATAAGCGACTGTTTAACCCTTTTCCCCCAATAGAAGCACCTTTTAGCAAGTATGATTTATTCCTCCATTGAAGAAAATAGTTCTAATTCAATCAGTAATGAATATATATATTAGGGAATATTTTCTATGTTCTAGCACATTGTAGCTTAAAGCAGGCTGAAAATAAAGCAGAATGCACCTTAAGACACATTATGCTTTACTTTCAACCTGCTTTTAGTGGTCACCTATCTTAAATACTAGAAATACGCTATCGCGTAAAGGGTTAACAAAAAACTTAAAGGCCCTTAACATAGGAAACTGTTTAATTTAGAAGGAAAAGGGGGCATCTCCTTTACTTTACTTTACTTGCTTTAAGCTGTCACTTTTACATAATTATGTCAAGAAAAATTTAAAACTTATAACAATGAGCAAATTAAGGCCAGCACATGATGCAAAAAGCTCTTGTAGTTTTAATGGACAAAACACCTTTTATCAGAAGGAGATCTGAGTTCAAATCTCAGCAAGAGTAGCTATATGTTCTGTGTCCTTAAATTTGTTAGTTGTTCTAAGTCCAATAAAGGTTTATAAACTTATAGATAGTATCTGAAAAACAAGAGGTATGACATAGGTCATATTTCACTCACCTGAGAATAGCTGACAAAATGGAGATAATGATCTACATCCTGGGTGGGGGGTCTTTTTTTTACCCCAGGGGCATAATTCGAACAATCTTGATAGAGGACATGTAGATGATGATATGTGCCAAATATCTAACCTCAGGGTACTTTTAGGCTAGAAGAAGTTTCCATTGAAAAAATCTATTAGTTTGTGTGACCCAGATATGTGACAAATCGGAACCATTTGAACAAAATACATAAAGGACATAGAAGTGTCACCATGCCAAATATCAAAGCTCTGGCCATATTAGTTTCAGAGGAGAAGAAGTTTGAAACATATATATATATATACATGTATCAAAGCTGTTTATGTCAGGTGAAACGGTAAAATCAAGTTAAAGTTAAAGATATCTCCTGACGACCTTTTGATCATAACGCCTTGCCAGACAATTTCCTTGCAAAAATCATGGGTCTTAGGGACAGGTAGGTAGCAAAGAACCATTGGAGCTGCTCATGTGAGACCCGACCTTTATATTTGATAGTTTGGTTAGAAATAACCATTGAAAATCTTGAGCATGAGTATATTCTGGGCCTCACCAGTTAACTGAGATTGGTTTACCTACCGGCAGCTTGTGCTGCACATGCTTTGCCAGTTAAATTGACACCTCAAGAACAATGGGGGGGGGGGGGGACTCTATCAATCGACTGAAGAAAAGTATTTTACCAAGAGATGGTCAATCTAAAATATTCTAAATCCAACAGAGGTCAAGGGGAAATTGAGGTTGTGTGATATGACAGGATAGGGAATAACTATCAAAACATTCTAGTAAGTGATTTTGTTGCAGGTCGAAAGGTAAAATCTAAACAAGAGGGGATATCGCTCACCTGTTATAATGAAGCCTGACAGCTTTACCTTTGAATTTCTTCCGTTTTATTCTAAATCCATTCAAATTTGTAGTATAGCATGTAAACAACATCGGAATACAAACTTCTCTAGTATAGTAGAGTACATCAAGGGCAGATAACTAGAGCCTAAATAATACTGAAATTAAGCCTTTTCTAGCATTTCAAAGTATATCAAGGGCAAATAACTATTGCCACAATAATCAGATTTCAACAATAATTGCACTCCTTTCAGAACTTATAGTTATATACATTGTGTGCAAGTATAGTTAAAATCCATTGAAAACTGTAATTGCAAGAGTGTAAACACTGTTAATTATTACATTTTCAGCAATTCAAGGGCGGATAACTCTTGACTTATTTTTCCTATTTCAACCATAATCAAACTCATCTGAATTCATATAGTCATATACGATCTGAGCAAGTTTGAGAAAGATTGGATAACAATTGTGGCTCTAGAGTGTAAACATCATTAAATATGGCATTTTCAGCAATTCAAAGGTAGATAACTCTTGACCTATTGGTCAAATTTTAACCATAATCGAACTCATGCAAACTCTTATGGTCATATTCAATCTGAGCAAGTTTGGAAAATATTGGATAAAAATTGTGGCCTCTAGAGTGTAAACAACGTTAAATATGGCGTTTTCAGCAATTTAAAGGTAAATAACTCTAGACCTATTGGTAAGATTTCAACCATAATCAAACTCATCCGAACTCTTATGGTCACATTCAATCTGAGCAAGTTTGAGAAAGCTTGGATAAAAATTGTGGCATCTAGAGTGTAAACACTAAAATTGTTGACGACGGACGACGCACACCGCACGACGGACATTCAAGGATTGCAAAAGCTCAAAATCCATTGAAAAGTGTGGCCCCTAGAGTGCAAACATGGCATTTTCAGCAACTCAAAGGTAGATAACTCTTGACCTATAATTCCGATTCCAACCATAATTAAACTTATCCCAACTCTTGCAAGATTGAGAAAGATTGAATTAAAATTGTAGCCTCTAGAGTGCAAACACTGTTAAATATTGCATTTTCAGCAATTCAAAGGTGGTTAACTCTTGACCTATATGTCCAATATCAACCATAATCGAGCTCATCCGAGCTTTTATGGTAATATACAATCTGAGTAAGTTACAGAAAGATTTGATAAAAATTGTGGCCTCTAGAGTGTAAACACCAAAATTGTTGACGACGGACATTCAAGGATTGCAAAAGCTCACCCTGAGCTAGCTCATGTTAGCTAAAAAGGTCAAATTGAGGTTGGGTGATATGGGAGGATTGGGAATGGTCCAAGGCAACAACTGTATAACTATCAAAGCATTCTGGTTAATGCGAGACGAATCACTAAATCTAGTTAACCTCGCACGGACAGACAGGAAAATCTATACTTAACAAAATTTCTTATCGGTCACTTTTTAAAGCTACATAATTATGTCTTTAAATACCAAGTCCACATTTATGATATTTTACACACAGTATGATAGGGTCTTAGCGCTTCTTATTTTTGGAATTATACACGTTGTCCTACTTTGTGAACGTCAGAACAACCATGTGGCATTTGCATGTGTAAAGTAATGGAGAAAGTATATGTCTTTAAGATTACACGAGTTTAATCTCAAATGACTGCCTAGCCCGAAAAACACCTAAAATGGCGAGAATAATACACTGAGAGAAGGGCAGAGCCGCCAGAATGTTGCACGGCAAATAAGATTCAACCTCCGAGGAATTCCGGAAGTGGAAACAAAACTAATTTCCGTGTATTTCATATTAGGAAATATTTTCGTCCATTTACATGCAGCTAGAACTTTAACCGGCAACTTTCAACCATTTAAGCTATATAACGCGGAAAGTTGACCGGAAGTAGAACAGTCGCCCCAGTAAACAAAAATGGAGGATAACGACACCATTAAGACCGATGCATTGTAGTGACACACCTGAGAGACAGATTTCTTCCCGTTACAAGGACGGCAAGACAAGTTCAGTTCCAACACGGCCGTAAGGTCACACCGAAGATGGTAAGTAATCGGCTGTGAGAGGTAGACTTAAAGATGAAGTCATCATCAGACAGCTAAGCCCAATGATACAGAGCACATTTGGGACATTCTTAAGAAATGTCTTACCTCAGCTTCCAAATGTTGGCACATTAGAGCGTGACGTCGTAGATGCGTGAGAAATACTTTTTGCTGAATTCTTCCGTCTATGAGAAGTCAATACGAAACTATTATTGCAGCTGACATGGGCAATACTCATTACTAACATTGAGCCTATGAACACCTGTGACTTTTAAAATCTGGGGCCCCTCCACAGTTGTTGTTGTTTAAGCTTAGACGGAAAGCTGATAGCCGACAAATTGTGATAATCTGTTTCCAAATTGATTACATTGGCATTGTAACACAATCACATGGTTAATTATTTCTTCATATTTCTTTTTCTGAATGAAATATATGGTGACCGATTAGAAATTGTTTATTTGCCTCTGCTTTACTTTCAGCCTGCTTTAAGCTATCATCTGCCAGCTAGGAAATAGAAAATATTTCTTATGTTGCACTTTCCTTACTGTATAAAATGGAACTGTTTTCTTCTGTGATAGAATTAATTAAATGTGTTAAAAGGTGTATAGATCTATGGAGTAAGGGGTTAGTATGTGGAAGAGTACACAAAATACAAACCATTGTGTCATAGTATCATAATATTGTATTTTAATCGACTGGTACAAATATAAATGTATCATAACAAAATCTTGTAATTCATATGATAGAAATATATGATTATTACAATGTTTCATGACCCCATAAATACGCCTCTTTACGCCTCTTATTTATTCCCCCACTGAAGAAAATAGTTCAAATTTACACAATTGTACCATAAGAAATATTTTCTATATTCTAACAGATATTTGCTTAAAGCAGGTTGAAAGTAAAGCAGAATGTGCCCTTAGGCGCATTCTGCTTTACTTTCAACCTGCTTTAAGTAGTCGCCTATCTTCAAAACTAGAAAATGGCTATGGAGTAATCTGTTAAATGTCCTTCCAAACAATATTACAATCACTGTTGCGATAAAAACATGAGCTAAAACAAAATGTGTTTGTGAAATACTATGACCCAGATAGTAAGGTTAAATATCTATGGAGAAAAGGGTTAACAAATGGAAGAGTACAAGAACAAACCATTATGTCATATTTATGATATTGTATTGTAATCATACGGTATATATAATTAAATGTATCATTACAAATCTCGTAATTGATATGATAAAAAATATATGATTATAACATTGTTTAGCTGTACTTTCAAACAGTATTAAAATCACCGGTGAGATAATTAAATGTGATGAACTAAGATATGTTTGTGAAACTATACATCCAAAGAGGTTTCTTTGCTCTAGATCTGGCATGAGTAGAGAGGTTCTTTAACTGAGGGCACAAAAGTTTTTCCTTTACCTTGGAATTTTTGGAGATGTCACATCGGCAAGACTGCACTGGCTTGGATCATGTGACCGGTGAGTGGTCATGTGATACTTACTTCATCTACAGATGACAATTCTTTCAACAGAAACGGAAACAAGGAGCAGCCTATTGTTGCAAACCTGTATATGGAACCATTGGAGTCTGCGAAGAATCCACCGTCCCTATGGTTGAGGCATGTGGATGACACAATGACCAAGATCCATGAATATGAATATGACATAGAAAACTTCACAGAACACATCAACTCAATTGATCAAGTTTACGTCAGAGGAAGAGGGGTCTATTCCGTTCCTGGATACATATGTGCAACTGTGAAAATGATTATGTGGGCGAGACAGGAAGACAACTAGACACACATTACAATGAATTACAGCCATACATGAACATTGAGGCAACGGGTAACAACATCTGACCTGACTTCAGAAGACAACATTTGGAAAGCAAAGTCAAGGAAGCTATTGAGATAAACAGTGCAGACCGTCGTTTAACAGGGACTGGAGCTACCGCGGGTATATGACGGTCTCCTTGTATCACGTGACCACTCTCCGGTCATGTGATCCAAGCCAGTGCAGTCTTGCCGATGGAGGGGATGTGAAAATTACAAGGTAAAGGAAAAACTTTTGTGCTCTGAGTTAAAGAACTCATGATCAACTATGATGGTCAATCAAATTCAGTTGGTATTTGACCTCTGAGTGACCTTGACCTTTACTGACACAACAAGTTTTACTGAGATCAAAGACTTGTTAAGTGGAATGAGTACACAAGTCAAACATGAAAAGCTTTTTCCTGTCTTAAACCTTTACCCATAGCCTGTTTCTAGTTTTAAAGACAAGTGATTTACTTTCAGCCTGCCTTAAAGCTGTTATCCGCTAGGATAAAGAAAATATTTCTTAAGACATATATAACCTTGTAAAGTGGAAATTATTTTCTTTAGTGGATGAATAAATTAATGGCCTTAAAATGCATATCTATGGAGAAAATGGGTTAAAATGACTTGTCACATGACAGAACATCAGTAAAACCTCTCCATTACAACCATTACAAAGAAGGCAATTGGATTAAAATATTACAGACGACTGCTTAACTCTTTCCTCCCTGAAACTTTAAATGGACAATTCCAGTTTCCATTATAGTCTAGTCCCTCTGATCTGGGTCTTCACTGTTTGCACAGGACAAGTGTACTATTCACAGGTACACTGTTTGCAAATGACGCATATATGCGTGACTAGGGTTCAAAGGGTTAAAACAAAGGTGGCAGTAAAACAGAAAGCTCCTTACTTAGCAGTCATCTGTCGTAAACACTTAGTAATTAACACAATTTAGTTGTAGTTGTTGAAATAGGATTTAAGTCGCTTTAAACAGTATTTAAGTCATATGGCAACTCACCCTGACCAGAATATCAGTTACAAATATTCTGGACTTTTTTTTCCGTTCTTGGTCTAACGTACAATTCACTGTATGCCAGTTGACCAAGCTTGCATGCCCTAGGACCACATGGGGTCACACTTTAGTAATAGAGAGGTTTTACTGTAAGTGGTTTACAATGTAGGAGAGGGTGAACCTGGATGCCTACATGGGGATTGGCCTGCTTCTGCTTTATTAGCAATCCTGCTTTAATCAAACACCTTAAAAATGTTGTCAACATAAGTATTCAGTGCTGCCACAAAAGTGCCAAATAAAACTGATTAAAGCTCTAAATTAACTCAACAGACAAGGCACAATGGGGAATGTCATTTCAATATAATTTACATGTACCTAAATTTAAATTTGAGAAATAAAGCATACAACAATTGTTTAGAGCAGATGAGGTCATTGCAGTGAAATGCTTAAATATTCTATTGTCATGTGCAAAAAGTGTTTCTTCTATATGTTCTATAAGCTTGATTTGCAGTTTTCATATTGTTGTAAATCTTTATGTCCATTTCCAGTTGACAATTAAAGTCCATTTTAGACTATTTAGGCTGTTTTTTTGCCATGTATTCACTGGGGGCCAAGGAAGTATCACGACGATCCGTTTCGCACAGAAGCCCCGTATATAAATTCAATGACGACTTCAGTTGGTATCATAAACATATACAGTGTACTTCGTTTGATATATGCTGTATAGGGGGCTTCTGTGTGAAATGACCCTCGTGATACTCCGTTGGCCCCCAGTGGTATTGCAAACTGACAAACAATACAGTCTCTGATCGGAGGACTCCTTTTACCCCATAAATACGCTTTTTTACACCTTTAATTTATTCCTCCATAAAAGGAAAAAGTTTCACTTTAAACAGTCATGAATATGTAGCATAAGAAATATTTTCTATATTCTATATTAGCAGATGGAAGCTTAAAGCAGGCTGAAAGTAAAGCAGAATGTGCAGAAGGCACTCGTCTTCAAAACTAGAAACCGGCTATGGTACAATGGATTGTACTTTTCACAGGTACATTGTTAATTGACACATATATACGCCACTAGGATTAAGGTGGAATTTCACAGTAATACTTAAGAAATGAACTGATTTTCAAATCACAAATTTGCCGATAATTTTCTGTCGTTCATTTCGCTTAAATAAACATTTTGTTAGTATGCATGTATCCATATTAGAGGTAGATAACACGAATACTGTGTACCCTATAAGGAACAGCCATGACCGATTTACTGAAGCTGTGTACATTCTAAGTCAACAACTTGACAGTTTGGCGCGAAAAATGCCGATTTTTGACGTCATTGGAAGTGACGTCATTTTAAAGTAGGATAAATATATCGGGTTTTTTGTCATAAAGAAACGCAGATTATAGCCGCTGTTTATAAGGTATGTCCATTTTCTTGCATTTTATTTCATTAATAAAGAAGAATATTAGTCGGGATTAATGGTTTCCACTAATCGGAAGGCATAGATCGGTTAAGAACAAATTTTGAAAAAATCCGCCAAAACTAAAATCGTTACCCCTGTTCGAGATGATTCTAATAAGTAGCAACACCAAAGGAAATGTAAGGTGTTGAAATGAGTGAGAAAATGTTGGATTTGTTCAGTTTACTCCCTCTTATTTAGAGCCCTAGCTTAATGAAATTCAAGAACTTGGTTAGTTTTCAAAACAAATGGATTAATATGATAAAGTACGAGAAATAGGCGTCCTTTTCAAACAGTGTATGATTGTGTGAATAATTAAAAGGAGCCCTCTGATCTGGGTCTACACTATTTTCAGAGGATGGATATATCTAATTTCAGCACTACAAGGGTTAAAACTGAACATACAATGGTTAGAGAACAGTTTTATCATTTATGAGCATATACTGAATATAGTATTTACTATTTTCTTCAGTGGAGGAATAAATCAAAGGTATAAAAAGGCATATTGATGGGTTAAAAAAACCGCCCAATTCTCCATAAACAGGATATATACACCTATTAAGTCCAGGCTCTGAGGTTATAAAGCGTTTTAGTTGAGTTCCCAAGCATTTGATTGGTCAGATTTGAGCCTTAGTATAGGCTCAGATCTGACCAATCAAATGCTAGGGAACGAGTTTAGACTCAAGTCAAAGTCTAGCCTGGTCACAAAGTGTGGAAGACATTTCCACTATTTTTTCAGATGGTACTTTAAGCAGACTGAAAATCATGCACAACGGTCCATAAGGGGCATTCCGTTTTAACCTGCTTTAACCCATTATCCCATAAATATACCTCTTTATGCCTTTAATTTATTCCTGCACTGTTCCAATTTATACTGCCATAAATATGCAGCAGAAGATATATTTTCTGTATTCTAGAAAATGGTAGCTTAAAGCAGGTTGAAAGTAAAGCAACTTTCAACCTGCTTTAAGTGATCACCTATTTTTCAAAACTAAAAACAAGCTATGGAGTAATGGGTTAAGTCTTCAAATCATAAAACATGCTATGGAGTTTTGTTTTGTAAAAAATAGGGTATAAAGTTTGATTTATTATCTGTAATACATACCTTATGTAAACTTATGTTTAGCACCTATTTGGCAAAGAGGCACTAGGATAACTATAGATAAGTTATTGCTTATTGCAGAAACTCAATAATTCAAACTCACTTTAGTTCGATCATACCGGTATTTCAAAGTTAAAACGTGGCTTAGCCTACAGGTATGTTTACAAGATTTAAGCGAGTTCGAAGTATCAAGTTTTGACTGTATTATGAATGTTGTTTTGCTTTTACTTTTATCCTGCAGTAAACTGTTTTAAGGATTGTTCATGGAATTCAAACAGTCAATATGGTATTAAACAACCACTCAATAAAATAGCTATTAGTAGTTTTAATTACTAAAGGTTACTTAATGCAAGATAAAAGTAATTCAGAAAGTTCATCATACATGGTAGATTTCTGCATTATTTTTTCCTAAGTCAATTGCCTTAAAAGTGATCTCCATGATTCTTAAAAATATAAAATTATAACATCATTCATATTTCTATATAAAATTATGTAACTATTTACACAAACATATTCATAATGGAACAACGGGTTATTCAAGGAATGTTAGAAAATAGCACTTTTTATTTGAACATAATATCACAATCTAGTTATGATCACATGATTTATAATCAAGTCATTCACACTTAATTACAGTAACTCATTCACCACTGAAATACAGTAAAACCTCTATATCAGGGCTGCCATAAGTTGACATGAAAAATCCTAAGGTTTCCAAATTTGCATTTTTCAAGTGCGATTTTACGAATCGTACCTTTACCCCATCGCCTGTTTCTAGTTTTGTTGACACGTGGCTGCTTAAAGCAGACTGGAAGTAAAGCAGAATGCGCCCTAGGGCGCATTCTGCTTTACTTTCAGCCTGCTTTAAGTTACCATGTACTAGAAAAAAAATCCGAAGATTTAGGAAAAATCCGTAGAAATGGCAGCCCTGCTATATTACGACCACTTAATTGTTTTAATTTAATTTAAAGCTGTCACCTGTCTTTTAATGCAGTCAGTTAGCCTTAGAGGGGTTTTATTGTACTTCATTGAAAATTCCAATGTCTAATCACATCTAGTCTATTTTTGACAATTTAGGGTTGATTCTAAGATCTTGCAAGAGCCCTCTGACCAGGGTCTATACTGTTGCATAGGACAGGTGTACATTTCACTGTTTGTTAATGATGATTATCTAGCAGATGATAGCTGAAAACAGGCTGAAAGTAGAGCAGAATGTGCCTTCACCTATCTTCAATTATCTTCAATACTACCACTACCCCATATCCTGTTTCTACCATAGTTTCAAAGGCGAGTGACCACTTAGAAAAGATTTCGTAATTTCATGACTTTATAAAGTGAAACTATATTCTTCAATGGGGGAATACATTAGAGGCGTTAAAAGGTGTATTTATTGGGTAATGGGTTAATAGAAGTTTTACTGTATTCAGAAAATGCTAGGAACTGAAGAGATTAGTGATTTGAGTTGATCATCTGACAAACCGGAACTTCTACAGAGAAGGCAAATCACTTATAACTGAACACTAAACCACTATAACTTCTTAATTTCTAATTCAAAGTCTACAAAGTTGATATCATTTCACACCTGAACACATACTAGACATAATTGAACTGATAACATGTATTCTAAATCAAATGTTTGAGATCTGTTAACTCAAGTATAACTATGATAATTTGATACTTATGTACAAAACATGATCAACTTTAGGATATCTTAAGGTCCTCCTTATCCAAATGTAAGACACCAACACTCAACTGTGTTAAAGGTGGTATGCTTTTTACACCTTAAATGTATTCCTCCACTGAAGAAAATAGTTCCACTTCATATAATCATGAATATATACCATTAGAAATAATTTCTATATTCTAGAAGATACTAAACTTCAAGCTGGTTGAAAGTAAAGCAGAGTGCATTTTAAAACATATTTTGCTTTACTTTCAACAAGCTTTAAGTGGTTACCCATCTTCTAAACTAGAAACAGGCTATGGGGTAATGGGTTAAAGCAAGATAATAGAAAACCAGAAAGCTTCTAAAGGAGCTTTCTGCTTTACTTTCATCCTGCTTTAACCCTTATCATGCAATCAGTTTGGATCCAGAACAGATGCTTCTTAACCTGGCGTCTGTTCTGGATCCCAACTGTTTTGGCACTAATATTCATCAGTTAAAAAAATATAAATAGGTGATTTTTAGTTTTTTAATTAGTAGATGATATATATGTATGAAGCAAGAATTTATAAGTAGATTTAAGAAGCAGACAACAATGACCCCATAGCCTGTTTCTGGTATTCAGTCCTACCCATTACTGTATGTAAGAGCATGAGATTCATGCTCCTCTGTCAAGGCCTAACACTAGGGAAACTTTGGCAAACTTACAGTAAAGTGTAGGACTGTATTGAAAATAGTTGATCACTTACAGTGGAGAAACAGTTATTCTTTCCCAATAAACTTGTTTACGCTAAAACAATTATTTTCTTTGCAAACCGTTTGGAGCAAGATCATATGTCGGGTAACCAGGCGTCTGATCAGGCCCCAAACTGTTTGCAACTCGTATAAAAATTAATAATCAGAGTTGTCAAAAAATTGTTATTTTGTACATATTATTGCAGTGTGTTTGCGTTTCGTTTGTGGGAAAGAATAACATTTTCTCCACTGTAAAGCGCATTCGGCTTTACTTTCAGGCTGCTTTAAGTTATTATCTGATAGGATATAGGAAATATTTCTTACGGGAACTTATTCATCATTGTGTAAAAAGGAACTATATTTTCTTTTATGAAGTTAGTTTAAAGGTGTAAAAAGGCGTATTTATGAGGTAACACAAATATTCATCAGTGAATATTCACTTTTTGTGCTTAAGAATAGGACAGGGTAAAGGTGTCTTAGTATACAGAAGAAAGAGTTAACCCATTACCCCATAAATACGCCTTTAACTTATTCCTCCAATGAAGGAAATAGTTCCTATTTATACAGTCAGGAATATGCAGCATAAAATATATTTTCTATATTATAACAGGTGATAGCTTGAAGCAGGCTGAAAGTAAAGCAGAATGCGCCCTAAGGCGCATTCTGCTTTACTTTCAACCTGCTTTAAGTGGTCACATATCTTCAAAACTAGAAACAGGCTATGGGGTAATTGGTTAACACCTGATGACCAATAAATGCACATTAAATTCAAAACAGTAGACTCTCTAACAACAACCTAAATGCCTGCCAAAGGCATATATATATTTGTTCAAAACACTCAACACTTACAAAACAAAGTACAGTACCTGTGATAAATTGACAGAGTTTAACCCTTTAGCTGATTTAGCTGATTTCTAGTGCTTAACCCTTTCCCACATAGCATATCTCTAGTATTGAATATAGGTGTCCACTTAAAGTAGGTTGAAAGTAAAGCAGAATGCGCTTTAAGCGCATTCTGCTTTACTTTCAGCCTGCTTTAAGCTATCATCTGCTAGAATATAGAAAATATTTTGTATTATACATATTTATGAATGTATAAATTGGAACTATTTTCTTCAAGGCAAGAATAATCTGTATGCGCTAAAAGGCGCTTCTATGGGGGAAAGGGTTAAGATAGGTGACTACTTAAAGCATTCTGCTTTACTTTCAGTCTGCTTTAAACTACCATGTGCTATAATATAGAAAATATTCCCTATAATACATATTCATTGCTGATTAAATTGGAACTATTTTCTTCAGCGGATAAATAAATCATATCCGCTAAAAGGCTCTTCTATTGGGGAAAGGGTGGTAGCTTAAAGCACAACAAGAATAAAACAGAAAGCTCCTATATGAGTTTTCTGCTTTACCTTTCTTCTGCATTAGGAAGTCCACCTTACTCTTTACATGCTAACGGCAAAACCATACAGTTTGGATCCAAGTTACATGTCACATAATGAAACTTTTCATCTAGATCCTAACTGACACTCTGACCCCAGTTTTGAAAATTAAACTTAGAGATAATTAATTAGAGGACAGTAGCTGATGACGACTGTTGCTGACAACAATATTACTTAGCAATAACCCTTTCCCTCATAGAAACGCCATTTAGCACATTTGATTTATTCATACACTAAAGAAAATAGTTCCAATTTATAGTCTTAAAAAAAAACCCATCAGAATTTTTTTCTAAATCCTAGCAGAGGATAGCTTAAAGCAGGCTGAAAGTAAAGCAGAATGTGCCTTAATGCGCTTTCTGCTTTACTTTCAACCTGCTTTAAGTAGTCACTTATTTTCAAAACTATAACAGGCTATTGGGTAAAGGGGTTAAATCTTTCAACACCATGCACATAAAATATATCAATACATTTGCAAAATTTTATAATATAGACCAGTATTTATCAAACTACCCAGACTTCCAAGTAGACTGGTTCATGTTTTGGTAACTAAAAAGACCTACAATGGAACCTTATAACCTTGCTTAGTGTTGAAAGAGTTCAGTGTTACCGTGTTTCTTCTGGGAGAGTCTATTCAACACAAGTTTGACTGTACATAAAATCTACCATGTATCTGTATAAATAACAGCAAAAATAACACTCTAAATCTAAGAACTATCTATACACAACTCATAACTACAAAAAATTCTGTTTTGATGCAATATGTTCTTGATAATTGATAACCCTTATCATGCTAAGCAGGACTTGCCTGACATAGCATTATGCTACTGCCGATCTGGATCCAATATGTTCGTCACTCTTGTGTTTCAAAAGCATGCAAACTAGTCTTAAGGTTTTTTTTATAGCAGAAAGTATATATTTGAAGTAGATGACAATTCAGCACGATAAGAGTTCTAAGACTAGAACTGTGAAAGGTAACCTTTCATTTTATCCCATTCCCCATAATACAATGTATGTTTGCAATGTTTAACCTATTCCCCATAGCCTGTTTCTAGTATTGAAGATGGTTGACCATATAAAGCAGGTTGAAAGTAAAGCAGAATGCGCATTATGGCACATTCTGCTCAACTTTCAACCTGCTTTAAGCTATAATCTGCTAGAATATAGAAACTGCATGTATTTCTAATGATACATATTCATGACTGTATAAATTGGAACTATTTTCTTTATGAATAGCGTAAAAAGGCGTACTTATGGGGTAATTGGTTAACACATGTGGTTGCTAATAGCATCCTGTAGTTTTCTGTAATCAGCAACAATTAGTATTTGAACATGGTGTTTACCTTTCATTATAATTTTATTTAATATTCTGGAGTTCTAATTAAAACTGATTTAAAACTTTAACTCATTAGGCAATTACAGCGTTCCCTCTCTATAACGACACCCAATGGGAGACAACAAATATGTGCGTTGTTCGGAGGGAGTCGTTATATGGAGGGAACTTGGTTAACATTTGCAAACAGCTAGAATCCAGATCAGACGCCGCGTTACGCGGCGTCTGATCTGGATTCAAGCTGTTTGTCATTATGTTTTTTTCTGTCAAAATGCCAATTATGTAAGAAAAACAGCAGACAACAATTTTAGGTAGATGATAATGCATCAGTGCAAGCATAAAACATAATTTTCGTGGGAACAGCGGTGAATGTCGTTGTAAGGAGGGAGTCGTTGTTCGGAGGGCCGTTGTGGAGAGGGAACGCTGTATAAAATTAAATAGTCACTTTTTATACGCCCACCTCTAGAGATGGTCGTATATTGATGTGGCCCTGTCCGTCCGTCCGTTCGTTCGTCCGTCAACATTTTGTTTGTCCGGAGTTTTTCCGGGAAACTATAAAAGGGATATTAATGAAACTTCTCACAAATATTATATGCATCAAGATCTAAAGCTGAGTCGAGTTTGAGGTTCATTCGAATTTTCGTTACAAAGTTATCTGCCCTTGATGTACTCAAATATGCTATAAAAAGCTTGTCCGGAGTTTTCTGGGGAAACTATTAGAGGGATATTAATGAAACTTCACACAAATGTTAAATGCATCAAGATCTAAAGCTGAGTCAAGTTTAAGGTTCATTCGAATCTTCGTTACAAAGTTATCTGCCCTTGATGTACTCAAATATGCTATAAAAAGCTTGTCCAGAGTTTTCTTTAAACACTATTTGAAGGATATTCATGAAACTTCACAGAAAGGCTAAATGCAGCAAGATCTGAAGCTGAGTTAAGTTTGAGATTTATTTGATATTTCCTTCTAGAGTTATCTGCCCTTGGTGTTCTCAAATATGCTATAAACGTACTTAGCAACTACATATTTGAATGGATTTTGATTATGTATGCCCACAGTATAATTATAGAAGCATAATTTAGTCCATGAAAGGGTTGATTATTATTGAAATCGGATCATTGTGTCGAGTTATCTGCCCTTGGTGTACTCAGATATGCTAGAAAAGGCTTTATTTCAGTATACTGTTTATGCTCTCAGAGCTCTAAGTGTATACAAATTAGAATAAAATTTGATAAAACTATATATTTCTTTGCCAGTGGGCGTATAATGTACTGCTTGCAGTGCTCTCGTTTGCAAAGTCACCATTCGTTGGGGAAGAATGGGAAGCTATTAACCCTTAGCCCGCCAAATAAATTGTCGTCTGCTATATTTCTCGTCTGCTTCAAGTTTCAAAGTTCTTCAAAGTTGCTCAAAATTGCTGAAAATGTTGTTCGAGTGTCAAACAGCTTGGATCCGGATGAGACGCCGAGTTACTCGGCGTCTCATCCGGATCCAAGCTGTTTGCATATGGAGCTATAGTCGTGAGTGGCAGGCTAAGGGTTAATAGAGGTTACTGCTTTTACTTTATGTCTCAACCCACTACCCCTAGCCTGTTTTAGTTTTAACCAAATATCAACAGTTAAAGTACAGTAAAATGTCTCTATTAAGACCACTAAATTGTGTCAAACATTAGTCGTTTAATACAGGTGACTGCTTAAAGCATTGTGAAAGTGAAACACAAAGCTCCTTTAGGAGCTTTATGTTTCACTTTCACATTGCTTTAAGCTGTCACCTGTGTTTTCTACAGACAGTTAGCCGTGTTTTTAGTGGTCGTAAAAGAGAGGTTCTTTTGTATGTTGAAAGTCTTCAATGGAGGAATAAAGTAAAGTAGCAAAAAGGAATGTTTTACCAGAACAACAGATAAGGGTAGTTTTTCAAAACTTAAAATCTTTATTTCTGAATTAAACCCTATGGTGTCACTACTCATTAGAATCGTCTCTTTGAGACGATTCTTATGAGTAGTAACACGTTAGGATTAAGTGCTCAAATGAGTGAGAAAATGTTTGATTTGTTGAAATAACTACCTCTTATCTGGAGCCCTGTTTTACGGTGTAATGGTGTTTTACATTTAGCAACCACCTGTACTGGAGACTGTCTTCGGGTCAATTAGTACAATTTGGCAGTGTAATAAAACTTTACGACAATAAACTCACAACACAGTGTAACATATCACAAATAGGTAAACAAATACATCTCTAATTATGCATATTAAACATGATTATAATTTATGTAACAGATTATGCAAAATAAAAATAAATAGTATATTTTAGTGTTATAATCACACTCCTTTATATGAGAAAAATGGCAAATTCTTGAAAAATGAGATGATTTGTGATTTGATTTATGATTTTACGTCGATTTTAACAATATTCAATCAAATCGCGACGTCCAGCTTATGACAAGTGGAGGAAGACCGCAGTAGCACATGATGCACTGTTTCAGGCACAAATCAACAACTGGGCAGAACCACTGACCTTCTGCAAGCCAGCTTGAAGGCTTCCCGATATGAAAAATGCCAATGACCAGACTGGGATTCGAACTCACAGTGGTGAGGAGCTCAATAATGTAAGTCACAGTGACTATACCACTAGACCATTGATGCCCATAGAAAAATCTGAGTGCCAAACTCTTTAGAGTTTAATCAGAAACTAAACATTTAGACAACTACATGTATGTGTCTAATCTGGTTCCAACCACTTGTGATAGACGTAACTACAGCGTTCCCTCTCTACAACGACATCCAATGGGAGACAAAGATTGTGTGTGCTATTCGGAGGGATTCGTTATAGGGAGGGGAAAGGATTACACTTGCAAACAATTTGAATCCAGATCAGACGCCGCGTAACGCGGCGTCTGATCTGGATTCAAGCTGTTTGTCCCTCCCCATTAAGAATTTTTCAGTCAAAATGTCCATTTTGATTCTTTGAGAAACACAGCACTGACATCAGCCAACACTTTTAATCAGACTATATCGCAGCCGAGTAAATGCTAGACACAACTGTCCTGTTTAGGGAATTGCGACAAGTGTCGTTGTAAGGAGGGAGTCGTTGTTTGCAGAGAGGGAACACTGTATTTTAGCAAAACAGTTTTTATATTGGGATATCTCCTGTAAAAACATTGATAAGTAACAAACAGCATATGATATGGCACAGCATTTAAAATTACACATGATTTGGATCAACAGCCAATCTTGTGTTAAGCAGGCATTCATTGAGCAAATATCTTAAGTATGTTTAGTACCGGTCAAAGTGACAGATTTGTCATGCTAGAACAAAGGCTGACAAACCACTACCCGGTGATAGTTTAAGAAATCAGATGAATGAATCCTCCGGATGAACATTCTGTAAAACAAAGAGTCCTTGAGGTGAAAAATTATCCAATATCCCATTTAACTAACCGGTATTTCTAGTTTTAAGACAGGTGATCACTTAAAATATAGGCCAGAAAAGGTATGGGTCCATGGGACTCACAATTTTTTAAATAATGAGTCCCTGGCAAATTTTATGATTTTTTTCAGGACATTCTACCAAAGTGACGAGTATACTTAAAAGTACAAAGGTCCTATGCAAACAGTTTAACCCATTACCCGATAGCCTGTGAAAATAGGTGACTACTTAAAGCAGGTTGAAAGTAGAGCAGAATGCGCCATATGGCGCATTCTGCTTTACTTTCAGCCTGCTTTAAGCTATTACCTGCTAGAATAAGGAAAGTATAAGATATGACACATATTCATTACGGTATATATTGGAGCTATTTTCTTCAGCGGATGAATAGAATGCATGTGCCAAAAGTCGCTTCTATAAGGGAAAGGGTTAAACCCTGATCAGAGGGTTGTGGAGAGTCTTCATTGATGGCAAAAGTAAATACCTTTAGAAGCTTTCTGCATTATTTCTGATCTACATTAAGCTGCCTTTCTTCTTATGAATGACCACTGAATACAAGTCTGACTATACATTTTTTGTATACTGATGGAATGTCTGAAGATCCCACTCCCTATGTACTGATATGTACATGTATTTGATTTTTGGATAACACAGTTTATCAAAAATACAAAAAAATACAAAAAATATATCACAGTCTAAACACATTCAACCCTAGAAATTAGTATACTCGTAATTAACATGCAGAGTGCCTGTAAAGAGTACACTTGTTCAGTGCAAACAGTGACAACCCTGATGAGAGGGCTCCTACAGGAGCCCTCTCATCAGGGTCTGCACGGTTTTTCATTTTGCGATATCTCATTAAAATAGTCTAAATAATAAAAAATTGACTAGATTTAATTGGAAATTGTCAATTAGAGGTTTCAAGGGGTGAATGAGATAAACTTCTTTTGGTTACACGTAATTAAACACTTTCAGTTTTGGTGCAAAAATAGAAAAGTCTTGTATATTACAACCTTTACAAAGGTAAAATCCATCACAAAATACTATCAACAACTAGATGAATCAACCCCATAAAGAAGGAAAATTGAGACTTAAGTATTGCAAATGACAATTTGTGTAAAACAAAATCAACACATTTAACCCATTCACTCCTGACACTTTTAATTGACATGTCCGATTTCCAATTAAGTAATATTACAAAATGGCAAACAATGCAGACCCTGATCAGAGAGATCCTTTAGGAGCCCTCTGATCTGGGACTTTCAAAGTTTGCATAAGAAAAGTGTATTCTTCACATGAGCACTGTTTGTTAATAATGAGTATACTCGTCGCTTGGGTTGAATGTGTTAAATTTAATGCCTCAACTCCCTCGCCTCTGTCATTTATCGTTGTAGATTGGCAAAGCAATATAAATAAGTCTCACTTTTGCCCCCAGGGCCTTTCCAGACAACAACCATATCAAAACATCTTTTCAATATTTCAAAAGTTCAACTACTGTCTTTGTATAAATCTAACAAATACTATTGGGCATATTGGTTAAAATAAAAACATGCGCACAAGGCTCAGCCTTATTATGATATGACAAAAATAAGGTATCAAAAGCTGAAAGCACATTGTAATTGTGACAACTTGCTTCTACAAAAATTATTACTGTAACACTTTATTACAGTTATACACACCAATATTTTAAAGTTAAAATGTAGCTAAGCCATGTTTTAACTTTGAAATATGGATACATCTGACTTAACCGATATTGACATAAAGAAATTCATGGGTAGAAGTATAAGTTACTTACAATTAAGCCACTTTGAGATATGAAAGTATCACTGTACAGTGGAGAATCTGTTATTCTTTCCCAATAAACGCGTTTACGCTAAAACTATTTTTTGCAGTGCAAACAGTTTGGAGCCAGATCAGACGCCGGGTAACCCGGCGTCTGATCAGGCTCCAAACTGTTTGCCACCAAGATAAACATGAATTATCAGAATTGTCAAAAAATTGTACTTTTCTACGTTTTAGTGTTTTGCGTGTGCGTGCGTTTGCATACGTTTGCGTTTAAACGGGAAAGAATAACAGATTCTCCACTGTATGTGCAATATTGACTTCGAGCTGTTGATTTTTGAAATTACAGCTAAAATTGAGCATTTTACTGTATTTGCTATATTTATCATCCTGCATCATAGGATTTCTGCTCTACTTTCACCCTGCTTTAAGCTGCCACTACATTTTACACTAGTCCTGTACTGCACCAGATGCATATCTTCACTCCAGAACTTTGGTTGCATTTGCATCAAACTATATGTTGTGACTACTATCTTATCCTCATACACTAGTCATCATTTCATCTGAAATGAAAAACAAAACATAACTAAAAGGTTTTTTCCATGCTCTGGAAGATTCATTTTATTTTGTTTTCCATAACTCAGAACAGGTAATTTCAAAATCGCTCTGAAGTATGGAAAACAAAATAGAAAATCTCAGAAATTTTCAATTGGACAATTACAATTTCTTATTAAGTTCAGTCCATTTTGGACTATCTAAGGTTGATTTTAACAACATATTGCAAATAGTGCAGACCCTGATCATAAAGCTCCTTTGGTACACTGTTTGTTAATGACAAGTATACTCGTTGCTTGGGTTGAACATTTTAACAGTAACAGCCCTTCCAACACAATCTATCAAATAATAGTGCATTCCACTTTACTTTCAACCTTCTTTAAGTGGCCAAGTACCGTCAATACTAGAAAGAGGCTATGGAGTAATGGGTTAACTCAATAACATCTGAAACCTTTGATGTGCAATTCCAGTTTCCTATTAATATATTGCAAATGGCAAACAGTGTAGTTTCTGATCAGAGGGCTCCTGCAGGAGCCCTCTGATCAGAAACTACACTGTTTGCATAAGGGACAAGCCAACACTTTACAGGTAAACAGTACAGTAAAACCTCGCTATTACGACCACTAAAACGAAGGCTTATTGATTGTTTAATAGACAGGTGACAGCTTAAAGCAAGGTGACAGTGAAACAGAAAGCTCCTACAGGAGCTTTCTGTTTCACTGTCACCTTGTTTTAAGCGGTCACCTACCGTAAAGACCCTAATAATTAACATAACTTAGTGGTCGTAATAGAGAGGTTTTACTGTATATAAATAAAGAGTATACTCATCGTTAGGGTTGAATGAGTAAAGTGCTGAAACTGTAAGTTACAGACCAATACTTGTTAGTGATATAACATTTGGTGATGATCACTAGATTATACTCTCTCGTCAGCATAACTGGTTTGATCAACTAGATCTACAGCTTATTTATGTCAATCGAATCTCTGTGACTCAACAAAGAACACACTATTATTTGGCACCTTTGCAGAAAATAATGGGCACCAATTATTTTTGTCTATTTGAAATTTCATGTGCCAAACAATTTTGATACATTTTTGTTTGCACATATGGTGCCATTTGCAATTGACAGTACATGCCTTGCCCTTCAAACAACAGCCCATTCTATTCCACACAAACATCTGCCATTGTCAACTAGTTGAGCCAAGTGCAGCAGCTGATCAGGGTCTTCTCTGTCACCAAAACTAATTTTGAACGATGTTTTAACTCTTTCCTCCCAAAAACTTTAAATGGACAATTCCAGTTTCCATTTTAGTCTAGTCCTTTTCTGACTTTTAAGGGTTGTTTTTGTCAATGTTTGGCATTATGACAAACAGTGAAGACCCTGATCAGAGGGCTCCTTTTGGAGCCCTCTGATCTGGGTCATCACTGTTTGCACAGGACATGTGTACTATTCACATGTACACTGTTTGAAAATGACGCCTATATGCAGGACTAGGGTTCAAAGGGTTAACCAATTGCTCTGTAGCTTGTTTCTAGTATTGAAGATAGCGCTTATAGCAGGTTGTAAGTAAAGCAGAATGTGCCTTAAGGCACATTCTGCTTTACTTTCAACCTGCTTTTTGTCAAAATTTGCTAGGATATAGAAAAAAAATTGTGGTACACTAAGCTTGGATGGAGTAGGAGACTTAGTTCAAGACTGGACAGCCAGGCCTCACCCTTATAAGAAGGATTAATCAATGGACTGGTTAAACTAAACTAGATGATGAGGAGGAGGATTCCTGACTGTACAAAGTGGATATATTTTCGTAAGTAAAGGAATAAATTAAAGGGGTATAAAGGCATATCTATGGAGTAAAGGATTAATGATGTATCAGTGTTGCCTACCTGTGGTCCTGATGAGAGGAACAACATGATTTGGTGCACCATTAGGATTATTGTTGAAATTTACCCACATGATATGTAGAGGGTTATCATCCCCTGACACTATCTGATCTGCCAATCTATCTTCAGGTCTATGGCTATGGGAAATTACCGACCTTCCCAAAGCTCTGCTCAGGAAATAGACATGGATTTGACCTGTAAAACGTGTAAAAAGAAAAATAATGAAACAATCAAAACTGTATAATGAAAATTTTCATTTAAGGAAGTTATTTAGCAATATGTTTTGTTTCATTCAGCTCAACCTGAATTAATAAATGTCTAATTACATTCTATTGAAAGACAGCTTAGTTTAACCCCTTGACTGCCATTACGTCACCTGTGTTAACCCATTACCCCATAAATATTATACGCCTTTAATGTATTCCTTCACTAAAAAAAAATAGTTCCACTTTATACAGTCAAAAATATTTATCATACAAAATATTTTCTATATCCTAGCAGATAGTAGCTTAAAGCAGGCTGAAAATAAATCAGAATGCGCCTTAAGGAGCATTCTGTTTTACTTTCAACCTCCTTTAGGTGGTCAATTAACTGTCTGATTTTATTTTTCAAATATAAATTAGGTTAATTGACAAGTAATATCATACACGACAGTGTCAAACAGTTTAGATCCTGATAAAAATCCTGTGTTACACAACATCATATTAGTATCCAAACTGTATGCAAATAACCATTATACCCGCACGGGGTAAGGCAGTGAAGAGGCTAATACAAGTTTGACAGTGAAGTGTTTAGATGCTCAAAGGACCCCAGATAAGGGGAGTATTTCAAATACTTAAATATTTATTTCTGCTTTAAACCCTATGGCGTCACTACTCATTAGAATCGTCTCGAAGAGACGATTCTAATGAGTAGTAACACCATTATGATTTGGTACTGAAATGAGTGAGAATGTTGGATTTTTTCAGTTTTCTCCCTCTGATATGGAGCCCTGACTACAGACAAATATGAGTGAAAGAACATTTCTAACATTGGTTTTCCTAAATGTGTGTCCACTAAATCCTATGCTGTGACCACTTATTAGAACTGTCCCTTTGATCAGAGGGCTCCTTAAGGAGCCCTCTGATCAGGGTCTACACTGTTTGCATAGGACATAATTATGTACTCCTCCCAGGTACACTGTTTGCAATTGACGCATATATGCGTGACTAGGGTTCAAAGAGTTAATGTGATCAGACTAAAATTGGTACTCTATGTACAGTGATCAGCTATTTTGAGAGTAATATGTATGAGCTCAAGATAAGGGGGGTATTTCAAAAACTGAAATCTTTATTTCTGCTTTTAACCCTATGGTGTCACTACTCATTTGAATCGTCTCTTCGAGACGATTCTAATGAGTAGTAACACCATAGGATTTGATGCTAAAATAAGTGAGAAAATGCTGGATTTGTGCAGTTTACTCTCGATTATCTGGAGCCCTGAATATGTATGATATACTCACAGCTATCAGTTCCCAGTACAGCAGTTTCTCTGATGAGCTTTTTCATGAACTGATCGATGAGCTCCTCATTTGATACTTCGGCATTTTCTAATTGTGAACTAGGATTGCTTGCCATTGACAGCAAATATGACAGCACTTCATCTTTAGGGCTATCCTTCAACGTTGTCTGATACTGGAAAAAAATAAAGCCCATATCAACTAACCGATAGCCAATTTCATACCAACAATGTACGAATGTTGACAGACGTCCCCGATCAACTCCTGAGTGTGCATTTACACTAACCAATAAAAAATGGGGGAATGGGGGGAAACATTACTATTGGCTGAACCCATGTTTTATAGTCTAAACAACAAAAATGCCAACACAATGCTGTGTTAAAAGCTTTAAGAAAGTTATCGGAGAAGATGTGCGATATTACCTGCTCTCATGGAAATACAATAGGCTTGTCAGAGAGTGGCTCTTTAGAGCAATAATTTAATTCTAAGTAAAGAGTACACCTTTTTACCCTTAATCTATTCATCCACCAAAGCATTAGTTACAATAATTTAGTCAAGAATATGCACCATAAGAAATATACATGCATTTCATATCCTAGCAGAAGGAAGTTTAAGCAGGCTGCTTTAAGTTGTCACCCATATTCAAACCTAGACACAGGCTATGGGATAAAGAGTTAATCCTTTTTCCTAAACAGAAGCACATAATGATGCTTTTATCTCTTTCTCATAATAAACATCTAATTATGCCTTTAACCCATTCTCCCATAAATACGCCTTTTTATGCCTCTATTTTATTCATCCACTAAAAAAAATAGCTCCAATTTATAGTCATGAATGTGTATCATATGAAATTTTTTCTACATTCTAGCAGATGATAGCTTAAAGCAGGCTGAGAGTAAAGCAGAATGCGCCTTAAGGGGCATTCTGCTTTACTTTCAACCTGCTTTAAGTGGTCATCTATCTTCAAAACTAGACACAGGCTATGGGGCTATGCATGTGGCAATGGGGGAAGATTGATCCACAGTCCAGTCTCAAACTCAACCCTTTTATACATTCAAAGTTGATAACTTAAAATAAGCTTTGGGTGGACTCTACTCATATTTTAAACTGAAAACACAGCTTAGCTATGTTTGATTTTGAAATAAGAGACTGTTCAACTTAACTGAGATTGAGTAATGCAGCATGAACAATATGACCTTCACCTTTTTCTCATAGAAATTACTTTATTATTTATTTTTTCTCAAGAAATGAAATCATCAGTAATAATCTTATACAGTCACTGCCATATTATCATATGCTTAAATTTTTCATCTGCTTTAAAAAGCATTTTATGGAGAACATTTGGATTGTATGGGTTAAATTTTCACTTAAGAACCGTTGATATGAGTGTCAAGCAGCTTAGAACCATCAAATGGGCAATTCCAGTTTCCAATTTAGTCCAGTACAATTTTGACTACTTAGGCAGGGCTCCAGATAAGGGGGAGTAATCTGAATAAATCGAACATTTTCTCACTCATAAAGCACCAAATCCTATAGTGTTACTACTCATTAGAATTGTCTCTTCGAGACGATTCTAATGAGTAGTGACACCATATGGTTTAAAGCAGAAATAAAGATTTTAGTTTTTTAAATACTCTCCTTATCTGGAGCCCTGCTTAGGGTTGTTATTTGTCAATGTATTGCAATATGACAAACAACTTGCAGACCCTGATCAGAGGGGTATTTTAGTATCCTATGATCTGGGTCTCAGGGCTCTAGATAAGGGGAGTATTTCAAAAACTAAAATCTTTATTTCTGCATGAAACCCTATGGTGTAACTACTCATTAGAATCGTCTCTTCGAGACGATTCTAAGGAGTAGTAACACCATAGGGTTTGGTGCTGACATGTGTGAGAAAATGTTGGATTTGTTCAGTTAACTCGCTCTTATCTGGAGCCCTGGGTCTTCAATGTTTGTCTAGGACAGGTATACTCTTCACAGGTCAACTGTTTGTAAAGGATGCATATATACATAACTAGGGTTCAAAGGGTTAACACAGAAAATATGCTATGAGGGAAAGGGTAAAATAGCTTGCACATCAATGAATTGGTTCACAATTTCCATCTGCAAACATTCAGTCACTTACTTCTTGAATGATTTTCTCCCAACGTCTACCTGCATGCAGGGCGGCTATCAGTCGCAAGGTTTTGTATTGACTTTCATCACCAAACAGCAGACAGCTAAAACTTTGGTACAAACAACAGTTATGTGCGCCAGATGTATGGTATGCTTGGAAACCTTCTGGACATCCACTGTAATAATATGGACAAACATCAATATTTAATGTGTCCACCCAGAAACTTCAAATAGACATTGACAGTTTCCAACTATGTCTAGTTACTATTTAGGCTTGTTTATAAAAAAACAAACAGTGAAGACCCAGATCAGAGGGCTCCTCACAGGCACACTATTTGCAAACGAGAGCACCGCATGCAGGTGCCAATGCTCATCTGTTTTGTTAATGTAATAGATTAATAAGGAACAATCAGATACTCTTAATGCCTTTGTCTGTCTACCGTGGGGTTCTAAATGACCTTGACCTTTGTCTGACATGACCCAAGTTGTACTGAACTCAAAAGCTTCTTGAGTTGAGTACACATACCAAATGTAAATTCTCTCACACATGCAGTTCCAAAGTTATGGCCAATATCAAACCCACCCTATTTTATCTCTGAATGGCCTCTAAATGACCTTGACCTTTGTTGGACATGACCTAAGTTGAATTGAGCTCAAGAGCTTCTTGAGTTGAATACACTTGCCAAATATAAATTTTACCTCTGAATGACCTTTAAATGACCTTGACCTTTGTTGAACACAACCCAAAATTTACTGAGCTCAAGATCTGTTTGAGGTGAGTACACAATATCAAATATAAAGTCTGTGTCACATGTAGTTCTAAAGTTATGGTCAACGTTAAGATTGCGGCCGACGACAAAGCCGACGATAACGACAACGCAGACGCCAGAGTGATGACAATAGTTCGTAGTTTCTTCAAAACAGACAAGCTAAAAATGTATATATGGGTGACTAGGTTCAAAGGTTTAAGACTGCTTAGCAATATGATATGGTGAAGTTATATCATGGCCATGGTGGGCGGGAGGAAAGCATTTTGCAGGGCTAACTTCTGTGCCCTGATGGTCTGCAAATACTGCTTAACTGTTAATCTGGTTTCGGCAACCATCTGTATCAAACACTTCAAACCCTGTACAAAATGTCATGGTGCTATTTTTTCTAAAAGAGACTAAAAACCAGATTTGGTCAAATAATTTTAAATGGATGTCAGGCGTCTACATAAACATTGAAATGTTAGTTTCAGAAAAGGATTTATGTTGAAAAATATATTTCAAACAAGAAAATAGTAATTAGCTTTAGGGATCAGCATATAATTAGCAAGCACAATTTCAATTGGATGACCTAGGGCTGCAAATAAGGGGAGTATTTCAAAAATTAAAATCTGTATTTCTGCATTAAACCCTATGGTGTCAAAACACACTAGAATCGTCTCGAACAGACATCATAGGATGTGGTGCGAATATTAGTGAAAAAATGTTGGATTTGTTCAGTTTACTCCCTCTTTAATATCTGCAGCCCTGAATTGACCTGTATTTGAAGGAATCTGACAGAGTACTTTTTAATGAACCAATATCCCTATGGACAAGTAGTTTCCAAGAAGTAGTTCTTTGAAGAAACAGTTGATGACATATGAACGACAACAGACAGCAACGGGGCAATCACAATACCGATCAGGGTCACACAATTACAATAGCCTGTCTTGGCACTTCATGCCAGGTGAACTAAAATCTGTCTATGGTTTTACATACATGTACTTCTTTTTCCTCAGCTTGTCAAGGTCTACATGGTCAGGATATGTCAGGTTTGGAACTTTCATTGTATCGGACAATTCAACAAAATCTTCAAAACTTCTGCAACTTGCAAGCTTATTCAGCAGTTGTTGAGCATCCTGAAATATGAAAGTACAGAGCATGTCAATGTTGACATTGTTTGGCATCCAGATTCTGTGTGTCTCCTTATTCTTTTCTTCCTATGCCCTAGTCATCAGTATAAAACTTTAAACTGCATGAGGGGATGTTAATAGGAGCCCAATCTGGATCCAAACTGTTTACAAAGGTCTTTGATACAGGTTTCAGTTTTAAAAGCTTAAACCTTTAATCCATAGATACACATTTTGTTATATTTAATTTATTCCTCCACTGAAGAAAATAGTTCCATATTACATGAGTACATTAATGGACATGCAACATAAATATTTCCTGTATCTCTTAAAGCAGGCTAAAAGTAAAGCAGAATGCAATGTAATATAATTTACTTTAAACCTGCTTAAGTGATCACCTGTCTTCAATACGAAGAAATGTGGGTCATGGATTAAGATTCTACAGACTTATTCAGTAAAACCTCTATCATGACCACTAAAAAGATTGCTAATTGATTGTATAAAAGACAGGTGACAGCTTAAAGCAAGGTGACAGTAAAACAGAAAGCTCCGTTAGGAGCTTTCTGTTTTACTGTCACCTTGCTCTAAGCGGTCACCTGTCGAAAACTTCTAATAATTAACACAATTAAGTGGTCGTAATAGAGATGCTTTACTGTATAAGTCTGGCTTGCCTTTTCTTGCTCGTCCACAGATATATCTTGTAGCAGCTCCTTTGGCTTTGTGTCATCGTTAGGGTCATGATCAATGTCACCTAGAGGTGAACCACCAGTAGATCTATTTATCTCACTCGCATCACTTCCCTGTGCTGCAATCCCATCCAGGCTAAATACTCCAACGGTGTCATCATTTCTTGTGTCATCATCTCCAATCGTTTCAGACAGGTTTATATCTGGCAAAGACAATTTGGCTTTCATTCATTGTAATATGCATGCTAAGTAAGATGTTTTTGAAAGCTTTGATTTCATAGCAAATGTTTTGTTTCCAATCTTAATCTTGCTAAAAGAAACTAGAACCAGAGCTCCAGATAAGGGGAGTATTTAAAAATATATAATTTTTATTTCTGTATAAAACCCTATGGTGTCACACACCATAGGATTTAGTGCTGAAATTAGTGAGAAAATGTTGGATTTGTTCACTTTACTCCCTCTTATATATCTGGAGCCCTGACTAGAACAATGTCAAGGAGAGGTCTTGCCTAGAAGGTACCACAACAAAGATATACACATGTTCATGTGGAAAGTCATGAAATCCCAAAAATGAACTCGCTCACCCCTGAAACTTTTAATAGATAATTCCAATTTCAAAATAAGTCTAGTCCATTTTTGACTATTTAGGGTTGGTTTTGACAATATATTTGAAAATGACAAACAGTGTAGACCCTGATCAGAGGGCTCATGAAGGAGGGTCTGATCAGGGTCTACACTGTTTGCATAGGACACATGTTATCATCACAGGTACACTGTTTGTAAATGACGATTATACTCATCACTAGGGTTGAATGTGTTAACTCATTACTCCACAAATTCACAAGGAGAAATTTTTTTAAATTTCAAATTTAACAACTCTTGTTGATTTTGACAAATATTCCTGGACAGACAGACAGACTGTCTGATTACTGAAGGGCAACTGCATCTGAATGTGGGGCCCTAAATAAATCTAAGTTTAACAGTCTGAATCAAGATCAGGATATCATGTTGGTCAAATTTAATTATTTTCAGAGCTGTTAGACCAATTGGTTACATAATCAAAATATTTGAATCACAAAAGAACAACATGAAATGTTTCATTAGAATATTTTCTTGAAGCTACATGTACAGTTACACCTCTGAATTATGACCAATTAAAATATGGTTTGTTTTCAGTGTGGTTGTTTAAAGCAGGATGAAAGTAATGAGAAAGCTTATGAAGGAGCTTTCTACCTTACTTTCAACTTGCTATTGAAGCCTTCCCTCCCTTGTCCTACAAAGGATATTTCCTTCGTATACCCGGCCAAAGAACACCACCTTTATGTTTTAGTTCCAGGCTCTCCATTTCTTCTACTGTTGTTTGTTGTTTAGTTTCTCTCAGGTAGTCTTTGTATCTGGCATACACGCCCCAGTCACATTTTTCCACCATTGTATCTTTGTGTCTGGCCAATGCATCTAAGTTTATTTTATCCTATAAATTGAAGAAAAGATTATTATTTCCTTACCACATTACTACACCTTTTTACACCTCTAATTTAAACCTTCACTGATGAAAATAGTTCATATTTATACAGTCACAAACATACACCATCAGAAATATTTATATATCCTAGCAGATGGTAACATAACCCTTTACCCTATAGCCTGTTTCTAGTTTTGAAGATAGGTGACCACTTAAGGGGGTAGGTGCACCTTGGTAAAGTAAATACCAAATTCTTCAAACTTTGCATACTGATAGTAAAATTAGTTTCTATGACAAAACTGGTGAAAAAAGTGGGGGTACCGGACCTTTCTTTTTCACAATTTGAGATTTTTCAAGGCTACCCCCCTAAAATTGAAGCTTCATAAAAACTCCTACTTTTTTGTACTATGGTTTTTCAATCTTTATTTAAACAATCTATTTGTACCAAAAGTATCCTAATTTATATTACCATAGTAAGAATAAACCCTGAAAATAATGTTTTTTTAAGATCCAAAATAAAAATATTTGATTTCACCAGAAAGGAGTAAAATTTACCCCACCCACTTTTTTATAATGGGAGAATAAGGCACTGTGAAGATTGCCCTATATATTGTACCAAACTAAATACCAAATTTTTTATTTGTTGTTTTTAGCCTTGCAAACAAAAAGTTTTAGTGAAAGAGCAAATAAAAACACAGGGTCCCGGACCTTTTAAAAAAGATATAGATCATTAAATCTAAAAAATCCATTTTTTCTCATTTTTTCAATTTTTTGTGTACTTTTACCCAAAAAAAATTTTTACCAAAAAATTTCATTTTATCGATTGAGTTATCTATAATTTATACTAAAACTGTACTACCATGAAAATTTCATGCTTATATTCTGAGAAATTGAAATGAAATCGGATGTAACAAAATACAACCTATCTATGAAAACAGTGTATGTTGTTAACTACGAATAGGACATAAAACTTAAAAAGTCCCTTCCGGAACGAAAATCCAATTTTTCCCGGGAAAATAGTGTTTTATTACTGTATGCATTCACCAAAAATGAGTTCTTACCATTTTTTTGAAAACGAGTTCGTAAAATTTTTCGGAAATTTCATAATGCTCAAAAAGACAGGCCGACATCCTTAAAGCAGATCCAAAGTAAAGCAGAATGCGATTACAGCACATTCTGCTTTAAATACTTCCAGCCTGCTTTAAGCTGCCATCTGCTAGAATAGAGAAAACATTTCTAATGTTAAATATTTTTAACTGTATAAATTGGAACTATTTTCTTCAGTTGAGGAATAAATTAGAGGTGTAAAAAGGTGTATATATGGGGTAATGGGTTAAAGCAGGTTGAAAGTTAAGCAGAGGTCATCTGTACAAGTTGGTGTACAAAGGCTTGTAGGGTTTACCCATGATTCCCATACAAATATACAGCGAGTAGACATTTATATATGGGGAAAGTTTCAAATACAGTAAAACCGCTCTAAAACACACTGTTACTGAGACATGTGTGGGGACAACATGAATTTTCGATTTAGAGGGGTTTTAACCCATTACCTCATAGCTTGTTTCAAGTATGGAAGATAACTGACCACTTAAAGCAGATTGAAAGAAAAGCAGAATGCACCTAAGGTGCATTCTGCTTTACTTTCAACCTGTTTTAAGCTATCATCTACTAGAATATAGAAATTATTTCTGATGATACATATTCAAGAATGTATTTTCTCTAGTGTAGGAATAAATTAAAGGCGTAAAAAGGCGTATTTATGATGTGATGGGCTAAAATAAAGAAGGGTTGGAAATGGGACCAAAGTTTTTGTCCGGTTTAGAGAGAATTCCCGTATTTAGAGGTTCCAGTTTGGAGGAGTTTCACTGCACTAGGAACATACCCTTCATGTAATACTATGTTGTTACTACTAATTAGGATTGTCTCAGAGACATGGAGTAAGGTAGACACATAAAAAAGTTGCAAGTGTTCTAGTTTTCAATTAAGTCTAGTCAATATTTTACTACACATGGTGTTGTTTTGTTTTACATCATATGGTAATATCACAAACAGTACAGACCCTGATCAGAGAGCCCTTACAGGAGCCGTCTAATCTAGGCTTACCAGAGTCTACACTGTTTGGGTAAGACAAGTGTACTCATTACTGGTGCACTCTTTGTAAAGGATGAGTATAGTCATTGCTAGGGTCCAATGCTTTTATTAATCCCCTTTTATCTGAACTACTGGTGCACCAATGCTTAACCCTTTCAACCCTACAGCCCTCTGTCGAGATACCTGATAAAAAGTAATATACCAAGTTAAAGTCTACTTTCAGTCCGAATGACCGCTCAGCCGACTGTACATATACTCCCCTGATCATCGAGCCACCTTGCCTATGAGCACTGCTAACATATGGCGAAGTCAAATGCAGCCGCAGTACCGACTCAGACCCTTCACAGGTAGCCATTTTAACCCCTGGGTGGAGAGGAGCAATTCGCGGTACATGTCTTGCTCAAGAACATTCCTGTACATCATCGGGGATTCAGAAAAATCCCCTAGTCAGACCGCTGGTCCGGCGGGGGATCGAACTCACGACCCCTGGTACCGTAGTCCAAGGTGTTAACCATTGGGCCACTACTGCCGGTAGATAACATCTGCAAACAGTGTAGACCCTGATCAGAGGGCTCCTATAGGAGCCATAGGAGCCCTCTGATCAGGGTCTACATTGTTTGATATTTTCATAGGTGTTTGTCGTCATACAAAAACATAACAGTAGACTGGTTCAAAATACTTGTACTAGAAGAGTCCAAAAGGATTATAAATACCCACAAGAGAAATTTAGGGCGGAAAGGGTTAAGTGTTTGTTCATGTGAGAAATGAAGATTTATACTTGCCTGTAAATCTTTACTCATGAGTTCTTGTTGTTCTTTGGGCAGTACGCTCTTTTCAAAACATTTCAGCAGCTCAGTTAGATCTTTTATATCAGCATCTCTTAACACAGACTTGGCAATTTCTGACAAAAAGAAGACAAAGAATGACCACTAATTTGTGTTAATTATCAAGTGTTTATGACAGATAACTGCTTAAAGCAAGGTGACAATCAAACAGAAAGCTCCTTTAGGAGCTTTCTGTTTTACTGTCACCTTGTTTTAAGCTGTCACCTGTCTTTTATGCAACCATTTAGACTTTAATGTAAAGTATGAACTGTGAGCTGTTAGACTTTAATGTAAAGTATGAACTGTGAGCTGTTATGTCATTGTAATGAACTGTGTATACCATAACATAACATATTTTTTATTGTAATATAAAGCTTCCGACCAAGAATATAAATGGCTGATAATTAGAAATGATATAATACTAAACATACATGCATGTATAACGTGAACATTCATATGTAAAAAATGTATATATCTTCACAGCCCAGGCATGCATCTTTTATTTATTAAATTCATATAGCAACAATTAACTTATTCACCCCTGAAATTTTTAAAAACTTAAGACAATATCAGGTTCAAGTGTAAAACTCCCCCCCCCCCCCCCCCCCCCAACAACCCCTAAGAAGAAAAAGGTTGTAATAGAGCTATAAAAAATATGTCTCCATTTTAGAAAATCTAATTACAGAATTAGATTTTATGCACAATAATATCACAGATCAATCACAATACCTTGCAGATACAACTTCTCCTTCTTCTGAAGCAGTTTAACAATATTTCCCTGGTCAGATTTGATCAAGCACTCCTTGAACGTTACATATTTATCCCAACCTGATCTGCCGACGTTTTTTATAATGGATCTGTTTCGTTCAGAGTCGTTGGGCTCTTGCTACAAGAACAAAATATGCTGGATATAAACTTTATGACATTCAACCCATTTGACTATAGTCAACAAAGTATCTATATCAAACAAATGCAACATTTGTTGTACACCAACCCATTCACTGCCTTACCCCGAGTACAATAGTTATTTGCAAAAAGTTTGGATACTGAACAGACGCCGCATAACGCGGTGTCTGATCAGGATCCAAACTGTTTGACACTCATTTCAAATTTTCTTCAGTCAAAATACGCCATGGCAGTGAAGGGGTAAAAGTTACAACCACACTACAGTGAAACCTCTCTATGACGACCACTGAAAAGAAGGCTAATTGACTGCATAACATACAATTTGTGGTCATAATAGAAAGGTTTTACTATACATGGAATTGAAATCAAGAAGGCAGAGTCTGAGACTCATGTCAAATGTATCCAACTGGAAAACAGTCCAGATACTGATCAGAAAGCTCTTTCAGGATCTGGATCTACACTGGTTTAACCAATTACCTCATAAATACGCCTCTTTACGCCTTTAATTCATTCATCCACTGAAGAAAATTCAACCACTTTATAGAGTTATGCAGATATAAAGAAAGGAAGACAGGTTTCCAGGTAATATATTGTACATGTGGACAGTCTTCATTAAAAGAAAATATGAGAAAGGGGAATAACTCTCACAGTATTGATGTAAGAGTTTGGGAATAACTCTTACAGTTTTGGTGTAATAAGAAAAACCTTAACCACCCACTGGCAGTTGTGTTTTTCAAGCTAGGAAAACTATTTTTTAAATCCTTTGGAAGGTCACTCATGGAGCATTTGTGTAAAATAATTTTCAAATCTGGCTAGTGGTTTCAGACAAGAATTTATTTTTTAATTTTCTCTATAGCTATCACAGTAAAACCATTCTATTACGATCACTAAAACGAAGGCTAATTGATTGAAAAGACAGGCGATAGCTTAAAGCAGGGTGACAGTACAACAGAAAGCTCCTGAAGGAGCTTTCTGTTTTACTGTCACCTTGCTTTAAGCAGTCACCAGTCATTAAACACTAGGACTGCAACGGTTCACCGAATTTCGGTTATTTTCGGTTCGTTTGTCTCGGTTCGAGTTTCGGGTCGGCACCGCAAATTTTCGGTTCGGTGCGCCGATGTATGGTAAATTACACTAGACCGCTAATTTACCAATCAGCGTGCAGTCTGCGTGTATATTTTTGATGGTCAGACGTTCCAAAATGTAAGGTTAAATCACAGTTCTAACCTTTTCTTCTTGCAGTAATTTAAATAGCTCGCTTCTCTTTTCATATCGGCTATTTATAATTCCGGGAAATCCAGCACTTAACGCATGCGCACGATTGATAGCCCGGCTTCAAAGGTACCAAAGTCGAATCAGCATCAGAAGAAGGGTAACCAGTCTATTACTTAGCGACCGCAAATTGTGAATGGCGATGTAAATAATTAAACTGAAATGTTAATGACTTTTTCAGTAAAATAATAATATAATTGGAGCTAGGTAGTTCTTTTAGCGCTTATAAATAGAAGGCTGATGAGGCATTTAAGGAAGACCAGCCAGAATGACAAAGCTTAGTTACGAAACTTCAATGAAAATCAGGTCGGGACGAACCACGCCTTAAATTCGCTACAATCTGTCCTAAAATGGTAGAAAGAAATGCACATCTTTCTCGTACATATGATAAAATTATGGATGACAGTGATAGCGTTTTCGAAAAAGTGTTTAGATCTATTGTCTGCGTAGACATGTGTCAGTAAATGAGATTTTTTTTCTGGTTGATTTTATCAAGTTCTTATCCTAATACCCGAACCGAAATAACCGAAAACCGAAGGGGTCTACTGGAACCCGAACCGAACCGTGAAGTACCTGAACCGTTGCAGCCCTATTAAACACCTAATAATTAACATAATTTTGTTGTCATAATAGAGAGGTTTTACAGTACACCATTTATACTTACCATCATATCCCGAATTACTGGCTGTTTGAATAACTTTTTCTCAATGAATCTGTCACATAACAGTCGTGGGTCTAGATTTTCAACAAGGGCAGTGTAACATCCATTAAGGGCATTCCCAGGCAATTCTGACATGAAAAACATTAAAGTAATAAATACTGTAAGTTAATATTGACTTCTCTACAATACATTTATTGCATGGTAGCGCATCAATATTGTCTGACAATATCGACCTGACGTTGGTGACCTCTATTAGCATAATTTCACACTTTGTTGCATTTCTAAATATAGCTTCGGAACACTTCGTAATCATTTATATGAGAACGCACATTGTAACCACACCGGTACCGAGAAAATATAGCATTGCCCGGTTCCATAAATATCGAAAGGTATTTAGCGCAAGTGGTAAGGAAGACAACTACCAGTATACATTATTTTCCCGTATTCACTGGTTCGAATCCCATGCAATACTCACACATTTTTTCACTTTTTTTTTTATAATTTATACTGTTTCTTTTAAATATTCATACAACATCTAATTCGATTGGAACATGATTCTTTTATTTTAAAAACAATTATGTCATATCGTCTGTTTGGTCTATAAAATAACATTTTATAGAATAAATTTTTTTCCCGCTCTATCGGGATTCGAACCCGGAACCTCGATGTTACAAATCCCTTGCTCTAACGACACCCCTATTGCAAATGAATTACACCTGAGGGTTGTAAATTAGGTATATATTGGCAAGAGTCGCAGGTGAGGACATCTATGACCTTACCTGAATTAAGATGATGTGTTTTAGTAGATACTAGGAGACTAGGGAATAATAGTTTATTAACAAAAACTTTTTTAACTTGCTCAATGTGGAGTGTTAATCAACTAAAGATCACAACTGTAAGATTCACGTAATCAGCCGGAACAACCCGAAACTGTATGATTCGCTATCGATTATTGATTTATACTGCGTCATCTCCATATAATTTATTCATGCATAAAGTTCAACGTCAGGTCAATATTGTCGAACAATACCAGATTTCAAGGGAATTTCGACCCCGATTATGTTTTAAAATACTTTAGTAGAGAGCTTTCATAAAATGTTGGATAACAAATATCTCAGGCTATTGTAGTTATCTATATAAAACAAGACCTAGAATGTGAATGTCAAACAGCGTAGACCCTGACCACATACCGTGCCTCTGACATTGTGGTTGAACTGGGTCTACACTATTTGCTTGACAAATTACTTTGAGTTACTTGGTGTCCGATCTGGATTTAAAATATTTGCAAATGCCCTAAATGTTGTGATTAGCTTTGTAATAAATAAGTCATCAAAACTAGTTTATAAGCCATCAATACTAGTTTAATTGGTTTTGGTATCGTCTATCGTTTTTGATAATGTATGTATATGATGGCTAATCAAGGTACTTTATTGACCCTTTTAGTGCTGAGTAAATGTTGTTGACACAGATTATAGTAAATATATACATGTATCTGTTTTTACTTTGAGTTTGACACTTCTTCTCCATATATACAGATCAACGTTCCAAATTACAAACTGCTGAGATCCTGATCAGATGCCAAATTACAGTAAAACCTCTCTATAACGGCCGCAAAATTGTGTAAATTATTAGCTGTTTAGTGCAGACGGACTGCTTAAAGCAAGGTGACAGTAAAACAGAAAGCTCCTATAGGAGCTTTCTGTTTTACTGTCACCTTGCTTTAAGCTACCACCTGTCTTTTAAACAATCAATAAGCCGTCATTTTAGTGGTCGTTATAGAGAGATTTTACTGTACTCTGCATTTTATTAGAATTGAAATATGGGCAAAGGTCTAGACAACACGGTTCCCTCACTACACAGGTAAAACTTGCTGTCATCACTTACCAGCCTTGATATCTTTCTGAACATTTCTATGATCGAGAATCACAACCTTTTGTTGGTATGGTAAATCTGACATAGATTTTGATGTGCGTCTTTGTAATTTCTGTCTGACTTCAGATCCAGATTTCTCTGACAAAGTCACAGATTGACTTCTATCCTGCTCCTTTTCACTGCTCTTTTGTCCTTCAGAGTTAGCATCTTGAGCATATGTTCCATCAATTTCAGTTTTACTCAGGTGCATCTCTCTAAGACTTTGATGTTTTAAAGAGTCCGTGCGTGAAGGCTGACTTGCAGCTAGGTGTTTTCTAGTCTTTGTCTGATTTGATGCCTTACCATCTGTCACATTTGCAGCTTCATCATCTGACATGTTGGCAGTTTTAGAGTAATTGCCCTGCAAAATCAACAAGAGTTTTCAGAAGACATTACAATTAACCTATATTGGCTCTTTTCCTCAAAGAAAAACCTTAAAACCCCTCTTCTAACAAAACAGAAAGGCATTAATTGATGACGTTGAGTGTAGTTGGATTCCTTCTGTAAGAAGATAGTAATGCAGACTGTTTTGATCATGATGAGTCGCTCTGTCATTTTAAGGGTTTAATAAGGATCCAAACAGTTTTTTTTTACCACTAGGGTTACTGGGTGTAAAGATGTTGCCCAGATCTTGAAACAATTTTGGATTTGTTACTGAGGTTACTAGCAGGCTCAACAATTTCCGCAGATCCATACCTCATTTCTTTCAAATATGCCAACAGTTACAGACATAAACAAGAGGGCCTTCAGGCCCTGATATCGCTCACCATTTGTAATGAAGCCTGATAGCTTTACCTTTGAATTTCACCCATTTTATTCTAAATCCATTCAAGTTTGTCGACCTACTGTAGTATAGTAGAGTACATCAAAGGCAAATAATGGGCCTAAACAATACTGAAATGAAGCCTTTTTCTAGCATTTCAAAGTATATCAAGGGCAGGTAACTATTGCCACAATGATAACATTTCAACAATAATTGCACTCCTTCGAGAACGTATAGCTACATCCTTTGTGTACAAGTTTAATCAAAATCCATTGAAAATTGTAGTTGCTAGAGTGTAAACGCTGTAAAATATGGAATTTTCAGCAATTCAAAGGTAGATATATCTTGATCTATTTGTCAGATTCCAACCATTATCACCCTTTCTCGAACTCTATGGTCATATACAATCTGGGTAAGTTTGAGAGAGCTTGGATAAATATTGTGGCCTCTAGAGCGTAAACACTGTTGAATTTATCATTTTCAGCAATTCAAAGGTAGATAACTCTTGACCTATTAATCAGATTACAACCATAATTGATCTCATCTGAAGTCTTATAGTAATATACAATCTGAGTAAGTTTGAGAAAGATTGGATAAAATTTGTGGCCTCTAGAGTGTAAACATCATTAAATATGGCATTTTCAGCAATTCAAAGGTAGATAACTCTCGACTTATGAGTCTGATTTCAACCATAATCAAACTCATCTGAACTCTTATGGTCATATACAATCTGGGCAAGTTTTAAAAATATTGGATACATACTGAGGCCTCTAGAGTGTAAACACCGTTAAAAATGGCATTTTCAGCAATTCAAAGGTAGACAACTCTTGATCTATTTATCAGATTTCAACCACAATCGAACTCTTCCGAATTCTTATGGTAATATACAATCTGGACAAGTTTTAGAAAGATTGGATAAATACTGTGGCCTCTAGAGTGTAAACACTTTTAAATATAGCGTTTTTAGCAGTTCAAAGGTAGATAACTCATGACCTATTTGTCAGATTTCAACCATAATCGAACTCATCCGAGCTCTTATGGCAAGATACCATCTGAGCAAGTTTGAGAAAGATTGGATAAGTATTGTGGCCTCTAGAGTGTAAACACTAAAATTGTTGACGCCGGACGACGCACGACGGACATTCAAGGATTGCAAAAGCTCACCCTGAGCTAGCTCAGGTGAGCTAAAAACTTCTCAACCCTTATCCTGCGGTGATTTCGTCTGCTTTAAAAATGTCGTCTGCAAAGTTTGTTAAATTTAGATTTATACATTTTTAAAGTAAATAAACCCAAAGATGAGTGTCAAACAGTTTGGATCCAGATCAGACGCCGCGTTACGCAAAAATCAATAAAGCAGGCAAAGGGTTTAAACTTTTTACATATTCAATGAAGCATAAAATGTAGGTCGCATTCAGCAGCTGCAACAGACATTCTGCACAGAAACATTAGAAGTATCAGCCATGCAAGTATATTCTCCTGAGCAGCTGTAACAGAAAGTTATAGACCCATTGAACCATAGGCCGATTCTAGTTTTGAAGACAGGTGACCACTCAAAGCAAAAGCAAAGCAGAATGTACCTTAATGTGCATTTTGCTTACTTTCAGCCTGCTTAAAGCTACCACCTGCTAGGGCAAAGAAAATAGTTTGAACTACTTTCTTTAGTGCAGGAATAGGAGCATAAACATTAGTATCTATGGAGTAATAACTATACTCAGATTCACAGATGGATGGTAACTTTCAATGCCCCTGACCACTTCCTAGCAGGGCCAAAAAATGCCATGAGACTAACTAAAATCTCACCTCTTTCATATTGTTTGGTTGCTTTCTAGAATCCTGGGGTTTCAAAGAGTGTAAACTATGCCTGCTTGCGTGTTGGCTTTGAGGTGGGGAACATTCAGGTCTTATCAGCTTTATAGATTCATCCTCCGACGAGTTGTCACTGCCATGATTATCTGCCTGCAATATGAACAAAGTTTGTCTAAAAATGTGGTCTCCAGATAAGAGGGAGTGAACTGAACAATATCACCATTTTCTCACTCATTTTAGCACCAAATCCTATGGTGTTACTACTCATAAGTATCGTCTCTTTGAGACGATTCTAATGAGTAGTGAAACCATGGGGGTTTAATGCAGAAATAAAGATTTTAATATTTAAAATACCCCCCTTATCTGGAGCCAGCCTCTATAACATTCTCAAGGTTTTCTTATGATTTGACCTTTTGACCTACTTTTTGACCCTACATGACCCATGTTGGGTCAGATTTTATCAATTTCAATATTCCAAGCAGATTTGAGGAAGAATGGTCCCAAATCGAGCCTCTAGAGTGTTAATAAAAAGGTTTTTCAATGATGTGACCTAGTGACATAGTTTTTAACCCGACATTACCCACATTCAAATTGGACATAGATTTTGTTTGGGCAAACAATTTGACTAAGTCTAATTGGGATCTAATGAGATTAGTGGGGTCTGGAGTGTTAACAAGGTTTTTTTTTTATAATTTGACCTAGTGACCTAGGTTTTGACTCGACATGACCCATATTAGAACTTGGCCTAGATTTGAAGGAGACAAACATTTTGACCACGTTTCATTAAGATCCAATGATATTTGTAGCCACTATAGAGTGTTAACAAACTAATTGTGGATGGAAAGATGGGCGGACATACTGACACCAGACAAAAGGCAATCCTAATAACTCAGGTGAGCTAAAAATGCATATCTATTGAGTAAAGGGTTAAAGCAAAATACATATGTTTAATACTACACATGTACTAACATGTATATTGTACCATCAATAAGGTAATATACAAGTGGTTTGTGGTGATGGTTATCAAATAGTGTGTTAAGCAACTGGTAAATTACCTTAGAGTGTTAAAGCAGGCTAAAAGTATTGCAGAAATCTTCCAAAAGGTGAGTTCTACTTTTATTTTAATGTTTTTTAAACAGTCACCAGTCTTAAGTACATAGGTAGAGGCCTCATATTGAGCTTATCAAGAGGAATGGGTTAAATAACACTAACAAAACAATCTTACCTTAGTACATGTATGTAGAACTGTGGCACTACTTTTACCTTTCACATATGTCACAGGAGCGTGGTAAATTTTAGTTACATCTGAAAATGGAATTTACAATGAACTTGCTACACACATTAACTCTTCTCATGCTCATACAAATTATCATTTATTGAGGACTTTTACATGGCATCTCAACTGGGTCCAAACTATTTGACACTCAGATTTTACAGTAAACCCTCATTAAACTTTCACCACAGACATTTGTAACACTCTCATTATATTGACATTCCTTCATTCTCACTACACAGCGATTCTTAACACTCTTATTATATTGACATTCCTTACACTCTCACTACACATAAATTTCCAACACTCTTATTATATTAAACATTCCTTACACTCTCACTACACAGCGATTCTTAACACTATTTATATTAACATTCCTTACACTCTCACTACACATACATTTCTTACACTCTCATTATATTGACATTCCTTACACTCTCACTATACAGAAAATCTTTACACTCTTATTACACTGAAAATCCTAACATTCTATTTAAATTGACATTCCTCACACTCTCACTACACAGAGATTCCTAACACTCTATTTATATTGACATTCCTTACACTCTCACTACACAGAAATTCCCAACACTCTTATTATGTTAAACATTCCTTACACTCTCACTACACAGAAATTCCCAACTCTCTTATTATATTAAACATTCCTTACACTCTCACTACACATAAAATTGTTACACTCTCATTATATTGGCATTCCTTACACTCTCACTACACAGAGATTCCTAACACTCTATTTATATTGACATTCCTTACACTCTCACTACACAGAGATTCCTAACACTCTTATATTGACATTCCTAACACTCTCACTACACAGAGATTCCCAACACTCTATTTATATTGACATTCCTTACACTCTCACTACACAGAGATTCCTAACACTCTATAATCTAATTATATTGACACTCCTTACACTCTCACTACACAGAGATTCCTAACACTCTATTTATATTGACATTCCTTACACTCTCACTACACAGAAATTCCCAACACTCTTATTATATTAAACATTCCTTACACTCTCACTACACAGAGAATCCTAACACTCTATTTATATTGACATTCCTTACACTCTCACTACACATACATTTGTTACACTCTCATTATATTGACATTCCTTACACTCTCACTACACAAGATTCCTAACACTCTATTTATATTGACATTCCTTACACTCTCACTACACAGAAATTCCTTACACTCTCATAATATTGACATTCCTTACACTCTCACTACAAATTATGTAGTAGCCCGGGGCTTGGGCTTACTATACGTTAAGGGTTATTTAATATTCTGGCCGAGATCTTAAATTAACCCTTCACGTCTTCCAGGCTCGTAAATAGTACAAATCGGTTACTTAGTATACAATATTTTATTTATATAAATTACAGACTATTTCAGATGTTGTGTCTTAAACTTAATAAACCCTAATTAATGAAATAAATGTTGGAAATAAACTAAACAGATCTAAACAGAATTGAACTATGAATTATATAAATTACCTTTTAAGTACGTAGTCGGTGCTGCCCAGAGAGGGTAAAGCTGGACTAATATCAGACACGGGAGTTGTCTTGCTTCCCAGAAAGGGTATAGCTGAACTCCCCCGAAATCAGGGAAGACAGCCGTTTATATAAGAAATTACACGTCGAAAGGCTGCCATTTTGTTTGCCTGTGTGACATCATTTATACCCTGTCGGTATATGTTAACAATGAAGAAGAAAGACAGTTTGTGAAATTAATATTAACTTAATCAGTTTAAACCTGTTTAACATACATTTTTCATGTACAGTTGGTGTTTATGCGAAAACCCATCATGCAAGTTGAACGCTCCTGGTATTTTGATTGTTTTTTATAAAACAACATCTTAATTCACAAAAATACTTTGAAATGTCAGAAACTGACCATAGTTTTACATTATGCTTTGCGGCTTAATGTCTTTCATTTTCTATAGATTTTCTATATACTCCTGAAATATTGACACAGGTCATTAACAAAGTGAGCAAGACATCAAATGTTTGGACCTTTCACGCCGCACGTAAAGAATGCAGTTGTTATCATACATTTCCTGTAGCAGCGAGCACCATGTCAGAGCAAATGCAAGTCTGTCGCTATGGCCGGTTTATGTGTCTTGTTGAGAACTCTAGTGATACTAGTCTGATTAGCGTTTTTTCTGATGGTGAGGACAGCAATTATCACGAGGGATTGACTAATTACAATCAGGATGCAGCATGCTATTGTTAATACACATAAATGCCTGAATTGTGTGCATGTATGTTTAGTTGTAATATTCGTTTCATGTTAAAACAAAACGTGGAAAAAAGGGTTTGCTAATTTAAGTTTTCCATCTACACTGAAAATCATGAGAAACGCATTAGATTAATTGAAGAAAGGGAATGTACTATAGGAATTATTTCAGAAAGTTGGTAAACAAATTCACTAATTCATTATTTTTGCAATCAACAAACAACAAAAACACTTGATTTAATTTCTTTAGATTGCTTAATTACGATTTCTAAACCCATCCCTACCAAGAAGAGTGAAAAAACAGCATCTTTTGTATCACGTATTGCATTTATTGCCTCTAGTTTTCTCCTTGGCATGGAATTAATCAACCTAGTGATTCTCTTAAAGTATCCCATACCTCCTGTAAAGCTGCGAGTTCATTGACATTGTTTTGAACATTAGGTCAACATCTGACATTGCAGTCTAACTGGTTCCAAAGGTGCTCAATTGGCAACAGATTTGGACTGTAAGGTGGCCATCGTTGAAGATGAAATTAGCGACGAGCATAACGTTGCAACCAGTTCATGCAAAGAGAACGACGTCGATGCATTAGTGGAAACCAAACTCATGATCTGTACGCCCGAAGTCCGCTTTCTCTGAGAGGCCTGATAACCCTGACGGGATGTATCCTATTCCAGTGACGCCCTTGTGTGTTATTGGCCACGGTTTCTTAAAAACGCAAGGCATTTGTGATGGTCCTGACGTTGCGTTGTTTCTTTGGTGTGTCCACTTCTCGGCTGAACTTTAACGGTGTCTGTCTCCAGCAAATGATTACGGAAGTGCAAAGTTGTTGATTGTGCAACTCCCAGTTATCTAGCCACAGTTTCCTGTGAACACCCTTACATTAGAAGACCAATACCTTGGCCACGATCATTAAAGTTCAGCCTAGGCATTGCGTTGAAAGTTGTGCTTAACTACAATGCTGATTTAAAGTCAGTAAGCGTACTGTACATTTCAACCAGTTGATTGCTTTTGAATTTGTTCAACCAGAAATCGGTCGGACGGCTTCCGTCAGGGTTTTAAAACAAGTTGGTGTAGAATCCAATTATCAGGCAGGATATGCACATTTTTTGGTTGGACAATCGTGGATCAATTTTATCAACACTTGGTGTATCGATAATCTTGGTTGCACACTCATACAACCGAGACATAAGTTGAACTCATTATGCGTTAATTATGTTTTTCAGTATATCATTAAGTCTAATTGTACTTTTATCGACAGTTTAGCTAGTATTTTTTCGAAAAACTCTAAAAGTTTCAAAGCCATTTATCGGAGAAGGTTAGACAGCGCAAAAAGTTATGGATGGATGGACGGCCTGGGTATACCATTATACGACCCATTTTCACAGGTGATAAAAACCTTCCCTTACTTGTCACATTAGGAACTGGTGTTCCATTTGTTGTTCGCTTTTCATTACCACCATTCTGCCCAGCAGTATCTGAAAAATATCACAACAGTTTCTCTAAGATTAACAGTCAATCTTGCATTAACCAATCAATGCATGTTTTTGCCCCTTAACCCATTGTATGCTGGGTAATATTTGGCGGCCATTTTAAAATGTCGTCTGCAGCGGGTATAACTCAAATATTTGCAAAAGATTTTAGCAGTTCCTGATAGAGTATTGACTTAGCTGCAAACAGTTGTGATCTCAGATCAGACCCCACAATGTGGGGCCTGATCTTAGATCAAAACTGTTTGCCTAGAAGTACACCTAAAAGTATATCCCGTATGAAATGGGTTAAATGTTTCTTCACTAAAGAAATCAATAGACCCCAAGCAGGCAGTCTGGGACAAGACACACAGAGGGCACTTACAGTATTTTTCTAGATAGAAGCTTAATCTTTAATTACACCATTGCCAGTTGATAGGTTAATAGGTAGACAACAACTTAACCTATTACCTCATAGCCTGTTTCTTATTTTTAAAATAGGTAACCACTTAACCCTTTGCCTGCTGGTCGCGACTTTGCTGATTTTTGCAAACAGATTGGATCCAGATCAGACGCCGCGTATCGCGGCGTCTGATCTGGATCCAAACTGTTTGACACTCGTCTTTACGTTTCTTTACTAAAACATGTATAAATCTAGCTTTTATAATTTTTGCAGGGGACAATTTCGAAGCGGACGATTTTCACCGCAGGATAAGGGTTAAAGCAGGTTGAAAGTAAAGTAGAATGCGCCTTTAGGCGCAATCTGCTTTACATTCAGCCTGCCTTAAGCTACCATCTGCTAGAATAAAGAAAATATTTCTTATCATACATATTTACAATAGTATAAATTGGAACTATTTTCTTCAGTGTAGAAATATATTAAAGGCGTAAAAAGGCGTATTTTTGGGGTAATGAGTTAAAATAGGTTAAAAGAAGGGGTGTAAAAGAATAGTCAAATATACAAATATTCAAATACCTAATTGGATGGATCCAATTTTAAATTGCAGATGGGTTTTTTTGTTTGAAAAAATGTTTAAATACTGTTTGATGTACCCCATTAATAATCATTTCTAATAGTGTTCTCAACTTTTTAAGCTCAAACCAACAGCATGTATCTGAATAAGTTTGGTTACACTTGCGCAATCTGTTTCAGAGAAGAAGTTGTTTGCAATTGCTGACAGATGGAGGGATGCCGGACAGAGCGGTATCACAATAGCTCACCTTGAGCACTTTGTGCTCTGGTGAGCTAAAATCTCAAAAATGTTTATAACCAAAATTACTTTGCTTAATGCAGGAAAATATCCAACTTTAGCAAAAACAGGATATAAATTTCTGTTACAATTAAGACAGGTAATTACGTAGGCTAGTATAACAAAGAGCAGAAAGTATTTATATTTCAAATGCCATCAAATAGAGTGAAAACTCAAAAAGAGTCTATTCTGCTTTTTTACAAAGTTATGTCAATTGGCATTATCATCAAGTTTGTAAAATACTAAAATGGTAAAAGAAAAGAGAATTCTTAAAGCCATCCAATTCCAACAAGAATATCGTTCCCAATATTGGGAGATGACAGAGTCATGGTTCTTGTGTACTGCACCTTCTTATGTCATCATCTATGACTGTATCAAGTTTCATTAACATACAAAGTAACAGTCAGGAGATATGCTCCGGACAAATTTATTTTTTTTAAAAAGGGACATAATTCAATATTGGGAGATGACAGAGTTACCGTTCTTGTGTACTGCACTGTCATCCTCTATCACTGTTATAAGTGTCCTCAACTTACGGTGTAACAGTGCAAAGATATACTCTGGACAAAATTTATTAAATTTTTTTATGCGAAAAAGGAAAATGATTCAAAATTGAGAGATGGTGAATTACGGTTCTTGAGTACTGCACGTCCTTCAGTCATCCTCTATCACTGTAACAAGTTTAATCAACTTACGGTGTAATAATAAGTTTATTCTTTCGTTTCAATCCTTTTCCTAAGTATTGTAAAATAACGTTAGCATGTATAATTGTAATCATATGTACTTCTGGAAATAAATATGTTTAAACTAACTTACGGTGTAACAGTCCAAAGATATGCTCCGGACAAAAGATCCAGACAAAATTGATTTTTTATGAGAAAAAGGGAGATAATTCAATATTGGGAGATGACAGTTAGGGTTTTGTGTAGTGCACCTCCTTCTGTCATATTAAGTTTCATCAACCTATGATGTACCCTTCCAGAGATATGCTCTGGACAAAAAAGTGTGACGGACAGACAGATGGAACGACAAAGCAGCAACTATATGTTCCCCCCTGATATGCTGTCCCAGGACTAGTATAAAACCAAGCACACAAACACGAGGCAATTTCCAAACATTGAGGAAATTTCAGGGTTAATCAATTCCAACTTCTTGTTTGTATGCCTGCTGATACCAACACTGCAATCCATATGATGCTAAATATATGAATAAACTTTTCTATTTTCTGATGAATGACTGTTATCATCAGTATTTGTTTAACTCTTTGAACCCTAGTCATGCATGTATGCATCATTTGCAAACAGCCTATCTGTAAGGAGTACACTTGTACTATGCAAACAGTGTAGACCCTGATCAGAGGGCTCCTTGAGGAGCCCTCTGATCAGGCTCTGCACTGTTTGTCATTTTAACATGTATTGTAAAAATCAACCCTAAAAAGCCAAAAACGAACTAGACTAAATTGAAAATAAGAATGGTCCATTTGAGGTTTTAGGGAGGAAAGGGTTAATAATGTAACCAGTGTAGGCCTAGATCAAGAACTGTAATTCGGACTGATCTTGTTGACACTGACTCCATTCAATACCCTCATAATACTTGTCACATTTTTGCCAAAACAGTTCAGACAAAATTATTTCTAGCATTACAATGGGGTTATTTAATTTCAGACTAACTACATGCATATATATCAGCTGGCATACTGAGGGTGTTAATATAAATGTGTTCACTATTATTACCAGAGTAGGGTGCAGTAAAAACAACACTGCCTGTGGAATTGTAGTGTACTAGTTGGGCCGTGTGGTCACTTCTCAAGTCATCTTTGAAATAGAAATGAACAAGTCTGCCATAATAATCTTTACCCCATTACTTGATAGATGCACCTTTTTATGCCTTTAGTTTATTCCTCCACTACAGAAAATAGGTCCACTTTATACAGTTACGAACATGCACCATAAGAAATAATTTCTTTATCTTAGAAGATGGTAACTTAAAGCAGATTAAAAGTAAAGTAGAATGCACCTTATGGCAAATTCTGCTTTACTTTCAACCTACTGTAAGTGGTCACCTATCTTCAAAAACTAGAAACATGTTATGGGGTAATGGGTTATTCTTCTCACCAAGGGAAAAAGCTGGGGATTTGCTGCAAACTTTTCTTGTTTAATCCTTTACCCAATAGCCTGTTTTTAGTTATGAAGACAGATGACCACTTAAAGCAGCTTGAAAGTAAAGCGGAATGTGCCTCAAGGCATATTCTGCTTTACTTTCAGCCTGCTTTAAGCTACCACCTGCTAGGATATAGAAATTACTTTGTATGGTACATGTTCATGACTGTATAAATTGAAACTATTTTCTTCAATGGAGTAATAAATTGTATGCACTAAAAGGCACTTCTATGGTTGAAGAGGTTAAACAACTTATATGCAAAGATGTTGATGTGGTTTGGAAATTTGGCTGCAACCATTTAAACTGAATTCCAATAGTGTAAGAGGATTTAACTGCACAAAACACGTAACAGACAGGCAGACACAGAGATACAGACTGACAGAAAGCACAACATCAAAATGTTTCTCCTCCACTATGGGGTGAGGGTTGAAGATGGGAAAGACGCAATATAAGCAAAACAAGATTGCACGTTCAATAAATGCTTAAGCACACTGTGGTAGCCTTGACAATATATTCTGAATCTTTTTTCAAGTCCAAATTAGGTCAAGGCTTAATTGAGGTTGGGTAATATGGGTGAATTGGTATTTATTCAACACAACAACTGTATACGTGTATGTACAGTACAAGTCTCGCAATGTTTAAAAAGTCCGCGCTCCCAGCACGGACACTTTTGAATGTCCGCGGGTTTCCAGCACGGACAATTTTTTTGGATCATCGTGGACAAAATGTGTGTCCACCGCGGACAGAAATTTACCCTACGGGATATTTCCGCGGCGGAGTCATCGCTGATTGCGATGGCTTCATCGCGGATTGCGAGGCATCATCGTGGACGCTACCTATATGAGTTGGAGTCGCTGAATCGCTTTAGGTGAAAATTATCAAGAAAAGATATGCAACAGCTTACTTGTTCATACACGTGTGCATTTTTAACTGTAGAAACCTTTTTGGAATACAGTCATATTTCGAATTCATAATGAAATATAATATACATGTAAATAGCCTACTCTTAAACCCCGAAACTGAAACAGGTTCTTTATGTTAAACTAAAGTCTATAGTCAGGTTGCCAAAAAAAAAAGATAAAGGATTAAAAAAAAAAGTCTACGTATAATGTGTTTTAGCTCACTGTCTAAGTTTATTGAAAATCATACGGAAAGAGATTAAAAATGTCACTCGTATTCGGTCATAATTGTTTCGACCCAACACGAGAGTTAAAACGGGGGAGAGTTATGAAACTCGGGAAAACCATTATTTGAATTAATTCCCGTAAACGTGTGTCTTCTTAGAAGACGAGAAACTAATAGTACAGTAAAACCTCTCTATAACGTCCACTAAATGGTTTTAGATAGCAGGTTCTTTAGGTTCTATGTTTTATTGAAAATCGTACGGGTAGAGATTAAAAATGTCTGGCGCATTCTGTCATAATTGTTTAGAACCAACACGAGAATTAAAGGGGGGGGGGGCGAGTTGTGAAACTCGGGAAAATAATTATTTGTTTTCAATCCCGTAAACTTGTACCTCCTCCTAAGAAAAGTAGCTAAAGATACAGAACAAAACCTCTCTATCACGACCACTAAACTGTGTTAATTAGCAGGTGTTAAAAACAAGTGCATGCTTAAGGAAAGGTGAACGTAAAACAAGTTTCTGCAGAAACTTTCATGTTTACGTTCATTTTGCTTCAAGCTTTCCCGTCTTTTTATGCAGTCAATTAGCCTTCAGTTTAGTGGTCATTATAGAGAGGTTTTATAGTAGATTGAATAATGATATAAGGACCAAACGCATCTACACGATTGATTTTGGTCTCAAAATCTACTATGCTGCTACAGTTTTTACTTTTGATCGATCAACTCTGTCAAACACGGGTTTGTATTTTTTCTGAGGAATGTAATCCTTTTTGACATTAGCCGAGGTTAAAGCGACTCGCAACCAAATGGTGCATTTAAAATAGTAATTTGTAAATATGTGTCAAATGCTTATATAAATGGTAAAGAATTAGTTTAGGATAAGAAATTCTGTTTTAAAAAAATGTATTTCAATGAAAAAAAATATTGGTCTCTGGTTGGATTCGAACCCGGGGCCCGCATTGGCGGACAGAAGGCAAAATAGGGGAAACCGCTTAGACCAATGGACCACGGAACTATCCGTTTATCTCGGATCGATTTAACGTATTTCAATGTGTAGCGATCGAAAGTGCATACAACTTCGTAATTCGGCTCGTGTTTATGTCTGAGCCCGTGTAGAGAAGCAACAACAACAACTATACCGTCTACTAGTCGGTATAGAAAAACGATGGAAAATATCTAAAAATCTAAGATTCGGTGACGATTCTTGAGACTTTTTTTGGACTGATCATATTTTTTTAATGTCAGAAGCCAAATAATGCCACAAATTTGCTTTTATTTGAGTATTTTATTTTATTTTGACAAGTACACCATCCGGTTGCGAGTCCCTTTAAAGTTGAGATGATAGATAGTTATAGAAGGCAGTGTTATTTATATGCAAATGAGAGAGAGAGCAAGACACACACAGAGATAGAGAGACAGAGAGAGAGAGAGAGAGAGAGAGGAGGGATGGAGGATAGATATATATATAGATAGAGAGACAGAGAGATATATATAGACTAGCAGACTGAAAGAGTGAATAAAGACAAACAGACAGAAACAGATGCATGTAAACAGACAGAGGGTCAGTCAGACAGACAGACAGCTGTTTTCATGTGGAAATAATATGCTGTTAGAGCCTCTTCCCGGAATGTCTCAGAGCGGACGGTCAGTACTGTATACGGTCGCATGATGGAATTAAATGTACATATCAACTAACTCGACCGAGCTTACTTTTTCGTCTCTTTTCATAAACAGAATTAAACCCTATTTACCCTTTTTATGACATCGCATACTAAACGGCAATCAAATAAGTTTAGTTTAAACATATTTTACAGGGCTGCCATAAATTGACATAAAATTCCTAAGATTTTCAAATAAGCATTTTTAAAGTGCGATTTTACAAATCTTTCCTGTTCCCCATCGCCTGTTTCTAGTTGTGTTGCCACGTGGCTGCTTAAAGTAGGCTGAAGGTAAAACAGAATGCGCCTTAATGCGCATTCTTCTTTACTTTCAGCTTTGAGCTACCACATACTAGAAAGAATATCCGAAGATTTAGAAAAAATCCGGATAAGTTGCAGACCTGATTTTATTTCAATTATATATACATAAAATGGGGTTGGACCACAAATTCTACCAACTTAGAGACGGTCCTTCCCCTATAGTTTAACAAATACAAATTATTTTTCGAGAGCGGGCATTAGTGAGCCAGAGAGAGGGAGAAATAAAAAGAGAGAGAGAGAGAAATAGAGCGAGGGAGAGAGAGAGATAGAGAGAGAGAGAGAGAGAGAGAGAGATAATAGAGCGCGAGAGAGGGAGAGAGAGTATGTGTACAGTTGCCTCCATAACCATTATACATACTCTCTCTCTCGGCAATCAAATACATAAAGAAATTTATACAAATAGCAAACATATATATGTGGTCATTCGGACTGAAAGTAGACTTTAACTTGGTATATTACTTTTTTTATTTATCTCTGACGACCCGTGTCTGTAAACACCATATTGGATCTGCGATACTGTAACTGTGGAATTCTGAATGTCTACTGTCATCTTCAATCCATATGTGAAAATTTTAAAAAGACAAACAGGTGGTTTCGCGTTCTTTTGCAAACTACGTTTTAAAACTAGATTATATTATTGATTTAAAAGAGTCAACAAAGTCTTCATCAGTCATATACATATATTGGAAAATATTGTTTTATAAATGTGGTAATTAACGGTGTAGATACTTATCTAGTGACTGTAACTCAGTGTATGATAAGGATCTACTAGAAATTTTTAAACAACTTTTCGTTTACTTTCATTCTAAATAACTATAATGTTGATGACATTTAAAATTAAAATGTATTATCTGGTTTTGAAATGATCGCTTTACAATCATGGAGACATTACACATTTCTCCATGCTTACAATGTACATAATACGTATAGAGATAGATCTTACAACCATACAGATAAGAAAAATCAATCAAATTAATTATGTAAGTACTTCGTTATTGCTGTCTCTCAGTGTCACTCGTTATCTGCCACATTTCCCCATTGAGTGCCCCGATTAAGTGAATCACGTGCCTAGACTAACTGGTTATTTCCGAAGCTGTCAAGGCGATTTATGGCATACAGTGTTAAAATCGTTATTTTTTATGATTGGCTTTCTAATTGGGGGTGGAGTTAAACGAAATCATTTACAATAATCTGAGTCATATGATTGGTCGAAAAAGAAGGTATTAGTTGGAAACTGGAAGGTCACGAAAGCCTAATTGACACATCAATAAGTTAACTTGATAAAAACTGTTAGAAAGTGATTAGTATATTCGTCGATAGGATTAAGTGTGTGACGTAATTACGATATGTGGTCATATCCTTAAACGGTGTAGATCCTGATCAGAGGACTCGAAGAAACCTCTGATCTGGATCTACATGTACATGCTTAGCATTCGACAAGTATACTTTCATAGGTAACACTGTTAGTAAGTGACGAATGCATATATATAGTCGTAGATACAATTGAATGTGTGAACCAATAACGATGTGATCGTATCCTTAAACGGGATAGATACTGATCAGAGGGCTCTAGGATCCCCCTGATCTGGGTCTTCATAGTTATCAAGGTTTGTTTATATGTATTATTTATTAATTTTCCAATTGCTGTTGTATCACCGGCGCTTTTGTATTTTAACAACATTATGGGACTTGTAGTACGACAGCCGAGTCTACACTGTTTGCAAGAATTTGGGCATTCGATTTGGTCATTTCTGCCCCGTCTGATTCATTCCTTGCTGATCCATCGTCATGGTGCTGTTCCCTCCATCAGAACATAGAAGACCGTTAAGGAAAGACAGTCACGTGAACAAAAAGCCATTTATCGCACAAAAAACGCGAGATCAACGACATGCTGTCCAGACGATTTGCCGTTGTGTCAATAGAAGTTAGTTTTAAAACAAGACTGCGCGTTCAATAAACGCTTATGCCCCCGGTGGCATCCTTGACAATATATTCTGAATCTTTTCCAAGTCCAAATTAGGTCAAGGTCAAACTGAGCTTGGGTATTACTGGTGGGTTGGTAATGGTCCAAGGCAATAACTGTATAAGTATAGAAGCATTGTAGTAAGTAGTGTTGATGCTAGACGAAACGGTAAAATCTAGTTAACCAAGAAATAGCCCATTTAAAATATTCTAAGTCCAAATTAGGTCAAGGTCAAGGTCAAAATCAAGGTTGGGTGATATTGATGGATAGGGAATGGTCCAAGGCAACAATTGTATAAGTATCCAAGCATTGGAGTAAGCGGTGTTGATGCTAGACGAAACGGTAAAATCTAGTTAACCAAGAAATAGCCCATTCAAAATATTCTAAGTCCAAATTAGGTCAAGGTCAAGGTCAAAATCAAGGTTGGGTATTATTGGTGGCTAGGGAATGGTCCAAGGCAACAACTGTATAAGTATCTAAGCATTTGAATAAGTGGTGTTGAAGCTAGACGAAACGGTAAAATCTACTTAACCTGGTTACGGACGGACGGACGGAAGGACGGACGGACGGACGGACAGGACGATTACTATATGCTCCCGCATCTGTCGATGCCGGGGGCATAAAAACGAGTATACTCGTCGATAGGGTTGAATGTGTTAAATAATTGTTTTCATAAACAGTGCAGATCCGGACCGGAGCACTCCTTTATGAACACTCTGATCCTGGTCTGCACGGTTAGCACACGACAAGTGTACTTTTCTCAGTTACACTGTCAGTGCAAGGAAATGACGAGTGTACTCTTTGATAGGGTTAATGTGATAACCAATTCTACGTTTTTATCAACTCATCACGGTTGAGTCTCATCTTTTCAGTTAAAATTCTACCATATACATGTACACACAAAATCATGATTTAAAAAAAATGAGATGTTGAAATTAGGCTTTTTAAAACTTTAATTTACTATAAATGATGAGTAATTATATATACAGACCGGTGGAAGCTTAATGCAGATGAGAATTAATGCAGATAGCTCTGAATGACCTTCGATTTGCAATTAGCTGCCATCTGTCTGCAAAATGTTCCACATGACTATTGCTCGGCATTAAGTTGTCACCAATTTGCATAACGGGTAACTTAATGCAGATGACAAAAAATGTAGAAAGCCTGGTGACAGCAAAATCAGTCGTTTTCCAACAATTCTAATTGTTTAAGACACGGAGAGCCATTGAGCTGTAACATCTTGTTGATTGAAGGCGGCGTGTTAGTGAAATGTTGTGAGGTGATGGACGTATATTTTCCTCTCTGCTGAAAATCTGAGTTTCAAAGTGTTTGAAAAGGAAATTCTGGATAAAATTTTATATGAGGACAATTGTGAAGGTATGGTCTTTGCAGGATGAGATCCAAACTGTTGAAATAATTCGAAACAGTGCCAGAATTAATGAATTTCGATAGAACAATAGAATAACAATAGACTATTGGGTATTGTTTACCTGCTACCTGTATTTACCTGTGCTTACCTGTATTACTATATACCTACATCAATGTATCGATAAATCCGATAATTACAGTGCTGCTCTGCACCTTTGGGAAAGACTATTGTAAGCGCATTAACCCTTACATTTCTCACTTGTGATATATAGTGAACGCTGAAAATTACGTTTGTATATCTACGGAGGGTTTTTAGAGACACAATATTGTGCGAAGCAGTTAATTTGAGTGGCACCTGATCCTCTGTACGATTATTCAACGATATATCTTATTCTGAACTAAAAAAACCCTGTACTAGAAGGATCTCGCCAAACTTTTCCACAAATGTAGCCCCGGGCTATAACGGGCAAATAATGGCTACCACTATGCTCGTTGCTGAATACGAGCCTGTGTTGGACTTAGACAATACAGAGCGCAAAGTGCCAATTACCCCTACGGACAATCTACAGTGTACGGCACCGACGCCTGCCCAAAAATGTTACACCAAACAAGACACCCATTGTATGTCGCAGTCGAGTACAATCACTCCTCAATGTACGGCCCAATCCTCGCAAGTCGATAGCCAAACTAGCACTTATATTCAAGATGCCCAGGTTCCAATCGATGACTGTGATATGTCTGGTATGGTGACCCAATCAAGCCAAAACGATGAGCTACTGCCGTTGCTGGATATGTCTGAGTTAGATTCTGCGACTCTTGCGGAAAATAACCTTGAAAGTGCGGTCGATGAAGATCTGAAAGAGCTGCCACAACTTCTCGAATACGCGAGAGACCTGCCACGTGAAAAATTTGTCAATAGAATTGCTTAATTATGAACAATGTGAATCCAAACTGGACACTATCAGGAACCACCTTTTTAATTCCTTAAAGAAGCGAGACACTTTCCCTTACGGAACCGAGTGTGAGCTCAAACGACGGCTCAATATGCGCAACAGCGACCCGGCTCATGCTCAACGGAACTCAGTAGTCTGAAAGACGATATCTCAAGCATGCGTGCTGATATGCTTCTTATCAAACAGCGTCAAGCGGCTGACGAAAATCTTAAAGTATCGGAGAGATCTCGCCTCAACACCACCATAAGCACTCTTCAAGATGAGATAGCCACCGCCACAGAAACCCTACAGAACAGTGTCGGTTCACTTTCTGAAAGAATAACAAATCTTGAGCACTCTTCACAACAGCGAATAACACAGTGTAAAATATTTGTCTCCAATAACTCAAAAGCTATCTTAGATCTTCAAGTGTCACTTCTGAACGTAAAAACTTCGCTAGAAAATATGACAAATGCCTTTGATACAGCCCTTGCAAAACTAAACGGAAACGTTTCTGAAATTACATCTCCAAATGTACCACATATATCTCAAACACACACTCAACGTATGTGCACTGAAGAAGCAACTTTGTTTGGAAGTGAACCACCATTGATCCAAAAAGAAGACAAACAAGTACACAGCAGCACAGAAACCGTGTCTGCTGAAATTACACAAGACCATTGCGATACTCATATAATGGCGCCTAATAGTCACTCAAACTCTAACGTGCTGCCATTGTATTTGGCGAACCTTATAGAATTGGATGATAGCGAAACACAATCAGTGAATGTGATGAATACCCCACAGAATGTGATAAACAATGTGATAGAAATATGTGACACTACAGAGGATGATCTGTACTTTGGCAACTCGAAAATCCCCGTTGCACCGCGTAATGTTTTGCATAGGGATAGCGAAGGACGTGAACATAACCGTCGACGTCGCAACGTTAATTTCGCTATGATTCGTAAAGATATTGAAAATGCATCTAAACGCAAACGACAGAACCGATCCCAAAATTCAACGCATTCATAAGAAACTAACGTTGCGAATGATGATGGTTTCGTTCATTACGTCCGAAGACGTCCAAGACGTTACTTTATAGGCGGTCTTGCACCGACAGACATGGAGTCAACAATTGCTCAACAAGTTTCTGACCAAGGGCTTAAGGTGACAAATGTAAAAATATTCCGCAAACATAGAGACGGTCTTGTTAATGCCTTCGCATGTGTAAATGTTGAAGATGATGGTAACACAGATGCAATGACTGAAGATCCGCTTTTCTGGCCCAGAGGCATAACGTGCCGACCCTGGTTGACACGTTACGAGCTGAGACAGAAAAGGTATAGGTATCAGAAAGCAAAAGGTTCGTATAATGACAATAGGGACTCAAACAGTGGTCAAACACACGAACACGTATACGATGCTGAATACCACAACCCATACTCAGCACTAAACCAGGACAGCTGGAATGTTGACTAAACTATAAACCATACGAAACATTCATGGATAGTGACAATATACATAGTTTGGGTAACTCTTTTAACTTTGCTACTTGGAATGCAACTGGAATAATGTCAAGCTCCAGTTATTTAAACAGCTTTTTGTCAGAAAATAATATCGATTTCGCTGGTGTCAGCGAACACTGGTTATATAAACACGATCTCCACTTTTTAGACTGTATTAACAACCAATATTCGAGTTTTGCTATATCCGATCCCGACCTTGACCTTCCAAGCAATCGTCGAGTAGGTAAAGGTGGGATAGGTATAATGTGGAAAAAGCACCTGTCTCATATGGTAATACGGCTTGATGTTACAAGCCGGTACGTTATTGGCATTGAAATAACTGTTAATACAGACCTTGTCATTTATTTGTTTCAAGTGTATATGCCATGTAGCAATCACTCCGTGGAGAAATATAGGACTGCTATTCAAGAAATTGAGTCAGTGTTACTTACCTATAATGAAAAAGGCAAGCTTATCATTATGGGTGACTTTAACACCGAGTTACCATCAAGGTCTGATGATGCGAGTACATTTGCATTGGATACACGGGGTTCTCTTTTGACAAATACTTTGGCTTTCTTTGATATGGTTCCTGTTAACGGATTAACATTGTGTAGGGGTGCAGAATTTTCTAATGTCCCCTATAACAGTTCCAGAGAAACTCTCATTGATTTCATTATATGTGAAATGTCAGATATTTGTGATGTCACTTCCTGTAATATACTAGATGACCATGCTCTCAACGTATCTACTCACAGACCTGTGGTATGCAATATTAAATACCACTCTGAAATTCGACCATCTACAGTAAACACTAAATCTCACATCAACTAGCGAAACGTAAAACCAGTTTATCTTGAAAAATACAAACGTTTTATTAATGAAACAGACGATTTACTCTTTGCACCTGATACTCAAACAGTTTCAAAATATGAAATTGACAAGGCTTATGAATCAGTTGTAAAAGTTATTAACTCTGCAAATCAAGTATGTATCCCAAAGCCTAAATACAAACCATACATCAAACCATATTGGAACGAGTCACTCTCGAATCTCCACAAATCTATGACTGCTAAAAGAAAAATATGGCTAGACGAAAACCGCCCCCGCGGCACGCATCACACTTCATACGTTGAATATAAACATTCAAAAGCGACATTTAGGCGCCACCATAGACAGTGCGTCATAGAATATTTGAAATCTTTAGAAGCTGAGCTAGATAAAACAGCCGAAATCGACGCAAATGCATTTTGGAAAACTGTTAACGGACGCCGTAAAAAAACTAAAACAACACAAATACATGAAATGGTTTTTAATGAAAATAGATGCACAACTCCGGATAGTATCAATGCCGGATGGAAAGAGTATTTTGGCGACCTGTACTCCCCTACAACATCAGGCCCTTTTGATCAAGCATACTTAGATACTGCAAAAAATGAACTTGAGTCCCTGTCAAACCAAACAGTGTATCATGAATCAAATAAGATAAAATTAAAAGAAGAAAATATCCTAAAAGCTGTTAAAACATGTAAAAGAAACAAGGCGTGTGGTCCTGACAATATTTACTACGAAAACATACTATATGGCGGTCCACGTCTAATTACAGCCCTCTGTAAATTGTACCAATCAATGGCTAACGCTGGCTATACTCCAAAGAATATGAAAAAAGGTTCTATAACTGTTTTGTTCAAGGGTGGTCCAAACAGAAAAAAGAGTGATCCAAATAGTTACAGAGCTATATCTCTTTGTTCCACGGTCCTCAAATTATACGAAAAGGTTTTACTTTCTATAATTGATGAAAATAAACTTTTACAACTAAATCCACTCCAAGGAGGCTTTCAAAAAAACATAAGCTGTTTAATGACTGCCTTTCTTGCCCGTGAATGTATGTTTTACGCTAGGGAAAATAACTCAAAACTGTATGCATGCTATCTAGACGCAAAACAAGCGTTTGATTATGTAGATTTTCAGCTTTTACTCCTTAAACTATATAAACTAGGAGTTAGTAAAAACATCATCGATATAATACAAAACCTCCTTACAGATGTCTATAGCTGTGTTAGGTCAAACGGGCTAACCTCAGACTGGTTCCCTATTTGCAAGGGCGCCAGACAAGGCCAGGTTCTAAGTGCTTCCATGTATCTGATTTATATTAATGACCTTTTAAATGAATTAGATAACAGTAAATTTAGTTTCCATATAGATACCGTTGGATTTGGTTGCCCTACAGTGGCAGACGATTTATTACTACTGTCACTCACTCCACAAGGCCTCCAGTCCTTAATAAACATTTGCCATACGAATTCAATCAAAGAAAGGTACTTCTACAACCCAACGAAATGTAAGGTAGTTGTTTATAATGAAAACCAAAATGCATGCACGCATCTTCCTTGGAACCTAGGCAATAATGACTTGGAACAGACAAATAAATATGTCCATTTAGGCGTCCTTAACGACTCACATTTAGACCTCAATGAAGTCGTGAAAGATGCTTGTTCAAAACTTATTCGCACGTTTTTCAGTATCGGCGATTGTGGGTTCAGTAGCGACCGCCTTCATCCTCTGACACTAAATAGGATTTACAAGACAATAGTGTTATCAAAAGGTCTTTATGGATGTGAGTTGTGGAATGGTCTAAACGAAAGCCACGTTTTGAGCCTAGAGCGCACGCATAGAAAATGTGTTAAATTTATTCAGGGATTGCCGCAATTTGCGAGCACCGACATTGCACTTTCTTGTCTAGGGATTGAGAGTATCGAAACACTTATCGACAAACGAAAGTTGTTGTTTTTCGGACAATTCTGTAATCTTCAGGGACCATATAGAATTAAAGTAATGTTCATGAAACGTTTAACTTTGTTCATGAGTCAGCCCAGTGTCAGTCGCGGTTTTATGCCAGATATTTATCGTATCCTTGGCAAATATAAACTAGTGCCTAAACTGCAGCAGTTTTTGGACTCTGCAATTTTCCTTAGTCCATCGTCATGGAAATTAACAGTAAAACGGGCTATAAAAGATTACACAATTAATGAATTTAAATCTAAGTCTGAATCAAATACGTCCTTACTAGAATTCCAAAAGATCCACTGTGAATATATCCCGTGTACTCTATGGAAATTTAGTCAGATATATAGAGACCAGCTTGAGTACTGTCAGACAACAGTGAATGTGATGAGTAGATTCTTTTCGCGAAAGTTCACTTCTTATTGTCCAAACTGTTCTCTCGAGATCGATAATATGGCAGTTCACTTAGTCATGTTCTGCGGCAATAAAGAACACCTTAGGCATGACATGTGGAAAGCTCTACACTCATGTTTAGGAAACGTTCAGTTTTTGAAAATGGTTTCATTATCTATAGAAGAGCAAATGATGCAGCTATTTGCAGGCTTTCCTCTTTTAGATATCGAAGATTCAACCAGAGTAAACAGTTTGAAAATAAGCGTGAAATTCATCCATTTCTTATCCCAGAAAATACGATATGTGTTAAACTGAATGTGTGTACTGAACTATAATACCTATCATGACGATGATGATAATAACTGCATGCATAATCTGTCACATTTATCAATAACCTAGTGTCATTGTATTGTATTTATGTTCTATAAGTATACTTAGATACATTGATGATGGAGATAACGATGGTAATTATATGCATAATCAGTCTGTTATGATGATGATAATTATATGCATAATCAGTCTGTTATGATGATGATGATGATGATGATGAATGATGATGATGATGATTATAATGATGGCGATTATATACATGATCTGTCACAGTTATCAATAACAGAGCAAATTAATTATGTACTATACAAATGCAAGTATATTGAGACATGTTGATGATGACGATGATGACGGTGGCTATATGCATACTATGTCACAGCCATAAATAACATAACGTCATTGTATTGTATATTCAGTAGTTATATATGAATGATGATGATGATGATAATGATGATGATATACATAATCTGTCACAGTTATTAATATACGAGCCATTTTACTATGTACTAAGCGTGTAAAAGTATATTGAGACATATTGATGATGGTGATGATAATAGTGATTATTTGCATACTCTGTCACAGCTATAAACAGAATAGTGTCTGTATCAAAGTTATATTTTGTCATACTTTGTCATAATTGTATAATATTTGCATTCTTTCTTTTTTTCCAGGTATTGATATTGTATTGAATTGTTTATATGTTCTGTATTTGTATGTAACTGCTCTCCTTATGGAGGATAATAAAGATATCTATCTATCTATCTGTTTTAATGTTTGACACTTTACGTTTGGCCCTCATTATGCTGAATTATCACCCGCTTCTAAAATGTTTGTGAAATAACTGAAATAAGATTCGTTGCTTAATTTCGCTGAAGAAAAGCAGAAAATGAGAGTTAGTCAGGTTTAACCCTTACTAGGAGTTACTGTCTTCTGTAGGATCCGAACTGTTTGCAAATATTAAAGACGCTACACTCGGCAGGCTAAGGGATTATGCTATAAGAAGGTTGTGCGGCCGCCCAAAGCCATGTGATCCTTGCAGCTCCAGTCACCATCGGCTCCTTTTTGTGAAGACGTACATTGTACAGTGGGGAATGTATTATTATTTCCCAATAAACGCGTTTACGCTAAAACGTTTATTTCAATTGCAAACAGTTTGGAGTCAGATCAGAGGCTGGGTTACCCAGCGTCTGATCAGGCTCCAAACTGTTTGCCACTCAGATAAAAAGGAATTGTTAGAATTATGTAGAACTTGACATTTTCTACGTTTTAGTGCCTTGCGATTGCGTTTCGTTTGCGTTTAAACGGGGAAAAATAACGTATTTTCCACTGTCTGCAGCGAATGTCAAATTTACCTGCATTTATTAGGCTTTATGAATATGCTACTAAAACAGTTATTTCTTTCTCTCTTCCCTTTCCTCCCCCCCCTTAAAACTGTGTTAATTATTAGGTGTTTAGGACAGGTTACTGCTTACATAAAGGTGAAAGTAAGGCAGGAAGCTCCTTCTGTTTCCCATGTGTGTAACCGGCAACCGGCGAAATCAATTTTCCGTCCGAAATATATTTATTCTATTTGCTTACAAAGGATACAATAACAGGCTTAAATAGTCATTAAGGCAGGTGGTTGATCGCAACAGTACAACAGAGCTTGCTAAATTACTGCTCATCTGCAATTAGCTGCTACCTGTCTTAAAGCCATCCTGCATTTAGTTGCCACATTTTTAAAACGCCATTCAATAAAAACTGTTTAAAATGTTGTTTTTAAACCCCACCACCAATAAACTGCTTAAGAATCTCTCTAGTCCGGGTTTTTGTATGGTAACAGGATTCGATGTTCCGAGTTTTTAGTAAGTTTGTAAACGACCAAAATCTGTTACATTTACAATGGAGAAAACGTTTATACTTTCCCGTTTAAACGCAAACGAAACGCGAACGCAAAACACTTGAATGCATATACATGTAATGACAACTTTGTTATAAATATGTCTACATATTTTTATCTGAGTGACAAACAGTTTGGAGCCTAATCAGATGCCGGGTAACCCGGCGTCTAATCTTGCTCCAATTTGTTTGCAATTGAAATACTTGTTTTAGCGTAAACGCGTTTATTGGGAAAGAATAACATTTCTCCACAGTATAATTCGATTGCATGCAGTGTTTAAAAAAGACATTTTAAGATTCAGTATTGTCTTGATATTGCTTTTATTTGAAGCGTCTGGTATTTAAGACTAGTGGGCATTTAAATTAAGAAATATCCGTTTAAAAAAAATGTTTGCGTTAGAGTGACGTATTTTTAGTTTAGAATAATTAATAATTATTCTTTAATCCTTTCACTTCCATTATAAATGATTCCCACTATGACATAATACACCCTCAAAGTTATATCGTCTGCCAGTCTGATAATTATGTAGGCTAATCTACACAGGAATCATAGAAGACTAATGCGGACTCATAGATTTTGGGAATAGTTTTCAGGAGATTTATGATACCAGTATTTAGACTGATGTGAAATTGAAACCGTAAAATCGATTTACTTATAACCCTTTCACTCTCAATGACGCTTTAAAACGCGTTTGTAACTAGTTGGGGCCTGATCAGACGCAATTAGGACCCACACAGTTTGACTGTCGTATCGACATTTATAAGGTCATACAACATTAAATATATTTTTGAAATGTGTATTGCAGAAAAAACAACATTGAAGCAGACGATAATAAAGCGATGAAGGGGTAAAATTCTCCCGAATAATTTGATCATGAAAGGGTTAAAAGTGGAACTTTACTATATATATAGAGCCAAAATGGCATACGCGTGTATGCAAAGTTGAAACATCATAAAGGCGGTTTTTGCTGTTGGATAATCGGTTGTACCGTGTTTCTTTATCAGAAATAATTTTTTGGCGACACTTAAGTAGAAAATAGACTCGAATATTGCACATCGTATTTTTCCGAACAGAACCAGACAATTCACAATCAGGTTCTGTAAACATAACTCAAACACGCCAAACAAATAGATGCTTGTCGAATGCAGAACGGTTTCGGTTGGAAATAAGCCACAATGAACTTTTTTCGAATGATTTATTTCATATATTGAACACCTTTTATTGTGCGCAATATAGGAGCAAATAGGCTGTGGAAAATAACCAAGGAAACAAAATATCAATCCAGGTAAGGACCAGCGCGATCCGCAATGGTGCACCGCGGTCCGTGACGATATCACCACGATCCGCGGTGATAACGATCGCGTCCGGCGGCGAGAACCCCGGTGAGACTGCATCACGGACCCATCACTATCCGCGATGGACTGCGGAATACCTCAAATATCATGACGGACAAATACGCCCGTCCGCGGTCGCTGAAATTGCGACGGACCGCGGATTCTTTAAACATTGCGAGACTTGTACTGTATAAGCATTGTAGTCAGTAGTGTTGACACAAGATGAAATTGTAAAATCTACATAGCCCATTTAAAGAGGCTCGCAACCAGATTTAGCATTAAAATGGTAATTTGTAAATAATATGTCAAATGATTATATAAATGGGTAAGATTTAGTTTAGGATAATAAATTCTGTTAAAAAATGCATTTCCAAAAAAAAAAAAAGAAGAAGCTCTGGTGGGATTCGAACCCGTGACCCTCCATTGCGGAGACAAACAAGAAAAATGAGGACACGCCTTTACCGCCTCGACCACGGACGCTCTCTATATATATGGTAGCGAATTAACGTACTTCACTGGTAGCGATTAATACTACATTATTCGGCTCCGGTTTATGTCAGAGCCTGTGTAGAGAAGCAACAACAACAACAAAACCGTCAGCTGACGCTATTGAAAAACGATGGAATATATCTAAAAAAACTAAGATTCGGTGACGATTCTTGGGACTTTTTTTGGACTGATCATATTTTTTTAATGTCAGAAGCCAAATAATGCCACAGATTTGCTTTTATTTGAGTATTTTATTTTATTTTGACAAGTACACCATCCGGTTGCGAGTCCCTTTAAAATATTCCAAGTCCAAATTAGGTCATGGTCAAAATCAAGGTTGGGTGATGGATTGGGAATGGTCCAAGGCAACAACTATATAAGTATTTAAGCAATTGAGTAAGTGGTATTGGTGCTAGATGAAATGGTAAAATCTTGTTAACCTGTTACTGACGAAAGGACAGATGGACAGGACAATCACTATATGCCTCAGCATCTACAGATGTCGGGGACATTATAAAACAGTAATACATTTTGTTTCAATTTACCTGGGTTTCTTCTTGTATCATCACCATCTACTATAATATCTGAAACATAAAAGGGACTTTAACGGCTACCCTTACCTTTACTCCATATTGTTTCTTCGTTTTCAAGACAGGTGACTACTCAAAGCACGTTGAAAGTACAGCAGAATGCACCTTATGGTGCATTCTGCTTTACTTTCAGCCTGCTTTAGGCCGCCATCTGCTAGGATATATTAAATTGTTCTTATGTTTCCCACGTTTTTTTTTAAAGTATTAGATGGAATTATTTTCTACAGTGGAGGAATTATTTAAATGAGTAAAAAGGCATATCTATGGAGTAGAGACAGGGTTACAGATAAGGCGTGTACTGGGGTATTTACCCAATTTAACCCTTTCCCTTATAGAAGCGCCTTTTAGCACATTCATTTTATTCATCCGCTGAAGAAAAAAGTTCTAATATATACCATAATGAATATGTGTCATATTTAATACTTTCTTTATTCTAGCAGGTGGAAGCTTAAGCAGGCTGAAAGTAAAGCAGAATGTGCCATAAGGCGCATTCTGCTTTACTTTCAACCTGCTTTAAGTAGTCATATTTTTTCAAAACTAGAAACGGATATGGGGTAAAGGGTTAAACTGCGGGGAAAAAAATGTTTTTACAGCAAAGAGAAACATAAAGCAAAGAAATTAAGCAAAAAGCAAAGAAATTTTTGAATACCTGACCAGAATATGAAAAACAACCGATTAAGAAAATTGCCAATACCCATTAAAAATGGCAAATACCCAATTCTGTAAAATATCAAAGAGTAAATGCCTAGTCGCATCAAAACCTTATCTGTAACACTGAAAGGTTTAAGGTAATATTCATCAAAATTGTCAGCCTTTTAATGTGTAAAAATGAGTATCTATCGAGTATTGGGCTAGCATTATCAAAGAATTTAAATCAGGGCTCCCGATAAAAGGGAAACAAAGCATTTTCTAGACAATTACAATGAGTTGTAACACCATACGATTTTGCACGGACACAAAGCTTTTAATTTTGGAAATAGTCCCTTTATCTGGAGCCACAGGTACCAGGCACAATTGAGTTTCAAAACATTTGTGACAAAAGCTATATTAGACTATATAGGGGTACAACTGTTTTTCCATTTACTCTTGCCCAATCTCAACAAAACTTGTTGTATCTGACTGATTGGGGTCGTGGACTGTATAAGAGTGGTTTACTGCATACATATGAGTTATCTAATTACCTCCCTTTAACCCCTTCACTGCCGTGACGTCATCAAGTTATAAAAAATTGTTGTCTGCTTTTATTTCTTAAATTTTAATTTTTGCTATTTTTACTGAAGAAATATTGAAATGAGTCTCAAACAGTTTGGATCCTGATTAGACGCCGCATAATGCGGCGTCTGATCAGGATCCAAACTGTTTGCAAAAAACTATTATGCTCGGGGTTAGGCAGTGAAGGGGTTAATACATAAATGTTGACAGAGAAACCAAGCAATGAATAGACACACACATAGGGAGGCATCGTCAATATACACTCCCCTTTTTTAGGTGGGAATTTTCATCAATACTCACCAACAGGACTATATCTTCTTCTCCATTGATTGATCTGTCTCCTCCTTATACAACCCCACACTATTAGCAGCAATATTAGTAACCCTGTAAAAGAAAGTAAAAACAAGTATGTTGAAAAGAACAATTACTAAGTGCATCTTCCTTGAGGTCAATCTTCATTTTAGGTTTATCTACAGAAATGAAATACATGTACCCTATAGGTATTTACCTATTTCTTTAATCCCGGGCAGTGTATCGCAATACGTATTGTATCGTGACAGCCGTATCGTGATAAGTATCGTATCATGAGGTGAGCTTATCGTGGCACCCTTATGGAAAAGGGTAATCTGTGTGTTTTCTAAGGTGGACAAGTTATATGCTTGTTTTTTTTTATATAGTTGGGACACTGCTTAGTTGAGCTTCAGTTTATGCTTTGTGATACAATAACATTCCAATATCAGACAAGAAGATTTACCTAAACAACGTCTAAGGTGTATAGTATGTGGTGGTGGGGGAGATAATTGCATGATTTAATATGAAAATCCATCATAATGGAATATTGTAATACTCAAACATTTTACAAAATGTTACAAAATAAAATGTCAAAATGACAAACAGTGTAGACCCTGATCAGAGGGCTCCTTAAGGAGCCCTCTGATCAGGGTATACACTGTTTGCATAGGACAAGTGTACTCCTCACAGGTACACATTTTGCAAATTTTCGTATGTGTGAAAAACAACTTACCAAATGTTGCACAAACTGCTATAGTGACTTTGATGAGAGTGTCAGAATTATCACCTGAAACAGTGATGCAAGTGTTCAACTCAACATTCTACTCTGTTCATCAAATCAAAATTACCAAAACATGAACAGCAGAAAGTTGCTTTGGCATCTCAACTGGATCAAAAGTCTTTAGCTGGCTAAAGAATTAACATGTGTTTTTTCACATCCTTTCAGACATTTAGGTATTTGAAAAACATAGGAAAATGTTTGAACCTTTCCCCTATAAATATGTCTTTTTACACCTTTGATTTATTTCTCCACTGAAGAGAATAATTCCAATTTAAACAGTCTTGAATACATGACTTTACCATAAGACAGTTAATCTAAATCCTTATACAGTAGAACCTCTCTGAAGCAAGGAGAAAGTAAAACAGAGAGCTCCATTAGGAACTTATTGCTATTATTCATCTTGTTTTAAGCTGCCACCTGCCTCAAAGCCATCAAATAGACTTGCTTCTAGTGGCCTAGAGGTGTTCTACTATACAGGCTGCTTAACCATTTAGATGCCACTACTTCACATTTACATTACCAGGGTTCCAACAAATTTTGGAAACCAAAATTCCTTTACCAATTTCATTTGTTCCATTGACCTCACAAAATGCAAATAATAATTACATCTTAACAAATAACATGCAATTTCTCTTCACACATTACATACGTGGCCAACATTTTGATTACCAGCAGCAAGTATTACTGACAATTTTACAGTCACAATCTTCCAATACACCTACATTTGTACATGTATTAAGAAAATTTCAAAATCATAACAGGGCTTTAGATAAGGGGGGTATTTCAAAAACTAAAACCTTTATTTCTGCTTTAAACTCTATAATGTCACTACTCATTTGAATAGTCTCAAAGAGACGATTCTAATGAGTAGTAACACCATAGGATTTGGTGCTAAAACGATTGAGAAAAGTTTGGATTTGTTCAGTTTACTTCCCATTATCTGGAGCCCTATCTTAAATGTATTGAAAAACGAGAGTTGTCAGAGAGACAACAAAGCTCGCCTTCGGCACATTTAGAAACTTAAAAGCAGACTCGGAGGTCAAGGTCACAGAGGTCAACTTTTTCGTGTGCATGGAAAGGTTTTGTCCATATACATAAGCAAACCATATATGAAAGTAATACTGCAAGGGACATAGGAACTATAAGTATTTTTCAAAACTAAACATGGGCCCTAAATTCAAGGTCAAGGTCACTGGGGTCAAACTTTTTAAATGCATAGAAAAGCCTTGCCCATATAAATATGCATACCGAATATGAAAGAAATATCTTCATGAACATAGGAGTTATAGGCATTTTGAGAAACCTATACAAAGATTTTGAAACCTAAACGCAGGCCCTAAGTTCAAGGTCAAGGTCACTGGGATCAAATTTTTATGTACATGGAAAGGTCTTGTCCATATACACACACATACCAAATATGAAAGCAGTATCTCAATGTACATAGGAGTTATAAGCATTTTTCGAAACCTAAACGCAGATTTCAAAACCTAAACGCGGACCCTAAGTTCAAGGTTAATGTCACTTGACTGAAATTTCTTGTATGCATGCACAGGTATTGTCCATATACATACGCATGCCAAATATTAAAGGAATATCTAAATGAACATAGGAGTTATAGACATTTTTCAAAACCTAAACGCAGATTTCGAAACCTAAACACTGGACCTAAGTTCAAGGTCAAGGTCACTTGACTGAAATTTCTTGTATGCATGGAAAGGTCTTGTCCATATACATAAGCATGCCAAATATTAAAGGAATATCTCAATGAACATAGGAGTTAATGGCATTTTTCAAAACCTAAACACAGATTTTGAAACCTAAACCTAAACGTTCAAGGTCACAGGGGTCAAACTTTTTGTGTGCATGGTAAGGTCTTGTCAATATACACACAGATACCAAATATGAAAGCAATATCTCAATGATCATAGGAGTTATAAGCATTTTCTCAAAACCTAAGCGCAAATTTCAAAACCTAAACGCGGGCTCTAAGTTCAAGGTCAAGGTCACTTGGCTGAAACTGACTGAAATTTCTTGTATGCATGCACAGGTATTGTCCATATACATATGCATGCCAAATATTAAAGGAATATCTCAATGAACATAGGAGTTAATGGCATTTTTTCAAAACCTAAACACAGATTTTGAAACCTAAAGGCTGGACCTAAGGTCAAGGTCAAGGTCACAGGGGTCAAATTGTTTGTGTGCATGGAAAGGTCTTGTCCATATACACACACATACCAAACATGAAAGCAATATCTCAATGGACATATGAGTTATAAGCATTTACTTGAAATTGCTAACACGAACGGACAAGGACACAGGAACAGGAACGCCGACGCCAAGGTGACAACATTAGCTCTTGGACACAGTCCGGCGAGCTAATTAATAGTTGACTTTGAGGCCTCCAATCATAAAATTCCCTGAATTTTGGTTTAAACAATATTTTATTCACATAATGAAATGGATTGGACAACAGGCATTGCCTATGTAAGTCCTCTCCAATTTTCCTTAACCAATTTCAAAATTCGCCTACTTTTCTCTGACCTTGATTTTTTTTCATTTTTCCTGACTTTTCCCTGACTTGATGAGAACCCTGAATTCACACATAAATATTCTAGTCAGTGCTGACTACAGATGGCAGCTACATGCAAGGTAAAGCAGACAGCCACTATAGAATCCCTCTTTACTTTCATTTTTCTTTAAGCCATCACTTTAATTACACATTCAGGTATAAGTGCAATGTTGAATATTTTATAATAAAACCTATTACAGTGCACATCTGAAATATGTATGTGCTGCTTGCATTTGCACATTCATAAAATGTCCTTTTTAAGGATGGTCTGTGGGATACTGTGATCAATATTTTATGATAGCAAACTTTTTCATTTTTCCTTTCTGTCACGAAAGTGCCTTAGAGCACATCTATTCCTCTCGACATAATATTTATACTCATATGTTTTGAATACAGCTGCCAACTTAAATCAAGATAAAAGTAAAGTACAAAGCTCCTAAAGGAGCTTTCTGATTTACATTCAATTTGCTTTAAGCAGTATCCTGCCCTAAACAAATGATTTGCACTTTTGTTTAGTGTCCTACATAGACAATAGTGCAAATCAGTTTAAAAATGACATGAGAACCTAAAATTTTAACTGTATATGTGGGTTTTTCATAGTTGACTATAGAGGAACGACTAATGCAGGTACAGCGTATACACTTACTTCCTGTAATATCTGCTGTCTTGATAGTAGTGCTTTTGAAGATGGTGTACGTGTTTGGAGCTAATGTCGTTGTCTGGTGTGTCTTTATGATTGGAGCACTAACATTTGGTAACACATGTACTGGAGGTGACAACGTTGACTCTGGCTTTGGGGTTATGGGTGGAGCAGGGGTGCTAATGAAAGAAAACAAATACAGAAGATCTTCGACATCTCGAACTCGTTTAAATCGAACATACCCTTATTTTAAAGTTAAAACGTGGCTAAGCCACGTTTTAACTTTGAAATATAGGTCTGTCCACTAAATCGAGCATGAAATAGTGCAGTTCATGTGTCAAACTATCGGATAGTTCGAGTTAACCGAGTTCGAGATATCGAAGTTTGACTGTACACAGAATTCCAGATAAAATAATGAATTCAATATAATATCAATCTGGTATTACCCTTTTCTCCATAGATATGCCTTTTACGTATTTAATTCATTCCTCCATTGAAGAAAAAAGTTTCACTTTATACAGTCATGAATATGTACCATAAATATAATTTCTATATCTTAGCAGATGGTAGCTTAAAACAGGATAAATGGAAGTTAACCATTTCCCTCATAGAAGCGCCTTTTAGCACATTTGATTTATTCCTCCACTGTAGAAATTTAAAATAGTTCCAATTTATACAGTCTTGAAAATGAACCATAAGAAAAAAAATCTAAATCCTAGCAGATGATAGCTTAAAGCAGGCTGAAAGTAAAGCAGAATGTGACTTAAGGCACATTCTGCTTTACTTTTAGCCTGTTTAAGGGGTCACATGTCATCAAAACTAAAAACAGGCTATGTGGTAATGGAATTTAAGTACACATAGTTTTTGTAATTGGGTTTGTTTTGTTGTTTTTTTTTGTGTTTGTTTTGTTTTGTTATTAGTTTTAACATTAGTTTCTGTAATTGTTTATCAATATAACCAAATGCCATGGCAATAACTTCCATCTATGATTCATGGCAATATGTCTTCGATTCAACACATTCACGTTTTATCCTTATAAATATCTTTTCAAGCAATAAACTAGTAATTAATTCATTAATTCTTTGACACTTTGAGATTGAATGGAAAATCTTGTTCTTACATATTTCTATATCAATATAGCTAACATGTATTTCCTATAGTTCTATTCTAAACTGGTACATGTACCACAATACATTTTTTGTAGCAACATATATATGAAGGTGTTAATAACATGGTAAAGTAAAACATCTCTATAATGACAACAGAATTATGTTAGTTTTAAATAGGCTTTTATGATAGGTAGCAACTTAAAGCAAGGTGACAGTAGAACAGAAAGCTCCTTTAGGAGCTTTCTGTTCTACTGTCACCTTGCTTTAACCCATTACCCCATAGCCTGATTCTAGTTTTGAAAATAGGTGACCGCTTAAAGCAGGTTGAAAGTAAAGCACATTTTGCTTTACTTTCAGTCTGCTTTAAGCTTCAATCTACTAGAATATAGAAAATAGTTCTTGCCACACATAATCATAACTGTATAAATTGGCAATATTTTCATCCGTGGAGGAATAGATTAGAGGTGTAAAAAGGCGTATTTATGGGGTAATGTGTTAAGCTGCCACCTGACACAATTAATTAGCCTTCCATTTAGTGGTTGTAATAGAGATGTTTTACTGTATGTATCAAATTGATCATCAGAGCTCCAGATAAGGGGAGTATTTCAAACACTAAAATCTTTATTTCTGCTTTAAACCCTATAGTGTCACTACTCATTAGAATTGTCTCAAAGAGACGATTCTAATGAGTAGTAACATCATAGTATTTTGTATTAAAATAAGTGAGAAAATGTTTGATTTGTTCAGTTTACTCCTTATCTGGAGCCCTGTGATCATTATATTGTTGCAGCCCTACTGTTAATTGTCACCTATTCTTCCTTACATGTTGGTCATTCAAGAGGTTTTATACTTTGTAATCAATGTCTCACCAAGATGTACACTATATATTTGCTGAGGATTATAGTAAGAAAACAACATACTGTCAACAACTTTCTGCTATCAGTGCAGACCAGGATCAGCTAGATTCGATACGAGTCTTCACAGTCTGCAATCAGAGCTACAGATAAGAGGAGTTCTTAAAAAACTAAAATCTTTATTTCTGACTTAAACCCTATAGTGTCACTACTCATTAGAATCGTCTCTTTGTGACGATTCTAATGAGTAATTACACCATAGGATTTGGTGCTAAAATGAGTGAGAAAACGTTTGATTTGTTGAAATAACTCCCTCTTATCTGGACCCTGGTTTGCAATGTCTTTGGGAATGTGCAATGAAATTCAAATGCCTATCAATAAACTGCTAGTGTAAATTGACTTACATTTCTTGAATGCATTCATCTGAGTATTGACTGGAACGACTGTATCCGGTGGGGCACTTTGGAACACATTTGTAACCTGTAAAATATTATAGTTTATATACTAAGACGAAAAAGAAACGCAGGGTAACCTTTCAAGGTAGTTTTAAATGGTATCATTTAATTGAATATTCAGTTCGATTATTTTATGTTGACAACTTATAATTATTGAACATATTGACAAAGAACATGTCTCCACTACATCAGTGGAAAGTTGTTGGGCGAATGCGCCGCTAACCACCGCTACGGCGTGCGCAACGCTGAGCGGCAAACCAACGTAAAGACGTCAGGCTCGCAGACTGTTGACGCGTAACCAGTTCCGTAAAGTGTCGGCATGGATATGTTGACTATGATTGCTTAACGTGTTATTAGTGGTTTAACTGGCAGTACGGTGGCGATTGCGCAGGTGAGCTCGGTAGATAGTCCTGTCCTAACGTGACGTCCCACTTGCACCCGGTCTGAAAGGCTTTCAGTCTCTTGCATGCGTCTAACAAGACGTTCTATAGTCGAGAAATGCACATTGAACTGAGCAACAGCCTGTGGTTAGCCTCGACGCACCAATAGTGGTGCAATAGCTTGCCCCCTCTGAACTTTGATTAAGCGTACCATACTTCGAAGATGTTGAAATTAGTAAATCAATGTGTCAACTTCAAACGTACACCATTGACTGATTTTGACAATTGAATATCGGGTATTTTGCATTTTCACACCTTCCCCATGTACGGTGAACTTTTAACGAGATTGCGTAATTTCATCCTCAGGAAATTGTGGACATTAGCCAAGAGTTTCAATCTACTGATTTTCATAAATTTAGGCCAAGTAATAAAAAAAATATTGAACATTTTATATACCCTGCGTTTCTTTTTCGTCTTAGTATGTATCCATTAACCCTTTACCTCATAGCCTGTTTCTAGTTTTGAAAATAGGTGACTACTTAAAGCAGGTTGAAAGTAAAGTAGAATGCGCCTTAAGGCGCATTCTGCTTTACTTTCAGCCTGATTTAAGCTACCACCTGCTAGAATAAAGAATTAACTTGCGTATTATATAGATTCATTACTTTATGAATTTGAACTATTTTCTTCAGCGGAGGAATACAATGAATGCGCTAAAAGGCGCTTCTATGGGGGAAAGGGTTAACCTGCCCTTTGAAGTACTCCCTTTTTAGATGCCAAAAAGATTCCTTGCCATCTTTTAAACATTTTGTAGAGCTGTCCAGGATGTTTGAGTAAAGCAATAATTTCTGAACACATAAACAAGAGGCAGCCAGAGATCCAGACTAACTGGGCATGGTAAGTACAGTGCCTACTTACTTATATCTACACCAAACCATATGTTGTGGCCACTTTTATTAGAATTATCTCAAATGAGTAGTCACAACATAGGTTTTTGTGGAGTTATGGGAAATGTTTATTTAACCCAGACCTTATCTGGAGATCTGGGTTTAAGTTTATAAAGCTTTTGAGTTGAGTCTGAGATGGTTCTCAAGCATCTGACCAATCAAATGCTTCGTTACATTGTGGCCTTGGTAGAATCTCACCTATAATACGCACATCCATGTCAGGAAATGGGCATTGAGCAGGAACACATGACAGTCCTCTCTCGTATGAACATGCTGGTTCGGTTTCCATGTAAGATCTGTCAATTCTATACCCACCCCTAACATCACATCGACACCTTACATTTTTGGTATACAAGTCCTCATCCTCCCGAAGATCACATTTAAACATGTTAAAATTAGGGCTGCAGTCATCTTTTTCCTCTTCACAGTGGGAATATTGGGTTGACATTGTTCTAGGATAGGGGTTGTAATAGTGACTGTCATAACAAAAATGGCACTTAACGCTAGCACCATCAGGGCCAGTAAATATCCAAGGTTCTTTCCCTGTATAAACAAGAAAACTAAATTGTCACAATATACACCTGTCATACAGGGTGAAAGGCTCTTTGGCCCATTACCCCATAAATACACTTGTTTCTATGCCTTTAATTTATTCCTCCACAGAAGAACATAATATGGTGCAATAGCTTGAATATGTACCATAAGATTATAGTTTCTATATCTTAGCAAATTGTAGCATAAAGCAGGCTGAAAGTAAAGCAGAATGCACCTTAAGGTGCATTCTGCTTTACTTTCAACCTGCTTTAAGTGGTCATCTGTCTTCAAAACTAGAAACTGGCTATGGGGTAATGAAATAATTTGTAAAGATTGTGATGTCATCAATTAATTAGAATCATTTAAAATACAAGAATCAGTAATACATGTACTACCATTGCTCCCCGAGCGACCTTGACCATGGGTGTACATGCAGTAATACAGTTATTACATTCAAATTTGAGCTAGATTTCTTCAAGACAAATATTGTCATCAAGTTTCATGAAGATCGGATGAATTTTGTAGCCTCGAGAACCAGTTGAGGATAATGGACAGATAACAGATATCCAGCAATCCTAAAAGCTCACCTTGGCACAGATGCGCTAAAAAATTCCAGGTGATAAGTTATCCTCAACATAACCTTGACCATAGAAACACCTTGAGTAAGATACAGTAAAACTGTATTAGGTTATTTTTTTTGGTGATTAGATTGAAAGCTAAAATCATCAAATATAATTATTTTAGTAGATCTAGTTGTAATTTACTGTAAACAGAATACATGTACATTGAATAGATATTATATTATCAAGGTCCCTCCATTGACTCAAAAGATACAGAAAATGAAAGAATTTCTATTGTTGACCTTTGAACTCTTGGCCTGACCAGTGTCTTATATCCTTGGGTGACTGTGACCAGATTTTTCAGCGAAAAAAAAAAAGAACTCTTTTTTTCTGGAAATATACACACCTATTCCACATTCTTTGGGACTGGCACATGCTTCTTTAAATTTTTTAGTGATAGCGTCTCTTCCACAATGGTATTCTTTATCATCTCTACAGTCTAACACATCTTGCCTTTCCTTGTAGCAGAAATCATCAAACTGGTGACACTGATTGTGCTCCTCCACATCAAGACATTTTGCAGCATGAATGTTTGATATCTGGAAAATAAAAAGAACTCTATTCTTTCTTCTACACTTAGTTCCATTAAGGTATTTGGACACCTTTGCCCACTCCCCCCATATACGGTACACATAAGTAATTTCCCTGAGTATTGGGACCAACATGCCTGGGCAAGCAGTGTATACCCTGATCAGACTGCTCCTGAAGGGGCAGTCTGATCAGGTTCTACACTATTTGCCATTCAGATTGCACTTTTTGGACGAATTACTGTGTGATAAATATTACAAAAGTTATACAGGTCGGCCCAATTTTTAGGAATTTTACAGTACATAAATATACATGTATCTTCAATATCTATTTGATGCTTGATTCATATGTCAGCATAATACATTACAAGAGTTGTCAGAGAGACAACAAAGCTCGCCATTGGCACATTTAGAAACTTAAAAGCACACTCAAGGTCACCGAGGTCAAGCTTTTTGCCTGCATAGAAAGGTCTTGTCAATATACACATGAAAATTAAATATGAAGTTACACCTCAAGGGACATAGGAAATATAAGCGTTTTTCGAAACCCAAACACTGATTTCTAATCCTTAAACTCTGGATCTAAGTTCAAGGTCAAGGTCACAGGGGTCCAAATTTTTCTGTGCATGGAAAGGTCTTGTCCATATACACACCATACCAACTATGAAAGCAATACCTCAAGGGAAATAGAAGTTATAGACATTTTTCAATACCTAAACACAGATTTCGAAACCTAAAAGCGAGCCCTAAGTTCAAGGTCAAGGTCACAGGGGTCCAAATTTTTCTGTGCATGGAAAGGTCTTGTCCATATACACACACATACCAACTATGAAAGTAATACCTCAAGAGACATAGAAGTTATAGGCATTTTTCAAAACCTAAACACAGATTTCGAAACCTAAACGCGGACCCTAAGATCAAGGTCAAAGTCACAGGGGTCCAAATTTTTCTGTGCATGGAACGGTCTTGTCCATACACACACACATATCAACTATGAATGTAAAACCTCAAGAGACATTGAAGTTATAGGCATTTTTCGAAACCTAAACCCAGATTTCGAAACCTAAACGTGGGGCCTAAGTTCAAGGTCAAGGTCACAGGGGTCCAAATTTTTCTGTGCATGGAAAGGTCTTGTCCATATACACACACATACCAACTATGAAAGCAATACCTCAAGGGACATAGAAGTTATAGGCATTTTTCGAAACCTAAACACAGATTTCGAAACTTAAACGTGGGCCCTAAGTTCAAGGTCAAGGTCACAGGGGTCCAAATTTGTCTGTGCATGGAAAGGTCTTGTCCATATACACACACATACCAACTATGAATGCAATACCTCAAGAGACATAGAAGTTATAGGTATTTTTCGAAACCTAAACCCAGATTTCGAAACCTAAACGCGGGCCCTAAGTTCAAGGTCAAGGTCACAGGGGTCCAATTTTTTCTGTGCATGGAAAGGTCTTGTCCATATACACACATACCAACTATGAAAGCAATACCTCAAGGGACATAGAAGTTATAGGCATTTTTCAAAACCTAAACACAAATTTCGAAACCTAAACGCGGACCCTAAGTTCAAGGTCAAGGTCACAAGGGTCCAAATTTTTCTGTGCATGGAAAGGTCTTGTCCATATACACACACATACCAACTATGAAAGCAATACCTCAAGGGACATAGAAGTTATAGACATTTTCTTAAAACTGTTTACGCCGTTCACGACGACGCCGACTACACCGGGGGTTTTGCAATAGCTCGTCATGTACTTCGTACAGGCGAGCTAAAAATGTGTGTTTATGCCTCTATTATATTCCTCCACTGAAGAAAATAGTTATAACAACACTGTGCGTTCAATAAACGCTTATGCCCCCGGTGGCATCCTTGACAGTATATTTTGATTTTTTTCTAAGACCAAATTAGGTCAAAGTCAACCTGAGCTTGGGTAATATGGGTCAGTTGGTAATGGTCAAAGGCAATAACTGTATAAGTATTGAAGCATTGTAGTAAGTAGTGTTGATGCTAGACGAAAGGGTAAAATCTAGTTAACCCAAGAAATAGCCTATTCAAAATATTCTAAGTCCAAATTAGGTCACGGTCAAGATCAAAATCAAGGTTGGGTGATATTGGTGGATAGGGATGCAACAACTGTATAAGTTTCCAAGCATTGGAGTAAGCGGTGTTGATGCTAGACGAAACGGTAAGAATCTAGTTAACCAAGAAATAGCCCATTCAAAATATTCTAAGTCCAAATACAGTCAAGGTTAAGGTCAAAATCAAGGTTGGGTATTATTGGTGGCTAGGGAATGGTCCAAGGCAACAACTGTATAAGTATCCAAGCATTTGAATAAGCAGTGTTGATGCTAGACAAAACGGTAAAATCTACTTAACCTGGTGACGGACAGGACGATTACTATATGCTCCCGCATCTGTCGATGCCAGGGGGCATAAAAATGTATCATATGAAATATTTTTAATATCTAAGCAGGTTGTAGCTTAAGGATGTCGGCCTGTCTTTTTGAGCATTATGAAATTTCCGAAATATTTTACGAACTCATTTTCCGAAAAATGTTAAGAACTCATTTTTGGTGAAAGCATACAATCATAAAATACTATTTCCCGGGAAAAAATTGGATTTTCGTTCAGGACGGGACTTTTTAAGTTTTATGTCCTATTCGTAGTTTACAGCATACACCGTTTTCATAGGTTAGGTTGCATTTTGTTACATCCGATTTCATTTCAATTTCTAAGAATATAAGCATGAAATTTTCATGGTAGTACAGTTTTAGTATAAATTATAGATAATTCAATAGATCAAATGATATTTTTTTGAAAAAAAATATTTTTGGTAAAAATACACCAAAAAGTGAAAAAATGAGAAAAAATGGATTTTTTTAATAAAATGATCTATATCTTTTTTTAACGTTCTGGGACCCTGTGTTTTTATTTGCTATTTCACTAAAACTTTATGTTTGCAAGGCTAAAATCAACAAATAAAAAATTTGGTATTTAGTTTGCTACAATTTGTAGGGCAAGTTTCACTGTGCCTTTTTCTCCCATTATAACAAAGTGGGTGGGGTAAACTTTACTCCTTTCCGGTGAAATCAAACATTTTTATTGTGGATCTTGAAAAAACTTTATTTTCAGGGTTTATTCTTACTATGGTAATATAAATTAGGATACATTTTGTACAAATAGATTGTTTAAATAAAGTTTTAAAACCCGTAGTACAAAAAAGTAGGAGTTAGGTAGCCTTGAAAAATCTCAAATTGTGAAAAAGAATGGTTCGGTACCCCCACTTTTTTCACCAGTTTTGTCATAGAAACTAATTTTACTGTCTGTATGCAAAGTTTGAAGAATTTAATAATTACTTTCCAAAGGTGCACCTACCCCCTGAAAGCGACTCGCAACCAGATGATGCATTAAAAAGTAGTAATTTGTAAATATGTGTCAAACGCTTATATAAATGGTAAAGAATTAGTTTAGGATAAGAAATTCTGTTTAAAAAAAATGTATTTCAATAAAAAAAAATATTGGTCTCTGGTGGGATTCGAACCCGGGGCCCGGCATTGGCGGACAGAAGGCAAACTAGGGGAAACCGCTTAGACCAATGGACCACGGAACTATCCGTTTATCTCGGATCGATTTAACGTATTTCAATGTGTAGCGGTCGAAAGTGCATACAACTTCGTAATTCGGCTCGTGTTTATGTCTGAGCCCGTGTAGAGAAGCAACAACAACAACTATATCGTCTACTAGTCGGTATAGAAAAACGATGGAAAATATCTAAAAATCTAAGATTCAGTGACGATTCTTGAGACTTTTTTTGGACTGATCATATTTTTTTAATGTCAGAAGCCAAATAATGCCACAAATTTGCTTTTATTTGAGTATTTTATTTTATTTTGACAAGTACACCATCCGGTTGCGAGTCCCTTTAAAGGAAGCTGAAAGCAAAGCAGAATGTGCCTTAAGGTGCATTCCGATTTACTTTCAACCTGCTTTAAGCGATCACCTATCTTCAAAACTAGAAACAAGCTATAAGACAACAGGTTAAAGCATGATGAAAGTAATTTGAATGTTCTAGGCTTGTTTTGCTTTACTTTCATAGATCTGGCTTGATTGAAGCTGCCACAGTTAGATGTTAAACTGATTTGTCCAAGTGATGGCTAGATGGAGAAAAGGGTTAAATCAGAATTTCAGAATGGCTTCTATTATACGCTATCAGACTCATACTGTAACGTTAGGAACTTTCTGCATTACTTTTGTTCTGCATTAACCCACTAACCCAAAAATATGCATTAGATTACCCCTCCACTGAAGAAAATAGCTCCCATTTATACAGTTATGACTATGTATTGTAAGAAATATTTTCTCTATTGTAGCAGATGGTAGCTTAAAGCAGGCTGAAAGTAAAGCAGAATGCGCATTAAGGTGCATTCTGCTTTACTTTCAACCCGCTTTAAGTGGTCACCTGTCTTCAAAACTAGAGACAGGCTATGGGGTAAAGAGTTAATCATATATCATATTGACAAAGTGTAAAGCCTGCAAATACAAACACTCTCAAAGTGTGGATTTCAGTATTTAAAACTTATATATAACCTGTCATATACATGGTATAAATTTATGCTATAAATATAATAAAGATTTAGAAGTCATTTAACAGATAACGCCTGAGTACATCGGCTTGTCAAGACCCCAACATGGCTGCCTAGGGTGCTGCCACTTTGATTACTGTCACATGAGTTCGCACAATGTGTTCAAATGTCAAAACACAAATTTCCTACCATCAGCCAGCTGCCACCAATGTCTGAGGGTGTAATTTGGTTCCTCTGGTTTCCTGGTCCTATCAAATGGAGATTTGCACAGTTTTTCATCTTGAGAAAGTTTATTAACTCAACAAAAATGCAAACTTTGTTTGATGAAATCTGTGCATGGCACTGCATGCAACTTGCCCCCATTTTTGATTTGCTCAAGGTATTGAGGATATACAGACTACTACATGTGAAGTTTTGTAAAGATGTCAATATGAAAAGACATCAAAATGATATTCATTGGAGAAAATGGTTAAAAACTTACCCATGAACAGAGGATATAAACCAGAATACATGTAGACAAGGGCACTTCTACCATTCTTTACGGCAAACATCTGAAAGAGAAAAAGAAAATCAACTTTTATCAATATTTCATATAAATTGGGATGTAGCACTCAGACTGGGGGCAGTATTTCACTAAAAACGCTATTACTCATGTGTTTTGCACTTCTATTGCAGTTCTATTGTTGTAACGTTTGCCGAATACTGAAGGATTTATCAACCTTTGAACTGTAAATCATCATCTGAATAATTATCTTTGGCCCATTTGCTCCGCCCACTTTTTGTTGTCAACGAAAGGTATGATTTAAATACGGACATTGTTACATTTACTTCTACCAATCGACGTCCACCGTCATCTTCCTAACTAGGGCTCCAGATAAGTGGGGTATTTCAAAATTAAAATCTTTATTTCTGCTTTAAACCCTATGGTATCACTACTCACTAGAATCGTCTCGAAGAGACGATCATCATAGGATTTGGTGCTAAAATGTTGGATTTGTGCAGTTTACTCCCTCTTATCTGGAGTCCTGTAACAACTGTTGCTGACTATTCTGTCGTATTTGATGTGCGCATTAAGGTGTAACTCAGAGCACTCAGAGCAATAGGTTTTTTCCTTTACCTAAGAACTTTTGGAGATGTCTTATCCCCTTTATCAGCAAGGGGATGTAACATCTCCGAAAATTCCAAGGTAACGGAAAAATACCTATTGCTCTGAGTAAAAGAACCTATCTGCTTATGCCTGATCCAGAGCAGAGGGGTGCTGGTGAATTTCGCCTAGAGACAAACTCGCCTACAATTAGATATATAGTAAACCAAATGGTGAATTCGCCTAGAAAGCAATTATATAGTGATTGTATTTCACACCTGTCGTTTACAAGTAGATAAAATAAAAATATTTGTAGAGGATCAACTTATATTGTTGTCTTCTAATCCAGATTTTTTTTAACAAAATGAAAGATCAGTGTAGCCCCTATTCACTACACCCAGATTTGACAACCTGTTTGAAAGGGGGTGATGCCAACGTAGAATTAAGAAATAATCTATGCTCTACCCTTGTGAAACGGTATTTTACAACGGTTGGGAGTTGTGATGCGCAGGAATTGGCCACGAAGGCCGAAGGCCTGAGTGGTAAAATTCCTGCGCATCACAACCACCAACCATTGTAAAATACCATTTCACAACCGTAGAACATAGATTATTTCGATTCTAACATGACCAGATTTAAAGAAATTAATTAGAAAGGAGATAAAATGTTCCATACTTATTTCCTCAGCGGATGCAGTTTTTCGACCGAATAACTTTCCCCGCGGCCTTTATAAGAATCTAACATCCAACAGCAAATTTACGTACAGCAGAAAATTCGCACACACAATACACTTTTACAGACCTACCATCTGGCATAGAACAAACATAACATGGAACAAGACCGAAAACTTGTGAAATTACAGTAACCTGACTGGTTAAAAGTATATAGTCTTTACGTAACACGTCACGTCATTTAACCGCGGGAGGAGCGGGGTAAGGAAGAGCGTTGTAAAACGTCTCAGGTATACCACGATGAGTTTGTTCTATTTTTATAGTGATGAAGACGCGTGTCATGTTAGAATACATCATTTAACATATTTCAAGTAAAAATGCCGCTTGCACAGGTCTACATAAAAATTATTAACACCTGCATATGATTATCAGGGGCTACACTTATGACCCCATCTTAGTAAACACTACCTGAAAACAGTTTGTTACGTTATCAATACCTTACAATAGGTGTGAAATACAATCACTATCATAATTACTTTCTAGGCAAGTTCACCATTTGGTTTACTATATATCTAATTGTAGGCGAGTTTGTTTCTAGACGAATTCACCATAAACCGAGCAGAGAAATCTTTGTATTGTGAAATCATATTTGTATTGATGAGAAACTGTGTATAGTTTAAATCAATAAAATATCTATCTATCTATCCTTATAAAGTTATAATTCATCTTAAACTGGCGGTGTTCGCTACCAGGCTAATTATCGGATTATGGGACATTTGTTTACAATAAACTGTCAATCAAGTCAACAAGGACACTTTAATTGTTATGATCGGTGTGAAGAAAGTCTTTACCAAGGCTTAGATTACTTGTAGATTTGAACCTGAGTGAGAAGAAATTCAGTTCCTCATTATGATCACGATCGAAGGACTTGAAGTTTTAAATCATAATGAATATTAATGATAAGTAGAATCTAGCTTAACTTCTTGTTATGATTGAAAACTTCCAAGTCTCTGGGGTAAGTTTCCTGCAATTTTCATTCTTATACAAATATTATATGTCAGAACAGGTTTATATAGGCTTAAAAGCACATCCAGTTACACAAAGGAACAGACTCAGAAGTCATGCTTTGAGGGACAACTTTGCAAGTTATAACGTCTTGATTTAACTCTGTGTACTCCGAGATTCCGTGAGTAAGTTATCCTTCTCGGTCCTACACAGTCAACAAAGGCATAGAAATGTGTAAACTTGTTGGTAAAATTAGAAAAGAAAAGATCAGTCTAAGAACACTATGTACAATTGTAAGGAATTTTCTCATTTTTACACTTTTTTTTCAATAAAGCCAATACTGAAAGTTACGACGATCGCGATTGTTAATTTTACGACGGCAAAATATAGTTTACGTGCACATGTGTGATCGGAATTTCTTTGGGCCTAAACATAGAATCTGTGCTATGTTTACTAGGAGTCGTAGACAAAGCCACTGTGTAATTTTATTTCATTGACAGTAGACATAACATGAAAGACAAAGACATCTCAGTAAATGGCATTTTAAAGTTATTGCAGGATCTGAAACCAGACAAAGCACCAGAACCAGACCGCATCAAACCTCTGCTCTTACAAGAGCTCCGCAATGAGATTGCTCCAATCATTCAAGTGATCTTTTCAAAGTCTCTTCAAGAGGGCTCCTTACTGTCTGACTGGCTAAAGGCTAATGTCTCGCCTGTTTTCAAAAAAGGGGACAAAACATGCCCTGCCAACTACAGACCGATTTCGCTTACATGTATTCTTTGCAAACTACTTGAACACATAGTCACATCAAACATGGTAAAACACCTTGACCAGAACAAGATCCTCTATGACCTACAGCACAGGTTCCGTACAAAAAGGTCCTGTGAGACCCAGCTGACACTACTCATAGAGGAGCTTCACCGCAACATGAAAGAGGGCAAACAGACAGATCTAATCTTGCTAGATTTTAGCAAAGCCTTCGACAAGGTGAACTATGAAAAGCTCATCCACAAGCTTCATGGATATGGCATCAGAGGTAAAACACTATCATGGATCAGGGCCTTCCTTAATGGTCGATCCCAGACCGTAGTCCTCGAGGGGGATTGTTCCGAGCAAGTGCCTGTGACTTCAGGCGTTCCTCAGGGCTCAGTGCTTGGACCAATCCTCTTCTTGGTCTATATAAATGACCTCCCGGACAAAGCCAAATCCCAGGTAAGACTCTTCGCAGACGACACTGCAGCTTACCTGGCATTCAAAAAGCTTGCAGAGTCTAAACAATTACAGGATGACCTTGACACCCTCCAAAAATGGGAAGCAGACTGGGATATGGAGTTTAACCCCAACAAATGCCAAGTAATCCAGGTAACAAGATCAAGGACACCCCTCCCTACTTCATATACCATGCATGGCCAAACACTGGAGGTGGTTTCTTCTGCCAAGTACCTGGGTGCAGACATCACAAATGATCTCTCCTGGAAGACCCATATCACCAGAATAACCTCTAATGCCAACAAAACCCTTGGCTTCTTGAGAAGAAACCTTAAAGCCAAAAGCCCTGCACTCCGAGAGAAAGCGTACAAAGCCATGGTCCGTCCCCAACTTGAGTATGCTGCCCCTATCTGGGACCCCTATACCCTTGAGGACATACACAGAGTAGAGATGGTCCAGAGACGGGCAGCTCGCTGGGTTCTAAGTGACTTCTCGCCCTACTCTAGTGTCACAGACAGTGTCACGAAGCTCGAATGGCGTACTTTACAACAACGGCGTGCAGACTCACGACTGGTCCTATTCTTTAAGATAGTGTATGGCTTTGTCGCAGTACCGCTTCCATCTTACATCATTCCGCTAACACGCATCTCTCGGACTTTACATCCACTGGCTTACAGACAAATTCAAACTCAAACTGATTATTACAAATATTCATTCTTTCCTCTAGCAGTGGTTCAGTGGAATAACCTGCCATCACCAATTGCTACCCTGACTGATCTTGACAGCTTTAAACAAGCTATCAGTCAGGTGTACCATGCTAGCCCATAAACTGTACAACACTACTTTTATCCTTCACTGTTCTTTTTATTCCTGTATAATACACTAACTATGAATATTTTACTGTCAACTTCACTCTTTTACCCTTATCTTTAAGGTAGTGACTAGGGGTACGTGACCGTACCTCTAATATTTGAAATTAGCGGTACGGTCACGTACCCCTAGCGAGCCCTGTGAGGGTTGACTAGGGGTACGTGAGTCATTTAAACTATGTAGCAACATATTAATTTGCCTGCAGATACGTTTTATTGATGCTAATATTAATAATCTCTCATTTCTACCTTATCTGTGGATATTTAATGGAGAAAAACAAAGAAACTTCGACAAATATTCCCCACCCAACTTGTTCTCACCGGCAGCGATGAGAATAGATGTATTCCGCATACATGTATTGGGTAAGTTATCGTCAGATACGCCCGATATCTGAAAATCTGTGACCAATGTTAAGTTTTTTTCTTAAATTTTGATTCAATGGTAATTTAATTAATACAATAAGCTTGTAAGAAACTACTGCTGATGTGCCTTCCTAACTTAGCGATGAATATAAAGTGGTAGAACTAAGAAAATAAAAAATATCGAAGCTTCGGCTCCAATCAAGTATCGAAACGTGTAAGTTTGCCAGTACCCAAGTTTGCTGGTAAATGACCTACACAAATCAACTCGTAAAACACGTTTGATAACTGATCGCAATTAAACAGTACATTTATTCTAAACAAGGCTGGTATTGGATATTTATACTTGTTTGTAAAAATGTGTGAACGTTCTTTATTCATAGGTATAGTTTTCGCTGCCGTGAAAAAAATGCCGATTGGAAATTATTTTTGGATTATTTTTTTTTTGCTTTTCTGCGTTAAACAGTCAGAATAGAAGGTTGACATGAGATATTATTAACATTAGCATCGCTAATTAACGTATCTGCAGACACAATAAAGTGTTGCTATACAGTGTTATCATGGAGAAATGACAAATGGAGAAGTATCCGGCCTGCTCGCGATTTATCGTGTCGTTCAAAATCGGTAAATCAGCGGCGCTCGCTGGCGGCTAGAAAACAACGTTTTTCCGAAAGTTTGGTGTTAATAGAAATGCTTTTAATGTTATCTTTTCGTTATAAATTTTAATACAGATGTTTTATTAGACCATGATCTCACGAGTAGTACAAAATTTGAGGTGATAGCTTATAAATTGTTAGTTTAGTGAGGTTGTGAAAATGAGTGAGAAAACGTACAGTACTGTATTTTCCGTTTTTCCTACGAAAGTTTGGTGTTAATAGAAATGCTTTTAATGTTATCTTTTCGTTATAAATTTTAATACAGATGTTTTATTAGACCATGATCTCACGAGTAGTACAAAATTTGAGGCGATAGCTTACAAATTGTTAGTTTAGTGAGGTTTTGAAAATGAGAGAAAAACGTTTTTTTTCGTTTACCTACAAAGTTTGGTGTTAATAAAAATGCTTTTAATGCCATCTTTTTGTCATTTCTCCATGGTGTTATGGACTCACGTACCCCTAGTCAACCCTCACAGGGGCTCGCTAGGGGTACATGACCGTACCACTAATTTCAAATATTAGAGGTACGGTCACGTACCCCTAGTCACTGACTCACTACCTATCTTTAAACGCATGTTGCGGAAACCCGGCACGTAATACTCATTTGAGGGTGTATGCCGTATGAAGAGATAGAGATAGATAGATAGATATACCTGTACTATATGGAGTGAAAAACAATCACTTTATATAATTGCTTTCTACTGGCGAATTCACCATTTGGGTTACCATATTTCTAATTATAGGCGAGTTAGTCATTAGGCGAATTCACCAGCACCCAGCAAGGAATTTTTCCTTTTTTCTACCCAAATCAACATAGTGCGGTTTTTACGATTATGACATCATGTCACGTTAAGGATCAATAAACATTATTGTGTTAATGTCACTAACCGGAGAATTTTGTGGCATATGTGTCCAAAAATTGACGAAAATCATGAAAAAGCAACTGATCAAAGTCGTCAGGCGCTCTATCGGTGACTGGTTGCCCGGTGAATCACATATCATCTGAGCGAAGCAGAGAACCATCTGAAAGACAATGATCATTTCCGCTTGTCAACCGAAACGGCAAAACGAGAGTTATTGAGACCTTTTTTTCGTAGGGCCTATAAGATATGTTCATTTACATAGTGTCATAGCCTACGTGCCAAATCACCTGTGATTCTGTCAGGGACGCGTAAGGTACACGTTTCCACACGTTGTAAATTGTGTCAAATAAGGCTGTATAATTAAATCTCTCATCTAATAGCTTTTTGTATAGTCCAAATTATTTAGACGTTTCGCTTGCTCTTTTTCATCATTCCTTTTTTGTAAGCTTCAACGTCTAAAAGTTATTGGCTAATTCCCTAACGCATTTTCTACCTGAATCGATTTTCGTCATTTATCTTAGTTCATAGAGAATATGGGTTTCATTTGATACATTAAACAGTTTTATATTGTATACTGCCTAAAATCCATGTCACTCACCTACCTATAGGTCAATAACGCTTACAGTAATATTCCCAGTCGAAAAATGTTCAAACAGTCCGCCATGCTTGTGATGACGTCATACGGTTACACAATTGTATAATTCATTTGAACGAAATAGCTTAAGAATGGAGGGGGAATTGTAATGGTGGATTTCGTTTAAATAATTAGTTTGTGAACCAACTTCCGGTTTACCTCATATGCAAATCAAGGGAATTCCCTATACTGATACTAATAATAGAGAATTACAGACGATTCGTCACCATGCAAATTCGTCACCAAAGCGATATATAGTAATGGCAAAAGACGATTCGTCACCAAAGACTTTGTATAGGGTATTTTCTTATCTGGTATATATAATATGAAATAGGCACAGCCTACAAGCGAGCTAAGCTGTTAAATAATGGAGCATTTTAACAAATTAACACATTACCCCATAGCCTAATTCTAGTTTTGAAAACAGAATGAAGGGTTATTTAAAGCAAGTTGAAAGTAAAGCAGAATGCGCCTTACGGCGCATTCTGCTTTACTCCCAACCTGCCTTAAGTCAGAATCTGCTAGGATATAGAATATAATTTTATGGTACAGATTTTGGACTGTATCAAATGGAACTATTTACTTTTTGAACAGTTTGGATCCTGATCAGAAGCCTCGTAATTAGAGACTATATTTTGCATGGGCACGAAATTTATTTTTCAAGCAGTTTGGATCCTGATCAGGAGCTGCGTACGGCGGCGAATGATCAGGATCTACCGTAGGAAAGGTTGCTGGTTAAAGTATGCTGAAAGTTAAACAGAAAGCTCCTATTGGAAAATCCTTATTCTGCCATATGTAGAATTTTCAATGTTTAAGATGTGTTTAAGGTTCATTGCTTGAACATAAGACAGGTGGCTTTTTAAAGGAAGATGAAACTTAAGATCACAAATCTCCTATATGACCTTCTTTATTACTGCCATTATATCTAAGCAGCTAGCTGTCTAAAACACTAAAATAGGTAGCATTTTCAATGTAAATATGTGTTTAGGTTCTTGCACTTGAGAAATGTTGATTGTTACAAAACCACCTGTCTAAAAACAAATACGTGAGTATGTTCGCTGACCCTGGTTTTATTAAACTAATCTTGAAAAAAGAATGGAAATGCGAGACAAACCATCTCTATAGTGTCCACAGAAATGAAGGTTTTTTAATCTAGCCACCTGTTTAAGGAATCATAAAACGGAAAATGACATGTATTTATTGAGTGTTTTTTTTATATATATCATATTCGAATGTGTTATTTAAAATGAATGCAAAAAATGATCTAAAGCTACAATTAATACAGTAAGAAACAGTATAGGGTCAAACGTAAAAGTTTGTTATATATACCGCCAATGGCAGATTACTTTAATTACATGTACATTGTTGTTAATCTGGTGTGAAATGTTGATTGGTAATTACCCGACCTGTTATAACTGTATTGATATTAACTGTAAAAACAACAAACCAATTAATGTAAATATCATAGGCACACGTACAAAGGAATGTCATGCTCAGTGAACATACACGTGTCAGTCAGTCACGTGTCAGTCACTTTGAAACTGGATACAGATAACAGGTATTCTTTGATTCAGGCTTCAAATATCACCGATTAAAGAAGTTATATAAATAGTTTAAAAATGATGAGAAAGTAAGAAATTAATTAAATACTTAATCCCATCAATCCGTTAAAACAATACTATATATAAAGGATTATACCAATTAATGAAAGGTAGCATGTTAATGCAGGGAAAAATTATACAGCGTAAAAGTAATGCAGAAATATTGTTAATGCAATACCTTGGCCCTACGTGTCTCCATTAGGTTAGAAAGTAAAATTGTATTTATAATACATCTATATGAAATTTTTTTCTCCAAACGACGCTTAAAAGGATGGGAATAAAATGTCATTTATAGTTTCTGGTTGCATTTTATTTCTTCAGTTTGACAAGCATTTTAGAGCCAGGTCATATGTGGATCCAAACTATTTGGTAAAATATTATCAAATTGCCCCTAATAGCGTAAATATAGCCATAATAATTACATTTACCGTATCCTAACTGTCTGACCAAAAAATGTCCGTATATATCGGGATCCAAACAAAATGTAAGTGTCAATTAGATCTACATAACGTGTATTTTGATATTAACACTACAAAAAAGGTAATTATAACACCTAATGTGTGAACAATTATACTCATTAAAGCAATATATAAAAAATTTGTACTATATTTCCTTTGGTGACGAATTGACTACCCCTTTTGTACTATATTGCTTTGGTGACGAATCTGCATGGTGACGAATTGTCCATCATCCATAATAGACATGGGTTACTAATGAAATGTGTAGGAGTGATTCAAATCAGATAAATAAACACAAAATGTGAGTACTGTAAACTATTTTGTGGCAAAATATGTTTGAAAAACAGTCATTTTACAGGACTGAAGTGAATTACGAGCTCAAACACACCTAATTTGCTCAATTTGTCTCTTGAATCGTTCCTCCGTGGTTTTCCGTGGGAACGTTGCGCCGAGTTTTCATTGAAAAAGTGAAAGACGTTGCATATGCCAGAAACTGAAAACTGTTAAATATCACAAAAAATGATGAGAAATGTTGATATTAGCATATGCAACGGCTTTCTATGAAGGACTACTTTTTGTACAGTTTCAGTTCATTTCCATATGACAGTTCACCAAAATAAATCACACACAATGAAGGCAATACACAGAACGGAAACTTTCTGACATGATGGTAAGTAATTCTCTTGAATAATAAGTTTAATTTTTACCCAAACAGCATGTACGTCAAAACGAAAGTAAGGGGTACCATACTTTTCTAGACATAATGCCTGAGAAAATCCGTAAAATGCCTGAAATTTAAACTTTTTATATAGCATATATGGGGAGAAAAATTGAGAAAATGTCTGAGACTACTGGCACATTAATGCCTTATAGATGATTCTGTATTAATTGGATCACAAACTTAGCAGACAACTCAGTTTTAAACAGATACACAGGGTCCAGTTAAAACAAATGTATGTTTAAACATTAATAATACCGGCGGACGTAGTCGAGGGGTTAAGGCACCCGCTTACAAAGTCAGGGGTTTCGAGTTCGATCCCCTGCTGGACCAAGTCCTTCGGATGAGACTTTATAAACCGTCAGGTCCGATGTATGAGTGCTTTACACTTGGCATTTATAAGAACCAGAGAACTCTTTCGATAATAAGAGAAGGGCATCGCGCCCGGGTTCTCTGTATCCACTCCCCTCTCTCTGGGGCATCCAATTAGTCCATAGATTGCAGAAACAGATGTTAACTCTTTCCTCCCTGAAACTTTAAATGGACAATTTCAGTTTCGATTTTTGTCTAGTCCATTTCTGGCTTTTAAGAGTTGCTTTTGTCAATTTTGGCATTACTGACAAACAGTGAAGACCCTGATCAGAGGGCTCCGTTCGGAGCCCTCTGATCTGGGCCTTCACTGTTTGCACAGGACAAGTGTACTATTCACATGTACACTGTTTGAAAATACGCCTATATGCGGGACTAGGGTTCAAAGGGTTAACAAACAAATATTAATAATCAGTGCTACAGCTTTGATTTTATGAAGGCTTGGCGTTGGTGGAAATCAGTTCAAAGCGTTTAAAGTATCATGGAGAAATTAATTCTCCATGAAAGTATGCAAATCAGCGATTTATTAAATGTGTGAAACTGAACGTCAATCAATTATCACTTAATACTGTATTGAAAATATCCAGTATATGTCAATTTTTGGGGCCGTTATTGACACCCATTCCCCAAACAAAAAGGATATATATATTTGGGGGAAAAAACACTAACGCTTAAACCTCTTTCTTAAATCTTTAGGGTTATCCTCATTTTGTACCCACGCCTTTTCATTCCCCATTTTTTCAGTCGATTTGTACCCAAATTTCCGGTTGATTCATACTCTTTCAAATCCACTTAAAGTCATTTCGTACCATTATTTTTGGTCAATTCGTACCCTCGAATAATTTTTTTCTACAATATATTTCATAAATTTAACCCAAAATGTAATAAGATAAAATATTATAACAGATATTATGTCTGCTTCAGAAATGAAAAATATATCTTTTTTTCGCTGTTTTTAATAATTATTTGACCAGTTATCAAACCAAATAGTAACTTCGTACCCAAATTTTAGGCCATTTCGTACCCACCTCATAAAAGGTATCTAAATGCTAACTGAAAATTATAGGTAAGAAGTTACTACTGGATTTGATAACTGTACAAATAGTTATGAAACCAGCAAAATAAAGATTTTTTTAAATTTTTGAGCAGACATTATATAGGTCGTTTGCAGTTCAAAAAACATGATACGAACGGAGATAATTTTAAAACTAGTGGACGTATTTAAATTAAATTTTGCATACACTTATGATATGCCTATACCAACTCTGACAAGAAAAATCAGAATATTTGATAGATTGACTAAAATCTTTTCTTCTTTGTTTTATAGGAAGTAGGTAAGTCTAGTAAAACAAACGATCAACGGCTGTAGTAGATACGATTTTATTCAAACCTATTCTTTGTTTTATATAAAGTTTGTCTCGCTGAAAATGGTCATTTACGTTGGGTGTTATCGGCTATTACCTTGATCACGTTTGTTTACATGGGAGAACAGCACTAGATAGAATCTCGTGGTTGTTGCTTCTGTCTGGAAGGTGAATCCCGTGCTGATATTGGATTTTGTAGTTGGACAAAATTAATTGTGAGGCCCGATTACATTTTTACTCTGCTAAATTCATGAACACTTCGCTAGGAAACAAAAAGAAGTGCATTGCTTTTCAAACTGAAGCTTTATCATTCCTACATAATCTGTATCAGTGTTCGAGTTGTGTTGTTTCCTTTAATTAAACGACCAAATAACATTTTTCGAACTGCTCTGGAAACATTCTGTTGAAAACGTGACAATTGTAAGTTGGTGTAGAGATTTTCTGTATCTTAAAACCTTCACGTATGTCTACTGTTATGAACATATCTTCTGATATTTATCCCATTTAGATCTTTTTTGCATTTAGTTTAATAAAATGTCTGTATTAGTGGTAAATACTTTGGATCCTGAATAGACCCCTATTGACTCCGGCGACCGATCAGGATCCAACATGTTTGCAAATGACAGTACGGTTATTTAATACTTTTAACGTACCCCAGTGAGGGCCTCTTTCAGTAAGTTGTGTACTACTATGGTATGCGACAGCTTAACGGTGAGGCGTTACGGAGTCGTGAAAAAAAGGCTGTTGAATAACTTGAAATCACCATAGAAGTTATGAATAAAACATTTTTAATTCGGAGTGAAAAAAATAGTTATTTTTTTGTCAGAGTTGGTATAGGTATATCATAAGTCTATGCAAACTTTCATTTGTCGACGTTGTCTTAATATGTTAGAAAAATACTTATAATTTATCGTGTTTTTTTGAACTGCAAACGACCTTAATACACATTCTAGTATATATATTACTAAATTTTGGGTTAGAATTATGAAATAAATGTTGAAAAAAATAAATTTCCCAAGCAAGTATAACAGTATGAAGAAGTACATTATTTGTTAACCCATTACCCCATATGTAGCCTGTTTCTAGTTTTCAAAACAAGCTACTACTTAAAGCAGGCTGAAAGTGAAGCAGAATGTGCCTTGGGGCGCATTCTGCTTTACTTTCAGCCTGCTTTTAAAGCAAAAAAACTGCTAAAATATATAAAATATTTCTTAAGGTACATATTCATAAAATTTTGTGAAAATTGGAACTATTTTCCTCGATGGATGAATATACTAGAGGTGTAAAAAGTCACATTTTTAGTCGTAATGGGTTAAAGAGAGTTGGCCACCTTAAGTACAGGATGTGAAGCAATGCTGAAAGCTCCTTTTAGCCCTCAGTACTACTTTGTCCTGCACCCAGCTGCCACAATTATAAGCACTATAAAGAAAAACTGCACTTGATCACACCAGTGCTTTAAACAAGTGTCTTCTGTTTGCTGTTGTTGTTGTTGTTGGCGTACCTGTGCTTAACACTCACAGGACAGCTTGGTACAGACATTATTGTCTGTCAAGCTGGAGGATTACGTGCATAGCTGTTTTCAATTACCTCGCCATATAGGCAGCCATGCTCTGTCTTCAGAAGACTTTAAATACCCAATAAAGGGTATAGAGCTGCTATTGAATGAGATGAACCATATTGGCGCACTCCACTAATTTGACTAAACCTTGATCCTTGATCTGTGGACTCGTCGTCACGTATATCACAGTAACAGAGCTGAACATAGCTTCCCATGAGCAACTCCATTCTGACAAAGTAAAACTTTAAGGGTGCTTGATCTCGCATAATCCCTAAAGATGATTTGAGATCGGTTCTCTCTGCTCAGAAGGATAACAACTTTTTTCTATTGGCCCCATTGGTTTCATTTCTTACTTATTGTGTTAGTGTGAAGCAACTGAACACTGTACAATGCCCAGTGAAACACACAACTAAGGTAAGAACTTCAGCCAAGGGCCGGTTCTGTTAAATGCTCAACTAGCAAGAAGTGCCAAGGTGAGCTATATTGGCATAGATGGATGTCCCTTAAGCTCGTCTGAATATGGGTTATGTTGAGTCAAGAACTAGGTTACTAGGCCTAGAAAACATTGTTAACACTTAAGAGGTTACAAATCTCATTGGATTCTAATGCAACTTGACCAGAGGATAATCTAGGTCAGGTTTCAAATTGGTCATGTCAGGTCAAAACTTATCGGTAGGTCACTTATAAGTCAAATCATAAAAAATAACTTAAATTGTCACACTCTAGAAACTATAAATATAATTTTATTTTAATGAAACTTGCTCAATACGTTTGCCTCATTGAAATCGACTATAGCTAGGCCATGGTTGGTCGGTTGGTTGTGGGTCATATTGGGTCATAATCTAGGTCATGATAGGTAAAGTTTTACATGATGTACCTGGTGAGCAAAAAATTATTGAGAGCCATCTAAACTCTTGTATTTCTGTAGTTCCTTTATGTGTCTGACATCAAGAAAAAAGTTTGGATCACAATCAGAAGCAACATTGCCAGTCCCGTCTGATGAGAATCAAAACTGTTGGCGAATAGCCAGTGTGCCTTAGGTAAGGCAGTGAAGGGGTTTACCGTTAACCCATTGTATACTGGGTAATAATTGGTGGCCATTTTAAAATGTTGTCTGCAGGGGTATAACTCAAATATTTGCAAAAGATTTTAGCAGTTTCTGATAGAATATTGAATTAGCTGCAAACAGTTTTGATCTCAGATCAGGCCCCACAATGTGGGGCCTGATCTGAGATCAAAACTGTTTGCCTAGAGGTACACCTAAAAGTGTATCCCGCATAAAATGGGTTAAAAAAGGTAACAAACTGTCACAACAACATGTCTATAAGCAAAGATTTACGTTTTTAATGCAATCAAACAATTACAGTAGTCAATCACTAGCGACACACTTTGGTGGCAAACTTCTTACATTCGTGCAGACTCGATGCCTGTTTTTATTTCTCGCCTGCAAGTTTCTGTTATATTGAAATGAGAGTATGATGATAAGAAGCTGTGACTGCTTAAAGAAATATGAAAGTTAAGAAGAAAACTTCTGAAGGAGCTTTCTACTTTGCTTTATGAAGCCACATGTATGCTTTAAACTACTAAACCTTGTGTAATGGTTGTAATACAGTAGATCTAATGTTGTTGTCTATAAATTACTTAATTTTGGTGTTGTAATTAAGTTCTTTATTGGAGGAAATCTAAAGACAACGAAGTGTCCAACAGATCGAATCCAGATATCAGACATCTCTTAACTCTTTGCATGCTTGGTAACATTTTTGTCTGCAACAATTTTTGCCTGCTTTTGTCCTAAAAATAGAATCCCTAAAATTTATTTTCAAAATAGGGTCAGTGTAACATATCAAATATTTTGAATCCTGATGAGATTCCGTTTACGCTGCATCTCATCAGGATCCAAACTACTTACCAAGGTTCTATTGGTTTCAGAGCTAGTGAATGTTAACTCAGAGTTAACACAGTCTGTTTGATATGGTTATATGTACTATCTGCTAATATCAGTTCTGTCGTTAATCTTGGTATATGGTGTTTTTATGCCCCCGCATCTATAGATGCGGAGGCATATACCGGTAGTGATTGTCCTGTCCGTCCGTCCGTAACAAAATTAAGTAGATTTTACCGTTTCATCTAGCAGCAAGGCGCCTGCAGCAAATGCTTGGATAGTTATACAGTTTTAGCCTTGGACCAACATTCCCTATCCACAAATATCACCCAACCTTCATCTTGACCTATTTTGGACTTAAATGTTTTAAATGGACTATTTCTTGGTTAACCCATTACCCATAAATCTTTTTACACCATAAATTTATTCCTCCACTGAGGAAAATAGTTCAAATTTATATAGTCATGAACACTTGTTTCATAAGAAGCATTTTCTATAATCTAGCAGATGGTAACTTAAAGCATGCCTTAAGGCACATTCTGCTTTACTTTCAACCTGCTTTAAAGTGGTCACTTTAATCTTCAATACTAGAAACATGCTATTGGGTAATGGGTTAACTAGATTTTTAACTGTTTCGCCTAGCATCATCACACCTGACTACAATGCTTTGATGCTTATACAGTTGTTACCTTGGACCATTCCCTATCCACCCATATCACCCAACCTTGATTTTGACCTTGACCTAATTTGGACTTAGAATATTTTAAATGGGCTATTTCTTGGTTAACTAGATTTTACCGTTTTGTCATTATTATTATTTATTATTATTATTATTATACCAGATTTATATAGCGCTCTTTTCACACAGGGGTAGTGCGTTCAAAAGCGCTTCACATGAAGTTACACAAATGTACCTACAAACAAGAAAAGACAAAATAACTACAATATGATCTAAAATAAACATGAATAAACATATAAAAGACAGCCCCCAAAATGGCGATCACATTACTCCCATCAATCAGCTTCTGATTGTCGACCGATAGAAACAATAGTAGAGCGCCCAAATGCAGGCCGCCAGGAAAAGACAAATAACTACAATTAGATATAAAATAAACGTACAAAAGACAGCCCCCAAAATGGCGATCACGTTACCCCATCAATCAAGAGCAATGAAGCAAATGGCTTCTTTATGCGGACTGATAGAAATAACAGTAGAGCGCCCAATGAAGGCCACTAAACATACAGAAGACAGCCCCCAAAACGGTGATTGCACTACCTCAACAATAGAGAGCAACGAAGCAAATGGCTTCTTTATGCCGACTGATAGAAATTGAGCTAGCATCAACACAACTGACTACAAAGCTTTGATTCTTATACAGTTGTTACCTCGGATCACTACCAATCCACCCATATGACCCAACCTTGATTTTGACCTTGACCTTATTTGGACTTAGAATATTTTAAATGGGCTATTTCTGGTTTAACAAGATTTTACCTTTTCGTCAAGCATCAACACTACTTACTACAATTTTTCCATACTCATACAATTATTGCCTTGGACCATTACCAATTCGCCCATATTACCCAAGCTAAGTTTGACCTGATTTGGAGTCAGAATATATTGTGAAGGATTGCATAATTATTGAACGTTCAGTCTTGGTTTTTTTCCAGAGTGTGTAAATCACCCTGGATAGATGTCAATTGGAGTTTTACGGCACCGCAACACTTGTAAATCACCATGATTAAAACCTGTTACCTCATTTTGATCTTCACAGTGTGGCAGGTAAGTACACAGAGCTCCAAACAAGAGGGAGTAAACAGAACAAATCCAACATTTTCTCACTTATTTCAGCGCAAAATCCTATGAAGTTACTACTCATTAGAAGGGTCTTGAAGAGATGCTTCTAATGAGTAGTAACATTAAAGGGAAAGCGAAAATGGTAACTTTAGAAATTTCTAATTATTCATTTTCTGCTTTACTCAGAGCTCTAGATACGGGGAGTATTTCAAAAACTAAAATCTTTATTTCTGCATTAAACCCTGTGTTGTTACTACTCATTAGATTTGTCTCCTGGATATGATTCTAATGGGCAGGAACACTATATGAGCTCTCTTTACTTTAAAGCAGACTGAAAGTAAAGCAGGATGTGCCTTAAGGCACTTTCTGCTTTAAGTGATCACCTGCCCTCAAAACAAGAAACATGCTATGGGGTAAATGGTTTACCAATTACCCTCGTTTCTGTATTTGAAGAAAGATGACCCCTTAAAGTAGGTTAAAAGTAAAGCAGAATGACCCTTAACTCTTTACCCCATAGCCTGTTTCTAGTATTGAAGATTATAATTGACCTGACTTAAAGTAGGTTGAAAGTAAAAAGCAGAATGTGCCTAAGGCACGTTCTGCTTTACTTGCAACCTGCTTTAAGCTACCATCTGCTTGGAAATATAAAATATTTCTTAGGATAAATCTTATGATTCTTTCTTCAGGGGAGGAATAAATTAGAGGCATAAAAAATCTATTTATGGGGTAAAGGGTTAAGGCACATTTTGCTTTACTTTCAACCTACTTTAGGCTACTACCTGCTGGGATATCATATAGGAAATACTTCTTATGGTGCATATTCATGACTGTAGTAAATTGAACTATTTTCTTCAGTGAAGGAATACATTTGAGGCATAAGAAGGCGTATTTATGGGTAAATGGGTTAACCATATCATCCAAAGAAGTGCCTTAGAGCACCTCTACGGACTCTTCTCAATAACGACCACAAATGAGTATTTAATTTTGGTTTTGAATACATTATATTTTTTACTTCAAGTGCCAGCTTAAAGCAATATAAATGTAAAGTAGAAAGCTCCTGAAATGAATGAATGAATGAATGACTTTATTTAACGAGGGTAGCCTATTTAGTCTGATGACTAATCCTCCATGAGGCCCTCCATTAAAGTATTACATACATACCGGTAGATTTTCTATAGTTTTAACCCTTATCCTGCTATAATATCGACTCCTTTGAAATTGTCGTTTACAAATTTTGTAACATTCAGATTTATGCAATTTTTAATTATAGAAAACCAAAAACGAGTGTCAAACAGTTTGTATCAATATGAAACGCTGCCTGACTAAGCGTCTTAATTGGATCTGAACAGTTTGCAGATTGTAATAAAATCGGGATTAGCAGGTAAAGGGTTAAATATGTATAGACGAAAGCAGCTCAATAGCAGATTTAAGAAACACATGCTTTTAAAATACTAAAATATTATAAACCCTACATGACGCAGTGAGAGATTTCCACAGCAGAAGAATCATCAAGATATCCAACACTTAAACAGATATTCTAAGACAGGCTAGAAACCCCTGAAAACAGCAAAAGCAAAATATATCTAGATCCGGAATGAAAATTAAATACTCAGTCTAAATCTATTACAAACTGAGTTCGAGTCTATATATAGAAGTTAAAACACCGTTTATTGTGGCACAACGGGAACCAGACTAAGCCAAGCATGTGATATATTTGTACACAATCATGACATCACATACTCGTAGGTATATGACGTCATAATGATGACGCTATCGGAATGTAGAAATTTCCCACGGTCGTATGTAGAAATAGTTTGAAATACAGTAACACATCTGAAAACCGGACACAAACACCAACGGTTCCCCGACAGGCTGACTCCTAGAGCAGCACAATGGTATTACAGAAAGCTCATATAAGAGCTCTCTGCAACACCATCATAACCCACAACGCAATAGTTTGTCATTAATTCCCTCTTTCAACCCACAAAGGTGTCCAGATTTCAGACGTTAAATGTAATATATATCAATAAATGTTTGAGCTCCAAATCCTAAATGAGGAATTTCATGTTTTCACATTGATATGAGCGTCAAACAGTTTATATCGAGATTAGATTTATAGCATTGCAAATATCATAGACTGGTCGGAAATCTCAGAAATATGCTCCAAAAAAATGTTAGAGGCATTTTTGGGGAAAAGTTGACAGGCCACCTTTTTATCATTATTAAAGTGTGCTGAATCCATTTAGGGTGCCTGTCACCCTCTCCGGTGCCTTGAAAGCCCAAAAATGGTAAAAAACAAAATGGCCGCCAAAACGCTATTTTTTGCTATTAAATCCAATCTTTTTGGGATTAAATATACCTAATACATCTGCTTCTCCTAATCTGTATGGTTTATCACAACAAATCTTCACAGGAATGGTCCTGGTTGATTCTCCATCAAAACATTGATAACATGAAGATGTCTGGTTGCCATGGCAACCAAATTACAAAATAGAGAAATCTTAAAAAAATATAAAATTCTTGTAAAATAAATCTGTCACTGTTACATGGCCAAAAGCTTAGATACTTTATTGATATATGACAGACCCCCTTTTAACCATAATTAAAGTGATGTGAATCCAGTTTGTTGTCTGTCCCCCTCTCCAATGAAGTTTAAGGCCAAACATGGGTAAAAAAACAACACAAAATGGCCACAAAAAAGCTAATTTTCGTTATTCTATACAGTCTTTCTGGGATCAAATACACAATACATTTTCCTCTCCTAAACCACATGGCTGATTACAACCAACTGTACAATACTTTGTTTTGGGTCAATCTCTTTAAAAAATAATTTTATGCATACTTTTTGTTGCCATGGTAACCAAAGTTAAAATCAGGTTGGTTTAATTTTGTAAAAATTTGCTAACTTTGGGCTAATTGGACATCACAGAGAGAGAGAGAAGCGGATATAGAGGTACCCGGGCGATACCTAACTATTGTTCAAATTGTTCAATGGAGCCCATGAGTTTTTTGTATGCCCAGTACATGTATAAATAACTTATACATTGTACATAGGATTAGGTACAAATAACCATAGCGAAATTGGCGGATAAGGAGCATTTTTGCATTTAAAGTAAGTTGAGTACAATTACTATTTACAATGCATCATGATCTACTTAAATTACTATCTTATATGTTACAGTGGGAAACTGTTTTCTTTCCTGTTTAAACGGAAGTAAATGCTTTCGCAGTTCAATAAATGTTGGAAATAACTCCTTTTGGAAACTTTTGACTTTGTATTAAAATCTTAGTGGCAAATATTTTGGAGATTGATAAAACGGTTTACGAACGACTTCAGGATGGGTAGCGAAACGACTGTAGCGAAACGTCCGGGGTAGCGAAACTTCTGGTAACCGATAAAACTGGTGTCTAATCTGGTCTCAATTTGTTTACCATGGACATCGTTGTTTTGGCACAAACATGGTTTTAAAGAATACAGTTGTAACTACTGTAGTTACTCTTGGTTACTCTTGGTTAGTTATAACTGACATACTGCATTCAAAATATCATATAGTTCCTATTCATAGTGGTAGTTGTCGTTATCCTTGGATTTGTATTGTGATGTGGACACTAAACAGTAAACGAGATATTCCGCACAAGTTTTCACTGTTAAATCATCATGTTAGTATAGTAATTACAGGAAGTCAGTTTCAAACACAACTTGGGTATTGGAGTGGGTATTGGGGTAAATATCATTAAGATGGAAAGCCATTGATATTCACTCTACTCTAATGTCTGGAAATGTGAATGCTTCACATGTAATGATAGTGCATTACTTGTTGTGACCGACTATAAGGAATGGGACTCGAGAAACAGTTGAGATTGACACTGTCTTGTTTAACGAGTCAAAGTGTTCCATATTGTACTTTTTATCAGATAAATCTTAAGCTTTTGTTTATTGAAAAATTATATTTACAAAGCTTTGCAGCATTCCATGATGCTCTGCAAAAACATTTTATGCAGTCTATTTGCTTTGGCTAGGGAATAAGGATGTCAATCACTTCGAGGTAAAGTGTGCACGACTGGAATGGTTTCCAGGACAGTTAGGTCATACAACATAGTGTGAGCAGGAATATTATACTCGTCCAGAGTTTGGTGTACGTAATACATTGAATGGCAGTAAGACAGTAGAAGAATCAAAACGTTAGTGTATCTGACCAGAACAACTATTTTGTCAACATAGCTAACAATTAAGAAAAGAGTAAAATAATCCGTCGATATCCTCCTCTTGTCAAGCTTGGGTATTTACATGTCTACATCAGGCTTTTTTGATTCGGCTTTTGACTTTTTGCTCATCAGGGAACCCACCAGCCACAACTGTGACTTGGTCATGTTGATCAAGCTCTGCAGACTGTTCAGAGAGAGAGATCCTGACAAGTCAGTCTTGCTACTTGGAATTGCCCAAATCAACTGGCAGGGGTACCTTATATCAGCAAATAACACTCCAACTGGGTCTGATTCCCTTGGCACTTCTCTTACATGCCTCAGATTTGATTGACATCCTATGATACCTGCCATGTTTATTAAAACACCAATAAGATCTTCAAATGTAGAACCTTTCTGTGTCTTCACAATGGCAATCAGAAAGGCTTGCCCATCAATAATAATGAAGACAGTAGTTCAGTTAATGCCTACATTTGTGAACACATTGTTTCTGCTGTTACAATCTGATATAGAATGGCTGAATATCCTAGTAAGCGCTATCAGCAAAGACAATTGCTTATGGTTCATCCAAGTCCACTGTATGATAGACCGGTCAGCATTTGATACGGTATGTTTGCTGTCTCTAGAACAGAATCCTTTCTGTATCAAATAGAGATAAAAATATCAGTGGTTTGTTCTTCTACAACGATATTGGAATCTGACATTCCGGTCCTTACATGGCAAAAGGCTTTCCTCAACAAATGCGTTGCGTTACCTTTGTCCTTTGCATTTAGGAATTCATTGTCATTTTATGGCTAAGTCCTTTGTTACAATGATTGGCTAATCTGCATACGCATATTGAATCATATACGACGTAAGTTCTGACACCAATTCGTCTTCCATATATTGTGTCTGCTTTCTGAAGAATCAACAAGTATTGGATGAGTGAATTGGGTTTATCGTCTCACCAACAGTTTTTCAGCTATAAAGAGATAGTGTCTTCTTGAGACAGATACATGTATAGTGCAGCAAAACCATGATATCAGTCCATAGATACATGACATTATACTGTAATCCGTCACATTATAAACTTATATCGGGCAGACCAGTAGTGCTAGTTCAACATTTCACCTACATCGAGAGAATATTGGATATGATTTCAGAAACTTAACTGCAGCTGGAAAAACTCTCTTCTGCAGTGGTCCCCTGAAGTCTTGTGAATAGGTTTTAAGAGCCGCATGGTGCTCATTATCATGACATTACATATTGATTTGTTTGTCAAAATTCAAGCGGCAATTTGCTATGTGGATCTAATATCATACTATAAAACTCACTTTCTTAAGGCAGTTGTGGTCTTTGTGATACCAATAATTACTTCTCACCGTTCTTCTTCCTGTTCAGCAAACCATGGCTTTTGTCTGGATCAACTTGAGTAAATCAACACTTTGATCTAATTGCTACGAGTTTCCATTTCAGAAATTCATGAAACACATCTCTTTGAAGCTGGTACATTTTATTCAATTATCCATCAAGCATTATTTGTGTGATCAAAATGCTTTAACGAGAGGACCATACTGACTCTATATAAATCAGCTGTGTCATTAGAATTTGACATAAGAGCCGCTGGGAGGGTACGATTTTGATAACAGGGCTATGATCTTAACAAACCTGTTAGAGGTCTACAACGTTATTTTTTACAAAAACAAATCTAGTATGTGTCACCTTATGTTTTTGACAATGTATTAAAAAAAACTTTTTCATTAGTAAGGTTTGACCATATGGCAAATTTTTAACAAATTTTGAAGAATTTTAGAGTGCTCCCTCTCTACAACAACACCCATCGGGAGTAAAAAAAAAGCAACTGTGACAAGCATTGTTGTAAAGAGGGTATAATTGTAATGAGAGTAGTTGTAGAGAGCACTGTACTTGGTGATGCTTTACACTAAATATCAAAGCTTTGGGCCTAGTCAGGTTTTTGGCACGAGGTTTTTACATGGACAAAAGTAACTTACAAGAACGATAGGGCAATGGTAATTTTATCACGGAGATATGCTTTTTAAAAAGATTGATAGATGTCTTCTAGGCCGTACTATACACAAAATGTCTAAGCTCTGCGTTTCACGTGTTTTTAGCTCACCTGAGCTAGCTCAGGGTGAGCTATTGCAATCCTTGATTGTCCGTCGTGCGGCGTCAACAATTTTAGTGTTTACACTCTTAGAGACCACAATTTTTATCCAATCTTTCTCAAACTTGCTCAGATGGTATATTGCCATAAGAGTTCGGATGAGTTAGATTATGATTTAAATCGGTCAAATAGGTCATGAGTTATCTACCTTTGAACTGCTGAAAATGCCATATTTAACAGTGTTTACACTCTAGAGGCCACAGTATTTATCCAATCTTTCTAAAAGCTGCCCAGATTGTATATGACCATAAGAGTTCGGAAGAGTTTGATTTTGGTTGAAATCGGACAAATAGATCAAGAGTTATCTACCTTTGAATTGCTGAAAATGCCATATTTAACGGTGATTACACTCTAGAGGCCACAGTATTTATCCAATCTTTCTAAAACCTGCCCAGATTGTATATGACCATAAGAGTTCGAATGAGTTTGATTTTGGTTGAAATCGGACAAATAGATCAAGAGTAATCTACCTTTGAATTGCTGAAAATGCCATTTTTAACGGTGTTTACACTCTAGAGTTCACAATTTTTATCAAATCTTTCTCAGATTGTATATTACTATAAGAGTTCAGATGAGTTTGATTATGGTTGAAAGCAGACTTATAGGTCGAGAGTTATATACCTTTGAATTGCTGAAAATGCCATATTTAACAATGTTCACACTCTAGAGGCCACAAATTTTATCCAATCTTTCTCAAACTTACTCAGATTGTATATTGCCATAAGACTTCGGATGAGTTCAATTTTGGTTGTAATCGGATCAATAGGTCAAGAGTTATCTACCTTTGAATTGCTGAAAATGGTATATTTAATAGTGTTTACGCTCGAGAGGCCACAGTATTTATCCAAGCTCTCTCAAACTTGCCCATATTGTATATGACCATAAGAGTTGGAAAAAGGGTGATTATGGTTGGAATCAGACAAATAGATCAAGAGATATCTACCTTTGAATTGCTGAAAATGCCATATTTTACAGCGTTTACACTCTTGCAACTACAGTTTTCAATGGATTTTGATTATACTTGTACACAAAGGATGTAGCTATACGTTCTCGAAGGAGTGCAATTATTGTTGAAATGTAATCATTGTGGCAATAGTTACCTGCCCTTGATATACTTTGAAATGCTAGAAAAGGCTTTATTTCAGAATTGTTTAGGCTCTAGTTATCTGCCTTTGATGTACTCTACTATACTACAGTAGGTCGAAACTTGAATGGATTTAGAATAAAACGGGTGAAATTCAAAGGTAAAGCTATCAGGCTTCATTACAAATGGTGAGCGATATCAGGGCCTTCAGGCCCTCTTGTTATAAACACTGAACGGTTTGTGATGGCAGGGGACAACCATCAGCCTAGGAGATGATTTAAACAAACAAGATAAAGGTCTACTGTAACTGTTGACCCTGGTTCGGGGCCAATTTATTAATTTTGTAATATATTGAAATACTGTTTTGAGTGTATTGTTACACCCCTAAAATTTAGATCCAGGTATAAACTTGATAGAGGTCTACTAGTCTAAAGTAAGTATCCATCAATTTTCTAAGCTTTGGGACTTGTGTGTATGTGTGGAGATGGCGGGGGGGGGGGGGGGGGGGGAGGGGGTTACAAGTTTGTAATTCTTGGTTTTTAGGTTTCTCTTTTTTAACTACCTTGGTTGCCATGGCAATTAATTTTTTTTAAGGAGATACACCACATGAACATTTTTGTTTTAATAAACCATGAGGTTAAGGAAAAGCATATGTATTAGGAGTATTAATTTTAATCCAAGAATAACTAAATATAATAACGAAAAACCTGATTTTTCACTTTTGTTGCCATGACAACAGAAAGTCTGCATGAAAGGTTTTTTAAAGAGATTGACCCAAAACATAGTCTTGTACAGTTGGTTATTATCAGCCATATGGTTGAGAGGAAAATGTATTAGGTGTATTAAATCCAAGAAAGACTGCATAGAATAACGAAAATTTGGAGTTTTGGTGGCTATTTTGTGTTGTTGATTTGTTTACCAATGTTTGGCCTTCAACTTCATTGGAGACAACAAACTGGATTCACATCACTTTAATTATGGTTAACATGTGGTTTGCCAGTTATCAATAAAGTATCTAAGCTTTGGGCCATGTGATTTATTTTACAAGAATTTTTTTTTTTAAATTTCTCTTTTTAGCTCGCCTGTACGTAGTACATGACGAGCTATTGCAATACCCCCGGTGTAGTCGTCGTTGTCGTTGTCGTCGGCGTCGTCTTGAACGGCGTAAACAATTTTAAGAAAATGTCTATAACTTCTATGTCCCTTGAGGTATTGCTTTCATAGTTGGTATGTGTGTGTATATGGACAAGACCTTTCCATGCACAGAAAAATTTGACCCCTGTGACCTTGACCTTGAAGTTAGGGCCTGTGTTTAGGTTTTGAAATCTGCATTTAGGTTTCGAAAAATGCCTTTAAACTTCTATGTCCCTTAAGGTATTGCTTCCATAGTTGGTATGTGTGTGTATATGGACAAGACCTTTACATGCACAGAAAATGTTTGACCCCTGTGACCTTGACCTTGAACTTAGGGCCTGCGTTTAGGTTTCGAAATCTGCGTTTAGGTTTTGAAAAATGCCTTTAACTTCTATGTCCCTTGAGGTATTGCTTCAATAGTTGGTATGTGTGTGTATATGGACAAGACCTTTACATGCACAGAAAAATTTAGACCCCTGTGACCTTGACCTTGAACTTAGGGCCTGCGTTTAGGTTTCGAAATCTGCGTTTGTGTTTTGAAAAATGCCTTTAACTTCTATATCCATAAAGGTATTGCTTCCATAGTCGGTATGTGTGTGTATATAGACAAGACCTTTCCATGCTCAGAAAAATTTAGACCCCTGTGACCTTGACCTTGAACTTAGGGCCTGCGTTTAGGTTTCGAAATCTGCGTTTAGGTTTCGAAAAATGCCTTTAACTTCTATGTCCCTTGAGGTATTGCTTCAATAGTTGGTATGTTTGTGTATATGGACAAGACCTTTCCATGCACAGAAATTTGTTGACCCCTGTGACCTTGACCTTGAACTTAGGGCCTGCGTTTAGGTTTCAAATCTGTGTTTAAGTTTCGAAAAATGCCTTTAACTTCTATGTCCCTTGAGGTATTGCTTTCATAGTTGGTATGTATGTGTATATGGGCAAGACCTTTACATGCAAAGAAAAATTTAGACCCGTGTGACCTTGACCTTGAACTTAGGGCCTGTGTTTAGGTTTTGAAATCTGTGTTTAGGTTTAGAAAAATGCCTTTAACTTCTATGGCCTTTGAGGTATTGCTTTCATAGTTGGTATGTATGTGTATATGGACAAGACCTTTACATGCACAGAAAAAGGTTGACCCCTCTGACATTGACCTTGAACTTATGGCCTGTGTTTTGGTTTCGAAATCTGCGTTTAGGTTTTGAAAAATGCCTTTAACCTTCTATGTCCCTTAAGGTATTGCTTCCATAGTCGGTATGTGTGTGTATGTAGACAAGACCTTTCCAAGCTCAGAAAAATTTAGACCCCTGTGACCTTGACCTTGAACTTTAGGCCTGCGTTTAGGTTTCGAAATCTGTGTTTAGGTTTCGAAAAATGCCTTTAACTTCTATGTCCCTTGAGGTATTGCTTCCATAGTTGGTATGTGTGTGTATATGGACAAGACCTTTCCATGCTTAGAAAAATTTAGACTCCTGTGACCTTGACCTTGAACTTAGGGCCTGCATTTAGGTTTCGAAATCTGTGTTTAGGTTTCGAAAAATGCCTTTAACTTCTATGTCCCTTGAGGTATTGCTTTCATAGTTTGTATGTATGTGTATATGGGCAAGACTTTTACATGCAAAGAAAAATTTAGACCCGTGTGACCTTGACCTTGAACTTAGGGCCTGTGTTTAGGTTTTGAAATCTGTGTTTAGGTGTAGAAAAATGCCTTTTACTTCTATGTCCTTTGAGTGATTGCTTTCATAGTTGGTATGTATGTGTATATGGACATGACCTTTCGATGCACAGAAACATTTAGACCTTTGTGACCTTGACCTAGAACTAAGAGCCTGTGTTTAGGTTTCGAAAAATGCATTTAACTTCTATATCCTTTGAGGTATTGATTTCATAGTTGGTATATGTGTGTATATGGACAAGACCTTTCCATGCACAGATAAATTTGGACCCTTGTGACCTTGACCTTGAACTTAGGGCCTGTATTTAGGTTCTGAAAAATACCTTTTACTTCTATGTCCCTTGAGGTATTGCTTTCATAGTTGGTTTATGTGTGTATATGGACAAGACCTTTCCAGGCACAGCAAAATTTAGACCCCTGTGACCTTGACTTTGAACTTAGGGCCCATGTTTAGTTTCGAAATCTGTGTTTTGGTTTCTCAAAATTTTTATTACTCCTATGTCCATTGAAATATTCCTTTCATATTCAGTTTGCATGTGTATATGGACAAGATCTTTCCTTGCATGCAAAATGTTTGAGCCCTCTGACCTTGACCTTGAACTTAGGACCCGCGCTTAGGTTTCAAAGTCTGCGTTTAGGTTTCTCAAAATTTCTTTAACTCACATATCCACTGAGATATTTCTTTCATATTTGGCATGCATGTGTATATGGACAAGACCTTTCCATGCATGCAAAAAAATTAGCCCAGTGTCCTTGACATTGAACTAAGGTCGCGAAAGGTTTTAGGTTTCGAAATCTGCGTTTAGGTTTCAAAAATGCTTATAATTCCTATGACCCTTGAGGTGTTATTTTCATATTTGATTTGCCATCTGTGTATATGGACAAGACCTTTCCATGCAGGCAAAAAGGTTGACCTCTGTGACCTTGAGTGTGCTTTTAAGTTTCTAAAGGTGCCGGTGGCGAGCTTTGTTGTCTCTCTGACAACTCTTGTTTAATTTGGTTGCCATGGCAACCAGACATCTTCATGTTATCAATTTTTTTATGGAGAATCAACCCAGGATCATTCCTGTGAAGATTTGTTGTGATAAACCATATAGATTAGTAGAAGCAGATGTATTAGGTATAATTAATCCCAAAAAGATTGGATTTAATAGCGAAAAATAGCGTTTTGGTGGCCATTTTGTTTTTTACCATTTTTGGGCTTTCAAGGCACCGGAGAGGGTGACAGGCACCCTAAATGGATTCAGCACACTTTAATAATGATAAAAAGGTGGCCTGTCAACTTTTCCCCCCAAATGCCTCCAGAAGTTTTATTTTCCCAAAATCCGACTAGTCTATCATGATTGTTGGGCTCCCCAGTGAAGGGCTTATAAAGAAATTGTTGGGAAATTTTGATATATTGAGGTTGAGATTTTTCATAAGTGTGGAGGACATATTTTGATGTGATTTCATGTAAGTGAAACTGTATCTGCAACTTTAACAATTATTAAATGGGAAATAAACTCTATTAAGCCATTGCCTGTTTCTAGTATTGAAATAAGTGATCACTTAAAGCAGGTTGAAAGTAAAGCAGAATGTGCCTTAAGGCACATTCTGCTTTACTTCCAGCCTGCTTTAAGTTATAATCTGCTAGAATATAGAAAAGTTATCTTACAATACTTGTTCATATGACTGTATAAATTGACAATATTTTCTTCAGTGGAGGAATAAATTAAAGGCGTAAAAAAGCGTATTTATGGGGTAATGGGTTAAATTTGTCTAATTTCAGATACATGTACAGCACAGTTTTGCAGCACCATGTTTAACGCCAGAAGATGATGACCACTGTTACAGACCAGGGGAAGATTGCTATGAGCCCAGAAAGAGCTTGAAAAATTGTCCTGAGGATAGACCGTACCATTGTGCTAGAAACCCAAACACTGGAAAATTTACAGAGGAATGTGTAGAGGCGATACAGTGTCCAATAGGTGAGCATACTTGTCAAGACGTTCGGTTACCCTAACCCTAATGCTAGAGCCCAAAGCTTGAACTGTGTTTATCGGGCGTTCTATGAGGGGACAGTGTCTTTAGCCGGACACTAGTTAAGGCATGAACACAATATACAGACTATATGAAATATATGAGAATTTTCCTTTGGCTATCTTGCCTGATGATTGAGCATGAAACTACATAAAAAACTATATAAAATGGATGAAACTAACTAAAAGTGGATGAGCTACTTTGCCTACAAAACCAAAAACTAATAAACAATATCACCGTACTCTCAGACTGTTTGAGCACAGTGCAGGCTGGACCGTTAACCGATGTATGCTCAGCGTTACTTCTGCTGAGCTACACTATGATGAACTGATGCTGAGCGCTATTGCTCAGCGTTGGTGTAGCTGATGATACACTGTGGCACCAGCACTAGTCTCAAGTAGACTGCTCGGCGTTGTTGAACCTGTGATGAGATATAGTCTCGAACCTATTGCTCAGCGTTGTCTCTGCTGAACTACCAAACCTTTGTTCCACTACAGTTCTATAACATCAATGTTCCAGCTTGTCTTGGAACCTCTATGATGTATCGTCGATCAGTAGCAAACCTTCACTCTTCAGTAATAACTGTTTTCGGTCCCAAACAAATCTCAATGATCTGAGAGCAACGTACTAACGAGCTATCATCAAAAGTAAGCTATCCCGTTAATAGCTTGTGGAGAGAGTTGTCGTGTGAACGAATTAGCAATCTCTCTGTGTTCAATATCTCTACAGGTTATATTCACCGACCGTCTAACATTGAACAGTTATTTCAATATGCATAAATTAGTCTAAATAGTTGATTATTCCTAATAATTAAGAAAATGCAAACTTTTACTTTTACACCAGCAAGTTATAAACTTTGATTATGTTTAAAATGTCCAGTACAGAAATATAATGACTTTAAAGCTTATTTGAGAGATAATACACAAAATTCAGCTTTTGGTATACAGTCAGCACAAAGCGTAGACAATTACATTAGGCAAAGAACAAAAACGTACGATGTGCGTTATCTTCGCACTGTCTCTATATAAATCAACTGGCAATATACAGTTATACACATATGATCAAGAGGCTTCATAACTATACAAAGATTATTTCTGACAATAGCCCCTTTCTCAAGAAAACACTTTAAGTTTTTCTAACTACAAAATAATCTGTACAAAAGTGTGCTTAGCTTATTGTCTACTCAGATAATCAGCACACATGTTCTCAGAGCCTTTGATTGCTTCAACTCTGAACTGGTAGGTTTGCAAGAACAATGCCCATCGCATTATTCTGCCACTCTCTATCTTACACTTCTGTATGTAAGATAATGGGGTATGGTCTGTCTGTAGAACAAACTTTGTCCCATACAAGTACTTTTGGAATTTTTTGATTCCAAACACTATTGCTAAGCACTCTCTCTCAATCACAGAGTAGTTCTTCTCTCGCTGGAGAAGCTTTTTGCTCGCATACGCCAATGGGAATATGCCATCTTCAAACTGTTGCAGCAATGCTGCTCCAACTCCGCTATCAGAAGCATCAGTTTGGAGAATAAACGGCTTTGTGAAGTCTGGCAGTCGCAAAATTGGTGACCTTGTGAGCATGTCTTTCAACGTTTTGAAAGCTTGCTCGTGCTCTGCCAGCCAAATCACGTTGTTTGGGCGACCTTTCTTTGTAAGGTCCGTCAGTGGAGCCGCTACATCAGTAAAAGCTGGTATGAATTTTCTATAGTACCCAGCTAACCCTAAAAAAGCACGAACTTGCTTCTTGGTCTTGGGTTGCTCGGCCAACTTGATCTTTTCAAGCTTCTCCTCTTCCATCTGTATTACACCGTTCCCAACAACATGGCCCGTGAATGCAATATTCTCAAAACCAATCAAACACTTTGATGGTTTGAGAGTCAGACCAGCCTGTCTTACTCGGCTGAAAACATCCCGCAGCATGGTCAGATGTTGGTCCCATAACTGCGTGTGACCAAGGATGTCATCAACGTAGTTGTCCGCATCTTTGCAGTTGCACAACAACTTTCTCATCATTCGGTTGAAAGTGCTACCTGAGTTGACCATGCCAAACGGCATTTTCCTGAATTGGTAGCTCCCATCTGAGGTTGAGAAAGCAGTTAAATGCTTCGACTTGTCTTCAACCGGTATTTGCCAATAACCTTTACTCAGGTCTATCTTTGTGAAGTACTTGTCTTCCTTCAACTTTGACATGATGTCTTCCACATTACCCATGGGCTCTGTATCAAACTTTGTGATCATGTTCAGTCTCCTGAAGTCGATACAGAATCTGTTTGACCCATCTTTCTTCTTGATCATCACAAAAGGTGAATTGTAGTCAGATAACGCTGGTTCAATCACCTTTGCGTCGAGCATTTTCTGAATCTCTGCTTCAATTTCACCCCGTTTAGCATATGGTATGGGGTATTGACGAACCCGTACTGGAGTCTTCGACGTCAATTCAATTTTGTGCTCGGCCAGCGTCGTTGTACCCGGTATCTCGTTGAAAATATCCTGAAACTCTTCGAGCAAATTCACCACGTCTCGGCGTTGTTCAGATGATAAGCTATCTGATATCTTGACATCTTTATATGTCTCGTCGCTTTTCAAACAAGCTAAGTCCAGCAAGCTTTCATCATCGACAACGCCATAGTCTTCACTGTGTTCGGCCTCTATTATCGCCATCCCAGCAACAACGCTGTCTTGCCGTTCTTCATATTTCTTCAATAGGTTGATGTGATACTTCCCTATCTTGTCACCAACTTTAACTCGAAAGTCCATCCTGTTTACCTTTTCTACCACCTCGAATGGTCCTTTCCACTGCAGCATGAGCTTGTTGTGGGAAGTTGGTAACAACAACAAAACTTTGTCTCCCTTCTCAAGGTTTCTGTTCCTGGCTGCCTTATCATAATGATGTTTGTATGCAACCTGTGCCTCTGCCATGCTGTCTCGAGCAATTTGACATGTATCCTCCAGCCTATTTTGAAGATCAAGCACATATTGGTATGTGTTCATGACCTCAGGCGTTTCTTTCTCTGTCCACAGCTCTTTCAGTATTTGCTTGGGACCTCGAACTGTGCGTCCATACATAAGCTCGAACGGCGAAAACCCTGTTGATGCCTGTGGAACTTCTCTGTATGCGAAGAGAACAGCGGACAAGTATCTGTCCCAGTCTTTCGGCCGTTCCTGACACATTTTCTTCAGCATACTTTTCAGAACCCCGTTCATCCTCTCACATAGCCCATTACATTTTGGGTTATATGGGGTAGTGAAGAATTGCTTCAGCGATATGAGTCTACAGACTTCCCCCATGAGCTCAGACGTGAATTGACTTCCTTTATCGCTCAAAATTTCTGTTGGAAATACAACACGTGAAAATACGTCGAGCAACGCCTCGGCTACTCGTTCTGTCTCTATCCTAGGCAATGCTACAGCCTCAGGATATCTTGTGGCATAGTCTACCACTGTCAAAATGTATCTGTTTCCTTTATCAGATACTGGTGTGATGGGACCTATCAGATCGACCGCGACTCGATGAAATGGTGTATCTATGATCGGCATTTCACCAAGGGGCACCTTTGTGACCCGTTCTTTTGGTATGGTCTTCTGACAAACATCACATGATCTGCAGAATCTGGTAACATCACTGGTTATTCCCGGCCAGTGGAAACTTGTAGTGATTCTGTCGATGGTCTTCTTTGCTGACAAATGTCCACCCACAATAGATTCATGAGCCAAGCTCATCACACGCTTTCTAAATTGTGTTGGAACAACTATTTGTTTCGTCTCTGTTGAGCCCTGACCCTTGACTTGCTCGAACACTCTGTACAAAACATCTTTGTTCACTGTGTAGTGGTACTTATTACCACCTTTGGTCTCTAGCTCGCTCGAACTCTCAGCATATGACCATAACTTCTTCAAAGACTCATCGTCTTTCTGTGCCTTCTGAAGCACATCAACGTCAACCTCATCTAAGGGTTGACAAGGCACATTCAGCGCTCTTATAGGTTTCATCTCTTTAGCAGCTTGAGCCCGTGTGACAACTGCTGCAGCCACACTAGTTTGACCCTGTCCTTCGGACTTACTCTGCTCAAGCCATCTTGGGTCTGGAGCATCTGATACTCCATCTACATTGCCCAAGACTAAATCGCAGATGAGTGAGCTCAACACCATTGCTTCTATGCTTCCTTTGTAATATGGTGTATCAACCTCTATCAAAGCTGCTGGAACTATCTTGGCCTGGCCATCGATAGTGATCATCACATATCTCTTGTCCAGCATTTGGCTATCCTCGACCAAGTCTTTCCGAACTGCGGCTAACTCACAGCCGGTATCTCTTAAAACTTTCACCTCTTTGGTCCCTACATAGCCTTTCTGCAACTTCAAATTTCTCTCGCCCTCTAGCGTATCTACGGTACATCCACCAGCAATGATGGACACCGACTCTCCGTTGGCAAGCTGAAGTTCGCCGTCTTGTATACACTCTTGTATATGACTTTTGTTCATGGAAACAGACATGCACAGAGCTGAAATCTTGTTTCCATCCGAACCTTTGTTCTTAGACCTGTCTTCGAACTTCCGATCTCTCTGAGATTGTCGACCATCCGTATGTCCCTGACTTTCATGGTCTGGATAGCAGACTGCTGCCCCGCTAATCTTTCTCGGGTTTGAATTCTGTCTGCAGTCTCGTGCAAAATGACCTTCTTTCCTGCATAAGAAACAAACCTTCTTCTGGGCATCAGGTCTGGGCACTGTGTTCGACCTATAGTTCGGTGCTATATGAGGTCTCGGCTGTTGCCTGTTAGGTGCTGGGCCGCTTGTTCTGGCTGTCCTGTTAGACAATATGGACCCACCATGAGCCTCAATGTATTGCTCAGCTAGATGAACAACTTCTTCCCTGGAGCTCGGCATCCTTTCTTTCAAAAACAATGCTAGCTCAGGCGAACATGTTTTGATAAACTGTTCCCAGACTATCAAGTCCATCAGCCCTTCAAATGTTTCTTCTATCTCGGCCATTTCTGACCATCTACAGAAATAACGAACTATACGAGCCATAAACTGAAATACAGTTTCCCCTTGCTCAGGCTTGCTATCCCGAAACTTAGTTCGGAACCCTTCTTCTGTCAACTGATACCGTTTGAGCACTGCCTTCTTCAACGCTTTGTAAGCATCAGCTTGCTCAGGCGGCATGCTTGTGTATACTAAAATACCTTTGCCTGTCAATAATGAGCTCAGACTAACTGCCCATGTCTTCTCATGCCATCCCTGGCTCTTGGCAAAACGCTCAAAACGTTCGATGTATGCGTCCATATCATCCTTGTTCTCTTCGAACTTCGGCAACTTTGGTCTCAGCGACTTGCTCGTAGTCTCATGCTTCAAAGTTCCGGCCTCAGCTCGAAGTTTCATCAACTCTAGCTCTCGCTCTTGCTCTTCTCGCTTGTATGCAGCCTCTTTGTCTCTGAGCTGTATCTCAAGCTTGAGCCGCTCATCTTCGTCCTTGTGCTTTCTTTCTTCTCGCTCAACCTCCAACCTTCGGCGTTCATCTTCCCGCTCAGCCTCTAACCTTCGGCGTTCGGCTTCCCGCTCAGCCTCTAACCTTCGATGTTCGGCTTCATCCTTACGTTTCTGGTCTTCTCTCTCAGCCTCCAACTTTCGACGTTCGTCCTCATCTCTACGCTTCTGCTCAGCGCTCTCTAACTCTTGTCTACGACGCTCATCTTCACGTCTCAGCATACGCTCTTCTCTATCAAGAAAGTCCCGTTCTTTCTTCTCAATGTATGTCATGAGCTCCGAGCCACTCAAGCCCATACGTTCACCAGCCGCTATCCACTTATCATGATCCATCATGAAACTAATGTTCAACCACTAACGGTTCCAACCGTATAAACCTCCTAAGAACTATTCCCGGACGAGCCCCCAAATTGTCAAGACGTTCGGTTACCCTAACCCTAATGCTAGAGCCCAAAGCTTGAACTGTGTTTTATCGGGCGTTCTATGAGGCGACAGTTTAGCCGGACACTAGTTAAGGCATGAACACAATATACAAACTACAATGTATATGAAATATATGAGAATTTTCCTTTGGCTATCTTGCCTGATGATTGAGCATGAAACTACATAAAAAACTATATAAAATGGATGAAACTAACTAAAAGTGGATGAGCTACTTTGCCTACAAAACCAAAAACTAATAAACAATATCACCGTACTCTCAGACTGTTTGAGCATAGTGCAGGCTGGACCGTTAACCGATGTATGCTCAGCGTTACTTCTGCTGAGCTACACTATGATGAACTGATGCTGAGCGCTATTGCTCAGCGTTGGTGTAGCTGATGATACACTGTGGCACCAGCACTAGTCTCAAGTAGACTGCTCGGCGTTGTTGAACCTGTGATGAGATATAGTCTCGAACCTATTGCTCAGCGTTGTCTCTGCTGAACTACCAAACCTTTGTTCCACTACAGTTCTATAACATCAATGTTCCAGCTTGTCTTGGAACCTCTATGATGTATCGTCGATCTGTAGCAAACCTTCACTCTTCAATAATAACTGTTTTCGGTCCCAAACAAATCTCAATGATCTGAGAGCAACGTACTAACGAGCTATCATCAAAAGTAAGCTATCCCGTTAATAGCTTGTGGAGAGAGTTGTCGTGTGAACGAATTAGCAATCTCTCTGTGTTCAATATCTCTACAGGTTATATTCACCGACCGTCTAACATTGAACAGTTATTTCAATATGCATAAATTAGTCTAAATAGTTGATTATTCCTAATAATTAAGAAAATGCAAACTTTTACTTTTACACCAGCAAGTTATAAACTTTGATTATGTTTAAAATGTCCAGTACAGAAATATAATGACTTTAAAGCTTATTTGAGAGATAATACACAAAATTCAGCTTTTGGTATACAGTCAGCACAAAGCGTAGACAATTACATTAGGCAAAGAACAAAAACGTACGATGTGCGTTATCTTCGCACTGTCTCTATATAAATCAACTGGCAATATACAGTTATACACATATGATCAAGAGGCTTCATAACTATACAAAGATTATTTCTGACAATACTTAACCCTTTCCTCCACAATAGTGTCTTAGAGCGCCTCTACTTACTCCTCCACATAATTGCTACAAATGAATATTGATGCAAATGTTGTAAATCTTTTCCCAGGAAATCTGAAATAATACCGTCTCCTGCTACATGTATTAGCGTGTATTGACAAATTTTGAATATTAAAGACTCAGATTAAGGAACTGTCTGATCAGGGTCTGCATTGGTGTTTCTAGCTGACCTGGCACAATTTGTGACAAAGTACCATGGTGAGCTATTGAACTACCAGATATTTTTGACACCATTTCTTATTTTGTCTTGCTAAATGAAAGAGAGAAAACAAGACTTAGGCGGAGACTTTCGGTTTGCATTAGCAGCTTTAAACATTATATTTAGCTCTGGAGTTTTTACATGCAGGGTAATTTTTTCGTCTGTTTCAATTGTCGTCTGTTATTGTTTTAAAATCAGAATTTTCAACATTTCTTTTTAAAACATAGGCAGTCTGTCAAAATATTTGGATCTTAATGAGACACAGTGTTACCCAGCGTCTCTTAAGGATCCAAACTGTTTGCATAGATAATCATTATTCCGCCTTCTAGCATGCAAAGAGTTAGTTTTTAGCTCACCTGAGCCAAAGGCTCAAGGTGAGCTATTGGGATGGCCATGTGTCTGTTGTCGTCCGTCGTCGTTAACAATTGATTCAAATGACATCTCCTCCTATACCGCATGACAGATTTTAACCAAACTTTACAGGAATGTTCCTTGGGTCATGTTCTTTCAAATTTGTTCAAAGAATTAAAAACAATGTAGAACTCTGGTTGCCATGGCAACCAAAGTGAACAAATAAGGAAATCTTAAAAAATCTTCTTGTCTGAAACTACAAGGGCCAGAGCTTAGATATTTGGCACATAGCATCATCTACAGGTCTTGAAGTTTGTTCAAATTATGCTCCTTGGGTCAAAATTGGCCCCGTCCCGGGGGTCACAGTTTTACATAGAGTTATATAGTGAAATTTTCAAACGTCTTCTTCTCTGAAACTAATATGGCCAGAGCTTTGATATTTTGCATGGTGACATTTCTATATGTCCTTTACCTATTTTGTTCAAATGGTTCTGGTCGGTTGCATATCTAGGTCACCGGAGCTAAAAATAGTTTTTTTTTAATGAAAACTTAATAAATCTTCTTGTCTGAAACTACAAGGGCCATAGCTTAGATATTTAGCACCTAGCATCGCCTACAGGTCCTCTATCAAGTTTGTTCAAATTATGCCCCTGGGGTCAAAATTAGACCCGCTCTGAGGGTCACCGTAATGATACTAAGGACAAATAGCCAATATTTGCAAACAGTTTGGATCCAGATCAGACACAACATAATGCTGCATCTTATCTGGATCCAAACTATTTGCCACTCATTTACCTACTTTACATTTTCTAAATTGATTTTTTTGTACATTTTTCACATACAGTAAGTTTTAGGCAGACATCATTTCAGTATGATAAGGGTTAAGCCAGTAACTACTAGATGCATCTCCAGCTATTGCATAATATTTGACCTCAGTGACTGACCAACAGAACTGGTGTTGTCTGCTGAACATGTTGTCTGCTAAAGTTTAGAAATGGTTCAGTTTGCTTCATACTTAGAGAAACAGGATCCGGAAGTGATTCACTGACAGTTATGTAATTATGTCTTATCCCATATTTATACATATGTTTAATATTGGTTTTGTCAGAGTTATCTGTATGTCTTACAGTTGTCATTTTTTCTTGTCCAGGAGATAAATTCCAATTCAACCCATTCCCCCATAAATACTGATGTTTGTTAACCCATTACCCCATAAATATGCATTTTTACGCATTTAATTTATTCCTCCACTATAAAAAATAATTCCACTTTATATATAGTCATGAAAATGTAAGAGAAGAAATAAGTTTCTATATCCTAGTAGTACATGTAGATGGTAGCTTAAAGCAGTTTGAAAGTAAAACAGAGTTAGTCGTGCATTAAGGCACATTCTGCTTTACTTTCAACCTGCTTTAGGTGGCCAACTATTTTCAAAACTAAAAACAGGCTATGGGGTAATAGGTAAAATGAAATTGCATTTTTGGAAAGAGCCTAATGAGAGGAAGTGCCATTTGCAAAGGGCCATAACTCTGACATTGTTATTTTTGGAGTTATTTCCCTCTGTGATATTTTCTTGTCCGGAACACAACTCCAGTTCTACTGATGCTATTGTAATGAAATTTCATGTATGGAAAGAAATGCCATGCACAAGGGAAGCAATATTTTGTTTTTCCCCTTTGTCATATTTTATTGTCAGGAAAATAACTCAAATCTGCTGACGGCTAGTGAAATAAATTTCATATACCGGTTATGGAAATAGCTTGATAAGAGGATGTGCAGGGTTTTCCCTAGGCTTTGGCAAATGGGGGACATTGTGTCCCCCAGGTTTCTTAATTGGGGGACAAAACTAATTTTTGGGGGTCACTTGTCTCGACACTGCTTTTTATCTTTCAATTAAATTTTAGGACATCATGTAAAACAAGTCTTGTGTTGTCTTTTTTTCCCTCTACTGAACGCTATATTAATATCATCTGAGCGTCTATGGATACTTTAATAGACCCTTCTACTTTTTTCATGCTAGATCTACGTTTAAACTGATTGCAATGACACATGCTTTAGTGCCTCTCTATAAACACTTGATTTTTTGTGTCAATCAAGTGTTGTCAGTGAAGTTCAAAGTCAAAACACCCTTTTGTGAAACGAGTTATCTCTAGTAGATTTCTTACAAGGATAATGGTACATTTCGGCGCTACCCCGGGAAACTCAAGCCAGGTATTACTGTATACATTTTAAGTCAAGTAGACCAAAATATGTTTGGTCGTTTTATAAGGAATAGCCTCAAATGAATCTGACTCGTACTCAGTGGCAGATATTTTACTTGTTTCCGCTTGGTTTCTCGCAGAAGTCGACGCAAATAGTTGGAAAAGAGCCATTGTTCAATTTGTTTTCATTTACTACAGACGAGACACGCTTATATTATCAGTTTTAAGTAAACTATTTTACAGAGTAATTACTACAGCACAGTCTATATGCGACGGACTAGTATAAAACACGGACTGTTCCGGTCTTCATAAATCGTAATGGCGCCGGAGCGGAAATCAAAGTCTAACCATGGATTTTCGAAGTGGACAGTAACAATGTTTGGGGGACATTTTATCAAACTTAGTTACACTGTCCTCAGGTGAGCGAATGTAGGGCCATGGCCCTCTTGTTGTTTTTTCTTGCTGCATTATCCAGTTTTGCTTTCACATCTTGTGTGTGAGATGTTGTCTTATACTGTGGAATTAAAGTTCAGTGATACTTCTTATCATCATTTATCATTTCAGGGAAGGAACCACTGATAGAGTATATACCTGAACCTAGAATAGAATGTAACTGGTGTCAGAATCCGGCTTTCTATAATCCTAATAACTTTACATGGTCAAATACATACTCTGAATGTCAAGAACAAAAAACAACGTGTGACGGGGAAAGTTATTTTGAGTGTGAGCTAGAAAATAAGATTGACAACCATACAAAAAACAGTCGTTGTCGATGTAATGTTCGAAAGGGATATCTAAAAGCTTGGCACTATGATAAAGAGGCAGATCCATGTACATTTGAAAGAGGCTTAACATGTGTGAAAGCCGACTGTTTTCCAGAACAAGATGTGTTGCTGAAAGGTAAGCTGATGTTGAGGGATGTGGGGTAGGAACAGGGCTGCCATTTCTCCGGATTTTTCCAAAATCTTTGGATGTTTATCCTAGCAAGATGTAGCTTAAAGCAGGTTGGAAGTAAAGCAGAATGCGCCTGAAGGCGCATTCTGCTTTACTTTCAACCTGTTTGAAGTAATCGCGCTTGAAAAATAGAAAATTTGGAAACTTTAGGATTTTTCAATATCAACTTATGGCAGCCCTGTAGGAGGTGGAGGTGGGTAGCATTCAACTTACTTCTCATATTTTGCTAGGAAAGTTTGTTATAATACTAGAAAAGACTTTATTGCAGTATTGTTTACATTGTAATGTCTACAAATTTTAATGAATTTTGTCAAAAATTTGAGAAAAAAAGGCTATATATTCTCAAATCAGTTAAATTATGTTTGAAATCAGGTTGATTGGTCAAGAGTTATCTGCCCTTGATGAATGAAAATGCCACATTTTATAGTGATTACACTCTAAAAGCTGCAGGTTTAAATTCATTTTGATTTTACTTGCACACAATGAAATATGAGTATAAATTCCTAGATATATTAAAAGTTGGGTAACTTCAGACCAATGTGTTCAGAGTTACCTGCACTTGATGTTCTTAGCTTTACTAGACTACAGTTAAACCCCTCTATTACGACCAATTCCAATATTGTTTACACTCTAGTATCTATAGATTTCGATAAAATGTGTTTTGAATTTAGATGAAACTCAAAAGTAAAACTGTCAGGTTCAATTACATGTGAGTGGCACCAGGGCCTTCAAGGCCTTCTTGTTTTGTGGCCCCCACACCCCATGAAGTAGTGTGGGACATATACCATAGGTGGTTCTCCCATGTATACTTTTCTGTACCTTTTTAGCTCACCTTAGCACAAAGTGCTCAAGGTGAGCTATTGTGATCGGTCGCTGTCCGTCGTACGTCGGTGTTGGTGTCGTCCGTTCACAATTTCTTTCAAACAACTTCTTCTCTGAAACCAATGGCCCAATTTTAACCAAACTTGGTCAAATATATACTGTAGTTGTGAGCTTTAAAAGTTGTTAAAAAAAAGTGGGTGGGGCAATCGGTCTTGTTGCCATGGCAACCATGCACAATATTTTAAAAAATCTTCTTCTCAAGAACGACTGGTCCGATTTCAATTTGGTTTTCACCAAAATGTTTCTCAATTAATATACTTTCAAACTTGTTCAAAGAATTTTGATCCGTAAAAAAACATGGCCGCCAGAGGGCGTGGTCAATTTCCGTACTTACATCATCTGTTTTACATAGACTTATATAGGAAAACCTTTAAAAATCTTCTTCTCTGAAACCGTAAGGCCCAGACCTAATATATATGGCATCTAGCTTTGCTTTGTGGTCCTCTACAAAAAATGTTCAAATCATGACCCCAGGGTCAAAAATGGCCCTGCCATTGGGCTTATCAGTTTTACATAGACTTTAATATAGGAAAACGTTCAAAAATCTTCTTCTCTGAAACCTTTTATATCTGGCATCTAGCTTTGCCTTACTGTCCTGTACCAAAATTGTTCAAATCATGACCCCCGTGTCAAAAATGGACCCTCCCCAGGGCTTATCAGTTTTACATAGACTTATATAGGAAAACCTTTAAAAATCTTCTTCTCTGAAACCGTAAGCCCCAGACCTTTTATATTTGGCATCTAGCTTTGCCTTATGGTCCTCTACCAATATTGTTCAAATCATGTCCCCATGGTCAAAAATGGCCCTGTCCCAGGGCTTATCAGTTTTACATAGACTTATTATGGATTTTTTTTAAAAACAATTGCTTCTCTGATACCATTGTCTGAATTCAATAATATTTTGAACGAATATTGTTTAAGTGACCCTTTATTAGCACTATTTATATCATTGCCATATTTTCCCCTTTTGCTCAAACAGTAATAATGACAAACAGATTCCGAATTACTTCTTCATGCAACAGTCCACATACATGCAATGACAAACTTCATTTTGCATTGAGTAATATATAACACAATAATCCTCAGGTGAGCGATTTAGGGCCGCATGCGGCTCTTGTTTTCTATTTATTCAACAAGGTATACAACTCGACGTATGTCTGAAGACACAACCTATCACACCTGTAAAATCAGCTTATACTATCAATTACATTTATGAAATGCAACAATTCATTAAAGAAACACAATATGAACACAAAACTTTAGCGCTAATTACTAGTCAATGTCATACAGGAGCATTTGTAGTTCAAACATTCATACAGAATCTATAATCCAGGACTAGGCCTCTAGACCCGTTTGCAAAATGGTGTTGAGAGAGTTTCTCACTTGATGTGAGTTAACGAGACCCTAGACATCACAAATCACCGAGGTGCTTGTCTGCCACACTGTCACGTTTCCCATAATATCCAAATCCAATATGGTCGCCGCCAGCCATTTTGGAAAAGCTAACTTTTTTGTTTTTTGGAGAATAAATAAGTGTAATACCTCTAAATTGATTATTTATTGGTGTGGAACTCATTTCTGATGCCCTTTGTGCAATCTGGGGTGTCTTTGATTTGGAAAGGTCAAATTTCACATTAGCCAAATCCAAAATCGCCGCCGCCAACCATGTTGGAAAAGCTTTTTTCGTTGTTTTTTTAAGAAAAATCAAATATAATACTTCTAAATTGATTATATTTTAGAGTATAATTCACTTCTGATGTCCTTTGTGCAATCTGGGATGTCTTTGATTTGGAAAGATCAAGTTCCGCGATAGCAAAATCCAATATGGCCGCCGCAAGCCATGTTAAAAAAGCTAACTTTTTTCCTTTTTTGGAGAATAAACCAATGTAATACCTCTCAATTGATAATTTGTGGGTGTTGAACTCATTTCTGATGCCTTTTTTGCAATCTGGGATGTATTTGATTCGGAAAGGTCAAGTTTCACAATCGCCAAATCCAATATGGCCGCCGCAAGCCATGTTAAAAAAGCTAATTTTGTTTCTTTTTTGGAGAATAAACCAATGTAATACCTCTCAATTGATAATGTTTGGGTGTTGAACTCATTTCTGAGGCCTTTTGTGCAATCTGGGATGTCTTTGATTTGGACAGATCAAGTTCAACAATAGCCAAATCCAATATGGCCGCCGCAAGCCATGTTAAAAGAGTTAATTTTGTTTCTTTTTTGGAGAATAAACCAATGTAATACCTCTCAATTGATAATATTTGGGTGTTGAACTCATTTTGGAAGCCTTTCATACTATCTGGGATGTTTTGATTCGGAAAGGTCAAGTTTCACAATAGCCAAATCCAATATGGCCGCCGCAAACCATGTTGAAAAAGCTAATTTTGTTGTTTTTTGGACAAAAATCAAATGCTATACTTCTAAATTGATTATTTTTTAGAGTAGAACTCATTTCTGATGCCCTTTGTGCAATCTAGGGTGTCTTTGCTTTGGAAAGATCAAGTTCCAAAAGAAGCAAAATCCAATATGGCCGCCGCAACCATGTTGAAAAAGCTATTTGTTTTCATTTTTGGAGAATTATCAAATGTAATACCTCTAAATTAATAATATTTTGGTGTGGCACTTATTTCTGACGCCCTTTGTGCAATCTTGGGTGTTTTTGATTCAGAAAGGTCAAATTCCACAATAGCAAAATCCAATATGGCAGCCGCAAACCACGATGGAAAAGCTAATTTAAAAAAATAATAATTAAGAAAGATCAAATATACATGTAATACATGTATATCTTAATTGGTTATTGCTTGTGTTTAACTCATTTCCTCTCTGAGGTCCTTTGTTCAATATGGAGAGTCATTGGTTTGAAAAGGTCAAGTTCAATGTCTTTTTGATACATTAACGACCTTTGGCTTAGCTTGAACAGCAGTAGTCAGTATGTAAACAAGATGTAAGTAAATGGCAACTCTCTGACATTAGACAGAGAACACACGACAGTGAGCGGGACTCAATCCTACGTCCTGAGGTAAGAGGCTTTTATCCTAACCACTAAGACTACCACAGGCCCATGGACAGACGGTAGGGCCGGGGCAGAATATATAACACCTTGTTCCACATGCATAGAAAGATACACCAATAAAGCATCAACAATTGATTAGATACACATGTAGTTCCAAAGTCATTTCGTGCCGGGTTTTCACAGGGTGAAGAAACTGAAGTGTCCAGTTTTCCATGACAAAATGTGTTGCAAAAAGTACCTCTGCAGCACGGCAAAGACACCAACGAGTATCACACGTCTCTGTACACTAATACAATGTGAGCAGACTCTATGGTAAAGGCTTAAGGCACTTTTAGGGCAGCAGAGTACCAATGTACTCCTTACCACAAGGATCCGACACGATTGATTTTGAGGGGAAAAATCGTCAGAAGGGATAAATAGAGAAAAGGGATACAACTGATTGTCAGTATATTCTCACCCTATCTCGACAAAACCGGGCATATCATGAATAAAAATTGATGAACCGACACTTTTGTTGCATGTCTGTCTTCAGTTTCTTCACCCTGTGAAAACCCGGCACGTAATGACTTTGGAACTACATGACTTTTTGTGTATCTAATCAATTGTTGATGCTTTATTAATGTATCTTTCCATGCATATGGAACAAGGTGTTATATATTCTGCCCCGGCCCTACCGTCTGTCCATGGGCCTGTGGTAGTCTTAGTGGTTAGGATAAAAGCCTCTTACCTCAGGACGTAGGATTGAGTCCCGCACACTGTCGTGTGTTCTCTTTCTAATGTCAGAGAGTTGCCATTCACTTACATCTTGCTTATATACTGACTACTGCTGTTCAAGCTAAGCCAAAGGTCGTTAATGTATCAAAAAGACATTGAACTTGACCTTTTCAAACCAATGACTCTCCATATTGAACAAAGGACCTCAGAGAGGAAATGAGTTAAACACAAGCAATAACCAATTAAGATATACATGTATTACATGTATATTTGATCTTTCTTAATTATTATTTTTTTAAATTAGCTTTTCCATCGTGGTTTGCGGCTGCCATATTGGATTTTGCTATTGTGGAATTTGACCTTTCTGAATCAAAAACACCCAAGATTGCACAAAGGGCGACAGAAATAAGTTCCACACCAAAATATTATTAATTTAGAGGTATTACATTTGATAATTCTCCAAAAAAGAAAACAAATAGCTTTTTCAACATGGTTGCGGCGGCCATATTGGATTTTGCTTCTTTTGGAACTTGATCTTTCCAAAGCAAAGACACCCTAGATTGCACAAAGGGCATCAGAAATGAGTTCTACTCTAAAAAATAATCAATTAAGAAGTATAGCATTTGATTTTTGTCCAAAAAACCAACAAAATTAGCTTTTTCAACATGGTTTGCGGCGGCCATATTGGATTTGGCTATTGTGAAACTTGACCTTTCCGAATCAAATACATACCAGAGTGCACAAAAGGCCTCAGAAATGAGTTCAACACCCAAACGTTATCAATTGAGAGGTATTACATTGGTTTATTCTCCAAAAAAGAAACAAAATTAGCTTTTTTAACATGGCTTGCGGCGGCCATATTGGATTTGGTTTTTGTGGAACTTGATCTTTCCAATTAAAGATATTCCAGATTGCACAAAAGGCATCAGAAATGAGTTCAACACCCAAAAATTATCAATTGAGAGGTATTACATTGGTTTATTCTCCAAAAAAGAAACAAAATTAGCTTTTTTAACATGGCTTGCGGCGGCCATATTGGATTTGGTTTTTGTGGAACTTGATCTTTCCAATCAAAGATATTCCAGATTGCACAAAAGGCATCAGAAATGAGTTCAACACCCAAAAATTATCAATTGAGAGGTATTACATTGGTTTATTCTCCAAAAAAGAAACAAAATTAGCTTTTTTAACATGGCTTGCGGCGGCCATATTGGATTTGGCGATTGTGAAACTTGACCTTTCCGAATCAAATACATCCCAGATTGCAAAAAAGGCATCAGAAATGAGTTCAACACCCACAAATTATCAATTGAGAGGTATTACATTGGTTTATTCTCCAAAAAAGGAAAAAAGTTAGCTTTTTTAACATGGCTTGCGGCGGCCATATTGGATTTTGCTATCGCGGAACTTGATCTTTCCAAATCAAAGACATCCCAGATTGCACAAAGGACATCATAAGTGAATTATACTTTAAAAAATAATCAATTTAGAAGTATTATATTTGATTTTTCTTAAAAAAACAACGAAAAAAGCTTTTCCAACATGGTTGGCGGCTGCCATTTTGGATTTGGCTAATGTGAAATTTGACCTTTCCAAATTAAAGACACCCCAGATTGCACAAAGGGCATCAGAAATGAGTTCCACACCAAAAAACAATCAATTTAGAGGTATTACACTTATTTATTCTCCAAAAAACAAAAAAGTTAGCTTTTCCAAAATGGCTGGCGGCGGCCATATTGGATTTGGATATTGTGGGAAATGTGACAGTGTGGCAGACAAGCACCTCGGTGATTTGTGATGTCTATGGTCTCGTTAACTCACATCAAGTGAGAAACTCTCTCAACACCATTTTGCAAACGGGTCTTCAGGTCAGGTACAGGACTACTAGCCATTATTTCATTTTGATATCATAATGAAAATAAATCAATATGATAAAAGTCATTTCATTAGCTGCTGCTAACAGGATGTTTCCTTTTCTTTACCGATCAGTCAATGAAATTGCCCATTACAAAGATAGCATTTTTAAACATAAATTTGGGATAAGCTCATGTCCGAGTGGTTTGTGACACATATTTTGTCAAATTTTGTTCTTCTAAGTCGAAATAGTTTGTACATTTATACTTTGTTGATGAATATGGTGTAGTTGATAAACAATGAAGTGAATGAACCCGTTTTTGATCAGGTTAACTGCAATGTGTGTTGCATACCTTGTTACTATATATACATGTAGTATGTAAACCCAACTTGAGAGAACCACATAATTTATATAGGCATATACAGTAAAACACCTTTATTATGACCACTAAAACGAAGACTGTATAAAAGGCAGGTAACAGCTTAAAGCATGGTGATAGTTAAACAGAAAGCTCCTAAAGAAGCTTTCTGTTTTACTTTCACCTTGCTGTAAGCAGTGGTAAACACTTAATCATTAACACAATTTAGTGGTCATAATAGAGAGGTGTTAGATTTACTGTAGTGTTACCCTTGTTCATATGTCAGTAAGAACCAAGGTTTTTGTGTTAACCCTTTACCTGATAGCATATTTCTAGTATTGAAGATAGGTGACTACTTAAAGCAGGTTGAAAGTAAAGTAGAATGCGCCTTAAGGTGCATTCTGCTTTTCTTTCAGCCTGCTTTAAGCTATCATGTGCTTGAATATAGAAAATATTCCCTATAATATAATTATATTCATGACTGATTAGATTGGAACTATTTTCTTCAGCAGAGGAATAAATTAAATAAGCTTAAAGGTGCTTCTATGGGAGAAAGGGTTAAGATCAATAGTGGACTAACTGCTAGAGCTAAGGTCCTTCAACTTCACATGCTTATATCCCTCATTAGGAACAGCATGTTGTGTTGCAGTTAGATAAACTTTGACCTCTGTTTTAAGCCTTTAGGTAAGTTTAGAACTACTAAAGTGTTTGCATTTATGGTCAAGTATGCCATTGGCACCTAGCTGCATGTGTATTACAAACACATTTCTAGTTATATTAAAATTTTCTGAACGATCTTATTTCAGGATACCAATGTGCCCCTAAGTGTCCCGAAGGATACAACCGTTCAGATGAGTACTCGGATAACTGTATTGCAATAAGGTAATTCAGACAGATAAATACACAGGTGTTTGTATTGTATTTTTAGCTCAGGGTGAGCTTTTGCAATCCTTGAATGTCCGTCGTCCGGCGTCAACAATTTTAGTGTTTACACTCTAGAGGCCACAATATTTATCCAATCTTTCTCAAAATTGCTCAGATTGTACATTGCCATAAGAGTTCGTATGAGTTCGATTATGGCTGAAATCGGACAATTAGGTCATGAGTTATTAAACTTTGAATTGCTGAAAATGCCATATTTAACAGTGTTTACACTCTAGAGACCACAAATTTTACCCAATCTTTCTAAAAACTTGCCCAGATTGTATATCTCCATTAGAGTTCGGATGAGTTCGATTTTGGTTGAAATCGAACAAATAGATCAAGAGTTATCTACCTTTGAACTGCTGAAAATGCCATATTTAACAGTGTTTACACTCTAGAGACCACAATATTTACCCAATCTTTCTAAAACTTGTTCAGATTGTATATCTCCATTAGAGTTCGGATGAGTTTGATTTTGGTTGAAATCGAACAAATAGATCAAGAGTTATCTACCTTTGAACTGCTGAAAATGCCATATTTAACGGTGTTTACATTCTAGAGTTCACAATTTTTATCCAATCTGTCTCAAACTTGCTCAGATTGTATATGACTGTAAGAGTTCAGATGAGTTTGATTATGGTTGAAATCAGATAAATAGGTTGAGAGTTATCTTCCTTTGAATTGCTGAAAATGCCATATTTAAGGGTTTTTACACTCTAGAGGCCACAAATTTTATCCAATCTTTCTCAAATTTACTCAGATTGTATATTACTATAAGACTTCGGAGGAGTTCAATTATGGTTATAATCCATACATGTGATATTTTCTTGGACCCAAATAGGGAGATTTGGAAATTTTAATAGGGAGATTAGGGTGCCAAATAGGGAGCTTTTTTCGCGACACTTTTTTCACGACAAAACTAGGCGTTGACGATGAAATTCCAGTAATTTTACATATTTTCATAAGTTAATTACTAGATCTAATTGCTTTTTTTTTTAAATAAGTGAATAAAGAAGTCTATAGACCACTAAGACAGAGACAATTTTCACCCAGAGATATAATTCTTATAATACTGACATGGGCCTATTATTCTAGTATTTTAGTACTGCAGAAGGATGGTTGTGTAAAGCTGGCTGAAAGTAAAGCACAATACTCTTCAGGAGCATTCTGCTTCAGTAAAGTGTAAGCCTGCTTTAAGCTAGATCTACAATCTGCTAGGATATAAGAACTATTTCCTATTATGGTTCTTATATTATTCATGACTAGTAAAGATAAAGTGGAACTATATCTATTTTCTTGAGAGAATGAATGTTCAAATGGTCTAGATTTCTATCTATGGAGTAGATCAAAAAAGAGTTAGCAACTTAACAATTTGTTATTAGCTCACCTGAGCCGAAGGCTCAAGGTGAGCTATTGTGACCGCTCATTGTCCGTAGTACGTCTGTCCGTCTGTCCGTTCACTTTTACTTCAAACGATTTCTCCTCTGAACCCGGGGATTGTAGGGCGGATTCAAACTGTTCATGATGTTCCTTGGATGTTTCTCTACAGAAGTTGTTCAAATGAAAGAGAAAAAGCAAAAACTCTGCTTGAAAAAGCAAAAAAGCAAAAAACTTTAAAAAATCTTCTTGCTAAAAACTACTAGGCCCTAAGCTTTGATAATTTTACAGTAGAATCTCCTGGTCAATCCCTCTATAGTTTGTTAAAATGAAATTCCTACTAGGGTCACACTTGACGCCACCCTGCACAGTTTAAGTGCTGCTCTAGGCAGGTTTCACAGTATTTTTGATGAAACAAAAGCAGAACTGTATTTTACCTGAGTTACTCTTAATATACTAAGGGCAAATAGCCACTATTTGCAAACATTTTGGATCCAGATCAGATGCAACATAATGCTGCATCTAATTTGGATCCAAACTATTGGTACTCATTTACCAACTGAACATGTTCTAAATTCTTTTATTTGTCATTTTTCGCATACAGTAGGTTTTAAGCAGATATCATTTCAGTCTGGTAAGTGTAAGCCCACAGAGCAGTTGCTAATTCTACCATACTGCCCAGTATTTGACCTCAGCCACTGAACTGATGGTCTTAGCTGAACATGTTGTCTGCTAAAGTTTAGAAATGGATCAGTCTGCTTCATACTTAGAGAAACAGGGTCTGGAAGTGATCCACTGACAGTTATGTAATTATGTCTTTTGCCATATTTATACATATGTTTAATATTCAAAATATGTATAGCAGACAGCAATTCAGCATAATAAGAGTTAGACCCTAGCCAAATTTCCTACTGGCAGAGTTACATAACTGAACTCTGGTCAGCTGATGAGGTTGCATATGATGGTGTCTGCTATATATTTGTGCCCTGCAGTTGGGGGCATATTGTTTTTGTCTGTCTGCTTTTTTGTCTGTTTGTCCATTTGTTTGTCTGTCAGTCCACAACTTTAATCTTAGCCATAACTTTGTTAAAGTTAGAAACTTTATAACTTGGGTCATGTCGTACAAAGGTCAATGTCAATTTTGAGATATTTCCCAGTGTCATATTTTCTTGTCTTTGAGATAACTCCAGTTCTACTGATGTTAACCCATTACCCCATACATATGCCTTTTTACGCCTTTAATTTATTCCTCCTCTAAAGAAAATAATTCCACTTTATATAGTCATAAACATGTAAGATATAAGAAATAGTATCTATATCTTAGTAGATGATAACTTAAAGCAGGTTGAAAGTAAAGCAGAGTGCGCAATAAATAATCATATGGAAATACATGTAGCTTGATAAGAAGAAGTGTCATGGATAAGGGCCATAACTCTGCCAACAATATTTTTTTAAGTTATTCCAATTTGTCATGTTTTTTTTGTCTGGAAGATAATTCCATTTACAGCTATATTAAAATGTTGTCTTGCCTATTAAGCTAAGGCACAATGACCTCAGGTGAGCGAATTAAGGGCCATGGCCCTCTTGTTAATTTTGTAAACAGTATGGATCCAGATGAGACGCCGCATCATCTCATCTAGATACAAACTGTTTGACACTGATATTTTCTGAAAGAAAATGCACAAAAATTAACTCAGAGTATTCACTATTGTTGCAGACGACAAAGTCTGCAGACGACATTTCCTAGCGCCATAAAATGGGCGTGGTTCTAACAACGAAATAACGCGTCTAAAATTTCTACCGCGAAAACTGATTGCAAATCAATTTTACGAGCGTAATTCATCAAAAAATCTAACTTAATAATTATACATTTGCACAAATCGTATCCAACAAACAGAAGAATTTAGATCCAATGTTTAATTTTAATTGATTGTTAGAAAACAACGCTGGGAATACTTTTTAGACTAACAAATTATACGTAATTCTCATAGCAAATATTAAGGCGCCCCGTCATTTTGTAACGGTAAATTTTTCGAAGTATTTTTCTGTTACGTGAATATTCAAAGTATTTTGTGGTGGAAATCAATTCCTAAATGTTAATTCTGATTAGCTTCATCTAATATGTGTGTTTGTCCAGAACTTACGGGGAATTGTTTGATTTTAATCCGGTCCGTATCGGGGACATAGCCTTCGCATCACTGCTTTTAGAAATTGTCGTTGTTAAAGTCTCCGATTCGGGGTGAACCTGTCAATCAATTTTTTGATAACCAATTAGATCTACCGGTACTCGGCGCGTGTGGTCAAACTTTTACCCAACATTGTTATGACTCAGCCTGTCATAATAGTGCTACACTAACAAACTTATCGACGATTACGTAATGTGTTTACACACATCAGTAGCGTTTGGTGATACGCGTGTGTAGGGATTAGCCAGAGAACTCTGAAGTCAATTTTAAGATTTTAGAGTCGGCGAACGAGGTAAATGATATAAAAGTTCATATTGAAAAAAATGAACCTAGTTAAAGAAATATCGGGAGATTTCGTCTCCCGACCGGGAGATCGTGAGTAGAGGTCTAATTTCGGGAGCTCCCGACCATATCGGGAGATATCACATGTATGTTATAATCGGACCAATAGGTCAAGAGTTATCTACCTTTGAATTGCTGAAAATGACATATTTAACAATGTTTACACTCTAGTGGCCGCAATATTTATCCAATATTTATCCAAGCTCTCTCAAACTTGCCCAGATTGTATATGACCATAAGAGATCGAAAAAGCATAATTATTGTTGAAATCGGACAAATAGATCAAGAGTTATCTACCTTTGAATTGCTGAAAAATGTCATATTTTACAGTGTTTACACTCTTGCAACTACAGTTTTCAATGGATTTTCATTATACTTGTACACAAAGTATATAGCTATACGTTCTCGAAGGAGTGCAATTATTGTTGAAATGTAATAATTATGGCAATAGTTACCTGCCCTTGATTAACTTTGAAATGCTAGAAAAAGGCTTCATTTCAGTGTTGTTTAGGCTCTAGTTATCTACCTTTGATGTACTCTACTATACTAGAGTAGGTTGACAAACTTGAATGGATTTAGAATAAAAAGGGTGAAATTCAAAGGTAAAGCTATCAGGTTTCATTACAAATGGTGAGCGATATCAGGGCCTTCAGGCCCTCTTGTTGTAATATCACCTCTATACTGGTGTAACAGTCCAGTTTTCCCCACTCAGTTTTTCCCCCGTGAAAAAACTGACTAGTCCAGTTTTTCCCCACCAGTCAGTTTGCCCCCCTCCCCTATTTTACTAAATGATATGAAGGGGGAGAAATTCTGAACTAGTCTAGTTTCTACCTCTCAATTTGATTAATGCAGATGTTGGCAAAGTCTGGGCTAGTCTAGGGGGAAGCTAAACATTGTAAACAGTTTAGGGGAAATTCTGGACTAGTCTACCGTAGTTTTTCCCTTCTCACAATTTGATTAAAGCAGATGTTGGCAAAGTTTGGGCTAGTCTAGTTTTTCTCGCCTCTCAAACTACTTACTGTGGAGATGGGGGAAATTCTGGACTAGGCTAGTCCTCCCCTCACAATTTGATTAATGCAGATGAGGGAAAATTCTGGGCTAGTCCAGAACCCCCCCTCACAATTTGATTAATGCAGATGTTGGCAAAATGGGGAAATTCTGGGCTAGTCTAGTCTTTCTCCCCTCTCAAACTAACTACTTCGGAGGTGGAGAAATTCTGGACTAGTCTAGTTTTTTCCCCTCACAATATGAGTAATGCTGATGTCGGGACATAAATTATTCTCTCCATTTTGTCAGCTATTCTCAGGTGAGCGAAATATGGCCCATGGGCCTCTTGTTCCTTTTAAGATATATTGTTAAAAGTGGGGAAAATATGTAAAGTAGTCAATAATGGTGGAGAAATTGCATTGCCTGTTTGAAGTTTTAGGGGTTATGAGTTTCTCTCATTCTGCATTAAGCAGTCATACAATGTATATCCTTATTGCTTGCTTTGCTTCTTGAAAGAGTAGATGCTATAATCACAGACTTGATCATAAATAAATGACTTTGTTTCAGTGTTCGATGAAAAGGCTGATATTTTATGGTAAAACCTTTTTTATTACAAGCAGAGCTCAAAATAAGGGGAGTATGATTAAAAACTGAAATGTTTATTTCTGCATTAAACTGTATGTTACACCATATAATTTAGTGCTGAAATGAGTGAGAAAATGGATTTGTTCAGTTTACTCCCTCTTATCTGGAGCCCTGATTACAATTCACTGTTGTACATTTGATGTTGTTTAATTTTATTTTGTAAATTTTGAGGCATGCTCTTACCTGGGTTATATGTGTATGTAAGCTATATATTTTTGAACTGGTGTAGACCCAGGTCAGACACAGAGCAACAGATAAGGGTAGTTTTTCAAAACTTAAAATCTTTATTTCTGAATTAAACCCTATGGTGTCACTACTCATTAGAATCGTCTCTTCGAGACGATTCTAATGAGTAGTAACACCATAGGATTTGATGCTGAAATGAGTGAGAAAATGTTGGATTTGTTGAAATAACTACCTCTTATCTGGAGCCCTGAGACAGCTTCTCGAGGAGCTATCTGATTATGGTCTGCACTGTTTTCTTACAGGATCTGTTTCTCTGGCATGAGTCTGTACTGTTTCTTAGGGAAAAGTTTATTAACTTGTCTGTCATTCCTGCGTCTGCTTTGTCGTCATTATCGTTGTCATCAGAAATCTTAACATTGGCCATAACTTTAGAAATGCATATGATACAGACTTTATATTTGGTATGTGTACTTAACTTAAGAAGTTCTTCAGACCAGTGCAACTTTTATCATGTCCTACAAAGGTCAAGGTCATTTAGAGGTAAACTATGTTGAATCTAACATTCTCCATAACTTTTGAACTGCATGCGATAGAAACTTTATATTTGGCATGTATACTTAACTTAATAACCTCTTGAGCGTAGTACAACTTTGGTCATGTCTGACAAAGGTCAAGATTATTTAGAGGTCAGTTAATTTAACATTGGCCATAACTCTGAAACAACATGTAATTGAGACTTCATTCTTGGCATGTGTACACAAATCAAGAAGTTCTTGAGCTCAGCACAAATTGGGTCATGTAAGACAAAGGTCCATGTCATTATGACCCCACAGTAGTAATGCTAACAGTTAGTCATTACAGATGAAAGCAATAAGAATATCTCACTGTTCCAACTTAACCCTTTCCTCCCTGAAACCTCAAATGGACAATTCTAGTTTTCAATTTAGTCTAGTCCATTTTTGACTTTTTAGAGTTGGTTTTTACATTATATGTCAAAATGACAAACAGTGTAGACCCTGATCAGAGGGCTCCTCAAGGAGCCCTCTGATCAGGGTCTACACTGTTTGCATAGGACAAATGTATATACTCATCACAGGTATACTGTTTGCAAATGACGCATATATGCGTGACTAGGGTTCAAAGAGTTAACCTATTTAGGATGACAAAACAGACATGCATGAAGTGCTCTTGTTTGGCAATATGATAATTAAGATATTAGATATTCGTAGTGGGCGAAGTTTGCTTTATGAAAATCGCTGGAGAAGGGTTAACAAATCATGAGGTGGCATGAATTTTTGTTGTCCTCTTTGAATGCTTTTGCATGCTTCTTCTTAAAAACTGTTTGGCGTATTTTATCAAAACTTGAGTTACAGTATAAGTGGTTATGTTCGCTAGTAAAAAGGTTGCGAAAATGCAAAATTAACGTTTCGCTGGCAGGAATGTTTATGAAAACCTTTTTCTTTCCATAATAAATGCAGATCATAATAATTACACTGGCGGTGCTTGATTTGAGCGTTGCTAATGGGCCCAGCAATCATAGAAGTAATTTAGCAGTATTTCATAGCGGTGTTTTATGTTTTCTGCTTTAGATAACTATTGGCCGAGTGTCAAACAATATTGATCCGGATAAGACACTGAGTTACTCTACGTCTCATTTGGATCATAGGCTGTTTGCATATATAATTACTATCACATAGGCTACTGGTAAAATGACCATATAGCTAGAGAATGCTACACACTGCCTTGTGTTTTACAATGCACTGTTATCCATCAATGTTTTTCCCGGAGCAATAAATACTAACAGCGAAGTACTTCTCAATTTATGTTTAACAGACATTTTTGGGTGGGGGATTAGAACTTCTATGTCCTGTAAACTTATATTTTGTAGGCAATTAAATCTCTGTGAGATATAGGGTATTCAGTTGGTTCCATAAAAAGATCTCATACCACACAAGGGTAAAACAATGGCTTTGGTGCTGAGGTATAATGACAATATTGCTGGTGAGATTGTTTGTGAATTTTGTGTATTAATCACGGAAGTCGCAAAAATTTTCACTTTGCAAGCATAACCACTTACACAAATTTAATTGATCAGTAATAAGACTAATAATAATAGACATATTTTTTCTTCTGATTCGGTAGTGATTTACTTGTCCATGTGCTTGTCCACCTTTAACAAAGTTTAGCAGAATTTAGCATTTCATCTAGCATCAGACCCGCTTACTAGAATTACTGGATCTTCTATAGTTATTGCCTTGAACCATTCTAACCTATAGGGCTGAATGGGTCGGAACACCAAATAGACTCTCCTACACAAGGGAGGTTTCATAATTAATGCAACTTGACCAATAACTTCAATATAATAAGTGCAAAATGCATACATGTGTGATATATCATTCGAAAGAGCAATTCTAAATTCTTTGCCTACACGATGGTATTAATACACGATAAAATCACATGGCTTGATAAGTCACAACGTGAACCTAAATAACCCCAAGTCAAGGGCACTGAACCGTTTTTAGCTCTTCTGGCACAAAGTGCCAAGGTGAGCTATTTTGATCGTCCTGTGTCCGTCGTCGTTCATTCGTCGTCCGTCGTTCGTCGTCCAATTTCTTTAAACGATATCTCCTCCTAAACTACTGGATGGATTTTAACCAAACTTGACAGGAATGATCCTTATATGGTCCTCTTTGAAAGTTGTTCAAATATTTCCGATTCGTTGCATATCTAGGTCACAGGAGCTAAAAATAGATTGTTTCAATAAAAACTTCTTCTTCTCTTAAACTAATATGGCTAGAGCTTTGATATATGGCATGGTGAAACTTCTAGAGGTACTTTACTGATATTGTTCAAATGATTCCGGTCCATTGCATATCTAGGTCACAGGAGCTAAAAATAGATTGTTTCAATAAAAACTTAAAAAATCTTCTTGTCTGAAACCACAGTACCCTGAGCTTAGATATTTTGCACAAAGCATCATTTACAGGTCCTCTATAAAGATTGTTCAAATTATGTCCCTGAGGTAAAAAATGACCCAGCCTGAAATCTTCAAACCTCTTCTACTCTTAAACTTATATGGCTAAAGCTTTGATATATGGCATGGTGAAACTTCTAGAGGTACTTGACCAATATTGTTCAAATGGTTCTGGTCTGTTGTATATCTAGGTCACAGGAGCTAAAAATAGATTTTTTTCAACTTAAAAAATCTACTTGTCTGAAATCACAGTACTATTTTTAGTCAAACAACTAGGTTAGACGTGTCACGGGGTCGCCGAGTCCATTTATAAGGGAGATCAGCATTTCGGATATCCACGTGGCAATTTTTAAAAGAAATTTTTAGTTATTTGTACAAACAATAAGCGAATTAGTTATCGAAAACATAGCGTAGTGGATAAGACGTAGGGCTAAAAGGAAGCATGATCGGGAAACATTTTATCAAGCGCGGGTTCCAGTCTTGCATCAACCTAAAATTATTTTTATACCCCCACAAACAGAGTTTGAGGAGGGTATACTGGAATCAGCCTGGCGGTCGGTTGGTTGGCCGTCGGTCTGTCTGCAAAATCTTGTACTTTCAACTCCTCCTTCAGTTTCAACCCGATTAATTTGATATTTGGCATAAATGTTACTCAGGTGTAGTAGATGTGCAAGACACAAATTTCAGGTCTCTGTGACCTTGACCTTGACCTTTGGCCTTGAAATTGGTAGGCAAAATCTTGTACTTTCAACTCCTCTTTCAGTTTCAACCTGATTCATTTGATACTTGGCATAAATGTTACTCAGGTGTACTAGATGTGCAAGACACAAATTTCAGGTCTCTGTGACCTTGACCTTTGGCCTTAAATTTGGTCTTAAAATTGGTAGGCAAAATCTTGTACTTTCAACTCCTCCTTCAGTTTCAACCCGATTCATTTGATATTTGGCATAAATGTTACTCAGGTGTAGTAGATGTGCAAGACACAAATTTCAGGTCTCTGTGACCTTGACCTTTGTCATTTAAATTGGTCTTGAAATTGGCAGGCAAAATATTGTACTTTCAACTCCTCCTTCACTTTCAACCTGATTCACTTGATACTTTGCATAAATGTTACTCAGGAGTAGTAGATGTGCAAGACACACATTTCAAATCTCTGTGACCTTGACATTTGGCCTTGGAATAGGTCTTGAAATTGGCAGGCAAAATCTTGTACGGCGAACTCCTTCACTTTCAACCTGATTTACTTGATACTTGCCATAAATTTTCCAAGTTTTTTATGATGGTGGCAGCACCCTGCCATTGTCAAACCTCATTGAAAACGTCTGCAGAGTGTGACAGAGTGCTGCATAGTGGGGGTATTTATCACCTTTAGTGATAGCCGTTCTAGTTTTTTTTGCTAAAACAATATCAAAGATTCTATAATTACATTGCATTAAAATAATGCGGAAAATCCCCTGAAGAAAACAACTAAAAGTTGCATTGATATTTGTATTTTATCATCCCTTTGTTTTTGAAAATATGGCTAATATAGGACTCGAACTCAAACTAATGCACCCCTTCCCCAACATTGTAGAACATGTGCATAAATAGTCAGTATAATACAGTATGAAATAAGATCATGCTTAACTATTCATTCTAGATTAAAAAAAAAGTTTGAGGTTGACGCAGGATTCGAACCCATGCTGAACAAAAATACTATTATCACAATGCACTCTGCATACCTACACTATACCTACTGCGCTAAACTGCTGACAACAATATCGCCGTCATTTGTATCTAATATACTGTTATCCCTAAAAAATGGACTCGGCTGACCTTTGACACGTCAGACCTAGTTGTTTGACTATAGTCCCTGAGCTTAGCTATTTGGCACAAAGTATCATCTATAGGTCTTCTATCAAGATTGTTCAAATTATGTCCCTGGGGTAAAAAATGACCCTGCCCCGGGGGTCACAAATTTACAAAGACTCAGTTATATAGCAAAATCTTGAACATCTTCTCTGAAACTAATATGGCCAGAGCTTTGATATTTGGCATGGCGACACATCTTGAATTGCTTTAACAAACAGATTCAAATGGTTCCGGTCCATAGCATCTCTAGGTCCAAGGAGCTATAAATAGATTTTTTTATTTAAAGCTTAAAAAAAATCTTCTTAACTGAAACCACAGTACCATGAGTTTAGCTATTTGACACAAAGCATATCATCTATAGGTCCTCTTTCAAGATTGTTCAAATTATGTCCCTGGGGTCAAAATTGACCCGCCCAAGAATCACAAATTTACATAGAGTTATATAGTAAAATCTTCAAACGTCTTCTGCTTTGAAACTAATGTGGCCAGAGCTTTGATATTTTGCATGGTGACACATCTAGAAGTACTTTACCAATATTGTTCTAGGTCATATGAGCTGAATATAGATTTTTTTCAATGAAAATTAAAAAATCTTCTTCTCATACACCACGTACAGTACCATGAGCTCAGATATTTGGCACCATTATAATTGTCATTACTTCACAGCTTTTCAAGATATTTTACATTTACATCAATTGTTCCAGGTGAGCAATTTAGGGCCGCATACGGATCTTGTTGTGTATTGTTGAGGTAATTTTTGGAACAAATTTTTATACTATAATTATTTCTAGCAGCTTTATTATTTGGAATAATTTTATGTAACTTTCGGTCAAATAAAATCAGAGAATGATGCACATACTACCCAGTATAGAATTATATTATTCCATAAGTTTATGATAAACTAACAAAAAAATAGCTGAAAAATTCATAAAAAAATTACACTACTGTTATGCTCAAGAGTATTTGTTGAAAGCTAAAACACATTTTGTTTTAACAAACCAGGCTGTAATTGAAGCCATTGAAGTAGATATTCATGTTTTAAAATCAAAATATAGATATACGGATCTTGAAAATTTTCATAGTGTTTGAAAATTCGTGTCAACTTTTTTCATTAGCAAATTAAGATTTTTATGCCCCCAGCAGCGACAGATGCAGAGGCATTTAGTAATCGTCCGTCCGTCTAAAATTCTTAGTCCCATAATTGAAAAACATTAACTTGGCCGTCTCTTGTGACATTATCCTGGCCATTTCTTGTGACATTAACCTGGCCAGTTGTGGGACATAGGGTTAGGGTTAGCCTCCAAATCATTTTTTCCAAGTTAGAGCAAAAAGAAAATGTCAGTTGTGTGGCGAGACACCCAAGAGAAAACAATAGAAAATAGCCACATAAGTACCCTCTTGTGAGAACTTCCGTGCGTCCGTCCATCCTTCTGTAACAAGGTTAAGTAGATTTTACCATTTCATCTAGCACCAACACCGCTTACTCAAATGCTTGGATACTTATGCAGTAGTTGCCTTGGACCATTCCCTATCCACCAATACCACCAAACATTGGTTTTGACCTTGACTTTGACCTAATTTGGACTTAGAATATTTCTTGGTTCACTAGATTTTACCGTTTCGTCTAGCATCAACACAACTGACTACAATGCTTTGATACTTATACAGTCATTACCTTGGATCACTACCATCCACCCATATTACCCAACCTTAATTTTGACCTTGACCTTGACCTAATTTGAACTTAGAATATTATAAATGGTTAACTAGATTTTACCGTTTCATTTAGCATCAACACTGTCTACTACAGTGCTTCGATACTTATACAGCTATTGCCTTGGACCATTACCAACTCACCAAGCTCAGTTTTACCTTGTCTGTGACCTAATTTGGACTGCGAAAAGATTCAGAATATATTTTCTCACCTCTCGGACAGAGGTATCCCGAAATCTAGGGTGTGTGAGATAACCTTATCTGTCCGGACAGACAAGCCGAACTAATGGAACTATCTTATGATTGGTTGTTATTGCCGTTGTTTTGACGTCGTCATGCATGTATTAGTGCCTTAAAATATAACTCGCCACTGTATAGCAAGTTAAACGCGTTTTTAGAGTTGACGAGGTGAGAAAATAAATCTTAACACCACAGTTGAGTATCAGATGAATATCCCACCCTCGTTTGAAGATATTTTTGGAACACTCGGCAAAGCCTTGTGTTCCAAAAATATCTTCAAAACTCGGGTGGGATATTCTTATCTGACACTCACGGTGGTGTTAGATTCACTATGTCAAGGATGCCTCCAGGGGCATAAGCGTTTATTGACCTTTTTTTTTTATTTATTTAAAATTGAGATTTAAAACAGTTGACCCTTTAATTTGTGATGAAATTTTATTTACATTACACTTCAGACAATAAACTGGTATTTTTTTAACACAAATTTTAAATTTTTACTTTTTAAGACCTTATTAGGTCAATAAATAATGTCTAAAAAGTGCTATGTTCCAGTGCCTTTGAGAATGTGTCATTTAAGTTAGTATTGTGATTTATCAAGTTATACCATCTAATCTTGCAGTATACCATTGTGTAGGTGAGGAATTGCCCTTTCCAATAATATTTCACACATGCATATTACACTTGTTATATCGAAGTTATTGATCAAGTTGCACTAATCATGAAACACCCCTCATATAATAAGGGCCCTACACTGAAAATGCAGGGACCTTGTAGGACTCACAGTGTGCACGATTGTCATGGTATCATAAGAGGAAGACAGTTTTCAAGACACCTATAACTTTGGGTAGAACCAATTATTATGTTCAGAGTTATCTGTACTTGATTTATCAAACTGGCCATATACTCGATCACATTTACACTCTAGCATTGTTCATTCAATACTAATCATATTATGAAAGAATGTATATCAGTATGAGATCTTGATACAGGTCAATAATGTGCCAAATCAGATCAGATTGAAGAGTTTTTCCCTTGATTTATCCAAAATATTATGCATCTTTTTGGCCATAATCTTTATATTGTAGCATCCTCATTTTCATTATGTCTGTTTTGTTTTTCGAAGAAAAAATGCTTTTGTCATCACTCAAGCCTCCACATCATCATTGTTGTTGTTCAAAATCTTAACATTGACCATAACTTCTTCGATTTTTCATCTACAGCCTTCATTTTTGGTACATTGTATGCCCAGTCATCTTCAAAAGTCCTATCTAGACACACCAAAATATATAACTATTGATGTTGACCTTAACCTTTGACCTATTTTTACTGTATATTTTACAGATCTTCAAAAACAGACATAACAAGTGTTGGCACTAACATGCCATGCTCTTGTTTTAGCTCTTCTGGCCTTTGTTGACTGATTTTGTTGATACATGTTGTTGTAATATGTGTTTATTATATAAATTATATTAGTATGATTCAGGTCTGGTTTGAATATGAATGAAATTATGTGCTCATGTATAAGCATACTGATTATGTGCTCTGTGAACCAACACATATAAAAGTACAGTTCTTATATACATGTATTCCCAGTTTTCCTAGCAAACATCCCAATAGTCGAGCGGGCTGTCTACAGAGAGCTCTTGTTTGTACAATGGGGGTTTGAAAGCTATAAATCAGTGTTGGACTGTAGCTGTAGGCATAATATTTCTGTGTAAATGGTTAGTCCAACCTTTCAAAGTATTCCTCATTTACTTGGTTGCACTTTAAAAGACACTATATCCATTTGGAAAAATGCATTGGGGAAAGTATTTTGTGTATAGTGCTTAGACACTAGAGTTTCTGTTCTTTAAAGCATCAGTAGAGGCTATTAGCAGGGAAAATGTTAATATTCTAAGTTTTCACTTTATCTCTTACTGCAAATATTAAAATATATCTCAAGGAAAAATGTCAGTTACCCACTAAGCTGGGGTGTCAGTAACTGGAAGAATGCATAATAACCAGTTATTTTCACCCTAGATACAGTATCTCTAGAAACTTAGCTAATGCATGGTAATTCTAATTCTATAAGTCTTGACTACATCAAATTTTGAAACAAAAAGGAAGATGGCTGCTGAAAACAGTACGCAAAAGGCTAGCAAACCGTTTGTTCGATTTAGAATCTAAAATACAGCCAAAAAAGATATGAAATTATCAAAAGAAAAGACAATTGAAAAGTGAGAACTATGGGGAATCCTTTAATACTTTGTTTTTTAGGCCCCTGCATAACTTAGTCGGGTCGTATTGTTTTTGGTGTGTCTGTTTGTCTATTATATATGTGTCCATGTGTGTTTCCGTCTGCCCACAACTTTAACCTTGGCCATAGGTTTAGAACTACATAAGATAGAAACTTTATTTTTGGTATGTGTACTCACCTCAAGAAGTTTTTGAGGTCAGTGTAACTTGGGTCATGTCTGACAAAGGTCAAGTTCGTTTAGAGGTAAAATACAGTGAATTTATTATTGGCCATAACTTTTGAACTGCATGTGATAGAGACTTTATATTTGGCATGTATATTCAACTCAATAAGTTCTTGAGTTCTGTATACATTATGCCATGTTACAACAAATGTCAAGGTCATTTAGATGTCAAATATGGTTTATTTAACATTGGCCATACCTCTTGAACTACATGTGATAGAGACATTATATTTGGCATGTGTACTCAACTCAAGAAGCTTTTGAGCTCAATACCAGTTTGATCATGTCAAAGGTCAATGTCATTTAGAGGTCAAATTCAACATTGGCCATAACTCTGGAACTACATGTGATACAGAATATTTGGCATATATAGAAATCAAAAAGCACTTGAGCTCAGTACAAGCTGGATCATGACAGACAATGTCAAGGTCATTGAGAAGTCATTGTCACATCAAGGGTCATATTGTTTCACAAGCTTGTTTAGATCTATGTTTTGAACTAATTTAGGTTTAACACAATTCTTTACATGATGGATTTATATTGTGAAAATATAAATTCAATACAGTTCATGTAGATCTAGTGTGTTTGACTTATGGCAGCGCACTTCCTATATGTCCATTACATGGCAATGGAGAGCGTTTAATGGCCATTAGCACTCCTAAGGATATATTGCCACTGGGCTAAAGCCCTTTTGCTGAATATAACCTTAGTTGTGCCAAGAAACACTGAAGGCACTCCTTATAATTGCTGTGTAGTAACTGTATAATCTTATCTTAAACACACTACCAGTAACCATTTTCTTTTATCAGCACCTGGGCTCCACCCACTACTCCTAGGCCAAGGACTTCATTATCAACTCCAAGGTTACCAACTATTAGCATACAAACCCCACAGACAACAACAACAACTTCTGGCCAAAACACCAAGAGTAAAAGACTTACTACCACACCTACAGCAGGTACAGAAAGTAAGTGTTTACAATAAAACATACAGGCCCTTCCTGCATTACCAAAAATGAAAATCGCATACAAGGCTCCCTCCCTACAACAACACCAAATGGGAGACAAAGATTGTGTGTGTTGTTGAAAGGGAGTTTATAGGGAGGGAAAATTAATACCCTTAGAGTTCTGAGCATAGCTTTGCTTACATTTGCACACAGTTTGCAAACCCAGATCAGACACAGTGTAACGCAGCATCTGATCTGGGTTGAAACTATTTGTAACTTGTCTTTATTTTTTTCTGTCAAAATGAATAATTTTGTTTTGTTTGTTAATGTCAGTTTCTACCATCTATGGGCTAATTGGACGTCCCAGAGAGAGGGGATCGAGTAAAAGAACCCGGGTGTGATGCCCTACTCTTATTATCGAAAGAGTTATGTAACTGAGAAAAAACCAGCAAACAACAATTTTAAGCAGTAAAAATGTTAAGACATAATTGTCTTGTTTTGGGAACAGCAGCAAGCATTGTTGTGAGGAGGGAATCATTGTAGGGAGGGAGCACTGTATGTGTTTATCTAATAATTCTTATGGCATGAAGAAATGTAGAACCATAACTAGGCAGTGAGTACAATTCGTAGTATTTTCTTAAAACTTTAATTAATAATCTAATGTTTTCGTCATTTCAAATGCCTCATCAGGGTACATCAAAATACAGCAAATTGTCTACTGAAGTAGTGGCAGGTGACTGGTTAGAGCAAAGCACAGCCGTCCTGCATTAACCCTTCATTCATAGACATACCTGCTTATGGATTTCATTAATTTTTCCACTATGGGAAATAATTTTATACAGTGATAAATGTGCAACTTAATAAATATTTCATAATATGTATTTAGGCTTTGCCTATGGACGGAAAAAAGCAAACTTGTACTAATGAAAACGGAATAGATCTATCGCCAGTGTGTGATCAGCGCTCTTGTATCAGTTCGTTGTGTATTCCAGATCACACTTGCGGCTACGCCTCTCGTGACTGAGATCTGGATTACACAACCGACTTGAACTTTTATTATAAACCTAAATTGTTTGGGACAAGATCTATATGTTGTTACCCAATAATCAAATAGATATATAAGCACCCGTGTATACAATTTTAAAAGTTAAAACTCCTCCGTACAGCTATATTATAATGCAATCTGAAACTATTTTTGGAAGTCATATGACCACCAATAATGACGTCATTATTTATATTGATGACGTATTGGTAATCCGTTATTTTTATCGGTTCGATTGAGAAGTAGCTTTTTGCAAATAACGTTCATTTTTAGCGTTAAAGGGTATGAAATGAACTGTTTGAAATTTTGTCATTTGGAGGAATTCATTACAAGTGAGTGTTGTGGGTTATTCATTCTTAAAATGGTTTTAAGATATCACCGAAATCTGGAATTCCGAAACGTCACGCACAACTCTTCGTAAAAGCCGTGACGTCATCATCCAAGATGTCAACCCCCATGTTTTGTAGTTGCCTAGTTTTGAGGAAATTATTCACGCGCAAATCAAACACTTTTCAAAGTCTGTCAGTGATTGAATAGAATTGGAATACCTTTGGTTTTATCATGCATTACTTAAGAACGGAAAAAAGGCAAGCCTTTTTTCCGTATAACCTAGCAGAATTATGGTAGCTTAAAGTTGGCTGAAAGCAAAGCAGAATGCACATTATGGTGCATTCTGCTTTATTTTCAGTCTGCTTTAAGCTATCATCTGCTAGAATAAAGAATATATTTCTTCTGGAACATATTCATGACTGTGTAAAATGGAACTATTCTCTTCAGTGGAGGAATAAAGTAAAGGTGTTAACTCTATGGAGTTATGAGTTAACTCTTTGAACCCTAGTCCCGCATATTGGCGTCCTTTTCAAACAGTGTACATGTTATAGTACATGTGTCATATGCAAACAGTGAAGCCCCAGATCAGAGAGCTCCTTTCGGAGCCCTCTGATCTGGGTCTTCACTGTTTGTCACAATGCCAAACATTGACAAAAACAAACCTTAAAAGTCAGAAATGGACTAGACTAAAATCTAAACTGGAATTGTTTATTTAAAGTTTCAGGGAGGAAAGAGTTAAGCATCTACCTTAATTCATTACCATAAAGTATTTTGAGGAGTTTTTAGAAGGGGAAAGGATTAAGCAGCTAATAAAAAGACCTAAGTCATTATTGTATGGCTATTGAACACATTTATTTACATCAATTTTAGAATGGAGAAAATTTGTTGCCCATTAAATAACTTTAAAACAACTTTTCTCAATGAGATTTGTTTATTAATATGACTTAAAAAAATGAGAACATTTGAATCTATAACTCCATCAAGGGCGTAGCCAGGCTTCAATGAATGTTACGCACATCAGGGGGAGGATGCCCCCTCCAGCAAGTGAGAAAATTGAAAATCTGAACTTAAATGGTGAGCTATGTGATGTCACTGAACAATACAATTTTGTTCAAAGTTCGTTTATATTAGACATAGCATACTTTTATGACAAACATTTTTAGCTCACCTGAGCCAAAGGCTCAAGGTGAGCTATTGGGATGGCCCTGTGTCCGGCGTCGTCCGTCGTGCGTTGTGCGTCGTCCGTCGTCGTTAACAATTGCTTCAAATGACATCTCCTCCTATACCGCTTGACAGAATTCAACCAAACTTTACAGAAATGTTCCTTGGGTCAAGCTCTTTCAAATTTGTTCAAAGAATTAAAAACAATGCAGAACTCTGGTTGCCATGGCAACCAAAGTGAAAAAATAAGGAAATCTTAAAAAATCTTCTTGTCAAAAACTGCAAGGGCCAGAGCTTAGATATTTGGCACATAGCATCATCTACAGGTCCTTTATCAAGTTTGTTCAAATTATGCCCCTGGGGTCAAAATTGGACCCGCCCCTGGGGTCACAGTTTTACATAGAGTTATATAGTGAAATTTTCAAACGTCTTCTTCTCTGAAACCAATGTGGCCAGAGCTTTGATATTTGGCATGGTGACACTTCTAGATGTCCTTTACCAAAATTGTTCAAATGGTTGTGGTCGGTTGCATAACTAGGTCACAGGAGCTAAAAATAGAATTTTTCAATGAAAACTTAAAAAATCATCTTGTCTAAAACTACAAGGGCCAGAGCTTAGATATTTGGCACATAGAATCGCCTATAGGTCCTCTATCAAGTTTGTTCAAATTATGCCCCTGAGGTCTAAATTGGCCCCGCCCAGGGGGTCACGGTTTTACATAAGAGTTATATAGTGAAATTTTCATACGTCTTCTTCTCTAAAACTAATATGGCCAGAGCTTTGATTTTTGGCATAGTGACACTTCTAGATATCTTATACCAAAATTGTACAAATGGTTTTGTTCCGTTGCATAACTAGGTCACAGGAGCTAAAAATAGATTTTTTACAATGAAAACTTAACAAAGCTTCTTGTCTAAAACTACAAGGGCCAGAGCTTAGATATTTGGCACATAGCATCGCCTACAGGTCCTCTATTAAGTTTGTTCAAATTATGCCCCTAGGGTCAAAATTGGCCACGCCCCGGGGGTCACTGTTTTACATAGAGTTAAATAAAGAAAATTTCAAACATCTTCTTCTCTGACTCTAATAAGGCCAGAGCTTTTATATTCTGTATGGTGACACTTTTAAATATACTTTACATATTTTATTAGCTCACCTGAGCCAAAGGCTCAAGGTGAGCTATTGGGATGGCCCTGTGTCCGTCGTCCGTCGTCATGCGTCGTTAGTCGTCCGTCGTGTGTAGTCGTTAACAATTGCTTCAAATGACATCTCCTATACCACTGAACAGAATTCAACCAAACTTTACAGAAATGTTCCTTGGGTCAAGCTCTTCCAAATTTGTTCAAAGAATTAAAAACAATGCAGAACTCTGGTTGCCATGGCAACCAAAGTAAAAAAATAATGAAATCTTAAAAAATCTTCTTGTCAAAAACTGCAAGGGCCAGAGCTTAGATATTTGGCACATAGCATCACCTACAGGTCCTTTATCAAGTTTGTTCAAATTATGCCCCTGGGGTCAAAATTGGCCCCGCCCCGGGGTCACAATTTTACATAGAGTTATATAGTGAAAATTTCAAACGTCTTCTCCACTGAAACTAATATGGCCAGAGCTTTGATATTTGGCGTGACACTTCTAAATGTCCTTTACCTAGTTTGTTCAAATGGTTCTGGTCGGTTAAATATCTAGGTCATAATTCACATTCAAAATATGTATAGCAGACAGCAATTCAGCATTTTAAGAGTTAGACCCTAGCCACATTTCCTACTGCCAGAGTTACATAACTGAATTCAGGTCAGCTGGTCAGCTGAGGTTCACTGAGTCTGTAACAGCAGCATATGGTGTTGTCTGCTACATTTTTATGCCCTGCAGTTGGGGGCATATTGTTTTTGTCTGTCTGCCTTTTTTTGTCTGTTTGTCCATTTGTTTGTCTGTCAGTCCACAACTTTAATCTTAGCCATAACTTTGTTAAAGTTAGACACTTTATAACTTGGGTCATGTCCTACTAAGGTCAATGTCATTTTTGAGATATTTCCCAGTGTCATATTTTCTTGTCTTTGAGATAACTCCAGTTCTACTGATGTTAACCCATTACCCCATACATATGCCTTTTTACGCCTTTAATTTATTCCTCCTCTAAAGAAAATAATTCCACTTTATACAGTCATAAAGATATAAGAAATAGTATCTATATCTTAGTAGATGATAACTTAAAGCAGGCTGAAAGTAAAGCAGAATGTGCAATAAATAATCATATGGAAATACATGTAGCTTGATTAGAAGATGTGTCATGGATAAGGGCCATAACTCTGCCAACAATATTTTTTTAAGTTATTCCAATTTGTCATGTTTTTTTTGTCTGGAAGATAATTACATTTACAGCTATATTAAAATGTTGTCTTGCCTATTAAGCTAAGGCACAATGACCTCAGGTGAGCGAATTAAGGGCCATGGCCCTCTTGTTCAAATTGTTCCGGTCTGTTGCATATCTAGGTCAGTCCTGGACATAAATCAATATCTCCATTTTTCCAATTATTCTCAGGTGAGCGAATATGCCCCATGGGGCTCTTGTTTTTTTTTCTGCTAGAAATGTCGAAATTTGAGACGTACGTGTTTAGACATGAAACACTGTAGTTTTTAGGCTGCCGACTTTGTAGTTATACGTAGTTGTTCAATTTTTTAAACCTGAAGTTGATAAATGCTGGCAGGGCCCCTGGGAAAAAATTTGCAATTAGAACTGAAATGTTGAGCTCTGGAGTGTAGTGGGAGGGATTTGGGACAGTGTCATACTAATTTTCACTAAATATGATCTATGTGTAAATATGTTCAAAGCTGTTATATTTGAGGGTGACTAACTTTTTTTTCTGCTAGAAATATTTAACTTTTAGACGTACAAAAGTCACTTAGTTCTTGAACTTCTGAAACTATAACCTGACAAATGCTGGTGGGGGTCGTCCATAGTTCTTGCATTTCTGAAACTTTAACTTGACAAAATAAATGCTAGTGGGGTGAAAAATGGAAATTAGAACTGAAATGGTGAGCTCTGAAGTGAAGAAGTTGGAGGGAATTGCGACACTGAATACGATATATGTGTAAAACAAAATAGAATTCCAAAGCTCTGTTATATATTTTGTGTGATTAACAGAGTTTCTGCTAGAAATATTCAACTTTTAGACGCACAAGAGGCACATTAAGCACCGTAGGTTTTAGGGGGTGGGGATATGGTACATGTGTGTACTAAGTTTATGAGTTTCTGAAACTTTAACTTGACAAATTTTAGTGGGGGTCCCAGAGTCCTCCCCCGGGAGAAAAACGGAAATTGGAACTGAAATGGTGAGCTCTGAAGTGTGTTTGAAATCTTCATTTAGACCTTAAGGTCTAACCCCCTATAGCCTTCGATTTTTATGCCGTTTTTGACCATGTTTGATTTTTCATTTTTCAAATTGATGTTACGCATACAAGTGCGTATCGCTGACTATGCCCCTGATCATAAATTAAAATTGGCACACTTAAATAAGATGTTTTCTGAAGTTGTTTTTATGCCCCCGGATCTATGATTTGTTGCATATTGTTTTTGCCCTGTCTGTCTGTCTGTGTTTGGCTGCAACTTTAAACGGCCGCAACATTAAACGTGGACAATAACTTTGAACTATAACCAATGCAATACACACTTAATACATGGCATATGTGTTATCCATATGAAGAGGTATATGAATATGCAAGTTAGAGGCATGTCAGGTCAAAGCTCAAGGTCACAGAGGTCAAAAGGTCAAATGATTTTATTTGAAATGGCAAGAACCTTTGACCCTCAAAAATGTTGGGGTCAAAAATTTGGTCACTAGGTTAAATCATAGAAAACCCTTGTTAACAATGTCTTAATGAAACTTTGTCAAAATGTGTTCCTCATTGATATCTAGGTCAAGTTTGAATGTGGGTCATATTGGGTAAAAAAACTAGGTCACTTGGTCAAATGATAGAAACACTTTTTTAACTCTGTAGAGGCCACAAATCTAATTTGATCTTCATGAAACGTAGTCAAAATATTTGCCTTATTGATATATAGGTCAGTTTCGAATGTTGGCCATGTTGGGTCAAACACTAGGTTACTAGGTCAACTCATATAAAAACTTTGTTAACACGCTAGTGGCTACAAATCTCCTTAGATCTTAATGAAACTTAGAATGTTTGTCTCAATAAAATAAAGGTCAAGTTCAAAAATGGGTTATGTCTGGTCAACACTAGGTCAAATCCTAGGAAACCCTTGTTAACACTGTAGAGGCTACAAATCTTATTGGATCTTAATGAAATTGAGTCAAAATATTTGCCTCATTAAAATCTAGGTCAAGATGGAATATTGGTTATGTCAGGTAAAAAACTAGGTCACTGGGTCAAATTTTACATGGTGTATCAGGTGAGCAATCTAGGGCCATCTTGGCCCTCTTGTTTTTGCTCACCAGAGCACAAATGGCTCAAGGTGAACTTTTGTGATACCCATCTGTCTGTTACCCATTATCTGTCTATCTGTCTGTCAACAATTGCAAACAACTTCTGCTTTGAAACCAATAGCCCCTTTGTAACTAAACTTGGTCAGATATATACTGTTGGGTTGATTTTGTTGTTCAAAGAAAGTGGGAGGGGCAAATAGTCTTTTTGCCATGGAAACCTTGCAAAATATCTAGAAAAATATTCTTTTCTGAAATGTCTGGCAAGGAGTTCCCTGATGAGACACACTCACAAGCCCACCACAAACACAATGTATCGTGGTAAAATGTGTATTAGTGCGGACTAAAATAATCGTCGTCCACCTTGGGTAAAATTGTGATTGACAGCAGATTCTGAAATGAGAACCGCAAGCGGGTGCCAACACTCATCTGTTTTGTTATCCTAATAGATTAAGAAGGAACAGTGAGCTATTCTAATTGCCTTTGTCTGTGTTGACTATTTGTCTGTCTGTCTACTTTGGGGCTCTAAATGACCTTGACCTTTGTCTGACATTACCAAAGTGTACTGAGCTCAAGAGCTACTTGCGTTGAGTACACCTGCCTAATGTAAAGTCTCTATAACATATAGTTATGCAAAGTTATGGCCAATGTTAAGTTCAACCTATTTGACCTCTGAATGACCTTGACCTTTGTCTGCCATGACCAACCTTGTACTGAGCTCAAGAGCTTCATGCATTGAGTAGACTTGCCAAATATGAAGTGTCTATCACATGTTGTTTCAGAGTTATGGGGAATGCCAAATTTGACCTGTAAATGACCTTGACCTTTGTCTAACATGATCCAAGTTGCACTGTGCTCAAAAACTTCTTGGGTTAAGTATACATGCCAAATGTCAAGTCTGTATCACATGCAGTTCCAAAGTTATGGCCAATGTTAAATTCATAAACCTATTTGACCTCTGAATGACCACTAAATGACCTTGACCTTTGTCTGCCATGACCAAACTTATACTGAACTCAAGAGCTTCTTGCGTTGAGCAGACATGCCAAATTTGAAGTCTGTATCACATGTATTTTCAGAGTTATGGGAATTTTTAACTTTATCCTTTTTTACCTCTAAATGACCTTGACATTTGTTTGACATGACCATAGTTGAGTTGAACTCAAGAGCTTCTTTAGTTGAATACACATGCCAAATATAAAGTCTCTATCACATGCAGTGACAAAGCTATGGCCAATATTAAACCAACTCTATTTTACCTCTGAATGACCATTAAATGACCTTGACCTTTGTTTTACATAACCTTAATTTTATTGAGCTCAAGATCTGTTTGCCTTTAAATGACCTTGACCTTTGTTTTACATAACATTAATTTTATTGAGCTCAAGATCTGTTTGAGTACACATACCCTATATAAAGTCTGTATCGCATGTAGTTCTAAAGTTATGGCCAACATTAAGATTCCGGACGACAATGACAGCGACAACGTAGACTCCAGAGTGATGACAATAGCTCGTAGTTTTTATGCTCCCCTTTAGGAGGAGCATATAGTCGCCGTCCGTCCGTGTATCCATCCGTGTATCCGTCCGTCTCTCTGTCAGTTCCCACAATATGATAGATACGTGGCTGAAATTGTGTCCATAACCTAGACACATAATTGAAAAACATTAACCGGGCAGTTTCTTGTAACATTAACCTGGCCATTTCTTGTGACATTAACCTGTCCAGTTGTGGGACATAGGGTTAGGGGTAGGGTTAGCCTCCAAATCATTCTATAACAAAGTTAATTTCATTTATGTGGCTAACCACACATATTTTAGTCACATAAAAGAGATACAATAAAAAAGGATATGGCCACTTAAATGGAGATTGTGGGTACGTCCGTCTGTCTGTCTGTCCGCGCCACTTAAATGGGTTAGAGGGCCAGATAAACGGTAAACATAACAAAAGAAGACAATAGAGTTCATTCCTTAACAATACACTAAGGGGCCGCGGCCCGTTATTCGAACAAAAGAAAAGGCCCTCAAAACCACTTCGGTGGCACGTCCGTCCGTCACGCTTTTTTGTCCGGAGCATATCTCTCTAACGGCACACCGTAGGTTGATGAAACTTGTAACAGTGATAGAGAATGACAGGAGGAGGTGCAGTACACAAGAATCGTAACTCTGTCATCTCCCAATTTTGAATTATCTCCCTGTTTCTCAATAAAAAAAATCAATTTTTTTCGGAGCATATCTCTGGACTGTTTCACCCTAACTTGATGAAACTTGTTACAGTGATAGAGGATGACTGAAGGAAGTGCAGTACACAAGACCGGTAACTCTGTCATCTCCCAATATTGAATTATCTCCCTTTTTCTAAAAATGCAAAACAGTTTTGTCCGGAGTATATCTCTTGACTGCTACACCATAAGTTAATGGAACTTGATACAGTGATAGGTGATGACATAAGGAGATGCAGTACACAAGAACCATGACTCTGTCATCCCTCAATATTTAATTATCTCCCCTTTTCTATTTAGAAAAAATCAAAATTTGTCTTGAGCATATCTCCTTAGCATTGCATTGTAAGTTGATGAAACTTGATACAGTGAGGCCTAAAAAAAAAATATGTGTGTTTCTGGTTTCACCCTCTCAAAATTTTAGGGTAGGTCGGTAGGAAAAAGTTTTTATTTTTTAAAAAGTTTTTATATAGGACATATATGCGAATTTTTTTAAAAGTCAAAGGATGGGTTTATATGACAAATAATGACCTTGCTCTTGTTGTATTCAACATTGAAAGTGTCTGAAATGATTTATCTTGATTTGCAAGTTTAAATTGTAAGGTATTTCATAATATAATTATGTGAAATAGTTCTTGTTTCAATCTGAAAACCATTGCATCAAATAAATACCGGTATTATATTTTAATAAAAAATGTGGTGTGTTTAACACAAGCCTTTTTAGCTCACCTGAGCTAGCTCAGCGTGAGCTTTTGCAATACTTGAATGTCCGGCGTCCAAATAAGTGTGATTATGGTTGAAATCGGACCTATAGGTCAAGAGTTGTCTTCCCTTGAATTGCTGAAAATGCCATATCGAACAGCGTTTACACTTTTGCAACTACAGTTTTCAATGGATTTATTGTTGAAATCTAATCATTGTAGCAATAGTTATCTGCCCTTGATATACTTTGAAATGCTAGAAAAGGCTTCATTTCAGTATTGTTTAGGCTGTAGTTATCTGCCCTTGATGTACTCTACCATACTAGAATTATGAGGTTGTATCCCAAAATTGTTTACATGCTATACTACAAATTTGAATGGATTTACATTAAAACTGATGAAACAGTAAGATGAAGCTATCAAGCTTCAGTACAACAGGCGAGCGATATCAGGGCCTTCAGGCCCTCTTGTTTCCTTCTGTAACGGGTGCCGAATAATGGCCCTTTCCCCTCCAGTATCTTTTTTTCCCTCACCAAAAATACTTTTCCCTAAAAAAAAAAATTTTTTTTAAATTTTTTTTTAATTTTTCTTTAAAAACTTTAGGGTCGGGGGTAAAAAAAAATAGGGTCGGTCGGGAAACCGGAAACACACATCTTTTTTTTTTAGGCCTGATACAGGATGAAAGAGGGGGTGCTGTACTCAAGAACCATAACTCTGCCATCTCCCAAAATTGAATTATCTCCCTTTTTAGCTCACCTTGCACCTGAGCTATTGTGACCGCCCTGTGTCCGTCGTCGTCCATTGTCAGTATTGAATTATCTCCCTTTTTCTACATATTTTTTTTTAAAATTTTCTGCAGCACTGTAACTTGATGAAACTTGATACTGTGTTAGAGGATGACAAAAAGGAGTGGTGTACACAATAATTGTAACTCTGTCATCTCCAAATATTGAATTGCCTCCCTTTTTCATAATAAATTCATTTTTGTTTGAAGCATATCTCCTGAACGTTACATCGTAAGTTGATGAAACTTGATACTGTGTTCACCTACTAAACTTTGTGGGGAGCATCCATTGTTGGGAACGATATTCTTGTTTCAAAACAGACGAGAAAAACTTCTGCTTGGTCTGAACTGTATGAAAATCAATGTTACTAAAAGTAGATACTTAAGTTTGGTGTTCAGGACATGTGTGGCCTAATATTTCAACTAGCCTACGGCTATGTATGTGTTTTACCATACATTTTAAACTATCTGTGCAAGTGGTTTCCAGCAGGTTTTTATTTGCATGCTTTAAATACAACATTAATATGTTTGAGTGAAAATAGAAAAACAATGACACTTAATGTGTTGCCCATCTGTTTTCATTGTGATACGGACCATTCCAATATATTGAGGGGCTGTATAAAGAATACTGACTGTAGTTGAATGTTGAGTTGAAGGTTTCGTTTATGTTTCAGGTCCACCAGGTGACAATTCTAACATCATGACGATACTCCTAGGTGTATTTGGAACTATAATTGGTAAGTGTTTACTCCAAGCTAATGGTCAGTGTCATGGTCAATGTCACAGACTTGTGATACCTGTATGCCACACTCAGCAATCCTGAGGTGTAGCCAAAGATGAAATTTGATGTTCCTAGGTAAAATAGTGTAAAAGATATGGCCCAGACAAGGTTTTCCGATGATAAAGGTCAAGGTCAAGGTCAGAGACTCTTGAAAACTATGCTTCACTTAACAATCCTAAGCTGTATCAAAATATGAAATAGAGTGTTCCTAGGTGATATAGTAGAAGAGACATGGACCAGACAAGGTTTTCCAATGGTCAAGGTCACAAACTCCTAAAATTTGTATTCAACACTCAACAATCCTAAGATGTAGCCAAAGATGAAATTTGGTGTCCCTCGGTGATATAGTAGAAGAGATATGAACCAGACAAGGTTTTCCAATGATCAAGGTCAGATGTCAAGGTCACAAAGTACTAAAATCTGTATTCAACACTCAACAATCCTAAGATGTAGCCAAAGATGAAATTTGGTGTCCCTAGGTGATATAGTAGAAGAGACATGGACCAGACAAGGTTTTCCAATGATCAAGGTCATATTTCAAGGTCACAAACTCCTGAAATCTGTAGTCAACACTCAACAATCCTAAGATGTAGCTAAAGATGAAATGTGGTGTTTGAGGTGAAATAGTGTAAGAGATATGGACCAGACAAGGTTTTCCAATGATCAAGGTCAGATGTCAAGGTCACAAACTTCTGAAATCTGTATTCAACACTCAATAATCCTAAAATGTAGCCAAAGATGAAATTTGGTGTTTTTAGGTGATATAGTAAAAGAGATATCGACCAGAAAAGGTTTTCCAATGATCAAGGTCAGATGTAAAGGTCACAAACTCCTGAAATCTGTATTCAACACTCAATAATTCTAAAATGTAGCCAAAGATGAAATTTGGTGTTTTTAGGTGATATAGTAAAAGAGATATCGACCAGACAAGGTTTTTCAATGATCAAGGTCAGATGTCAAGGTCACAAAGTCCTGAAATCTGTATTCAACACTCAACAATCCCAAGATTTATTCAAAGATGAAATGTGGTGTCACTCGGTGATATAGTAGAAGAGACATGAACCAGACAAGGTTTTCCAATGATCAAGGTTAGATGTCAAGGTCACAAAGTTCTGAAATCTGTATTCAGCACTCAACAATCCTAAGATGTGGCCAAAGGTGAAATTTGGTGTTTTTAGGTGATATAGTATAAGAGATATGGACCAGACAAGATTAGTCAATGATCAAGGTCAAGGTCACAGACTCCTGAAAACCGACCCAAGTTTATTTTCATAAAATCTAGTTATAATACAAATTTGACAAATATATATCACCTATATTATAGCTGTTGTCCAGAAAACAAAGATTGACGCCGCCTGTCCTCCCACTGACATAGGCATTCTAATAACCAGGTTTTTTTGGGTTATTTTCAGAAATAAATGATATTATAGCTGGAGAGTGGTTGAACAAATATGAATTATCAAAACTTTACCAAAGAAAGAATCACTTTTTAGCTCACCTGAGCCAATGGCTCAAGGTGAGCTATTGGGATGGCCATGTGTCCGTTGTCTGTTGTCCGTCGTCCGTCGTCGTTAACAATTGCTTCAAATCACATCTCCTCCTATACCGCTTGGCAGAATTCAACCAAACTTTACAGAAATGTTCCTTGGGTCAAGCTCTTTCAAATTTGTTCAAAGAATTAAAAACAATACAGAACTCTGGTTGCCATGGCAACCAAAGTGAAAAAATAAGGAAATCTTAAAAAATCTTCTTGTCAAAATCTGCAAGGGCCAGGGCTTAGATATTTGGCACATAGCATCATCTACAGGTCCTCTATAAAGTTTGTTCAAATTATGCCCCTGGGGTCAAAATTGGCCCCGTCCCGGGGGTCAAAGTTTTACATAGAGTTATATTGTGAAATTTTCAAATGTCTTTTTCTCTGAAACTAATATGGCCAGAGCTTTGATATTTCGCATGATGACACTTTTAGTTGTCCTGTACCAAAATTGTTCAAATGGTTCTGGTCGGTTGCATAACTAGGTCACAGGAGCTAAAAATAGATTTTTTTCAATGAAAACTTAAAAAATCTTCTTCTCCGAAACTACAAGGGCCAGAGCTTAGATATTTGGCACATAGCATTGCCTACAGGTCCTCTATTAAGTTTGTTCTAATAAGGACCCTGGGGTCAAAATTGGCCTCGCCCTGGGGGTCACTGTTTTACATAGAGTTATATAGTGAATTTTTCAGACGTCTTCTTCTCTGAAACTTATATGGCCAGAGCTTTGATATCTGGCATGGTGCCACTTTCAGATGTCCTTTACCAAAAGTGTTCAAATGGTGATGGTTGGTTGCATAACTAGGTCACAGGAGCTAAAAATAGAATTTTTTTCATGAAAACTTAAAAAATCTTCTTGTCTGAAACTACAAGGGCCAGAGCTTAGATATTTGGCACATAGCATTGCCTACAGGTCCTCTATCAAGTTTGTTCAAATTATGCCCCTGGGGTCAAAATTGGCCACGCCCCAGGGGTCCCAGTTTTTCATAGAGTTATATAGAGAAAATTTCAAAAGTCTTCTTCTCTGACACTAATATGGCCAGAGCTTTTATATTCTGTATGGTGACACTTTTAAATATCTTTTACACATTTGTTCAAATGGTTCCGGCCTGTTGCATATCTAGGTCAGTCCTGGACATATATCATTATCTCCATTTTTTCAGCTATTCTCAGGTGAGCGAAATATGCCCCATGGGGCTCTTGTAGTTATTGTCCTTTTGCATCAACTTATATGTTTACTTTCTTTTCCAGTGATTGCCCTAATAATAGTGGTGATAATAGTGGTGTGTTTTAGGAGGAGACTATATTATTGTATTGGTGAGTATTAATCAAAATGCATACTTTAACTCTTGACCCCATAGCCTGTTTCAGATTTTGAAGACGGACAATCACTTAAAGAATGTTGAAAGTAAAGCAGAATGTACTTTTATGGAAAGTGGTTGAACATAATATGAAAATGAATAATCAGACTTTTCTGAAAGAAAAAACACTTTTAGTAACTGTTCTTTTGCACATACTTATATATTTACTTTCTTTTACAGTGGTCCCGTTAATAAATGTGTATCGCAGATGTTGTCCTGTTGGTGAGTATTGATGAAAATGCATACTTTACACAAATTTTATACTTAAACAAGCTATACAAGTAGCCTTTCATTGAACCCTTTCACTGCCTAACCCAAAGACACTGATCATTTCAAATAGTTTGGATTATGATGAGATGTCGAATAACTCAGATTGCATGCTGTTACTACTAAATAATAACAAATATATGTCGACAATGTAGACCCTGATTAGTTTTCAAAATTAATGTTCTATTTATATGGAGCCATGGAAGCACTAAGAGGTCCTTTCCTTGTGGTAATACAGGTCCTTCTGGTATGCAGAGAGTTTAAATACAGGTATACATGTAACCATCATGCTTTGCAAGACGAAAGGTTATTTGAGTAACATTCACATTGTACCTTATTATGCTCCCCTTTAGGGGGGAGCATATAGTCGCCGCTTTGACCGTCCGTCCGTCCCTGCTTACGGGAGGGTATTTATGTGGCTAAAATTCTTAGCCCCATAATTGAAAAACATTAACCTGGCCGTCTCTTGTGACATTAACCTGGCCATTTCTTGTGACATTAACCTGGCCAGCTGTGGGACAAAGGGTTAGGGGTAGGGTTAGCCTCCAGATCATTTTTAGCTCACCTGAGCTAGCTCAGGATGAGCTTTTGCAATACTTGAATGTCCGTCGTGCGTCGTCCGTCGTGCGTCGTCAACAATTTTAGTGTTTACACTCTAGAGGCCACAATATTTATGCAATCTTTCTCAAATTTGCTCAGATCGTATATTATTATAAGAGTTCGGATAAGTTTGATTATGGTTGAAATCTGACCAATAGGTCAGGAGTTATCTACCTTTGAATTGCTGAAAATGCCATATTTAACAGTGTTTACACTCTAGAGGCCACAATTTTTATTCTGTCTTTTTTTAGCTCACCTCAGCTAGCTCAGGGTGAGCTTTTGCAATACTTGAATGTCCGTCGTCCGTGGTTCGTCATCAACAATTTTAGTGTTTACACTCTAGAGGCCACAATATTTATCCAATCTTTCTCAAACTTGCTCAAATTGTATATTACCATAAGAGTTCGGATTAGTTCGATTTTGGTTGAAATCGGATAAATAGGTCAAGAGTAATCTACCTTTGAATTGCTGAAAATACCATATTTAAGGGTGTTTACACTCTAGAGGCCACACTTTTTATCAAATCTATCTCAAACTTACTCAGATTGTATATGACCATAAGAGTTCGGATGAGTTCGTTTATGGTTGAAATCTGATCAATAGCAGGGTTCACCCTGGCTTAAAATTTTCTTGCGCCAGCACTTGCGCCAAATGAAAAAAGTTTGCGCCAAAATAATATTTTTGGAGCCAAATTTTTCGCCATTTTTTTATGTATTTTCTTGGACCCAAATAGGGAGATTTGGTAATTTTAATAGGGAGATTGGGGTGCCAAATAGGGAGCTTTTTTCGCCACATCTTTTTCGCGATTTTTTTTAAATCAGTGAATAGATAAGTCTATTGACCACAAAGACAGCTCTAGACAATTTTCACCCAGAGATATACTTTTTATAATACTGACATGGGCCTATTATTCTAGCATCTAGACTGAAAGTTTAAGTTTAAGCCTGCTTTAAGTTAGATCTAACATCTGCTAGGATATAAGAACTATTTATTATGCCAATTTATGGTTCTTATATGTATATTATTCATTCATGACTAGTAAAGGTAAACTGGAACTATATCTATTTTCTTGAGAGAATAAATGAAGTAGTTCAAATGGTCTAGATTTCTATCTATGGAGTAGATCTAGAAAGAGTAAGCAACTTAACAATCTGTTATTCATTAAATTATGCATACAGTATGGATCAAGATGAGACGCGCGTCATCTTATATAGATACAAACTGTTTGACACTGATATTTTCTGGAAAAAAAATGCACAAAAATTAACTCAGAGAATTGTTGCAGATGACAAAGGTTGCAGACGAGAAATTCTGCAGACGATATTTACTAGCGCCATAAAGTGGGTGTGGTTTTAACAACGAAATAACGCGTCTTAATTTTCTACCGCGAAAACTGATTGCAACACAATTTTACGAGCGTAATTGGTTGTAAAACCTAACTTAATAATTATACATTTGCACAAATCGTATGTAACAAACAGAAGAATTTAGGTCCAATGTTTAATTTTAATTGATTGTTAGAAAACGGCGCTGGGGAATACTTTTTAGACTAACAAAATATACGCAGTTCTCGTAGCAAATGTTACGGCGCCCCGTCATTTTGTAACGGTCTCATTTTCGAAGTATTTTTCTGTTACGTGAATATACAAAGTTTTTTGTGGTGGAAATCAATTCATGAATGATAAATTCTGATCAGCTATCATATAAATTGTGTGTTTGTCCAGAACTTACGGATAATTATCTGATTTTAATCCGACCCGTATCGGCGACATAGATCTTTATCCTTCGCATCACCGCTTCTAAAAAATGTCGTTGTAAACGTCTCCGATTCGGGGCGAACCTGTCAATCACTTTTTTTGATAACCAATTAGATCTACAACACATTAAAAGCAATCTCGGCGCGTGTGGTCAAACATTGTTTGGCAGCCTGCCATTACACATGCAGTTATCGACGATTGCGTAACGTGTTTACACGCATCAGTAGAGTTTGGTGATAGGCTAAGCGTGTGTATGGATTAGCCGAACTCTGAAGCCAATTTTAAGATTTTTACAGTCGGCGAGAAATTAAACTGTACTATTATATGGCGACAATTCCGAAATTTCTCGGCGCCAGACACTTTCGCCGATTCGAAATTTCTGTCGCCAGAATTATTTTTTTTGCGCAAATGGCGCCGTTGGCGATGGCCAGCGGGAACCCTGAATAGGTTGAGAGTTATATACCTTTGAACTGCTGAAAATGCCATATTTAACAGTGTTTACACTCTAGAGGCCACAATTTTTATCCAATCTATCTCAAACATGCCCAGATTGTATATAACCATAAGAGCTCAGATGAGTTCGATTTTGGTTGAAATCAGACAAATAGGTTGAGAGTTATCTACCTTTGAAATGCTGAAATTGTCATATTTAAGGGTGTTTACTCTCCGGGGGTCACAATTTTTATCCAATCCATCTCAAACTTGCTCAGATTGTATATGGCCATAAGAGTCCGATTGAGTTCAATTATGATTAAAATCTGACTAATAGGTTGAGAGTTATCTACCTTTGAATTGCTGAAAATGTCATATTTAAGGGTGTTTACACTCTAGAGACCACACTTTTTATCCGATCTTTTTCAAACTTGCTCAGATTGTATATGACCATAAGAGTTCAAATAAGTGTGATTATGGTTGAAGTCGGACCTATAGGTCAAGAGTTGTCTGCCCTTGAATTGCTGAAAATGCAATATCGAACAGTGTTTACACTCTTGTAACTACAGTTTTGAATGGATTTTGATTTTACTTGCACACAAAGTATATAGCTATAAGTTCTCGAAGGGGTGCAATTATTTTGAAATCGAATCATTATGACAATAGTTATCTGCCCTTGATATACTTTGAAATGCTAGAAAAGGCTTCATTTCAGTATTGTTTAGGCTCTAGTTATCTGCCCTTGATGTACTCTACTATACTAGAATAATGATGTTGTATTCCAAAATTGTTTACATGCTATACCAGAAATTTGAATGGTTTTAGATTAAAACGGGTGAAACAGAAAGGTAAAGCTATCAGGCTTCAGTACAACAGGTGAGCGATATCAGGGCCTTCAGGCCCTCTTGTTTTCCAAGTTAGAGCAAAAATAAAATGTTGCTTGTGTGGCTAGCCACCCAAAAGAAATGCATAGAAAATAGCCACATAAGTATCCTCCAGTTTGAACATCCGTCTGTCTGTGCTTACGGGTGGGTACTTATGTGGCTAAAATTCTTAGCCCCATAATTGAAAAACATTAACCTGGCCATCTCTTGTGACATTAACCTGGCCATATCTTGTGACATTAATCTGGCCAGTTGTGGGACATAGGGTTAGGGGTAGGGTTAGCCTCCAGATCATTTTTTTCCAAGTTAGAGCAAAAACAAATTGTCGCTTGTGTGGCTAGCCACCCAAAAGAAATGCATAGAAAATAGCCACATAAGTATCCTTCCGTTAGAACGCCCGTCCATCCGTCATGCTTTTTTGTCCGGAGCATATCTCCTGAACGGTACACCGTATGTTTATGAAACTAGATACAGTGATAGAGAATGACAGAAGGAGGTGCAGTACACAAGAACCGTAACTCTGTCATCTCCCAATTTTGAATTATCTCCCTTTTTCTCATTTAAAAAATCAATTTTGTCCGGAGCATATCTCTGGACTGTTACACCGTAAGTTGATGAAACTTGTTACAGTGATAGAGGATGACTGAAGGAAGTGCAGTACACAAGAACGGTTACTCTGTCATCTCCAAATATTGAATTATCTCCCTTTTTAGCTCACCTGAGCTAGCTCAGGATGAGCTTTTGCAATCCTTGAATGTCCGCCGTCCGTCGTTAACAATTTTAGTGTTTATTCTCTAAAGGCCACACTTTTAATCCAAACTTTCTGTAACTTGCTCAGATTGTATGTTACCATAAGAGTTCGGATGAGTTTGATTATGGTTGAAATCTGACAAATAAGTCAAGAGTTATCTACCTTTGAATTGCTGAAAATGCTATATTTAACAATGTTTACACTCTAGAGGCTACAATTTTATTCCAAACTTTCTGTTACTTGCTCAGATTGTATATTACCATAAGAGTTTGGATGAGTTTGATTATGGTTGAAATCTGATTAATAGGTCAAGAGTTATCTACCTTTGAATTGCTGAAAATGCTATATTTAACAATGTTTACACTCTAGAGGCCACTTTTTTTATTCAATCTTTCTAAAACTTGCTCAGATTGTATATTACCATAAGAGTTCGAATAAATTTGATTATGATTGAAATCCGACTAATAGTTAAAGAATTATCTACCTTTGAATTGCTGAAAATGCCATATTTAACATTGTTTACCCTCTAGAGGCCACACTTTTTATCCAATCTATCTCAAACTTGCTCAGATTAAATATTACTATAGGAGTTAAGATGAAATTTATTATGTTTGAAATCAAACTTATAGGTCGAGAGTTATCTATCTTTGAATTGCTGAAAATGCCTTATGTTAGGGTGTTTACACTCTAGAGGTCACAATTTTTATACAATCTTTCTCAAACTTGCTCAGATTGTATATCACCACAAGAATTCAAATGAGTTCGATTATAGTTATAATCAGAAGCATAGGTCAAGAGTTATTTAGCTTTGAATTGCTGAAAATGCCATATTTAACGGTGTTTATACTCTAGCCACCACAATTTTTCAAACTTGCTCAGATTGTATATTACAATAAGAGTTGCAATAAGTGTGATTATGGTTGAAATCAAACTAATAGGTCAAGAGTAATCTGCCCTTGAATAGCTGAAAATGCCAAATCTAACAGGGTTTACACTCTTGCAACTATAGTTTTCAATGTATACAGCTATAAGTTCTCAAAGGAGTGCAATTATTGTTGAAATCTAATCATTGTGGCAATAGTAATCTGCCCTTGATATACTTTGAAATGCTAGAAAAGGCTTCATTTCAGTTTTGTTTAGGTTCTAGTTTTCTGCCCTTGATATACTCTACTATACTAGAATTATGAGGTTGTATTCCAAAATTGTTTAGATGCTATACTACAAATATGAATGGATTTAGAGCAACTTTTGGGCTTTGAAATACAGATATACTCGACTTAAGCGAGTTCGGAATATCGAATTTTGACTGTACATAATTGCGTTATTGTACATAATATTTGTTACAGTTTTCTGATCTTCTTGTAGCCCATACGGTGATGGTGTAAATCCTGATCAGCTAGTATGGAATTGTCTGGCAGATTATTTTGATTTACCCCTTCTCCGTAACTTTCATCTGGTTGGCGGTTTTGGTTCAAGGCGGGATCTCATAAGCTTTGGAGACACGTTCTTGAGGTAGAACCGTCAGCGGGGTGTCAGTGCATGTGTTTTACATGGTGTAGATCTATATAGTGTTCAAGAGTTGCTTTCTTTTGTGTCATAGCTAAATCTTATTAGCTGGTTAATATTTACAGTTCTTGTTTATGATATTAAAACAATTTGCTATTGCTGATTATCTTAGTAGATATCTACCGACCTTCATATGTTCTGAGCTGCTTATAACTGAAGACTGCAGTGATAATGGATAATTTCCAATTACCAATTAAGTCTAGTCCATTTTTTAATATTTAGGGTTGATTTTAAAAATATACTGTAAAATGACAAACAGTGTAGGTCCTGATCAGAGTGCTCCTACAGGAGCCCTCTGATCACGGTCCACAGTGTTTGCATGGGCCAAGTGTAATCCTCACCAGTACACTGTTTGTACATCACAAGTTTATTCGTCGCTAGGGTTAAATGTGTTATAAAATATGGTGCTCAATATAACCACAGCAGGTGCTGAGACACTCAGGGTCTGATGTGTTGGTGAGCTGTTTGCATAAAAAACGGTCTGTCGTCTTGTCTTATTTGGAGCTCGAACATGTATTGATAATATATATTACAGTTAAACATCTGAAATCTGGACACTTTTGTTGGTTGAAAGAGGGAATTAATGCGTTGTGGGTTATGATGGTGTTGCAGAGAGCTCTTATATGAGCTTTCTGTAATACCATCGTGCTGCTCTGGGTGTGAGCCTGTCGGGGAACCGCTGGTGTTTGTGTCCGGTTTTCAGATGTGTTACTGTATTTTAAACTATTTCTACATACGACCGTGGGAAATTTCTACATTCCATAGCGTCATCATTATGACGTCATATAACTACGATTATGTGATGTCATGATTGTGTACAAATATGTCGCATGCTTGGCTTAGTCTGGTTCCCGTTGTGCCACGATAAATGGCGTTTTAACTTCTATATATTTATAGACTCGAACTCAGTTTGAAATAGATTTAGACTGAGTATTTAATTTTCTTTCTGGATCTAGATATATTTCGCTTTTGCTGTTTTCAGGGGTTTCTAGCCTGCCCTGGAATATCTGTTTAAGTGTTGGATATCTTGATGATTCTTCTGCTGTGGAAATCTCTCACTGCGTCATGTAGGGTTTATAATATTTTAGTATTTTAAAAGTATATGTTTCTTTAATCTGCTATTGAGCTGCTTTCGTCTGTACATATTTAACCCTTTACCTGCTAATCCCGATTTTTATTACAATCTGCAAACGGTTCAGATCCAGATAAGACGCTCAGTCAGGCAGCGTTTCATCTTGATACAAACTGTTTGACACTCGTTTTTGGTTTTCTATAATTAAAAATTGCATAAATCTGAATGTTACGAAATTTGTAAACGACATTTTCAAAGGAGTCGATATTATAGATCTAGCAGGATAAGGGTTAAAACTATAGAAAATGTATGTATGTAATACTTTAATGGAGGGCCTCATGGAGGATTAGTCATTAGACTAAATGGGCTACCCTCGGTAAATAAAGTCATTCATTCATTCATTCATTAAAACGAGTGAAACAGAAAGGTAAAGCTATCAGGCTTCAGTACAAGAGGTGAGCGATATCAGGGCCTTCAGGCCCTCTTGTATTAAAAATGCAAAACAATTTTGTCCAGAGTATATCTCTTGACTGCTACACCGTAAGTTAATGGAACTTGATACAGTGATAGATGGTGACATAAGGAGGTGCAGTACACAAGAACCATGACTCTGTCATTTCCCAATATTTAATTATCTCCCCTTTTCTATTTAAAAAAAATCAAACTTTGTCTGGAGCATATCTCCTGAGCATTGCATTGTAAGTTGATGAAACTTGATACAGTGATACAGGATGAAAAAGGGAGTGCTGTACTCAAGAACCATAACTCTGCCATCTCCCAAAATTGAATTATCTTCCTTTTTAGCTCACCTGGCACGAAGTGCCAAGGTGAGCTATTGTGATCGCCCTGTGTCCGTCGTCAGTCCGTCCGTCCGATCGTCGTCAAACTTTTTCTTCAAAGATCTTTTTCTTGGAAACCACTGGGCCAATTTCATCAAAACTTCATAGGATTGTTCCTTGTAGGGTACTCTCTCAGATTTCTTCAAATTTAGGTCATCCAATTGAAATTGTTGTTGCCATGGCAACCAATTGAAAAAACTTTAAAAATCTTCTTGTCAAAAACTACTGGTCCGAATTGAAAATAATTGTACCCAAATGTGCCATTGGTGACCCTTTATCAGATTTCTTAAAATAATTTTCCTATCTTAAAAAACATGGCCGCTAGTGGGTGGGGCAGATTTTCCTTATTTGGCTATATAGTGAAAACTTTAAAAATATTCTTGTCAAAAACTACTGGTCCGATTTGATAGTAATTTTATGCAAATGATCCATTGGTGACCCTCTACCAGATTTCTTAAAATTATTTTGATATCTAAAAAAACATGGCTGCCAGTGGGTGGGGCAAGTTTTCTTGATGTTACTGTATAGTAAAAACTTTAAAATTCTTCTTCTGTGAAACTAATGGTCCGATTTGAAAATAATTTTACACAAATGGTCAATTGATGACCCTCTACCAGATTTCTTAAAATCATTTTGTTATCTTAAAAAACATGGCCGCCAGTGGGTGGGGCACCTTTTCCTTATGTTACTGTATAGTTAAAACTTAAAAAATCTTCTTCTCTGAAACTAGTGGTCCAAATTGAAAATTATTTTACACAAATGTTCAATTGATGACCCTCTACCAGATTTTTTAAAATCGTTTTGTTATATTAAAAAACATGGCCGCCAGTGGGCAGGGCAAGTTTTCCTTTTACTTCTGTTTTCCTTTTACTTTCTCTAAAACTGTTGGTCTGATTTATGAATGATTTTACACAAATAATGATTCTTGGGTGACCCTTTGCCAGTTTTCTTAAAATAATCTTCCTAGCTCAAACAAAATGGCCACCAGTGGGTGGGGGTGAATAAGTGAAAACTTAATCATTATTGGTCAATTACCATGACCGTAATCATGGGTACCAGGTGAGCGATTTAGTGCCGCATGCGGCTCTTGTTCTACATAATAATTTAAAAAACCAAAATTTTCTGCCACACTGTATCTTGATGAAACTTGATACTGTGTTAGAGGATGACAAAAAGAAGTGTAGTACACAAGAATTATAACTCTGTCATCTCTAAATATTGAATTGCCTCCCTTTTTTTCATAAAAAAAATCATTTTTTTGTGAAGCATATCTCCTGAAAGTTACATCATAAGTTGATGAAACTTGATACTGTGTTCACCTTCTAAACATGCTATACCTTGGGGTTTTTCTTTGTGGAGAGCATCCATCGTTGGGAATGATATTCTTGTTACCTTTGATTTTCAGTACCCTTGCCACCAAGGAGCCTTGTAGCCAATGCCGTCAGCTCTTATGAAGTTGAAATCACATGGGACAAACCTACAGCCTTCATAGATATCATAAGCTACACACTCTACTACTCATATCAGCAGCAGCCTGAAAACATCCAAATCCTTGCACCAACAACCAGGTACAAGTTGACCAACCTTAAATCAGACACCGTTTACCATATACAGCTCTCTGGGACAAATGGAACGGGAGAAGGTCCAAAGTCTAATTTGGCCCAAGCTCGGACGCATGAATTCAGTAAGCCCTTTGTCCTATCAGACAGTCATTTTTCCTCCTTGTTGGTTTAATCAACAACAATTCTGTTTGTATGACAGACTGCATTGTATTGCCAATGTTGTTTTTTAGCTCACCTGAGCCAAAGGCTCAAGGTGAGCTTTTGTGACCCCCCACTGTCCTCTGTTCCTCTGTTTGTTCAAATTTACTTCAAGCGACATCTCCTCTGAAACTAGCGAATGAAATTAAAATCAAATTTACTCAGGATGTTCCTTGGATGCTTCTCTACAGAAATTGTTCAAATGAAATGGAAAAGTTTAGACGTGAATGAAATTTACTAAAAAAGTGAAAAACTTTAAAAAATCTTGTTGTCAAAAACCACTATTCCCACAGCTAAGATATGTGATGTAAATTACTTTCTACTAGATCACTTTTAAAATTGTTAAAATCAAAGCCCTAGGGTCAAAATTGACCCCAACCTAGGGATTTTTCCAGTGCCACTTTATACAAGTCTAATGATCTATTTTATACAAACCCACTGTACCTTCCAGGCTAAGAAGCCACCCTTATACTAAGGGCAAAATGACAATGTTGGATCCAGGTTATATGTCACATAATGCTGCATCTAATCTGGATCCAAACTAATTGCCATTCATTTACATTGTTTCTTAAATTTAGTAAATATGAATTATGATTTTTTAGCTCAAGGTGAGCTATTGTGATCGGTCGCCATCCGTCGTACGTCGGTGTCCGTGTCCATGTTGGTGTCGTCTGTTCACAATTTGTTTCAAAGAACTTCTTCTCTGAAACCAATTGCCCAGTTTTAACCAAACTTGGTCAGATACGTATTGTAGTTGTGAGCTTCAAAAATTGTTCAAAAGAAGTGGGAGGGGCAATCGGTCTTGTTGCCATGGCAACCATACACAATATCTAAAAAATCTTCTTCTCAAAAACGACTGGTCCGATTTCAATTTGGTTTGCACCAAAATGTGTCTCAATTGATATTCTTCCAACATTGTTCAAAGAATTTTGATCTGTCGAAAAACATGGCTGCCAGAGGGCGTGGTCATTTTGCATAAATCTTGTCAATAACTATAAGTCCTAGGACAACCAAATTTCATATGTAGCATCATGTTGTGAACCTTTACCAAGATTGTTCAAATAATGACCCCTGGGTCAAAAATAGCCCTGCCCCGGGGCTTATCAGTTTTTCATAGGAAAACCTTTAAAACTCTTCTTCTCTAAACTGTATGGCCTAGACCTTTTATATTTGGCATGTAGCTTTTCCTTATGGTCAACTACCAAGATTGTTCAAATCATGACCCCTGGGTCAAAATAGCCCGGCCCCTGGGCTTATCAGTTTTAAATAGACTTATATAGGAAAACCTTTAAATATCTTCTCCTCTGAAGCCGTAAAGCCCAGACCTTTTATATTTGGCATCTAGCTTTGCCTTATGGTACTCTACCAAGATTGTTCAAATCATGACCCCCGGGTCAAAAATGGCCCCACCCGAGGCTTATCAGTTTTACATATACTTATATAGGAAAACCTTTAAAACTCTTCTTCTCTGAAATCGTAAGGCCCAGACCTTTTATATTTGGCATCTAGCTTTGCCTTATGGTCCTCTATCAAGATTGTTCAAATCATGACCCCCGGATCAAAAATGGCCCTGCCCCTGGACTTATCAGTTTTACAAAGGCTTGTGTAGTAAAACCTTTAAAAATCTTCTTCTCTGAAACCGTAAGGCCCAGACCTTTTATATTTGGCATCTAGCTTTGCCTTATGGTCGTCCTCTACCAAGATTGTTCAAATAAATGACCCCTGGGTAAAAATGGCCCCTCCCCGGGGCTTATCAGTTTTACATAGACTTATACAGGAAAACCTAATTCTGAGTTTCTTCTTCATGCAACAGTCCACATGCATGCAATGACAAACTTTATTATGCATTGAGTATAACACAATAGTTACTCAGGTGAGCGATTTAGGGTGGCATGCGGCTCTTGTACATAGACTTATATTTGAAAACCTTTAAAAATATTCTTCTCTGAAACTGTTAAGCTTATCTGTTTTACATAGGAAAGCTTTTAAACTCTACTTCTCTGAAACCATAAGACCTAGATCTTTTATATTTTACATGTAGCTTTGCCTTATGGTCCTCTGCCAAAATTGTACAAATCGTGACCCTTGGGTCAAAAATGGCCCCATCCCCTGGGCTTATCAGTTTTACATAGACTGATATAGGAAAACCTTTACAAAATCTTCTTTTCTGAAACGGTAAGGTCCAAGCCTTTGATATTTTACATATGACTTTGCCTTATGGTCCTCTTTCAAGATTTTTAGCTCACCTGAGCTAGCTCAGGGTGAGCTTTTGCAATACTTGAATGTCCGGCGTGCGTCGTCCAGCGTCCGGCGTCAACAATTTTAGTGTTTACACTCTAGAGGCCACAATATTTATCCAATCATTCTCAAACTTGCTCAGATTGTATATTACCATAAGAGTTCGGATGAGTTCGATTATGGTTGAAATCCGACCAATAGGTCAAGAGTAATCTACCTTTGAATTGCTGAAAATGCCATATTAAAGGGTGTTAACACTCTAGAGGCCACAATTTTTAACCAATCTATCTCAAACTTGCTCAGATTGTATAAGACCATAAGAGTTCTAATGAGTTAATTTTGTTTTAAATCAGACTAATAGGTCGAGAGTAATCTACCTTTGAATTGCTGAAAATGTCATATTTAAGGGTGTTTACACTCTAGAGGCCACAATTTTTAGCTCACCTGAGCTAGCTCAGGGTGAGCTTTTGCAATCCTTGAATGTCCGTCGTGCGTCGTCAGTCGTCCGTCGTGCGTCGTTCGTCGTCAACAATTTTAGTGTTTATTCTCTAGAGGCCACAATATTTATCCAATCTTTCTCAAACTTGCTCAGATGGTATATTGCACTAAGAGTTCGGATGAGTTCGATTATGGTTGAAATTGGACAAATGGGTCATGAGTTATTTACCTTTGAACTGCTGAAAATGCCATATTTAACAGTGTTTACACTCTAGAGGCCACAGTATTTATCCAATCTTTCTAAAACTTGCCCAGATTGTATATGACCATAAGAGTTCGGATGAGTTTTATTTTGGTTGAAATCAGACAAAAAGATCAAGAGTTATCTACCTTTGAATTGCTGAAAATGCCACATTTAACGGTGTTTACACTCTAAAGGCCACAGTATTTATCCAATCTTTCTAAAACTTGCCCAGATTGTATATGACCATAAGAGTTCCGATGAGTTTGATTTTAGTTGAAATCAGACAGATAGATCAAGAGTTTTCTACCTTTAAATTGCTGAAAATGCCATATTTAACAGTGTTTACACTCTAGAGGCCACAATTTTTATCCAATCTATCTATAACCTGCTCAGATTGTATATGACTATAAGAGTTAAGATGAGTTCGATTATTGTTGAAATCAGACTTATAGGTCGAGAGTTATGTACCTTTGAATTGCTGAAAATGCCATATTTAACAATGTTTACACTCTAGAGGTCACACATTTTATCTAATCTTTCTTAAACTTACTCAGATTGTATACTACCATAAGACTTCCGACGAGTTCAATTATGGTTGTAATCGGATCAATAGGTCAAAAGTTATCTACCTTTGAATTGCTGAAAATGATATATTTAACAGTGTTTACGCCCAGAGGCCACAATATTTATCCAAGTTCTCTCAAACTTGCCCAGATTGTATATGACCATAAGAGTACGAAAAAGGGTGATTATGGTTGGAATTGGACAAATAGATCAAGAGATATCTACCTTTGAATTGCTGAAAATGCCATATTTTACAGCGTTTACACTCTTGCAACTACAGTTTTCAATGGATTTTGATTATACTTGTACACAAAGGATGTAGCTATACATTCTGGAAGGAGTGCAATTATTGTTGAAATGTAATCATTGTGGCAACAGTTACCTGCCCTTGATATACTTTGAAATGCTAGAAAAAGGCTTCATTTCAGTATTGTTTAGGCACTAGTTATCTGCCTTTGATGTACTCTACTATACTACAATAGGTCGACAAACTTGAATGGATTTAGAATAAAACCGGTGAAATTCAAAGGTAAAGCTATCAGGCTTCATTACAAATGGTGAGCGATATCAGGGCCTTCAGGCCCTCTTATTATCCAACCTATCTCAAACTTGCTCAGATTGTATAAGTCCATAAGAGTTCAGATGAGTTCAATTATGGTTGAAATCGGACAAATAGGTTGAGAGTTATCTACCTATGAATTGCTGAAAATGCCATATTTAAGGGTGTTTACACTCTAGAGGCCACACTTTTTATTCAATCTATCTCTTACTTGTTAAGATTGTATAAGACCATAAGAGATCAAATGAGTTCGATTTTGGTTGAAATCAGACCTATAGGTCGAGAGTTATCTACCTTTGAATTGCTGAAAATGCCATATTTAAGGGTGTTTACACTCCAGAGGTCACAATTTTAATTCAATCTATCTCAAACTTGCTCAGATTGTGTATGACCATAAGAGTTCAGATGAGTGTGATTATGGTTGAAATCGGACCAATAGGTCAAGAGTTGTCTGCCCTTGAATTGCTGAAAATGCCATATCGAACAGCATATACACTCTTGCAACTACAGTTTTCAATGGATTTTGATTTTACTTGCACATAAAGTATATACCTATAAGTTCTCAAAGGAGTGCAATTGTTGTTGAAATCTAATCATTGTGGCGATAGTTATGTGCCCTTGATATACTTTGAAATGATAGAAAAGGCTTCATTTCAGTATTGTTTAGGCTCTAGTTATCTGCCCTTGATGTACTCTACTATACTAGAATTATGAGGTTGTATTCCACAATTGTTTACATGCTATACACCAAATTTCAATGGATTTACAGGGTGTTAATTCCTATTTTTGATTACCTTAATTCCATCCCCAAACCTTTCCGATCAACGTAATTTTTTCACAGTGTGGTACTATCATTTCTATACACTGAGTACTAGCATAGTCAAATACTTAAAAAAGAACTTAAACCTGCACTCATGAAATCTGCTACTGACGGTAAAATAAGCAGTAGGAAACTTGTCCCAGATTCCAATTGAGCGGTTTTTCAACAAGATGGTGCCCCACCGCACACAACCACCAGCACACAGCAATGGTGTCGAGACAATCTAGAGAAATTATTCGACAAAGAAGAATGGCCAGCCAGGGAACTCGCCAGATTTAAATGTTATAGAAATCTCTGGAGTATTCTGGACACCGAGGCGTACAATGACCCATCCCCTAGAACAATGAAAGCCCTATGACGTCGTCTACGTCATGCCTGGGACAGTTTGTCTCCAGATCACCTTATTTCATTGATCCATTATATGCCTAAGCGCCTTAAAAATGTGTTAAAAGGCAAGGGAGGACTCTGGGCATTGAGTAAAAGTTTTCAGTCGTATCCGTCTTGTAGTTTTCTTTTTAGACATGTGTGCAAAAATAGGAACAAACTTTCTTAACACCCTGTAGATTAAAACGGATGAAACAGAAAGGTAAACTATCAAGCTTCAGTACAACAGGTGAGCGATATCAGGGCCTTCAGGCCCTCTTGTTCAAATCATGACCCTCGGGTCAAAACTGGCCGCCCAAGGGCTTATCAGTTTTACATAGACTTATATAGGAAAACCTTTAAAAATCTTCTTCTCTGAAACCCTAAGGACCAGACCTTTTACATTTGACATGTAGCTTTGCGCTATTGTCCTCTACTATGATTGTTTAAATCATGACCCCATTGCAGGGCTTATCATTTTACATAAGACTTGTATATAGAAAAAACCTTTAAAAATCTAGCTTCTCTGAAATTGTTCGACCCAGACCTTTTATATTTGACATGTAGCTTTGCTTTTATAGTCTTCTACCAAGATTGTTCAAATCATGACCCAGGGGTAAAAAATGGCCCGCTCTTGGACTTCTCAGTTTTGATAGACTTATATTGGAAAACCTTTAAAAATATTCTTCTCTGAAACTGTTAAGCCCAGACCTTTGATATTTGGCATCTAGCTTTGCCTTACGGTCCTCTATCAAGAGTGTTCAAATCATGACCCCTGTGTGAAAATGGACCCGCCCCGGGGCTTATCAGTTTAACATAGACTTATACGGGAAAACCTTTAAAAAACAATTTCTCTGAAACCACTTGCCAGATTTCAATAATATTTTGAATACATGTATATATTATTTAGCTGACCTCTTATTAGTACTATTTAGATCATTTCGGTATTTTACCTTCTTGCCCAAATAGTAATAATGACATAATGGATTTTGAGATCCTTCTTCATGCAACAGTCCACAAAAACATGGAATGACAAACTTCATTTTACATTGAGTATAACACAATAGTTCCTTAGGTGAGTGATTTAGGGCCGCAAGCCTCTCTTGTTAACTTCTTCATTTAATAGGCTGCTGAAATTAAGTTTGACTGTATCTTGAAATGTTCAAACTCTTTGCATGGTGTTACTAATAAACAAATATATGTCAACAATATAGACCCTGATCAGTTTCCAAATGACCTGTTTATATGGAGTCATGGGAGTACTAAGAGGTCCTTTCCTAGTGGCATGCAGAAAGTTCAAGTACATGTACATGTAACCATCATGCTTTGCAAAATGAAACTGTTTGATAGAAAAAAAAATTGTGCTTTTCAGTACCCTTACCGCCAAGGAATTTTGTAGCCAATGCTGTCAACTCCTCAGAAATTAAAATCACATGGGACAATCCTATAGACGTCCATGAGATCACGAGCTACACACTATACTACAATGAATCAACCCAGCAGCAGCCTAGACAAATACAAATTCCTGCACCGACAACCAAGTACAAGTTGACCGACCTTAATCCAGACACTGTTTACAATATTCAGCTCTCTGAGACAAGCAGAAACAGAGAAGGTCCAAAGTCCAATCTGGTTCAAGCTCGGACACGCAAATTCAGTAAGCCCTTATAGTCCTAACAGTCATTATTTCTCCTTGTTATCCCTGCTGAAGGCAGAGGGATTATTTCCCTCTACAGCTTTGAACTTACAACTATAAAATTTGACAGAGTGTTTACACACATACCACAGATGTGCATGTGATCAGTATTTTGATCTTCTTAAATTTTTTACAGAGTTGCAGCCATTTGAACTTAGTCTTTTTTATGCCCCAGCACGACTTAGTCTGGTGCATATTGTTTTTTGTCTGTCTGTCTGTTTGTTTGTCTGTACACAACATAACTTTAGAACTATAGAGGACATATACTTTGTATTTGGTATGTGTACTCACCTCAAGACGTCCTTGAGCTCAGTACAACTTGTATCATGTCCAACAAAGGTCAAGGTCATTTAGAGGTAAAATACGGTGAATTTTAACATTGGCCATAATTTTGAAACTGCATGGGATAAAAGACTTTATATTTGGAATGTGTACTCAACTCAAGAAGCTCTTTAGCTCAGTACAACTTGGGTCATGTCCAACAAAGGTCAATGTCATTTAGATGTCAAAAATGGTTAATTTAGCATTGGCCATAACTCTGGAACTACATGTGATAGAGATTTCATATTTGGCTTGTGTACTCAACTCAAGAAGACCTTAAGCTATGTACAGTTGTATCTTGTCATACAAAGGTCTAAGTCATTTAGAGGTCAACATTGGCCTAACCTGGTTTAAAATCTAGAAAAAGCTTGTTTCTTTGTGCATTTTCATCATCACAACAACAGCAAGGAGTACCATACCTGCTGTTTAATGTTATTTTACAGCCAAATGAATACATTTCAGTGACAAAATACCTTTGAGCATTTATCATTTACTGTGACACTGTTCTTGTCTGTGTACATATATATAGTTCAAGCAAGGGTACATACCAGGTACTTTGTTCCTCTAAATCCTCATGATTTTGATCTGTTTTAAATTTTAGCCCACCAGAGCACAAAGTGCTCAAGGTCAGCTTTTGTGATACCGCTCTGTCCGGAGTCTGTCAATCTGTCTGTCTGTCTGTCAACAATTGCAAACAGCTTCTTTTCTTAAACCAGTAGCCCTAGTGTAACCAAACGTCTTCAGGTACATACTGTTGGCTTGAGCTACAAAAGATTTTTAAGAAAGTGGGTAGGGCAAATGGTCTTGTTGCCATGACAGCCGTGCACAAAATCTAGAAAAATCTTCTTCTTCAAAACCACTGGTCCAATTTCAATTTGTTTTCACCAAAATGTATCTCAATTGATACACTTCAAAAGATATTCAAAGAATTTTGATCCATTAAAAAACATGGGCGCCAGAGGGTGTGGTCATTTTCTGTATTAGGTAATTTCAAGTTAAAAGTTAAGAACCTTTTAAAAGTAATTTGCGCGATATCTTTATGAAATTTTGTCAGTGTCATGTCCTTGATAAAATTAAGGTCATCCATGAATATAGGTCATGTCAGGTTATAAAGTAGTTCAGTAGGTCAAATCACAGAAAACACTTTTGACCACTCAGCAGACCATTTTAGCACAATTTTCTTTAAACTTGTTTACAATTATCATCTTGACAGCTAGGTTGTATTGAGTAAGGATTGCATAAGGTCAAAAAGTAGTTCAGTAAGTCAATGTTTCTTACCACTATAGGAGCCATATTTTTAGCGGCATATGCATGAAACCTGCTCAGAATGATCAACTTCACAAAATCTAGGCAATGTAGTAATGTGGATTATATCGGGTCAAAAATTGGGTCAAACCATAGGAAAAGCTTCAGAGTACTGTACAGCTGATTAGGTGAGAATGAGCACCTTGACAAAATCTAGGCGAAGTAAGAATATGTGTTATGTTGGACTAAAAAGTAGGTCAATAGGTCAAACCATAGAAAAGGCTTTTGAACACTGCAGAGGTCACAATTTTAGCCCAAACTTCATAAATCTTAAACAGTATGATGTCAGGCTATATAGTAGGTCAGTTGGTCAAGTTAGGAAAAGCTTCTAGAGATAACATTGTGTACAGTTCTATTTCCTTTTTCTGGTGAGTTTTTCAGGGCCTCATGGCCCTCTTATTCACAGAATTACAGCTAGTTGAACTTAGTCATTTTTGGCATACAACATTCATGTAATGGTACATACTATTTTGAACCTATTGTCACATGTATTTAGGCTAGAAATTGCCCAAAGATACTGTTTAACAAATATTAGGGGCATCATATTTGTCTTACAGACAAAGCCATCTCTCTAGTTCTTTTGTATAGTATTTAACAAAGTGAGCTTGAACATGGATCCTTTTGGTACTAAATCAGTCTTCATGTCTCAGATGCTGAATATGGCCTAGGTTCCATAGTCCAGAAAGTCTGTCAGTGTTAACATTAATTTTCACTTTTAGCTCATTAGTTTGTGCTGTAAGTTCTATATTAGTGCTGTAAGCTCTATATTTTGTATCTCAACATCAAGTTTTCACTGTGAAAGTTTTCCTTGCACAGCTAAAAAGGTATATTTACAGACAGTTTTGTGAACTTGTCTGTAAACTTGATCACTATCGACTGAAGTGTAGTTGATGGGGCTACTACTTCCCTTTGTTTCTACAGGAAGTGGCAGTAAACAAAGGGTTGTAAACTTTACCGAGTCGGAACACCCCTAGATCTCGGTTCATCAAGCTGGGGTTTGCTCGGATCTGGATGGCCTTCCTAATCTGGCGGGTGTGTTAATCGCATTCCTTTTCTAGGATATGTGTGGAGTCTCAATTTATCACATGATTCTCATGTGCCATGTGATCTGTCATTGCACTCTTATGGAACTAAGCCTGTAATTGTTCCTTTCCGCACGAGTATACGCCCTGTCTTAAGCCCATGTTGGCTTCCACATACTTTACTTGTTCCCTGAGTCTTGTTTTCAACTCTATGACAGTCTCCCTAACATAAATTTCTGAACAATTTTCACATTCAGTTTAGTAGACAACACTGCATGTTTCTAGTTTGTCTGTGCTGTCCTTTGGATGCACGAATATATTCCTGTGAGTCTGGTGGGGCTTTTAGAACTCTGCTATCTTGTGGCGTAGGAAGACACGTTGGAGGGTTTCTGACACTCCACTTATATATAGAAGTACAACTACACCTTTTGATTTCTCTCTATGATCACCTTTCCTCTTTTTGTCAGTTGTCACTTTACTTGTCAGTTCACGAATACTGTCTGGGTAATTATATCTTTCTAGCAGTGCAATAAAAAACCTTCACAGTGAAATATAATACACATACAGCACTCCCTCTCTACAACGGCCCTCCCGACAACAACTCCCTCCGTACAACGACATTTGTGGCTGTTCCCAAGAAAATTATGTTTTATGCTTGCACTGATGCATCATCGTCTACTTAAAATTGTTATCTGCTGTTTTTCTTACATAAATGACATTTTGACAGAAATAAACATAATGACAAATGACAAACAGCTTGAATCCAGATCAGACGCCGCGTTATGCGGCGTCTGATCTGGATTCAAGCTGTTTGCAAATGTAGTCAAGTTACCTCCATGTAACGGCTCCCTCTGAACAACGGACACAATCTGTGTCTCCCATTGGGTGTCGTTGTAGAGAGGGAGCGCTGTACATGCTAAATGAACCTTTCACAAATCAAGTTGGTCTGTCAGAGCTGAAAATAGCACTGTGTTATTTGCTGTATCTCAAAAAGTTCAAGTGCTAGACTATCCAAATTTGGATCATTTGTCACAAAATGTTATATGCTGAATATGGCCTTCATTTGACGGTCCATGACATTTTATGCCCCTCTAAGCTTAGTCAGGGGCATATTGATTTTGCCCTGTCTGTCCACAACTTTTAAACTGGGCCATAACTTTAGAGCTTCACATGATAGAAACTTCATATTTGGCATATGTACTCAATTCATGAGGCTTTTAAAAGGTCAAGGTCATTTAGAAATCATTAAAAGGTATATAAGGCTGAACTTTTAATTTGCCATAACTTTAAAACTGCATGTGATCGAGATTTCATAATTGGCATGTGTATTCATCCCAAGAAGCTCTTTAGCTTTTAGTACAATATGGGTTATGTCAGACAAAGATAAAGGTCATTGAGAGGTCAAGTTCACATCAGGGGGCATAGTGTTTCACAAACATCTTGTTTCACGATCAACATTGTTTAAGATAAAGTACTAGATCAACTACACTTAGATCTTTGCCTCATGTTAGGTACTAGGTTATTTAAGGTCATTTTGAGGTCAGTTAACAGTCAAATAGTACAAATTTAGCTTTGACCATAAATTTTGAACTACATGCAATAGAGACTTAACATTTGGCAAGTCTGTTTAACTCGAAAAGCTCTTCATCTCAGTACAAGTTTGGTTTTGTCAGACAAAGGTCGAGGTTATAAGAGGTCATGTTCACATCAGGGGGCATAGTGCTTCACAAAAATCTTGTTTAACCCTTTACCCCATAGTCTGTTTCTAGTTTTGAAGACAGGTGACCCCTTAAAGCAGGTTGAAAGTAAAGCAGAATGTGCCTAAGGCACATTCTGCTTTACTTCCAGCCTGCTTTAAGCTAAAATATGCTAGGCTATATACAATATGTGTAATGGTAATCGTTCATGAGGGTATAAACTAGAACCATTTTCTTCAGCGGAGGAATAAATGGAATACGCTAAAAGTCGCTTCTATGGGGGAAAGGGTTAAGTATCAACATTGTTTGCATTTAGCTCTATATTTTGTGCTGTATCTAACAAGATTTAAGTGCTAGATCAACTACAATGGTATCTTAGAATCATGTAAGGTACTACACCTGCATCTATTCATCAGATTTTGAATGTGACCTATACTTCATGATGACTTTGATACCAATAATATCTACTTTTGTTAAGCTCTTTCAAGTGTGTGCTTAATCTAAAAAAAAACTTGGATGAAAGATGCATGTTAAAAAGCATGTCTGCCTCCATAAGATGTTGAATATGTCCCAGATATAATAGTATAGTGAATTTGTCAGTATCAATATGAAGCTCTCTTGTTTAGTGCTAAACATAAATTCGTTTGCAAGTGCTCTCACACAGTGCGATTGAAACTAATAGAATAACTAAAACATTGATACTGAATATAACATTGTTAATTTTATTTTCATTCTTTTTCAGTCAAAGTTGAAATTCGTGAAACTGTTCAGAAAAAAATCAGAGACGGTAAGTGTAAATATCTGAACTCATTGAGCCCTAGTGACCTATATACTTGTCATTTACAAATACATTGTAGTGTAAACTGTAAAGTACACATGTCCTATGCAAATAGTGTAGACACAGATCAGAAAGCTCTAAAAGGAGCCCTCTGATCAGTATCAGCACTGTTTGTCATTTTGTGATATTTATGCCCCCACATCACTGGTAATGGGGGGCTATATAGGAATCACGTTGTCCGTTCGTCCTTCCGTGGGTCCGTGCTTACGAGAGGGTATTTACGTGGCTAAAATTCTTAGCCCCATAATTGAAAAACATTAACCTGGCCGTCTCTTGTGACATTAACCTGGCCATTTCTTGTGACATTAACTGGCCAGTTGTGGGGCATAGGGTTAGGGGTAGGGTTAGCCTCCAGATCATTATTTTTCAAGTTAGAGCAAAAAGAAATTGTCGCTTGTGTGGCTAGCCACCCAAAAGAAAACAATAGAAAATAGCCACATAAGTATCCTCCCGTAAGAACGTACGTCCGTCACGTTTTTCAGGGACATTTGCCTTTTTAGCTCACCTGAGCCAAAGGCTCAAGGTGAGCTATTGGGATGGCCCTGTGTCCGGCGTCCGTCGTCGTCCGTCGTGCGTCGTTAGTCATCCGTCGTCCGTCGTCGTTAACAATTGCTTCAAATGACATCTCCTCCTATACCGCTTGACAGAATACAACCAAACTTTACAGAAATGTTCCTTGGGTCAAGCTCTTTTAAATTTGTTCAAAGAATTAAAAACAATGCAGAACTCTGGTTGCCATGGCAACCAAAGTGAAAAAATAAGGAAATCTTAAAAAATCTTCTTGTCAAAAACTGGAAGGGCCAGAGCTTACATATTTGGCACATAGCATCATCTACTGGTCCTCTATCAAGTTTGTTCAAATTATGCCCCTGGGGTCAAAATTGGCCCCGCCCGGGGGGTCACAGATTTACAAAGAGTTATTGTTGCATATCTAGGTCACAGGAGCTAAAAATAGATTTTTTCAATAAAAACTTAAAAAAATCTTCTTCTCTGAAACCACTCATGTACCCTGAGCTTAGATATTTTGCACAAAGCATCATCTTCAGGTGCTCTATCAAGATTGTTCAAATTATGTCCCTGGGGTCAAAAATGACCCCGTCCCTGGGGTCACAAATTTACATAGAGTTATATAGTGAAATCTTCCAACCACTTCTTCTCTGAAACTAATATGGCTAGAGCTTTAATATTTGGCGGAGTGTAACTTCTAGAGGTACTTTACCAATATTGTTCAAATGGTTCCGGTCCGTTGCATATCTAGGTCACAGGAGCTAAAAATAGAATTTTTTTCAATAAAAACTTAAAAAATCTTCTCCTCTGAAACCACAGTACCCTGAGCTTAGATATTTGGCACAAAGCATCATCTATAGGTCCTCTATCAAGATTGTTCAAATTATGCCCCTGCTGTCAAAAATGACCCCGCCCCGGGGGTCACAAATTTACATAGAGTTATATTGTGAAATCTTCAAACCTCTTCTTCTCTGAAACTAATATAGCTCGAGCTTTAATATTTGGCATAGTGTAACTTCTAGAGGTATACTTTACCAATGTTGTTCAAATGTTTCTGGTCCGTTGCATATCTAGGTTACAGGAGCTAAAAATAGATTTTTTTAAATAAAAAGCTTAAAAAATCTTCTCTTAAACTACAGTACCCTAAGCTTAGCTTTTCTGCACTCAGCATCATCAAATCAGCAATTGGCACAATCATATTGTCATAATTTCTCAGCTTTCCAAGATATGTTACATTTACATCAACGGTCCCAGGTGAGCGATTTAGGGCCGTATACGGCTCTTGTTTTGTCTCTTAAAGGCAGTATGTAAGCCAAAATAGCGCATTTTTTAAACCTGAATATTCAGGCAGATAGGTAATCTAAACATATAAAAAGAAGTAATCCGCGATGATTATGGAGGCAATAAATCTGACAAACACATGAAAATGGTGGTAAAAAGTCGACTTTTAAATCGGTTTGTTGACATCCGATCAACGACGGAGATTTTCCGAGTTCGTTCGGCTTCAACCGGTAAAGATGTTTTCATAGCTCATAATTTGTGTTTTCTTCTGACTCGACATAGTGATTTTTAGATTGGAACATTCTAAAACTTTAAAAGGGATGAGTATTCCCTACATCCAGCAAGAAACATTGATAGCTGTATTTATTGTGCGCAGTATACAGTAGAGAATACATTTTTCTTTCCCGTTTAAACGTAAACGCAATGCACATAACTGTGGAAATTTACTTTTAGAAGTTTTAACTATTACTTTTTAATCTGAGTAGCAAATAGGTTGGAGCCTGATCAAACGCCAGGTTACCCGGCGCCTGACCTGGCTCCAATCTGTTTGCAATGGAAATAATAGTTTTGTATACAAATGCGTTTATTGGGAGAGAAAAAAATATCAGTAAAGTTGGCGCAGCGGTCTCTTGCTGCACGGAAACCATACTTATCTAAAGTAGGAAAGTGTACGATGATGTAGTCAATGTTACCTTGCTTACAGTGGAGAAAATGTTATTCTTTCCCAATAAACGCGTTAACGCGAAAACCATGATTTCAATTGCAAACAGTTTAAAGCAGATCAGACGCCGGGTAACCCGGCGTCTGATCACACACCAAACTGTTTGCCGCTCAGACTAACATGAATGGTCAGAATTGTCTAAAGGTTGTCCATTTATGTGTATTATTGCGATGCGTTTGCGTTTCATTTGCGTTTAAACGGGAAAGAATAACGTTTTCTCCACCGTTACCTTAATGGTTATGAACTATTCTGTTCTAAAAATAACCCAGACAAGTCAGGAAAATCGGATCGATCTCGTGACTCTTATTCGACCTTGCGGAAACTCTCAGAAGCCGACACGAAGATTTGTTATGTAAACAAAAAGCTTATTTTTATACCCCCACAAACAGAGTTTGAGGGGGGTATACAGGAATCAGCCTGTCGGTCGGTCGGTTGGTTGGCCGGCGGTCGTCGGTCTGTCTGCAAAATCTTGTACTTTCAACTCCTCCTTCAGTTTCAACCCGATTAATTTGATATTTGGCATAAATGTTACTCAGGTGTAGTAGATGTGCAAGACACAAATTTCAGGTCTCTGTGACCTTGACCTTGACCTTTGGCCTTGAAATTAGTATTGAAATTGGTAGGCAAAATCTTGTACTTTCAACTCCACCTTTAGTTTCAACCCGATTCATTTGATACTTGGCATAGATGTTACTCAGGTGTAGTAGATGTGCAAGACACAAATTTCAGGTCTCTGTGACCTTGACCTTGACCATTGGCCTTGAAATTGGTCTTGAAATTGGTAGGCAAAATCTTGTACTTTCAACTCCTCTTTCAGTTTCAACCCGATTCATTTGATACTTGGCATAAATGTTACTTAGGTGTACTAGATGTGCAAGACACAAATTTCAGGTTTCTGTGACCTTGACCTTTGGCCTTAAATTTGGTCTTGAAATTGGCAGGCAAAATCTTGTACTTTCAACTCCTCCTTCAGTTTCAACACGATTCATTTGATACTTGGCATAGATGTTACTCAGGTGTAGTAGATGTGCAAGACACAAATTTCAGGTCTCTGTGACCTTGACCTTGACCATTGGCCTTGAAATTGGTCTTGAAATTGGTAGGCAAAATCTTGTACTTTCAACTCCTCTTTCAGTTTCAACCCGATTCATTTGATACTTGGCATAAATGTTACTTAGGTGTACTAGATGTGCAAGACACAAATTTCAGGTTTCTGTGACCTTGACCTTTGGCCTTAAATTTGGTCTTGAAATTGGCAGGCAAAATCTTGTACTTTCAACTCCTCCTTCAGTTTCAACCCGATTCATTTGATACTTTGCATAGATGTTACTCAGGTGTAGTAGATGTGCAAGACATAATTTTCAGGTCTCTGTGACCTTGACCTTGACCTTTGGCCTTGAAATTGGTAGGCAAAATCTTGTACTTTCAACTCCTCTTTCAGTTTCAACCCGATTCATTTAATACTTGGCATAAATGTTACTCAGGTGTACTAGATGTGCAAGACACAAATTTAAGGTCTCTGTGACCTTGACCTTTGGCCTTAAATTTGGTCTTCAAATTGGCAGGCAAAATCTTGTACTTTCAACTCCTCCTTCAGTTTCAACCCGATTCATTTGATACTTGGCATAGATGTTACTCAGGTGTAGTAGACGTGCAAGACACAAATTTCAGGTCTCTGTGACCTTGACCTTTGTCATTTAAATTGGTCTTGAAATTGGCAGGCAAAATCTTGTACTTTCAACTGCTCCTTCACTTTCAACCTGATTCACTTGATACTTTGCATAAATGTTACTGAGGAGTAGTAGATGTGCAAGACACACATTTCAAATCTCTGTGACCTTGACCTTTGGCCTTGAAATTGGTCTTGAAATTGGCAGGCAAAATCTTGTACGGCGAACTCCTTCACTTTCAACCTGATTTACTTGATACTTGCCATAAATTTTCCAAGTTTTTATGATGGTGGCAGCACCCTGCCATTGTCAAACCTCATTGAAAATGTCTGCAGAGTGTGACAGAGTGCTGCATAGTGGGGGTATTTATCACCTTTAGTGATAGCCGTTCTAGTTCCAACCATCTTGATAAGAAATCGGCACATTTATGTATGGTTCTTAAAGAAAGGGGGGCATGTTTCAGGCACCTGACAACGGATTTCGCTTAGTTTTAATACATAGAAAATGTTCTTTTATAAGAAATTGCGCGATTTAAACATAAATGTGGGCGACATTCTGGCTTTAATTGAGAATTTTTTCTTTGAACATGCCAATTTTCTTGAAAACTATTCATGATATTGTCTCCAAACTTAATACACATTATAAGTGTTGTATTGTGAGACTTTTCATTAGGTTTGACAACTCTTGCATAAAATTTGACAGAATTATGCTCCTTTATAACTTGAAATTTTGTTCCTTAATATGCATTTATTCTTTGGACATGTCATTTTTTTGAAAACTATTTATGACATTATCTTCAAACTTGGTACACATTGTAAGTGTGATGTTTGCAGACTCTACTTGAAGTTACATAACTCTTGCCAACAAATGACAGAATTATGCCCCTTTTTAACTTGAATTATGTTTCTTTTTTCTTGGAACATGCCATTTTCTTGAAAACTATTCATGATATTGTCTTCAAACGTGGTACACATTATTAGTGTTGTATTGTGAGACTTTTCTTCAAGTGTGACAACTCTTGCATAAAATTTGACAGAATTGTGCCCCTTTTCAACGTGAAATTTAGTTCCTTGATATGCATGTATTATTCTTTCTACATGTCATTGTGGTGTTTGTGACAGGTCAGTTTGGAGTGGGGGTATCAATCACCTTTAGCGATAGCTCTAGTTTGTTATTAACATCCCTATATAGTCAAAAAGGACTAGACTTAATTTGACACTGAAATTGTATTATTCAAAGTTTCAGTGATGAATGAGTTAATACATCTTCTGTATCTCTGTACCTTGACATTGTCACAATCTCAATACATGCATTAATTTAAATTATGAAACAATTTTGTTAGAGCTAACAAAACAAAATCTACAAAAATGTGTAAAATAGTCCATCTTATTGGCAAAATACTATTTGTATACGCTTTAGTACTGCTATAGTTAGACCGAAATAAATCGGAATTGTTTACATTCACTTAAAATGTCGGACCAGAGTGTGAGGCAAACATAGTATTTTACAATACCGCATTATCTCAGTCTAACCATACCAGTGCCTAGCATGTTGGATCCCTGCAGTTACATTTGTGGCTTAAGGCCGGGCAGTGAGGAAATAGCTATTCAGAAATGCATTTGAAAATGTCCAGGGACAGGAATCCCTGGACAGTTTATTCACATAATGTCATTCTAGACCACTGTCTGCCTGAGCAAACAAAATTGGCATATAAACACAGGCAAAACATAATTATGAAATAAAAATACAATAAAATGGAATAAAATGGAATAGAACAGAACAGAACATGGAAATGAAGACTGTAATAAAAACTAGAAAATGTACAAATGATGTAGAACACGCTCAAATCTAATAAAAGGGATGGTGGTGGGGAAACTGGAGGTTATAAGATAGATATAACAGACCTGCTTATCCCAAATCCTAAAACCATCTGATTCCACCACGGATTTGTATAAGCTTCGTGATAGTGAGTCCAGTTTTGATTGGCTCAAGTCAGCGACCACGCGCTCTCCGGATGGGGCAGTAGCCCCTTTGATGCAAGTGCATGAATAACGGTTACTTTGCAACTGGTTCCCTACATCACCGTATAGGTATTGGGTACCAGAAGCTTAGCGCAGATCGAAAGTTGCATAATAGTTAGTAGGGCAATTGTAAATGCGGAACTTTTTAGCAGAGCGTGTTCCGACATATTGCGCAGTCTGAACGGGGGATACAAAGTCACTTTCCCTTTACAGGATAATGAGTGTTATCTTTCGATACAAATGCTTCAAACATTTTGAAAATACATTCAGGACATGTTTACACAGAGAAACATATTGCTAAACAAAGGGGAAAATTTGCCTTGCATTGTGCAAAATTCAATAGATTATAAGCTCACTTGGCATGATATGCCAAGATGAGCTATTGTGATCGCCTTGTATCCACCGTCCATCCGACTGTCATGTGTTATTAACTTCTTCTATATAGATCTTCTTGGAAACTACTGTATCAATTTTATTTAAAATTCATAGGCTTGTTCCTTGTAGGGTACTGGATATCTCTCCGACTTTTCAAATATAGGTAATCCATTTGGAATTGTGGTTGCCATTCAAATTGAAAATAAATTTTACACAAAATATTTATTGGTGACCCTCTGCCAGATTTCTATAATTAGTATTCCTGGCTAATAAAATATAGCCACTAGTGGTGGGTCGATTTTGCTTCTGATTGCTTATAGTGAAAATTTAAAAAAATCTCTGAACTGGTCCAAATTTCAAATAATTATGTATACACAAATAATCCATTTGTGACTCTGAGGCTACCATATTTCTTAAAATATTTGTTATCTTAAAAAAATGGCCACAATAGGGTGGGCACAAGTTTACCTGTGATTGGCTAAAAGTGAAAACTTTAACAAATATTCTTGTCTGATACCAGTGGCCCAATTTGAAAATAATGGTACACAAATGATCCATGTGTGACTCTACAGGATTTTACTACTTTTCCTAATTTAGAAAACAATGCTGCCTGAGTATGGCTAAAGTGAAAGCTATATAAAGTTCTTCTTTTTCCAAAGCAAATTGCATAATTTTAATATCACCATGACTGTTACCATGGGATACCAGGTGAGCAGTTAAGGCCATCATGACCCTTTTGGTACTAATAGATTAAAAAAAAAGATTGAAAAGCTGTACCTCCCTCATCACATATATTCATTTTATTCACTTTCATTTTTCTTCCTTTCATTTTTCTCCCTTATTCTTCTCTTCTTCTCTATTTCTCTTTTTTTAGCTCACCTGGCATGATGTGCCAAAGTGACCTATTGTAATTGCCCTGTGTCCGTCTGTCCATCATCAACTTTTTAGCTCACCTGGCACAAAGTGCCAAGGTGAGCTTTTAGGATCGCTGGATGTCCGCTGTCCGTCGTCTGTCCGCACAACCGAAATGGGTTAGAGGGCCTTTTCTGGCCAGATAACGGTAAACATAACAAAAGAAGACAATAGAGTTCATTCCGTAACAATAGAATAAGGGGCCATGGCCCTTTATTCAAACAAAAGAAAATAACAAAAGAAAAGGCCCTCTAACCCATTTCGGTGGCACGTCCGTCTGACTGTCCGTTCACAATTTGTTCGTTAACACTCTAGCGGCTACAAATTTCATCCGATCTTCATGAAACTTGATGACAATGTTTGTCTTGATGAAATCTAGGCCAAGTTCGAATGTGGGTCATGTCGGGTCAAAAACTAGGTCTCTAGGTCAAATCATAGTAAAATCTTGTTAACACTCTAGAGGCTACAAATCTTATTGGATCTTAATGAAACTAAGTCAAAATGTTTGCCTCATTCATATCTAGGTCAAGTTCGAATATAGGTCATGCTCGGTCAAAAACAAGGTCACTAGGTCAAATCATAGAAAAACTTTGTTAACACTCTAGAGGCTACAAATCTCATTGGAATTTAATGCATCCTTGTCAGAATGTTTGTTCCATTGATATCTAGGTCAAGTTCGAATATGGGTCATGTCCGGTCAGGTCACTAGGTCAAATCATAGGAAAACCTTATTTACACTCCATAGGCTACAAATCTCACTTTATCTTCATGAAACTGGGTCAAAATGTTTGCCTCATTCACATCTAGGTCAAGTTTGAATATGGGTCATGTGCGGTCAAAAACTAGGTCACTAGGTCAAATCATAGAAAAACCTTGTTAACACTCTAGAGGCTTCAAATCTTATTTGATTTAATGAAACTTGGTCAAAATGTTTGTCTAATTAATATCTAGGTCAAGTTCGAATATGGGTCATGTAGGATCAAAATATAGGTCACTAGGTCAAATCAAAGAAAAACCATTGTTAACCCTCTAGAGGCTACAAATCTCATTAGATCTGAATGAAATATTGCCAGAATGTTTGCCTACATCAAATCTAGGTCAAAATCAAATGTGGATTGTGTCTGGTCAGAAACTAGATCAAATCATAGAAAATCTTGTTAACATTCTAAAGGTTGATTGTGGGTCATGTCCAGTCGTAATCTAGGTCACTATAGGTCATGTTTTACATCGTGTACCAGGTGAGCGATTTAGGGCCATGGTGGCCCTTGTTCTTTAAAGAAATTATTCTTGGAAACCAGATTGGATTTATAAAAATGAGTGAAAACCTTTAAAAATCTTTGTGGGCAGGGCAGATTTTCCATATATTTTAGCTAACTTAAATATGTTCTTGTCTGAATCCAATGGTCTAATTTAAAAGTAATTACACATGAATGATCCATAGGTTATCCCCTATCAGATTTCTTAAAATAATTTTCCTAGCGTAAAAAAACACAAGGCCGTTAGTGGATGGGGCAAATTCCTTATATTACTGTATAGTAAAAGATTCTCTGAAACTACTGGTCTGTATTGCAAATAATTTTACACAAATGATTAATAGGTGACCCTTTACCAGATTTCTTCAAATAATTTTGTCAGCTTAAATAACATGGCTGACAGTGGGTTGGGAAAGTTTACCTATTATGGCTAAATATAGTGAAACCTTAAAAAAGTCTTCTTTTTGGAAACGACTGATCATGAGCCACCAGATGAGCAATTTAGGGCCATAATGGCCCTCTTGTTTTAAAAAATCCAACAATTATGAAATATCAAATAGCCCATATACATTAAGGTTAGCTACTTGGCCACTAATTTTACGCTCACCTGAGCCAAAGGCTCAAGGTGAGCTATTGGGATGGCCCTGTGTCAGTCGTCGTCCGTCGTGCGTCGTCGTTAACAATTGCTTCAAATGACATCTCCTCCTATACCGCTTGACAGAATTCAACCAAACTTTACAGAAATGTTCCTTGGGTCAAGCTCTTTCAAATTTGTTCAAAGAATTAAAAACAATGCAGAACTCGCAACCAAAGTGAAAAAATATGGAAATCTTAAAAAATCTTCGTGTCAAAAACTGCAAGGGCTAGAGCTTAGATATTTGGCACATAGCATCATCTACAGGTCCTTTATCAAGTTTGTTCAAATTATGCCCCTTGGGTCAAAATTGGCCCCCCACCGGGGGTCACAGTTTTATATAGAGTTATATATTGAAATTTTCAAACTTTTCTTCTCTGAAACTAATATGCCCAGAGCTTTGATATTTGGCACAGTGACACTTCTAGATGTCCTTTACCTCTTTTGTTCAAATGGTTCGGTCGGTTGCATATCTAGGTCACAGGAGCTAAAAATGAAAAATTTTCAATGAAAACTTAAAAAATCTTGTCTGAAACTACAAAGGCCAGAGCTTAGATATTTGGGACATAGCATCACCTACAGGTCCTCTATCAAGTTTGTTCAAATTATGCCCCTGGGGTCAAAATTGGCCCCGCCCTGGGGGTCACAGTTTTACATAGAGTTATATAGTGAATTTTCAAACGTCTTATTCTCTGAAACTAATATGGCCAGAGCTTTGATATTTGGCATGGTAACACTTCTAGATGTCCTATATCAAAATTGTTCAAATGGTTCTGGTCAGTTGCATATCTAGGTCACAGGAGCTAAAAATAGATTTTTTTCAATGAAAACTTGAAAAATCTTCCTTGTCTGAAACTACATAGGCCAGAGCTTAGATATTTGGGACATAGCACCGCCTACAGGTCCCCTATCAAGTTTGTTCAAATTATGCCCCTGGGCTCAAAATTGGCCCAGCCCCGGGGGGTCACAGTTTAACATAGAATTATAGAGGGAACTTTTCAAACGTCTTCTTCTCTGACACTAATATGGCCAGAGCTTTTATATTCGGTATGGTGACACTTTTAAATATACTTTACATATTTTGTTCAAATTGTTCCGGTCTGTTGCATATCTAGGTCAGTCCTGGACATAAATCATTATCTCCATTTTTTCAGCTATTCTCAGGGGAGCGAAATATGCCCCGTGGGGCTCTTGTTCAGATACTTATACATGTATTAATGTATGAATAATACCTTCATAATGTGTTTATGCTGACCAATGTAATATGAAATATAAAAGGATCTGATCTGTATTCACAAATAAAATATGACCACATAAAATACCATTGATACAGTAGTTATACATGTAGTTAGCCTCTCCATTATAAGAATAGGGGTGCTTGTGTAGTCACCCAGGCATCTGTTTGGTTATAAGGTTAACAATTTGTGTGCAAGTATAGGTATGCATTAAGCAAGCTGCACTGTTTTCCAGTAGTTATTGATGTATTAAAATTATGCCCCACTTTACTTATTTAGGTTATATGGTTTTTGGTGCAAGATAGAGACTTTATATTTGGTACGTGTACTCACCTCAAGTAGCTCTTGAGCTCAGTACAACTAAGGTCATGTCTGACAAAGAACAAGATCATTTAGAAAATAACATAGGGCGAATTTAACATTGGCCATAACTTTGGAACTGTATACATTGTGGTAGAGACTTCATATTTGGCATGTGTATTCAACATAAGAAGTTCTTGGGCTCTGTTGGACTTAGGTCTTGTCCAGCAAAGATCAAGGTCATTTAGAGGTCAAATATATTTCATTTAACATAAACCATAACTCCAGAACCACATGTGATGGATACTTTATATTTGGCTTGTGTACTCATCTCAAGAAGTTCTTGAGCTCAGTACAAGTTTGGTCATGTCCGACATTGTTATTTAAAGGTCAAATAGAGTAAATTCAACATTAGCCATAACGTTGGAACTACCTTTGATAGAGACTTCATATCTGGTTTATGTATTCAACTAATGAAGCTCTTTAGCTCAGTACAAATTAGATCATGTCAGACAAAGTCAATACCATTTAGAGGTCAGGTTACATCAGGGAGCAAAGTGCTTCACAAACATGTTGATGGCTGGGAACAACATACACCATAGTATGATAGATGTGCATGTTATCAGGGTTATGATCTGTTTAAATATTTACAATATTACAGTCGTTTGGTCTTAGTCATATTTTGGGTTTAAGGTTCATGCAATGATACATACTTTTTCCACATTTACCACAGATGTGCATCTGGACAGGATGACAATTAGCAAGGGCATCAAACTTGTTTTTGTCTTACAGGCAAAGCTATCCCTCTAGTCTACTACAATTTGAGCAACGTATTCCACTAGATGTATTTTACCTTTTGATTTCGTTTCTTTTGCCAGGCTTACATAAGAAGGCAGTTAATAGATGTCGAACATCACTTCGGGACGAAATGAAACCCGGTTGTTTGTGTGATGAATTTGCAAAGGAAGAACTGTTTAAGTACCATGTGAGAAAAGAAATGAGGGCAAGTATTCTTTTTCAGTTCACCAGAGGACAAAGTGCTCAAGATGAGCTATTGTGATACCGCTCTGTCCAGGCTTACCAGAGCCACCTTATGGGGTCCTAACCTGGCTGTTTTGGGTCCTTAACCTGGCCATTTAGTGATTGTGGGGTTGAAAGAGAGTGTTGAGGGGTTAAAAATTGTGCATGTGGGGTTACTTTCAGGGTTAGGGTTTATAATATAGCATTTAACCCCACAACAACTATCTGGTAAGAATGAACATGTGTCTGTCAGTCCTTCTGTCAACAATTGCAAACGACTTCTTCTCTGAAACCAATAGCCCCAGTTTAACCAAACTTCATCAGAAGCATCAGTAGGGTGGGGAATGAAAATACCTTAAAAGTTTTTGGGTGGGGTAATTTGTCTGGTTGCCATGGCAACCTTGCACAATATCTAGAAAAATCTTCTTCTCTGAAAATACTGGTTCCATTTCAATTTGATTTTCACCAAAATGTTTCTCAATGGATATACTTCAAAACTTGTTCAAAGAATTTTGATTTGTCAAAAAACACTGTCGCCAGAGGGTGTGATCATTTTCCGTGTTCGTAAATATCAAATTAAAAGTTAAAAACATTCTAGAAATCATATATTTGGCTAAATACAGTATAACCTCCGTTATCCGACACACCATGGTTCCATGTTTGTAAGTCGGTTAAGTGAGGTTGTCGGTTAACGGAATTAGGCCTAAGTTCACAAGGATTGTCGCTGCGACGCGAATTTCTCGATGCCGAATTACTTATTAAATATGCTTGCATGACTGCAGCATAATCCTTGTCAGGTTATTCCAGTTTAAAATAAGAGTCCTCTGCTCTGGATCTACACGGTTTTCCATTGTTCTTTCTTCAGTAGCCTAGGCATAAACGTGTATTGTCAGTGTACAATCAGAAGTAAACACGCATACATGTAGATATTAAGGGATCTACTAAAACACCGGCATATTCATATATACATTTTATACACAAGTACATTCTTCTCCCGAAATAGCGGGGAAATAACAAAAACTTCAAATTGCTAGAAAGTTTTTTTCTCTCAATATAACTTGAGCATACATTTTTACGCCTGAGATTATTACTATAGACTCGACCTATGCGGAGGGCGCATTAGATATATATTACTTTTAATGTTGACAACTTGACGGTGATGACGATTGGCAGATACCTGTCCAATTTGAACACGAAATAATGGTTAGCTATTGTTGGATAGGATTAAAGAGTTGGTCTTTTCGGCACTGCGACCCTGAATGGGTTGCTTACACGTGTTACACGTGAAGTTATCTTATCAACCCTCACATTACTCACTCATTGTTTAAACAATACATGTTGTCTTACACGGCCAACCGAGCAATATGTGTCATTATCACCTATCCGTGATAATCGCGTATAGTCGGTCAATGATCAAAGGTCAGCATACCGTCGGATAACGGGGTGTGAAAAACCTCTAATTTGCCTTTTTTGGTCCGTCAAGGTATGTCGGATAACGGTTAACAGAGGATCCGATCAAGAGAGAGTTAGGTTACATAAGATATAAAGGGAAACTGCCGGGACCAAACAGCAGGGTCGGATAACAGAGGTTTCCGGTCAAGAGAGGTGTCGATCGACAGAGGTTATACTGTATCTTTATGATATTTTGTCAGTGTCATGTCCTTGATAAAGATAAGGTCATACTGGAATATAGGTCATGGCGGGTCATAAAGTAGGTCAGTAGGTCAAATCTCAGAAAAAGCTTTTGCCACTCCAGATGCCATATTTTAGCCCAATCTACTTAAGACCTGCTTATAATTATTATCTTGACAAAAGCTAGCTTTGTGTGAATATGGATTACATAAGGTTTAAAAAAGTAGGTCAGTAGGTCAAACATAGGAAAAGCTTCTAAATACTGTAGGAGCCATATTTTAAGCTTTAATTTCATAAAACTTGCTCAGAATTATCACCTCAACAAAATCTAGGCAATGTAGTAATATGGATTACTGGGGGTTAAAATGTGGGTCAGTAGGTCAGTAGCTTAAAAGTATTCAAGGGCCCACATCTTTTGCCCTAATTTCATGAAATTACTTTAGATTGACCTTTTTTGACAAAATTTAGGTCAATTATGAATATGGGTTACGGCTGAATAAAAAATAGGTCAGTAGGTCAAGTCATAAAAAGGCTTCTGAACACTTTTAAGGGGCCATATATTTAGCCCCAAATTCAAGAAACTTGCTCAAAATAATCACCTTGACAAAATCTAGTTAATTAATGAATATGAGTTATGTCAGGTCAAAAGGTAGGTCATTAGATAAAATCTTAGAAAAGGCTTATGCACCCTATAGTTCATATTGAGTACACACATCAACATTATCTTGACACATTTGCTACTTGTGATAAGGTGCCAGAGGGGGTATTAGTCACCTTTAGTGATAAGTCTAGTTAAATCTGGGAACTTTGTACTCTGGTGAGCGCCTTGTTTAGCTCACCTGAGTCAAAGGCTTAGGATGAGCTATTGTGATCACTCTCCGTCTGTTGTCTGGTGTCTGGCATCTGTTCACATTTTTAGCTCACCTGGAACAAAGTGCCAAGGTGAGCTTTTAGGATCGCTGGATGTCCGTTGTTTGTCATCTGTCTGTCCGTCCGCTCACAATTGGTTGTGAACACTCTAGCCACTACAAATTTCATCCGTTCTTCATGAAACTTTATGACAATGTTTGTCTTGATAAAATCTAGGTCAAGTTCGAATGTGGGTCATGTCGGGTCAAAAACTAGGTCACTTGGTCAAATCATAGAAAAACCTTCTTAACACCCTAGAGGCTACAAATATTATTGGATCTTCATGAAACTTGGTCAAAATGTTTGTCTTATTATTATCTTGGTCAAGATTGAATGTTGGTTATGTTCGGTCAAAACTAGGTCACAAGGTCAAATCACAGAAAACCCATGTTAACATTCTAGAGGCTACACATCTCATTGGATCTTAATGAAACTTGGTCAAAATGTTCGCCTTAATTATTTCTAGGTCAAGTCTGAACATGGTCATGTTTGTTAAAAAACTTGGTCACTAGGTCAAAACATAGGAAAACCTTGTTAACACTCCAGAGGCTATAAATCTCATCCGATCTTCATGAAACTGGGTCAAAATGTTTGCCTAGTTAAAGTTTAAATGTGGGTCAGGTCGGACAAAAAACTAGGTCACTAGGTCAAATCACAGAAATACCTTGTTAACACTCTAGTTGCTACAAATCTCATTGGATTTTAATGCATCTTGGTCAGAATGTTTGTCTAATTGATATCCAGGTCAATTTGAATATCTGTCATGTTAGGTCACAAAATTGGTTATTCAGTCAAATCAAAGAAAAATAGTGTTTACCCTCTAGAGGCTACAAATCTCTTTAGATCTGAATGAAATATTGTCAGAATCTTTTCCTACATCAAATCTAGGTCAAAATCAAATGATGATTGTGTGTGGTCAAAAAATAGGTCACTAGATCAAATCATAGAGAAAAATCTTGTTAACACTCTAAAGGTTGATTGTTCGTCATGTCCGGTCATAATCTAGGTCACACTAGGTCAAGTTTTACATGGTGTTCCAGGTGAACAATTTAGGGCCATGGTGGCGCTTGTTAAACAACATCTCCTCTGAAACTGCTGACTTAAGTTGAACCTAATTTCATCAGAAGCATCAGTGTCAAGAGAAATTGAAATTATGTCAAACGCTTCAGACTTGAGTTATTTCCCTTGCTGTGGGCCAGTTTTTGGAACATGACCATATAGACAACTATTATTCATAGGAAAACCTTTAAAAGTCTTCTTCTGAAACCGTTTGGCCCAGACCTTTAGTATTTGAGATGAGTATAGTCCTCTACCATTAGATAGTCCACATTATGACCCCGACTAAACATGGTTCGCCCAGGGGCTTATCAGTGTTTAGTTACCTGAGCTGAAGGCTCAAGGTGAGCTATTGTGATCACTCACCATCCATTCCCCATCCCTCTGCCCATCTGTCACACAATCCCAAAATTGGCAACCGATAGACACACGATAAACGAAATGTTCAAATTCGGACCTGATCATGTAATCATCGGGCCATTCCTGTTGGGCATCTTCAGCCACCGTGTGACCTCCAGCATTCTTTTTTACTTTCACTGTTTCAACCTATTACTGTAATACACGTGCCAAATAGTAATCCTCTCAGCTAAATTAGAATAACTGTAGTCTGCTTTTTTAACAAACAGAGGTCCATGCATTTCGTCGCATTGTAATTAGTTTAAAAATATCAACTGTTTGGCTTCTTGTTACATGTTACAATACAAATGTTATTTGTGAAACTATTATTACAAGTACGATTTCTTATCACTGTAATAAGACATGTGCCACACGCGATTTGTGTATCGGCTACTGTAATCATATCAGCGTGAAGTAGTCTTCTGCTTGTGACTTTTTGTTTTATCGACTCGTTACATTAGCACCTTCAATGCCTAATCAGAGAATCTTTTCTTTACCTATTCTAACGTGACATTTGATCTAAATCCAAACAGTTAGCCTTTCATTTAAAATCACATATGCCATGGAAGATAAATCATTAGTTAATTTAATGTATCTGTATCCAACTCGTATACCAAAAAACAGTATAGCCAAAATGGATCGGGGTTTTATTTTATTAAAAAAAACACAGTTTTGTTCCTGATCAGAGTCTATAGTTTAAACATCAAAGGTAAGTTTGTCTACTTCTGGAAAACTTCTAGTGATACACGAACTGTATGACACGTGCCATAATCGTTATGTGTATCGACTACTATGCTACCAGTCAGTAATCCTCTCAGCGTGAATAATTGCTTAAAATGTTGTCTGTTTATTTAATAAATCGCCACATGACGGAATAATCTTTCTATTACGACCATGGAAAAGAAACCTGAATTGTTGTATTAAAGACAGGTGACAACTGAAAGAGGATTTGCACTGTTATCTTACATTAAGTGGTCACCTGTCGTAAACACCTAACAATTAACGCAATTATAAGTGGTCGTAATACAAAGGTTTTACTGCATATACTATTCATATATGGTTGTTATTCGTTACTAGGGCTCAATGGGTTAATGCATATATAACTATATTCTACCTAGCATAAATCAAATCTATCTTTATAATAACTCTAACGAGTTATTTGTTGCATAAAATGTTAAAATGTAAGACAGCTTGGATAACATAAAGCATACTTCATCAAGATCAAAAGTAATCAGGGTCTCCACTGTTTGCATAGGACTCGTCACAAGATACTTTGTTTGTGAAAGACGAGTATACAGTAGAACCTCTCTATTACGACCACAAAATTATGTGAATTACTTTAGGTATTTACGACAGGCGACTGCTTAAAGCAAGATGACAGTAAAACAGAAAGCTCCTGTGGGAGCTTTCTGTTTTATTGTCACCATGCTTTAAGCTGTCACCTGCATTTTATAAAATCAATAAGCCATTTTTTAGTGGTCGTAATAGAGGGTTTTTTACTGTACTCGTCGTTAGGGTTGAATGTGTTTTTTGTTTTTTTTACATAACATAGAACTTATTAAATATTGGACAGCTGGGAAATTATAAAGTGATTTTCTTCAGGATCCAAACTGATCAGGATGATGTAAAAGTTAACTTACCAGTGCAGGTGCTGTGTTGCAATTGCAAACAGTTTTCACATTTAACCGATTGTTGCCTTTTTGTAACACATATTCCATGTGACAGACAGTTGCGCGACATCGTGAATTCAAAAGTGAATGTAAAGATGGCCTCAAGTTTACCATTTATATACGTTTTTTTCATTTTTTCAAATTAAAACGTACGATAAACATATATTGTTGTAGCTACATATCTGCAAAAAACAACTTCTGCGATAATGGATGTGCACGTTTGTCGGCACGATAAACACCTAATTAAAGTGTCACCAATGTGATGAGAATTTAATTATGGATGAGAATTTAATTACGGTTACGAGTACTTAATTTACATCTCAACAAACAACACATAATTTTCTTAATCTTTTCTTTCGTTAGTTTTCACACTTTTTTTAAGCACGTGTGCTCGAAGTAGCGCCTTTTACAATTGACAACTGTTAATTTCATTTTTAACTACACATTTCAGATCATTTAACTTCTTTAAATTCATAATTTACTTCATAAATAGTATAAAAGTATAGGAAAATATCTTTCATATAGGGTAAATAACCCAATCAATATATATTGGGGGTAGCGAAAATGTACGGGTGGCGAAACGTCCAGGGTAAAAACCCGCTAGGTAGCGAAACGACTAGCGCGAACACAACAGGGTAGCGAAACGTCCAGTAACCGTATAGAACGCTCTTTTCGGAACATTTTGTTTCATTTCACAATGTTTTAAGCTGTCATCAATCTTCTTATAATCAATTAGCCTTCTTCAATAGATAGGCTTCACTTTAGATATAGAGTAAATAGAACTTTAATAGCTTTAATTTATAGTTAAACTGGTATGGAACTTAATATTTTGGAAACTTGAGATTTAACTCTTACCATGCTAACGGCGGATAATTCTGATTACCTTGGCAAAATGAGACACCGCGTTACACGGCATCTCTGTTTGCCATTCCGAACCTTAATTTAAATTCAATTGTTGCAGGCGAAAAACTTACCCAGCATGCGAAGAGTTAAATGAAGTAAGGATGAGGGACAAAAAGGATGTTTTCAAATATTCAGTGACAACTTTTCAGAGTCTATGTCATGTTTGTTCGAACTTTTTTACTGAATCTAGATTCTAACTGAGTTTAATAAGATTTAAATAAATATATTACGGGTACTAATGTCAGATCAGCAACTGAGCTTTCCCGCCGCCCGCCGAAAGTTTTATACAATCGGAAGGTCACGTGATGCCTCTCAAAACGGTGATGTGTAGCATATTGTGTGGCCTTCGTGTGTCCTGCTGGTGAACTTGCTGATGAAAATCCGCGTATTCGTGTTGACCTTGTGTGTGGTTCGGTTGTCATCATGTGACCTTCTGTAGGCACCGTACTTGCTTCAGATGTTGATTTGCCGTTGACCCAAGTTCGGGACACCTTAGGGCAAAATTCAAAATTCCATATTCGTGTGGCCTTCTGGTGTCAATTTCGGGACTGTGTGACGCAGGCATCAACAATTACAAATGACTTCTTCTCTGAAACCAATAGACCCAGTGTATAGGTTGTTTGCAGTTCATTCAAATATCCTCTGCATAGATTTATGATATTCCTATACCAACTCTGACAAAAGAGAACAATATATTTCTCTCCGTAATAAAAAAGTTTTATTCATAACTTCTATGTTAAGTTTACGCTTGTAAAGGACAGTTTTCAGAAAGGTGATTTCAAGTTGTTTAACAGCCTATTTTTCACGACTCTGTAAGGACTCACCGGCCCTCTTTTGGGTATGTTTAAAATATTAAACGACCATACTGTCATTTGCAAACATGATTGAGGCAGAGCCAATTGGGATCTAATAAGGATCCAAACTATTCTCCACTCATATGGATGTTTTATTTAACACTATAGCAGCTACAAATTTCATCCGATCTTCATGAAACTTGATGACAATGTTTGTTTTGATGAAATCTAGGCCAAGTTGGAATGTGGGTCATGTTGGGTCAAACACTAGGTCACTAGGTCAAATCATAGGAAAACCTTGTTAACACTCTAGAGGCTACCAGTCTAATTGGATCTTAATGAAACTTGGTCAAAATGTTTGCCTCATTGATATCTAGGTCAAGTTGGAATGTTGGTCATGTCCGGTCATAGGAAAACCTTGTTAACACTCTAGAGGCTACCAGTCTAATTGGATCTTAATGAAACTTGGTCAAAACGTTTGCCTCATTGATATCTAGGTCAAGTTGGAATGTTGGTCACGTCCGGTCAAAAACTAGGTCACAAGGTCAAATCATAGAAAAACCTGGTTAACACTCTAGAGGCTACAAATCTCATTGGATTTTAATGCAACTTAGTCAGAATGATGCCTAATTGATATCTAGGTCAGCTTTGAATATGGGCCATGTCAGGTGAAAAACTAGGTCACTAGGTCAAATCATAGGAAAATCTTGTTAACACTCTAGAGGCTACAAATCTCATTGGATTTTAATGAATCTTGCTCAACATGTTTGCCTGATTGATATCTAGCTCTAATTTGGGTCATGTCTGGTCAAAAACAAGGTCACTAGGTCAAATCAAAATAGTGTTAACCCTACAAATCTCATTAGATCTGAATGAAATATTTGTCATACTGTTTGCCTAGATCAAATCTAGGTCATAATCAAATGTGGATTGTATCCGTTCAAAAGCTAGGTCAAATCATAGAAAAACCTTGTTAACACTCTAGAGATTGATTGTGGGTCATGTCCATTCATAATCTAGGTCACTATAGGTCAAGTTTTACATAGTGTGCCATGTGAGCGACTTAAGGTCATGGTGGCCCTTTTAGCTCCCCTGTACGTAGTACATGACGAGCTATTGCAATACCCCCGGTGTAGTCCTCGTCGTCTTTGTCGTTGTCGTCGTCGTCGTGAACGGCGTAAACAATTTTAAGAAAATGTCTATAACTTCTATGTCCCTTGAGGTATTGCTTTCATAGTTGGTATGTGTGTGTATATGGACACGACCTTTCCATGCACAGAAAAATTTTGACCCCTGTGACCTTGACCTTGAACTTAGGGCCTGCGTTTAGGTTTCGAAATCTGCGTTTAGGTTTCGAAAAATGCCTTTAAACTTCTATGTCCCTTGAAGTATTGCTTCCATAGTTGGTATGTGTGTGTATATGGACAAGGCCTTTCCATGCACAGAAGAATTTAGACCCCTGTGACCTTGACCTTGAACTTAGGGCCTGCGTTTAGGTTTCGAAATCTGTGTTTAAGTTTAGAAAAATGTAGAAAAATGCCTTTAACTTCTATTTCCCTTGAGGTATTGCTTCAATAGTTGGTATGTGTGTGTATAATTATGGACAAGACCTTTCCATGCACAGAACATTTTTGACCCCTTGACCTTGAACTTAGGGCCTGCGTTTAGGTTTCAAAATCTGTGTTTAGATTTCGAAAAATGCCTTTAAACTTCTATGTCCCTTGAGGTATTGCTTCCATAGTTGGTATGTGTGTGTATATGGACAAGACCTTTCCATGCACAGAAAAATTTAGACCCCTTGACCTTGAACTTAGGGCCTGCGTTTAGGTTTCGAAATCTGCGTTTAGGTTTTGAAAAATGCCTTTAACTTCTATATCCATTAAGGTATTGCTTCCATAGTCGGTATGTGTGTGTGTATAGACATGACCTTTCCATGCACAGAAAAATTTAGACCCCTGTGACCTTGACCTTGAACTTAGGGCCTGCGTTTAGGTTTCAAAATCTGCGTTTAGGTTTTGAAAAATGCCTTTAACTTCTATGTCCCTTGAGGTATTGCTTCAATAGTTTGTATGTGTGTGTATATGGACAAGACCTTTCCATGCACAGACATTTTTTGACCCCTGTGACCTTGACCTTGAACTTAGGGCCTGTGTTTAGGTTTCGAAATCTGTGTTTAAGTTTAGAAAAATGCCTTTAACTTCTATTTTCCTTGAAGTATTGCTTTCATAGTTGGTATGTATGTGTATATGGGCAAGACCTTTACATGCAAAGAAAAATTTAGACCCGTGTGACCTTGAACTTAGGGCCTGTGTTTGGGGTTTTGAAATCTGTGTTTAGGTTTAGAAAAATGCCTTTAACTTCTATGTTCTTTGAGGTATTGCTTTTATAGTTGGTATGTGTGTGTATATGGACAAGACCTTTCCATGCACAGAAAATTGTTTACCCCTGTGACCTTGACCTTGAACTTATGGCCTGTGTTTAGGTTTCGAAATCTGCATTTAGGTTTTGAAAAATGCCTTTAACTTCTATATCCCTTAAGGTATTGCTTCCATAGTCTGTATGTGTTTGTATGTAGACAAGACCTTTCCATGCTCAGAAAAATTTAGACCCCTTGACCTTGAACTTTGGGCCTGCGTTTAGGTTTCGAAATCTGCATTTAAGTTTCGAAAAATGCCTTTAACTTCTTTGTCCCTTGAGGTATTGCTTCCATAGTTGGTATGTGTGTGTATATGGACAAGACCTTTCCATGCACAGAAAAATTTAGACTCCTGTGACCTTGACCTTGAACTTAGGGCCTGCGTTTAGGTTTAGAAATCTGCCTTTAACTTCTATGTCCTTTGAGGTATTGCTTTCATAGTTGGTATGTATGTGTATATGGACATGACCTTTCGATGCACAGAAATATTTAGCCCCCTGTGACCTTGACCTTGAACTAAGAGCCTGTGTTTAGGTTTCGAAATCTGCATTTAAGTTTCGAAAATCCATTTAACTTCTAAATCCTTTGAGGTATTGCTTTCATAGTTGGTATGTGTGTGTATATGGACAAGACCTTTCCATGCACAGATAAATTTGGACCCTTGTGACCTTGAACTTAGGGCCTGTGTTTAGGTTTTGAAAAATGCCTTTTACTTCTATATCCCTTGAGGTATTGCTTTCATAGTTGGTTTATGTGTGTATATGGACAAGACCTTTCCAGGCACTGCAAAATTTAGACCCCTGTGACCTTGACTTTGAACTTAGGGCCAATGTTTAGTTTTCGAAATCTGTGTTTTGGTTTTTCAAATTTTTTATTTCTCCTTATGTCCATTGAAATATTCCTTTCATATTCAGTTTGCATGTGTATATGGACAACATCTTTCCTTGCATGCAAAATGTTTGAGCCCTCTGACCTTGACCTTGAACTGAGGACCCGCGTTTAGGTTTCAAAGTCTGCGTTTAGGTTTCTCAAAATTTCTTTAACTCATATATCCATTGAGATATTTCTTTCATATTTGGCATGCATGTGTATATGGACACGATCTTTCCATGCATGCAAAAAAATTAGCCCAGTGTCCTTGACCTTGAACTAAGGTCGCGAAAGGTTTTAGGTTTCGAAATCTGCGTTTAGGTTTCAAAAATGCTTATAATTCCTATGTCCCTTGAGGTGTTATTTTCATATTTGATTTGCCAGTGTATATGGACAAGACCTTTCCATGCAGGCAAAAAGGTTGACCTCTGTGACCGTGAGTGTGCTTTTAAGTTTCTAAAGGTGCCGGTGGCGAGCTTTGTTGTCTCTCTGACAACTCTTGTCTGTTTGTCCATCTGTCCACAACTTTAACTTTGTCCATAACTTCAGAACTATATGTGGTAGAAACTTCATATTTGGCATGTGTACTTAACTCAAGAAGCTCTTCAATTCAGTACAATTTATGTCACCCCGACAAAGTTCAAGGTCATCTAGATGTCAAATTAGCTATTTTTAATTTGGCCAGAACATCAAAGCGATTTGTGATAGAGACTTTATTATTGACATTTGTGTTCAACTGAAGAAGCACTTTACCTTAGTACAACTTTGGTCATGCCCGGCAAAGGTCAAGTTCATTTAGAGGTCAAATGGGCCAAATTCAAAATCAAGGTTGTGTCTTTGTACATTTTCTTCAAAACAGCAGTAAGGATTACCATACCTGCTGTATGATTGTTTTTGCAGCCAAATGAATACATTTCAGTAACAAAACACCATGGGCATTTGTCACTTACTTTGACGCAGTTCTTTTGTTTGTTTAATTTCAGCAACAGGGAACAGACATTGATTGCAACAGAAAAATTATAGACAGAGCAGAAACATCTGGCTGGGATAAATACGTTGGATTTAAAATATGTTTGGTAAATAGTGACCATGGACATCTTGTTGAACTACTACAGGAGGAGGAGATGAAGTATCTTCAAGGTAAAGTTGCTTTTTGTACCTCCGGCTCTATGGTCTAGGGCATATTACTTTTTACCTGTCAAAGGCTCAAGGTGAGCAGCTATTGTGATTGCAGTTTAAATAATATCTCCTCCTATACCGCTTTACCAATTTCAACCAAACTGTACAGGAATGTTCTTTGGGTAAAGCTTTTCAACAGTTGTTCAAGTTATTTGGTTTAATGTAAAACTCTGGTTACAGTTTTACATAAAGTTATATCGTGAAATCTTCTAACAACTTCTCTGAAACTAATGTATCCAGAGCTTTGGTATTTAAAATGTTGTACCTTCTAGAGGTCGTTTACCAATTTTTGTGTCACCTGCTGTAGGCAGAGGTGACACTTGGTGATCACTTTTCTGGCGTTTATATGTCCGTCCATCCACAATTGGTTTGTTAACACTCAGGTCAAAATGTTGGCCTCATTAATAACTAGGTCAAGTTTGAATGTGATTTATGTGGAGTGAAAAACTAGGCCACTTGGTCAAATTATAGAAAAACATTGTAAACACTCTAGAGACCACATTTGCATTTTATCTTTCGAAAATAAGTTGAATATTGCCCTGGATGAAATCTAGAGCAAGTTTGAATATGGGTCACCAGCTGTCTAAAACTAGGTCACTGGGTCAAATCATAGAAATATCTTCTTGATACTCTAAAGGCCAAAAATCTCATTTGATCTTAATGAATCTTTGTCAAATTGTTTGCCTCATTGATATCTAGATCAAATTTCAATTATGGTCATGTCGGGTCAAAACTAGGTCGCTAGGTCAAATCATAAAAATACCTTGTTAACAAGCAAGAAGCTACTATTCTCATCTGATCTAAATGAAACTTAGTCAAAATGTTTGCCTCATTGAAATCCAGGCCACAGTCGATTGTGGGTCATGTCAGGTCATAATCTAGGTCACTAAAGGTCAAGTTTTCCATGGTGTACCAGGTGAGCAATTTATAGCCATCTTGGCCCTCATGATTGTGAAACCATAAGGCATAGACAATTAATTTTTGACAGAAAAATGGACAAGCTCATAAGCCTTGGCTTCAAACTTGTAAAATGAAAACCACAAACTGTGGCTGTCCAACGATTGAATCCATGATTGGTTCTGGGCCGTGATGGACTTAGTAACGGGAGGTTGAACTATAGAAGATAGGTACCAAAATGCCAATCTGTTGAATGCCGAGTGAGCGATAAAAAAGAAAGCATTCTAGAAAACTATATCTTATTGTGTTAAGCATTCACTTGTCTCTTATTCATCAAGACTACCGGTACCCCCATTTTTAGCTCACATGAGCAAAGCTTTAGGGTGAGCTTTTAAGATCCCTTTATGTCCAGCTTCTGTAAGTCTGTCCGTATGTCTGTACATCATTCCACAATTGTTTGTTACCACTCTTCATCAAACTTCATTCACATGTTGTTCTTGACAACATCTAGGCCAAGTTCAAACATAGGTGATGTGACTCACTTAAACCTTGTGAACTTTCTAGAGGCTACAGTTTTTGGTCAATCTTCATCACACTTCATCCATATGTTGTTCTTGACAAAATCTAGGCCGAATTTGAAAAAGGGTCATGTCAGGTTACAAAGTAGGATACTAGGTCAAATCATAGGAATAAAGTGTGTACATTGTAGGAGAACACATTTTGAGGCCAACCTTCATTCACCTTGCTCTAAAGGTTGATGTTGACAAAATCTAGGCCAAGTGTATAGATTGGTCATATGGTTAAACAAGTAGGTCACTGGGTTATATCATAGAAAACTTTGTGAACTTTTTTGAGGCCACAATTTTGGGCCAATCGTCATCAAAGTTTGTCCAATTGTTGTTCTTGACAAAATATAGGCTAAGTTTGAATATGGGTCATGTGTGGTCAAAAAGTAGGTCAAACCATAGAAAAACCTTGTGAACACTTTAGGAGCCATATTTTAGGGCTAATCTTCATCAAACTTGCTATAAATGTTACTCTTGACAGAATGTAGACCAAGTTCAAACATGGGTCATGTCGGTCAAAAAGTAGTCCACTAAGTGAAATCATAGAAAAAATGTGTGAACACTCTAGAGGCCACAATCTGGTCCCAATCTTCATAAAACTTGCGTAAAACAAAATTGTGGAAAAATCTAGGCCAAGGTCGAGGGATTTGTCATGTCGGATCAAAAGCTATGTCACCAGGTCAAATCATAGAAGCACCTTGTAAACACTCTAGAAGCCACATTTTGTGGCCAATCTTCATCAAGCTTTCTCCAAATGTTGTTCATGAACAGATTTAGATCAAGTTTGAACATGGGTCCGGTGGGGTAAAAAAAAGTGACTTAGACAAATCATAGAAAATATTGTAAACACTCTAGAGGCCACATTGTTAGGCCAATCGTCATTCAAATTAAATGTGTTGCAAATGTTGAGGGCAAGTGTGAACATGGATCATGCCTGACCAAAATATAGTTCACTAGGTCAAATCATAGAAAAACCTATCTGAACACTCTAAAGGCCACAGTTCGGTGTCAATCTTCATCGAACTTGCTCCAAGTGTTGTTCTTGACAAAATCTAGGTAAAGTTTGAACATGTGTTATATAGAGTCAAAAAGTAAGTAGGCTACTAGGTCAAGCCATAGTAAAACCTTGTTAACACTAGAGGCCACATTTTGGGACCAACCTCCATCATACTTGCTCAAAATGTGTTTTCTGACAAAATCTAGATAAATTCTGAATATGGGTAATGCTGGGTCAAAATGTAGGTCATGAGGCCAAATTATAGAAAAAACCTTGTGAACACTCTAGAGGCCTCAGTTTTGGGTCAATTTGTATCAAACTTGATCCAGATGTTGTTCAGAGTCATCATGGCCCTCTTGTATCATTTTGTTTGAGGTAGGCACGGAATCAGAGCTCCATTTGGAAAAATCATCATCATTGATTTTGACATCAGTTTTGATGGCATTGACATGTTTCTGTTTCATTCTTACTCTTCAGAAATTGCAAAAAATGTATTAAGAGAAGTCAACCTAACAGATTTGAAGGAACTACTTCTTGCTGCGAGCAGACTGTCGGAAGAATTAGAACTCAGGAGTATAAACGTACAAGCAAGTATAAATATTTACTGCTCATGTTAACTATGCTCAAAATAAGCATTCTGAATACTTAACCCTTTACTCCATAGCCTGCTTCTAATTACGAAGGCAGGTGACCACATAATAAGCAGGTTGAAAGTAAAGCAGAATGCACCATAATGTGCATTTTACATTACTTTCAGTCTGACAACTATTATTAGTAAGATACTATAGGGAATGTGCAGACATAAAGTTTTAGTGGTTTTTAGCTCAACTTTTTCGAAAAGTCGAGCTATTGTCGTCACCCTGTCGTCTGCGTCTGCGTCAGCGCCTGCGTCGGTAAAGTTTTTTGCTTAAGGTTTTTGTAAGAGTCCATTTCTCAATAACTATCAAAGGTATCCATTTGAAACTTGGAATAGATGTTCAGTATCAAAAGGGCAACTCATAACAACAAGGCAGGTAACCCTGGGATTTGTCATTTCAGAGTTATTGCCCTTGTTTTATTTACTTAAAAACTATAAATTAACATATCTCAATAACTATCAAAGATATCCATTTGAAACTTGGAATACTTGTTCAGTATCATAAGGGCAACTCATAACAACAAGGGAGGTAACCCTGGGATTTGTCATTTCAGAGTTATTGCCCTTGTTTTATTTACTTAAAAATTATAAATTAACATATCTCAATAACGATCAAAGATATCCATTTGAAACTTGGAATAGTTATTCAGTATCAAAAGGGCAACTCATAACAACAAGGCAAGTAACCCTGGGATTTGTCATTTCAGAGTTATTGCCCTTGTTTTATTTACGTAAAATTTATAAATTAACATATCTAAATGACTATGAAAGATATTAAGTTGTAACTTTGAATACTTGTTAAGTATCAAAAGGGCAACTCATTACAACAAGGTTGGTTACTCTGTGATTTGTAATTCCAGAGTAATTGCCCTTGTTTTATTTACTTAAAACTTGTAAATTGAAATATCTTAATAACTGTCAAAGGTATTAACTTGAAATTTTAAGTAATTGTGTTATATCAAAAGGGCAACTCATTCAAACAAGAAAGGTGACCGAGGATGTGCCATTCCAGAGTTATTGCCCTTGTTTTTATTTACATAAAACTTGTCAATTGAATTTTCTCAATAACTACCATAGGTATTTACTTGAAACTTTAAATACTTGTTAAGTATCAAAAGGACAACTCATTACAAGAGGGCAGGTAACCCTTGGGTTTGTTATTCCAGAGTTATTGCCGTTTGGTATTGACTTTTTAGAATTTAATTAGATTTCTCAATAACTACCATAGGTATTAACTTGAAATTTGAATACTTGTTCAGTTTCAAAAGGGCATCACATTTCAACAAGGCAGATAACCATGGGATTTGTCATTGCAGAGTTACTGCCCTTGTTTGACTAAGAATTTGTATATGAAATTATTCAGTAACTGTAGAAAGTTATTAATTTCAAACTTCCAATATATTAGAATTCTTGTTTATAGATATAAAGATATAAAGATATTGTCCTTGTTTTGACTTATAGTTTACTTTAAATGGAATGCAGGCTGTCCAAGTATGTTAAAGTTGTTGTTGCTTACAAACTTCTATGATCAATAGGGCATTAAACACCCATACACATTCTTTAAGTTTGGAAAATGTAGCCATCTCAAGTATATGAAAGTCGAGCGTCCAGCACCCGTTTGCGGTGCTCTCGTTTTAGTTCACCAGCTATTGTGATCGCCCTGTGTCCGTCGTGTGTCGTCAACTTTTTCTTTAAAGATCTTCTTCTTGGAAACTACTGGGTCAATTTCATAAAAACTTCATAGGATTGTTCCTTGTAGGGTACTCTCTCAGATTTCTTCAAATATAGGTATTCCAATTGAAATTGTGGTTGCCATGGCAACCAATTGAAAAAACTTTAAAAATCTTCTTGTCAAAAACTACAGGTCCGAATTGAAAATAATTTTACCCAAATGTGCCATTGGTGACCCTCTATAAGATTTCTTAAAATAATGTTCCTAGCTTAAAAAACATGGCCGCCAGTGGGTGGGGCAGATTTTCCTTATATGGCTATATAGTGAAAACTTAAAAAATCTTCTTGTCTGAAACCGCTGATCCAATTTGAAAATAATTTCACACAAATGATCCATGGGTGATCCTCTACCAGATTTCTTAAAATAATTTTGATATCTTAAAAAACATGGCCGCCAGTGGGTGGGGCACGTTTTCCTTATGATACTGTATAGTAAAATCTTTAAAAATCTCCTTCTGGGAAACTACTGGTCAAAATTGAAAATACTTTTACACAAATGATCCATTCGTGACTCTCTACTAGATTTCTTAAAATAATTTTGATATCTTAAAAAACATGGCCGCCAGTGGGTGGGGTAAACGGCCTTTTGCCCCTCCGGCCTTTTGCCCCTTCCTCAAAAACAGCAACACGGAACTTTGCCCCTTCCTGATTTTACATACACAGACTTTTGCCCCTTCCCGTTATTTCATACACAAAATTTTGCCCCTTCCATAGCGGAATTTTGCCCCTTCTGTATCGAAATGTCAAATATTGCCCCTTCCATATTGAAATGTTGATTTATATAGTATTATTGTCTTTTAAATTTCCAATTTCTTACATTTGAATTAAGATTGCGGTAATCCTTTCCTGATTTTGTGTTGAGGTGAACGTAAAACTTATGTAATCATCATTATCGCTATCACACTTTATTCTCGCGTGAAAGTTATGCAAACATTATTTTTCATTCAAGCTTTATTGGTATACCCGAGAGTCTCTATTGTCACACAACGTAAACATTTTAATCCTTATTATTGCAAACAGTTCACATTTTAAGGTAGTTATATCACTCTTTAATTAGCAATCAACATATACATATGTAGTTAACATCAAAGCAGCGACTACTGCAAATGATTCGATTTCAGTTAAAGTTGATTGATAATAATGATTGGTAATAAAGTTGTTTGCTAATTACTTTGTCTGTTTGACCAAAATGACGAGATGAAAAGAAAATAATATTCTGTCCGTGCCAAAACAGGGAAGGGGCAAAAGTCCATCCTTTCAAAAAACTGAAAGGGGTAAAAGTCTGTGTTGGAAGGGGCAAAAGTCCGTGTTGGAAGGGGCAAAGTTCCGTGTTGCGATTTTTGACGAAGGGGCAAAAGGCCGGAGGGGCAAAGTTCCGGTATTCGTTGGTGGGGCATGTTTTTAGCTCACCTGAGCCAAAGGCTCAAGGTGAGCTATTGTGACCGATCACCGTCCGTAGTCCGTCTGTCCGTCTGTCCGTTCACATTTACTTCAAACGACATCTCCTCTGAACCCGCGGATTGTAGGGCGGATTCAAACTGCTCATGATATTCCTTGGATGCTTCTCTACAGAAGTTATTTAAATGAAAGAGAAAAAGCAAAAACTCTGCTTGAAAAAGCAAAAAAGCAAAAAACTTTAAAAAATCTTCTTGCTAAAAACTACTAGGCCCTAAGCTTTGATATTTTTACAGTAGAATCTCCTGGTCGATCCCTATATAGTTTGTGAAAATGAAATCCCTAGGATCACACTTGATGCCACCCTGCGCAGTTTAAGTGCTGCTCTAGGCAGGTTTCACAGTATTTTTGATGAAGCAGAACTGTATTTTACCTGAGTTACTCTTAATATACTACCGGTAAGGGCAAATAGCCAATATTTGCAAACATTTTGGATCCAGATCAGATGCAACATAATCATAATGCTACATCTAATCTGGATCCAACCTATTTGCCACTCATTTACCAACTTAACATTTTCTAAAAAAATTTTTGTACACTTTTCACATACAGTAGGTTTTAAGCAGACATCATTTCAGTCTGGTAAGGGTAAGCCCCAGAGCTCTACCCACTGAGGTCAAATATTATGCAACTGTTAGGAAGTATCACAGAACTGGTCATGATCAGCTGAACATGTTGTCTGCTAAAGTTTAGATATGGTTCAGTCTGCTTCATACTTAGAGAAACAGGATCTGGAAGTGATCCACTGACAGTTATGTAATTATGTCTTATGCCATATTTATACATATGTTTAATATTGGTTTTGTCAGAGTTATCTGTATGTCTTTTCATTTTTTCTTGTCCAGGATTCAACCCTTTCCCCCCATATACTGACGTTTGTTAACCCATTACCCCATAAATGTGCATTTTTAGGCCTTTGATTTATTCCTCTACTTAAGAAAATAATTCCACTTTAAACAGTCATGAAAATGTAAGATGCGAAAGTAAAGCAAAGTGTGCATTAAGACACATTCTGCTTTACTTTCAACCTGCTTTAGGTGGCCACCTATTTTCAAAACTAGAAACATGCTATGGGGTAATGGGTAAAATGAAATTTCCTATTTGGAAAGAGCCTGATGAGAGGAAGTGCCATTTGCAAAGGCCATAACTCTGACATCATTGTTTTTTGAGTTATTTCCCTTTGTGATATTTTCTTGTCAAGAAGACAACTTCAGTTCTACTGATGCTATTGTAATGACATTTTATGTATGGAAAGAAACTGATGAGAGAAAATGCCATGCACAAGGGCAGCAATATTTAGTTTTTCCCCTTTGTCATATTTTATTGTCAGGAAAATAATTCCAGTTCTGCTGACGCTAGTGAAATAATTATCATTTATTGGAAATGGAAATAGCTTGATAAGAGGAAGTGTCATGGATAAGGGTCATAAGCTTGGCAACAAAATTCACTTTTGTCATGTTTTCTTGTCTGGAAGATAACTCCATTTATAGTTATATTAAAATGTTGTCTTGCCCAGTCAACTTAGGTACAAACTTCAATGTCCTCAGGTGAGCGAATTTAGGGCCATGGCCCTCTTGTCTTAGGAAAACCTTTGAAAATCTTCTTCTCTGAAACTGTATGGCCTAGATCATTAATATTTGACATGTAGCTTTGCCTTATGGTCCTTTACCTAGATTGTTCAAATTATGACCCCGGGTCAAAATTGGCCCCGCCCCGGGGCTTATCAGTTTTACATAGACTTATATAGGAAAACCTTTAAAAATCTTCTTCTCTGAAACTGTAAGGCCCAGATCTTTAATATTTGACATATAGCTTTGCCTTGTGGTCCTCTACAAAGATTGTTCAAATAATGACCCCCGGGCCAAAAATGGCCCCGCCCAAGGACTTATCAGTTTTTCATAGGAAACCTTTAAAAATCTTCTTCTCTGAAACTATTAGGCCTAGATCACTTATATTTAACATGTAGCTTTGCCTTATAAACCTCTACCAAAGTTGTTCAAATTATAACCCCTGGGTCAAAATTGGCCCCGCCCGGGGCTTATCAGTTTTACATAGACTTATATGGGAAAACCTTTAAAAATGTCTTCTCTTAAACTGTATGGCCTTGATCTTTAATATTTGACATATAGCTTTGCCTTGTGGTCCTCTACCAAGACTGTTCAAATTATGACCCCCGGGCCAAAAATTGCCACGCCCTCGGGCCTATTAGTTTTTCATAGGAAAACCTTTAAATTTCTTCTTCTCTGAAACTGTAAGGCCAAGATTTAATATTTGACATGTAGCTTTGCCCTATGGTACTCTACCAAGATTGTTCAAATTATGACCCTGGATCAAATTTGGCCCCGCCCCGGGGCTTATCAGATTTCTTAAAATAATTTTCCTATCTTGAAAAACATGGCAGCCAGTGGGTGGGGCAGATTTTCCTTATATGGCTATATAGTGAAAACTTAAAAAATCTTCTTGTCAAAAACTAGTGGTCTGATTTGAAAGTAATTTTATGCAAATGATCCATGGGTGCCCCTCTACCAGATTTCTTAAAATTATTTTGATATCTTAAAAAACATGGCCACCAGTGGGTGGGGCAAAATTTCCTTATGTTACTGTATAGTTAAAACTTTCAAAATCTTCTTCTCTGAAACTACTGGTTCAAATTAAAAATAATTTAATACAAATGGTCAATTGATGATCTTCTACCAGATTTCTTAAAATCATTTTGTTATCTAAAAAAACAAGGCCGCCAGTGGGTAGGGCAACTTTTCCTTATGTTACTGTATAGTAAAAACTTTCAAAATCTTCTTCTCTGAAACTACTGGTCCAAATTAAAAATAATTTTGCAGCAATGGTCAATTGATGATCCTCTACCAGATTTCTTAAAATCATTTTGTTATCTTAAAAAACATGGCCGCCAGTGGGTGGGGCATGTTACTGTATAGTAAAAACTAAAATCTTCTTCTCTGAAACTACTGATTCAAATTCAAAATAATTTTACACTAATGGTTAATTGATGACCCTCTACCAGATATCTTAAAATCATTTTGTTATCTAAAAAACATGGCCGCCAGTGGGTGGGACAAGTTTTCCTTATATTTCTGTATAGAAAAACTTTCAAAAAAAATTCTCTGAAACTATTGGTCTGATTTAAGAATTATTTTACACAAATAATGATTCATGGGTTACCCTTTGCCAGTTTTCTTCAAATAATCTTCCAAGCTCAAACAACATGGCCACCAGCGGGTGGAGGTGAATAAGTGAAAACTTAATCATAACTGGTCGATTTACATGACCGTAATCATGGATACCAGGTGAGCGATTAGGGCCGCATGCGGCTCTTGTTCCAATTATTCTCAGGTGAGCGAATATGCCCCATATGGGGCTCTTGTTTAGATATTCCCCGTATCTGGAGCCCTGGATACATTTTCATGACTATATGTATCTTCAGCGGCTGAATTAAATTAAAGGGGTAAAAATGCATATATAATAATTATATAGTAATTGGTTCAACTCTATGGTATCCACCACACCCATTGCTTAAACTACTCATTAGAACTGTCTCAAAAAGATTATTCTAGTGAGTACCAGTAGTCACACAGAGGGCTTGACGGGAGACATTAAATTGATTTTTCTGCTCCCCTTTAGGGGGGAGCATATCGTCGCCGCTTTGTCCGTCCGTCCGTACGTGCGTCCGTCTGTCCGTCCGTCCGTCACGCTTTTTTGTCCAGAGCATATCTCTTGACCGGTACACCGTAGGTTAATGAAACTTGATACAGTTATAGAGAATGACAGGAGGAGGTGCAGTACACAAGAACCGTAACTCTCTCATCTCCCAATTTTGAATTATCTCCCTTTTTCTCATAAAAAAAATCAATTTTGTCCGGAGCATATCTCTGGACCGTTACACTGAAAGTTGATGAAACTTGTAACAGTGATAGAGGATGACTAAAGGAAGTGCAGTACACAATAACGGTAACTCTGTCATCTACCAATATTGAATTATCTCCCTTTTTCTAAAAATACAAAACAATTTTGTCCGGAGTATATCTCTTGACTGCTACACGGTAAGTTAATGGAACTTGATACAGTGATAGGTGATGACATAAGGAGGTGGTGCAGTACACAAGAACCATGACTCTATCATCTCCCAATAATTAATTATCTCCCCTTTTCTATTTAAAAAAATCAAATTTGTTCTGGAACATATCTCCTGAGCATTTCATTGTAAGTTGATGAAACTTGATACAGTGATACGAGATGACAGAAAGAGTGCTGTACTTAAGAACCATAACTCTGCCATTTCCAAATATTGAATTATCTCCCTTTTTCTACATAAATTTTTAAAAAAATCAAATTTTCTGCCGCACTGTAACTTGAACCTTGATACTGTGTTTGCGGATGATAAAAAGAAGTGTAGTACACAAGAATTTTAACTCTGTCATCTCAAAATATTGAATTGCCTCCCTTTTCCATAATAAATTCATTTTTGTCCGAAGCATATCTCCTGAATGTTACATTGTAAGTTGATGAAACTTGTTACTGTGTTCACCTACTAAACATGCTATACCTTGGGCTTTTTCTTTGTGGGGAGCATCCATCGTTGGGAACGATATTCTTGTTTTTAACATATTTAGTCTCTCAGGGGGCCAACTAGGTATTATCATCAAATGTCTTGCTACAACAACTCATGTGGGGGTATTATAATAGATTTGTATTCCTGCGAAGGCAACTTTGTTTTCATAGCAAAACATTTCCTAGAACATACGCTGATTTCATAGGAATACAAATCTATAATAATTTTTTTTTTAGGGCTATTAGGTTCATATGATATGATATGATATGTTTTATTCAGCAAAGACATACATGTCTATCAGCATTATATAATATAATACATATAAAGACGAGTAATGACGGGCAGTCATTCTTATAACAATAATCTGCAAAGTATATTAGAATCTGCACATTTTATATTTTTTGTATATGAATTGTTGATTATTTAACACATTTGTTTTCTCTTCAGGATAATAATCCCAGCATAAAAATTATTTCAAAACTCTGGAAGTTTGCAGATTTAAGCTTAAAAACTGGCTTAAAGTAAGGCAGAATACGCATCATGTATAATAATACCCCTATGTCGTAGCAAAACATTTTGATGATAATACATAGTTGGCCCCCCAGTGCCCAAACCTCCCGAAACCACTCCAAACCTTTCCAAATCACTTAAAAAACAACCCAAACTTTGTCAGAAGCTTCAGTGACAAGGGGGAACAAAATCTTGTTCAAAGATTTTGGCTAGAGTTATTCCCCTTGCTGTGGGACCAGGTTTTCTAACATGACCGTATAGACAACTTTTAATGCATAAGAAAATCTTAAAAAATCTTCTTCTCAGGAACCCAAAGGCCCAGACCTTTGATATTTGGTATGTATCATTACCTAATGATTTTCTAGCAAGATTGTTCAAATTTTGACCCTGGGGCTTATCAGTTTTTCTTAGGAAAACCTTTAAAAATCTTCTTCTCAGAAACTGTATGGCCTAGATCATTAATATTTGACATGTAGCTTTACCTTATGGTCCTCTACCAAGATTGTTCAAATTATGACCCCGAGTCAAAATTGGCCCCACCCTGGGGCTTATCAGTTTTACATAGACTTTTATAGGAAGACTTTTAAAAATCTTCTTCTCATAAACTGTATGGCCCAGATCTTTAATATTTGACATATAGCTTTTCCTTGTGGTCCTCTACCAAGATTGTTCAAATTTTGACCCTGGGGCCAAAAATTGCCCCGCCCTGGGTCTTATCAGTTTTTCAAAGGAAAACCTTTAAAAATGTTCTTCTCAGAAACCGTATGGCCTAGATCATTAATATTTGACATGTAGCTTTGCCTTATGGTCCTCTACCAAGATTGTTCAAATTATGACCCCCGGGTCAAAAATGGCCCCGCCCCGGGGCTTATCAGTTTTACAAAGAATTATATAGGAAAACCTTAAAAAATCTTCTTCTCTGAAACTGTAAGGCCCAGGTCTTTAATATTTGACATAAAGCTTTGCCTTGTGGTCCTCTACCAAGATTGTTCAAATTATGACCTCGGGCCAAAAAAGGCCCCGCCCACGGGCTTATCAGTTTTTAGCTCACCTGAGCACAAAGTGCTCAAGGTGAGCTTTTGTGGTCGGTCTTTGTCCGGCGTCGTGCGTTGTGTGTCAACAATTTCTTTAAACATCTTCTTCTTCTTAACCACTTGCCTGATTGCAACCAAACTTCACAGGAATGATCCTTGGGTCAAGCTCTTTCAAAGTTGTTCAAAGAATTTGAAACCATGCAGAACTCTGGTTGCTATGGCAACCAAAGTGAAAAAATAAGGAAATCTTAAAAAATCTTCTTGTCACAAACCACAAGAGCCAGAGCTCAGATATTTTGCACATAGCATTACCTATAGGTCCTCTATCAAAGTTGTTCAAATTTTGTCCCTGGGGACAAAATTGGCCCCTCCCCGGGGGTCAACGTTTTACATAGAGTTATATAGTGAAACGTTCAAACATCTTTTTCTCTGAAACCAATATGCCCAGAGCTTTGATATTTAGCATGGTATTACTTCTAGAGGTATTTGACTTATGTTGTTGAATCGGTTCCGGTCCGTTGCATATCTGGGTCACCGAAGCTAAAAATAGATTTTTTTTCCATGAGAACTTAAAAAATCTTCTTGTCTGAAACCATAGTACACTTAGCTTAGATATTTTGCACATAGCATCGTCAACAGATCCTCTATCAAAGTTGTTCAAATTTTGTTCCTGGGGTCAAAATTGGCCCCGCCCCGGGGATCACAGTTTTACATAGAGTTATATAGTGAAATGTTCAAACATCTTTTTCTCTGGAACCAATATGACCAGAGCTTTGATATTTGGCATGATGTAACTTTTAGAGGTCCTTCACATGAATTGGTTCTGGTCTGTTGCATATCTGGGTCACCGGAGCTAAAAATAGATTTTTTCAATGAAAACTTCAAAAATCTTCTTGTCTGAAACCATAGTACACTGAGTTAAGATATTTTGCACATATCGTTTACAGGTCCTCTATATTAGTTGTTCAAATTTTCCCCTGGGGTCAAAATTGGCCCGCCCTGGGGGTCACCTTTTACAAATCTTCTTTTCTGAAATCACGTGACCCATCCTAGTGTCACCATTGTCAGGTGAGCGATCAAGGGCCATTCTGGCCCTCTTGTTCATAGAAAAACCTTTAAAAATCTTCTTCTCTGAAACCGTAAGGCCCAGATCATTTATGTTTGACATGTAGCTTTGCCTTATAGTCCTCTACCAAAGTTGTTCAAATTATGACCCCGGGTCAAAATTGGTCCCGCCCCGGGGCTTATCAGTTTTACATAGACTTATAAAGTAAACCTTTAAAAATCTTCTTCTCTGAAACTGTAAGGCCCAGGTCTTTAATATTTGACATATAGCTTTGCCTTGTGGTCCTCTACCAAGAATGTTCAAATTATGACCCCAGGCGTAAAATGGCCCCGCTCACAGGCTTATTAGTTTTTCATAGGAAACCCTTTAAAAATCTTCTTCTCTGAAACTGTATGGCCTAGATCATTAATATTTGACATGTAGCTTTGCCTTATGGTCCTCTACCTAGATTGTTCAAATTATGACCCCCGGGTCAAAAATGGATCCGCCCTGGGGCTTATCAGTTTTACATAGAATTATATAGGAAAACCTTTAAAAATCTTCCTCTCTGAAACCAGGAACGTATATTTTTAAAGGGATTGGAGTCTCGCGGAATCTCGCAAAATAACGTGTTACCCGATATCTTGTCCGCCATCTTGTCCGGCTTCTCGCTAAAAGTCGCGCAGGAATGGCTCCAGAGTAAAGAAGAAACCAATAATGAAAATCATGTTGACACATGATAATTAAGTGTGGAAACGATTTGGTAAGGTGTTTTTTTCATGTTTTATGTTTCTGTTAACTAATTGGTAGATCAAAACTTTAAGAAGATAATAGAAATGTGTATGATGTCCGCAACATTGGAATGATGCGTGGGGACAAAATGGCGGCAAATCTCTTTGTGTTGTCTTTCATAACAATATAGACTGCTAACACGAGCTAATTTGAGAGTTAATTTCACGCAGCATTTACAGATAAAACATTAAAGGGTGGCATGAGGTATATATTTATAATTCTTTTGTATGTTAAAGTATCTTTTTGTCCCTGCGAAGTTGGTCAAATTTGCAAAAAATCGTTCGTTTTTGTTCGATTTTGTAGATTTAGGTGTTTTTATTCAGGTTGTAGTGACCAAACTGCAAGCGCGATTGAAATGATCACATAGTGTATTGTTCTATAATGGAACAAAGGGTGGCATGAACCATTTGCATTCACCGTGTACTGTGTTTAAATGAAGTTGTAGTCCTTGAAAGTTGCCCATATTTATGCTCATTCAGTGTTATCAAAATGGCGGCATTACCCGGTCCGGCTGATCAAGTACGTTTTTATTATACATGAAAAGTGGTTTAAATTAAGTTAAGAGGGTTTATCTGCACCATGTTTTGTTTTGAAATATTTAATTTTTCATAAATTAGTAATAAAATTAGGGAAACTAGATCTATCTACAGATGTTTAAATAATAATTTAAATAAATTGTATCCTTTCTTACATACCTTTTTTTTGTTGGTGTTGATCTATACTTTTTGTTTGCATTTAATATGTAGTTTAATATATAATATAAAAAATCTGTATGGAAATAAAACTTTCAACAATTTTCATATTTCTCTTGTGAACAGGAGCTTGCCTGCTAGATCTAGCGTCAAGTAAGCCGGATTGGTCTCTCTTGTGGGGTGTTGTAGTTGGTCAACTTTCTTTTTTTCTTCTCCCTTTTAACTATGTGCAGGCTTAATTGGCTGTACTTTTTCTAAAATTTACTTTTTGGATTTAAAATTAAAATATTTTCTTTTCCTAATGCACACCGTTAAATTATAGTCGATTATGACAGCTTAAATGTGTACTCATAAAAGTTTTAAACTCGCCTCTACAGTGCACCTTAGTGCATGCACCTCTATCTACTTTTTTCGATAGCCAAAAATGCATGCATTTGGGGAAATGATTGCAGTCAATTGTTAAAAACAAGATAAAATAAAAGTCAAGCAAAAGTGACCTTAAGTATAGTAACAGAAGAAATTGTTAAAAGGTCTAGCTGTATCTTTTTGTTCGTGTTTGTAATACAATTTTTTTTCTTCTTTCAGAAACCTACGAAAGTGACACATTCTTTAAAAACATTCTTGATGAGACAAGTCTGCCTTTAAGTGACACAACTACTGAAAATTCCTTTATTGAAGACCCTCTCAGTGCAGATGATCATTTTGTAGTTCTTGATAAAGTATACCAACATGACCCTGATGATGATCTGGATGCAATTAGTCGTTCGAAGTACAAATTAAAGTACACAGAATATAGACATGATATAGATCTAGAGTGTTGTTTTTTATGTCCTCTAGACGATCAGCCGGGGGTTAAGGGAAGGGATTATTACTTTTTATCCCTGTCTGCCCGTCCGTCCGTCCGTTCGTTCGATGGTTTGTTCATCTTTCCCACATACAGTACAAACTTGTCCCACTAACTCCTCTTTTAAATTTTAAGCTACAAATTTATTAATTGGCCGAGTGTTTACCTATAGTATAACTGTCTCATGTATTTACATATATGTAAACTGAGATACGAAATAAAGCAATTTGAAAAGAAAAATGAATTTGAATTTGTTTGCACATATACCGTAGATATGCATGTGAACAGGATTTTACTTTATTAAGAGTATATACATCGCTAGGGTTGTGTGTGTTTTCTTCATTATTGTTTTCTTAATGTCAGTTTTTCTTCAATACTTTAATTCCTCCACCCCTTATTCGTCCATTAAAGGAAACGTTTCAATTTCATACAGTCAGCAACATAGGAACTTTTTTCTTAATTGATGTAAGCAGAAGATAAGTAGCTAGGAGTAAACCAGGTTGCTATACTTTCAATCTTTCAATGCCGTACAAAATTCGTACAAAATTCGAAGAAGGCTAGATCATCATATTTTCCACACATGTTATTACTTTACAATGGATCCTAATCAGATTAAAGATGATGTTACAAACAAATTCACCGACAGGTGATAATTAGATCTACAGTACTTGATGAGAAACGCTAATTACTTAATTACTTACTAATTTCACTGATATCTAACCAAACATTGTCTGAACAAATAATCACATCAAACGAATTCCCACAAACAAACTACTGTATGCAGGTTATTAACCAAACAAACAACGAGTGAATACCTATTAAAAATTATGTAATCAAAATATTTTTCGTGAATACAAAAAACAAAACTTTTTTCTATTATAACCGATTTTGAAAGTCCTTTAATCTATCTGCAGGTCGGACCGACCTCTAAACTTTCTCCTTTACATAACTTAACAAATGAAAACAATAAAAAATCCTCAATTTCAAATAAATAGGGATAACCCTATCATCGTCAATAATCATTACCGTGAGTATGCGAAAAACACGGTTTTTTCACCATATATAACCTCCTAATTTAGCCGACTATTTTAATACTCAGATACTGGTTATGAAGGGCACGAATTATGAAAACTATATTTAAAAAAAAACAATCTTAAAAACTATCGAGCATACTGAAAACATTGCTTTATTCCGACACGCCGTTCGGAGCTGCACGCATTAATTGCTGAAATGAGCTTATCTGTTATCTAAAAATGTAGCGGCAAGAGGCTTACCTACCCAAAACGGCTACACCCGCTTATCTACCGCGGCGAAAGGGAAGACAGAGATAAATCGATAAAATACCCGATTAGATAAGAAGTGGCCAGTCCCTATCTATATACGTTCCTGCTGAAACTGTAAGGCCCAGGTCTTTAATATTTGACATAAAGCTTTGCCTTTTGGTCCTCTACCAAGATTGTTCAAATTATGACCCCGGGCCAAAAAAGGCACCGCCCTCGGGCTTATTAGTTTTTCATAGAAAAACCTTTAAAAATCTTCTATATGGTCCTCTACCAAGATTGTTCAAATTATGACCCCTGGATCAAATTTGGCCCCGCCCCGGGGCTCATCAGTTATATCAGCTATATCAAAATGTTGTCTTGCCCAGTCAGCTTCTATGGTACAATGTCTCAGGTGAGCGAAATGTGACCCTATGGGCCTCTTGTTATCAAATCTATCTCAAACTTGCTCAGATTGTATATGACCATAAAAGTTCAGATGAGTTTGATTATGGTTGCAATCGGATCAATAGGTTGAGAGTTATCTACCTTTGAATTGCTGAAAATGCCATATTTAACAGTGTTTACACTCTAGAGGCCACAATTTTTATCCAATCTATCTCAAACATGCTCAGATTGTCTGTAACCATAAGACTTCAGATGAGTTCGATTTTGGTTGAAATCAGACTAATAGGTTGAGAGTTATCTACCTTTGAAATGCAGAAAATGTCATATTTAAGGGTGTTTACTCTCCAGGGGTCACAATTTTTATCCAGTCTATCTCAAACTTGCTGAAATTGTATATGACCATAAGAGCTCGATTGAGTTTGATTATGATTGAAATCTGACCAATAGGTTGAGAGTTATCTACCTTTGAGTTGCTGAAAATGTCATATTTAAGGGTGTTTACACTCTAGAGGCCACAATTTTTATCCGATCTTTTTCAAACTTGCTCACATTGTATATGATCATAAGAGTTCAAATAAGTGTGATTATGGTTGAAATCGGACCTATAGGTCAAGAGTTGTCTGCCCTTGAATTGCTGAAAATACCATATCTAACAGCGTTTACGCTTTTGCAACTACAGTTTTGAATGGATTTTGATTTTACTTGCACACAAAGTATATACCTATAAGTTCTCAAAGGAGTGAAATTATTGTTGAAATCTAATCATTGTAGCAATAAATATCTGCCCTTGATATACTTTGAAATGCTAGAAAAGGCTTCATTTCAGTATTGTTTAGGCTCTATAGTTATCTGCCCTTGATGTAGTCTACCATTCTAGAATTATGAGGTTGTATTCCAAACTTGTTTACATGCTATACTACAAATTTGAATGGATTTAGATTGAAACTGATGAAACAGTAAGATAAAGCTATCAAGCTTCAGTACAACAGGTGAGCGATATCAGGGCCTTCAGGCCCTCTTGTCTTACTTGAATTAAAATGTACAGAAGGATCTACTGAATCTAAATCCGGAACATACTTAGGAACAAAATCTTATAGGCATTGTTACCATCAGCTAGGATATAGAAAATTTCTCTTTTGGTACGTGTTTATGAGTGTATAAATTGGAACTATTTCTTCAGTGGAGGAATAAATTAAATGTGCTAAAGGAGCTTCTATGGGGATAAGGATTTAAAAAAAAGATTTCTGCTTTTGTTACAGCCCGTTTTGAGCAACCACTTGTATTATGAAATGATAAGAAGATTATGTGGGAAAAGTTAAACAAGGAAAAACTATAATGAAGTTTATAATTTATTTTACTTAATTATGTTTTAGGAAGCAACAGAAGAAGACTTGGAGAGACTAAGAAATCTCATTATTGAAAAATGTGATTGGACTGTGTATACTACATATAAAGAACACTTGAAGGAAAATCAACAACAAGCAACAGTTGTTAGAATTGAGGAAATGGAACTGAAATATATAGGTGATAATGGTATGTACATTGAATATATTATTACAGATATTTTACAGATATTATTGTAATTACCCTATGTATTTAGACAGACAGGCCTGAGAAAACAGTGTAGACTCTGATCAGATTGCTCCCTCAGGGTCCAAGGTTAAAAAGCTTTTCAGTTGAGTCTAACGTCGTTCTCAAGCATTTGATTGGTCAGATTTGAGCCAAGCTCAAATCTGACCAATTAAATGCTTGAGAACACACTCAGACGCCGTTCAAATGCGCTATAACCTTGGACCCAGGAGCGGTCTGATACAGGGTCTACACTGTTCGCCATTCAAGTTGCACCTCTGGAACAGATTACTGTGCCCTACAAGTAACTCATTCAACTTTTGTGATAATTACAGCAATTACACATAGTGTCCCAGCTATTAGAATTTTTAAGGTATCATTGCTCTAGAAATTTTGAGAGCTTGATCAATCCAAGCTATGTTATCCTTTCAGCCCATTCTTTACACGCTCATAAGAACTGGCATGATTTTTCGCACTCCTTTACCCTTTTCAATACATGAATGGTATATGAGTCTGCCTCTTCCTGCGCCTTTACATACAGTCGAACCTTGATGGAATAACAGAGCTCCAGATAAGGAGCTAATGGAACAAATTCAACATTTTTAGCTCACCTGAGCTAGCTCAGGGTGAGCTTTTGCAATCCTTGAATGTCCGGCGTCTGTCGTCCGTCGTGCGTCGTCCGTCGTCAACAATTTTAGTGTTTACACTCTAGAGGCCACAATATTTATCCAGTCTTTCTCAAACTTGCTCAGATGGTATATTGCCATAAGAGATCAGATGAGTTTGATTATGGTTGAAATCGGACAAATAAGTCATTAGTTATCTACCTTTGAACTGCTGAAAATGCCATATTTAACAGTGTTTACACTCTAGAGGCCACAGTATTTATCCAATCTTTCTAAAACCTGCCCAGATTGTAATGACCATAAGATTTCGGAAGAGTTCAATGTTGGTTGAAATCGGACAAATAGATCAAGAGTTATCTACCTTTGAATTGCTGAAGATGCCATATTTAACGGTGTTTACACTCTAGAGGCCACAGTATTTATCCAATCTTTCTAAAACTTGCCAAGACTGTATATGATCATAAGAGTTCATGATCATAAGAGTTCGGATGAGTTCGAATTTTGTTGAAATCGGACAAATAGATCAAGAGAAATCTACCTTTGAATTGCTGAAAATGCCATTTTTAACGGTGTTTACACTCTAGAGTTCACAATTTTTATCAAATCTTTCTTAAAATTGCTCAGATTGTATATTACTATAAGAGTTCAGATGAGTTTGATTATGGTTGAAAGCAGACTTATAGGTCGAGAGTTATCTACCTTTGAATTGCTGAAAATGCCATATTTAACGATGTTTATACTCTAGAGGCCACAAATTTTATCCAATCTTTCTCAAACTTACTCAGATTGTATATTACCATAAGACTTCGGATGAGTTCAATTATGGTTGTAATCGGATCAATATGTCATGAGTTATCTACCTTTGAATTGCTGAAAATGATATATTTTACAGTGTGTACGCTCTAGAGGCCACAATATTTATCCAAGCTCTCTCAAACTTGCCCATATTGTATATGACCATAAGAGTTCGAAAAAAGGGTGATTATGGTTGGAATCGGACAAATTGATCAAGAGCTATCTACCTTTGAATTGCTGAAAATGCCATATTTTACAGTGTTTACCCTCTTGCAACTACACTTTTCAATGGATTTTGATTATACTTGTACACAAAGGATGTAGCTATACATTCTCGAAGGAGTGCAATTATTGTTGAAATGTAATCATTGTGGTAATAGTTACCTGCCCTTGATATACTTTGAAATGCTAGAAAAAGGCTTAATTTCAGTATTGTTTAGGCTCTAGTTATCCGCCTTTGATGTACTCTACTATACTACAGTAGGTCGACAAACTTGAATGGATTTAGAATAAAACGGGTGAAATATTCAAAGGTAAAGCTATCAGGCTTCATTACAAATGGTGAGCGATATCAGGGCCTTCAGGCCCTCTTGTTTCACTAAACCAGCACCAAAATCCTATGGTGTTGCTACTCATTAGAATCATTTTGAAGAGACGATTCTAATGAGTAGTGACACCATAGGGTTTAATTCAGAAATAAAGATTTAAGTTTAAGACATAACAAACCCCCCCCCTCGTTCTGGTCGAAACATACCCTGTGTTTTTAGTCAGATGAATTTTGATAACTCAAACTCACTGAAGTGGAACTTCCTTTTTCTTGAAGTTAGACCTTGGCATAGCCTCGTTTCAACACCAAAATGTGTGTAAGTTCACCACAAGTAAGCTCAAATTTTCAAGATTTGACTGTAAGTATCACAAATGAACTGTGATTGGCTATAAATATGAGAACAAGTTACACACTTTTAATTTATTCTTCTACTAAAGAAAATAGTTCCACTTAATACAGAAATGAAAATATGTGATAAGAAATAGTTTTGATATCTTAACAGATGGTAGTTTATTCAGGCTGAAACTAAAGCAGAATGTACCTTAAGGTGCATTCTGTTTTACTTTCAACATGCTTTAAGTATTAAGGTTTTTTGGGGGTGGGGGGGGGGGGGGGGGGTAAACAGAATTTCTTATCCTAAACTAATATTTACTTGTTTCTATAAGCGTTTTTCATACATTTACAAATTACTATTTTTCTAGCTAAATCTGGTTGCCAGTCTCTTTCAGGCGCATTATGTTATACTTTCAGCCTGCTTTGAGCTACCACCTGCTAGAATATAGACAATAGTTCTAATACATATTCATAACTGTATAAATTGGAACTATTTCCCACAGTGGAGATATAAAGGTGTATTTATGTGGTAATGGGTTAAGTCAATCTTACCGGTACTCTTATTTTGATACAGATGATTGTTCTGCTGGGCCATTAGGTGATATCCATCAGTCAGGAGACACTGACCATCACCAAAATGGAAGTGATGAAGCAAGTACTAGCAATGGTTCTGCTAGGCCATCAGCTGAGGACTCTCTGTTAGTTGTCAATGTCCATCAACCAGAGGAAATTGATCAGAGAAGGACTAGCAATAGTTCTGCTGGGCCATCAGCTGATAAGCCTATGTTAGGAGACACTGACCATCACCAAGATAATGATGAAACAGGTACTGGCAATGATTCTGCCGGGCCGTCAGCTGATCAGCCTCTGTTAAAAGACACTGACAGATAGCAAAATGAAAATGACCTGTAGGGATAATCCAAATTTAGAAGCTATCTGTTTTACTTAAATTTTGCTTGAAGATGTATAGGATCTGTCATGAGTCGGTGTTTAAGACAAGCTGATCTCAAACGAGTCTAGAATTTAAATGTTATAAAGCGAGCCTTGGCAAGCTTAATAACTTTTCTATTCTAGACAAGTTTGAGATCAACTTGTCTTAACCATCGACGAGTGACAGATTCTTTTTCTCACATAACCAACGATTTTAAGTTATTTTTTTAGAGCAATATGCATTTTTAGCTCACCTGGCACGAAGTGCCAAGGTGAGCTATTGTGATCGCCCTGTGTCTGTTGTCGTCCGTCGTCAAACTTTTCATTCAAAGATCTTCTTCTTGGAAACCACTGGGCCAATTTCATCAAAACTTCATAGAATTGTTCCTTGTAAGGTACTCTCTCAGATTTTTTCAAATTAAAGGAAAACGGACAGCTGATGACAATATGGTCTTAGATCCTAGATTTTATCCTAAAAGCAACATTCATGAAGGTCCTGCAATTATTACTCATCGATAAGGTACGAAAAAGATCGATTTACTGCATACAGGTAAGCTATCGCTAATTGGAACGGGCGCCGCCATATTGGCAAAGATATCATTCGGAACCCTCGATTTTTATCCATTTTGTGACGACACAAAGGCCTAAACGCTGATTGGCTCTTTCACTCAACCACTGTAACTTGGACGGACAGTTCACACTTCGTCAGTAAAGGTAACGGCAAGCTTAATTCAAGGTCGCATACAGTTAAAAAAAAGATAATAGATAGATGGTATATTCATATTGATTATGATGAACTTGAAAGGTCGTGTAGATCCAGATACGATCAGAAGCTACTATCGTTAATCGGCTTAGAGAAATGTCCGTTCCAATTCCCAGCTATAGAATCTGGGAAAACAATCCTGCGAAATGGCTAACAGTAGAGTATGGCGACATCCCTATTACCTTGATTGATGATTATAATTATTAGATCTAGATCTACAATAAAAAAATCTGATAATCAGTGCGATATTGTGCTGATCTAGACCTAAATGTTGAATTGGCTTAGATCTACCAACTCGTTTACAAATCAGCATTTTCTAGCTGGTTCGTCTCGGTTTAGGAATTCAACACTACAGAAATTCTTAATGAAAAAAGTCTCATTACTAGATCTACATATTGTACGGGTAGATCTAGATCGGGTTTTTTCTTTCTTAATTTAATCATCGCGATTCTCTAGATCCCGATCTGATAGAGCGATCTTACTTGAGTCCAAAACCGATTTTGATTGGATATAGTTTTATCGTTCTTATTTCTGGGTGTAGTTTTACACTCGTCATTTCTGTAGAAAAAAATTCAAACAACTTTTAGATAGGCCTAAATGAATTTTAATTTAAATTCGAGTTTTATGGTAGACTCTAACCTTTTTAAAAAAGCAGCATACACATCTAGATCTATACAAAACCACAAGAGCTAGAAGTGTCCAATCTTCTTTTTTTCTTCTTTTTTTTTTTTAAAGATCTTGGCTTTTTTGTTTTGATGTAACCCTTTCCCCCATAAATACGCCTTTTAACGCCTTTAATTAATTCCTTCATATACTGAAGAAAATAGTTTCAATATCATACTGTCACAAATAAAAATCATAAGAAATATTTTCTATATTTTAGCAGATAAAAGCTTAAAGCAGGCTGAAAGTATTTTCAACCTGTTTTAAGTGGTCACATATTTTCAGAAGTAGAAACAGGCTATGGGGTAAAGGGTAAAGGGCCCGTGGCGTGTAATCGCATATTTAAGTGGCCTGTTTGACAAGTGCGGCTAATTAGATTACGTAATATGGACCTTTATGCCCTGCAGGCCTAAATTACGCTTCTTACTTCTTCACAGAGGGGGTCTTAGGCAGAAAGGGAATGTGTATAATCATTTCCGGTCCATATCGTACAATTTGCAAGGCAGCTTAATTGATTAGTGGTTGATGATGAATGTCAGCATAAAATGCGATCTAGATCAAAGCCGCCTGCTGAAATATGTCCTGAATCTGTTTCGATTATGATGTTCATAGATCTTTATATAAGCTCAAGATATAATTATAACGATAAGTAAAAAACGACATTAAAACAATAAATGAGCACTCGGGTCACGTTATCTAGAGCGTTGAGTTTTGACCCAGATCAGAATATCAAATACTTTGTTCAGCAGACAATTAATCAGTTTGGATCTTAATCAGACATTGCCAGTCTCAATTGCTAGATGATAAATTGATATTCCACATTTGTCATGTCAATGACTGCAAAAAGTTCAGCAACAGTTTGGATCCAACTGAGATATTGAGAAACTCTGTGATTGAAAATCCAAACTAGGATTTGAATGTATTGAAAAGCTCATTGAAGAAACTTTGATCCGTACGAGAGACTGACTAAACAGTTAGGACCGAGATCGGAATCAAAACTGACTGTTCTTAAAGGTCAGCAACAGTTTGGATCCAAATGAGATATTGAGAAACTCTGTGATTGAGACCTGGATGTACGAAAGTTCCCGGATGTTGCGATACCGAGAATAAATGGTCTATTTTCTAAAAATGTATGTCCGATTGAGGAGCAGAACCGATGTTAAACGTCACGGAAAATTCATAACAGACCAGAAAAATAATTTTATCCCCCTCATTTTATTAAATAAAAACGTAATATCTCATCCGTTTTGTACTGGGTGCAGAGACAGTGTATAGCCATATGGCTATACACTGTCTCTGACTGGATGTTATAAAAAATCGGCACATGTATTATCGTCTTTATCTGCTCGTGTTTTAGTCGTAGCCCCGTAAAAAACGAAGATATCCTGGAGCCGATGTTTATGATTAATATTTACGGAAATATTAACAGATAAGACTAAATATATCAGAGAAACTTTTTTCGAAAGTCACAGGGCCTCGATGCCTTTATTCACAACCAGTATGCAAATATTATCAAGAGTATCCGTGCCCGATTCCGGTGTCCTATGATATTTGCCTGATATACGCTACCTCAAGTATGGCTGGATTAAGCACTAATAGCTCGAACTGTTGATGGTTCTGCTATGCACTCATTGTCACCAAGACACCCAATCGTCATTTCATTTGTTCTGCAGCAAGTATTAACCTCCTTTGTAGGCATTTAAACACAAGTATTGCAGTCGCAAATTCGTCCGGCGAATGCGCTTTCTCTTCGCCCGACCCGTCGTAGTCTCTGTCTTCTAATATTACATTTTCTGATAATTTAGGATCGAAATCGTAACACTGAAGTTCTAAAGTGTTTTTACCTTCCTCCACATGTCCAATTTTTCTCAGTATTTCAGTTTATTAATGTTATCGATGTAAATTCCGCGCACTCTACGGCATTCCCGGTTAGACTCGCTATAACCGGAAGGTCGCGGAAGGCCTTAGTTACGTCACACAGGTAAACAAAATGGCGGCCCCCATGGTCGCTTGCACAGTCATATATCACAAAGTTTAAACAGCTCTAATTACTTCATTTTTTATTATTTTTCAAAATTTCAAAGGCAGAAGGCGATTTTTTTTCAATATCTTTCATTTAAAAGATATTTATCACCAGCTGTCCATTTCCCTTTAAGGTCATCCAATTGAAATTGTGGTTGCCATGGCAACCAATTGAAAAAACTTTAAAAATCTTCTTGTCAAAAACTACAGGTCCGAATTGAAAATAATTTTACCCAAATGTGCCATTGGTGACCCCCTATCAGATTTTTTAAAATTATTTTTGATATCTTAAAAAACATGGCCGCTAGTGGGTGGGGCAAATTTTCCTTATATGGCTATATAGTGAAAACTTTAAAAATCTTCTTGTCAAAAACTACTGGTCTGATTTGAAAGTAATTATATGCAAATGATCCATGGGTGATCCTCTATCAGATTTCTTAAAATTATTTTGATATCTAATAAAACATGGCCGCCAGTGGGTTGGGCACGTTTTCCTCATGTTACTTACAGCACGAATTAATAAGCACCGGATCTGAAACCACATATTTCCCCAATAATGGTGTCGTTCATTCGCCGATCGATACCTGTCCGCCGACTCGCGGTTAATCGATCGATGAACACGTCTAAAGCGCGCGCGTTCGCCTGGGACGGCTACCTATAGTTAATTAAAATTCCGTTAAAACTTTAATTTTCCTCCGATTTCCAAAATATAGGGCTCAAATGAGAGCTAAGATATTTAGCTTTTTTTTGTGAAAATAATAACGTTCTATATTGAGCGAGTAATTGTTAACGACAGGTTAATGAGTATAAAACTAATGAACCAGCACGCATTTGACCGCCGATTCTCGCACAAGAAAGGGTTACCTACCGTTATAAAAAAGCCTATAGACAAATCATTTTTCATCCGATTTTTACAGTCAATGTCTTAAATAAAAGCAGAAATCTGTATCTTTAAACTGTATCAAAACCATGAATTCATATTATTTTAAACCAGAGCAGTCGCGAGTTATATATGAGCCTAAGCAAATAACGCAGACCGGACAGCTGCCGATCAGCGCGCCGCCCGAAAAACGAGACTGAAGCGCTATTTCTGCAAATTTTAATTAAATAGACGTGTTTTAAGGCATTAAATATTTAAAATATTTATGCTATCGGATTCGGTAAGTATCCCCTTTTTCATCTGTGTCGTTTATATAAGTATGCGCGCTGTTTTCACCGGTTAAATAAGAAGGAAATTATATGGTCAGAAAACCGTCGTTTGCATCGAGCGGAACAAAAATGGCGGATTTCTATTTGTATACATAATGCGGCTGCCGCCCCATTTTATAGAAAGGTATTTCTTGTTGTCCATTTTTATTGAAATTAATACAAATACTTCAAAAGATACTGATGCTTTTGTTTTTTAAATTTGGTGAGGATTGGTTGTGTCTTTCTTGGTGAGTTAAACGCGTGAAAACGACGATTTTTCATGTGTTGTAAAGAATTCTTTAATATGTAGGGTGTGGTAGCGCCCATTTTATAGAACTGTAACCTATTTGTAATATTTACTTCAGAGTGGTTTTTTTGTAATAAGAACATGTTGATGCATATTTTTTTAAATTTTGGTGAAGATTGCATGGATATTTCTTATCTTTTTCATGTTTTGAATGTAGTACTTTTTTTTTCAATTTTCGAGCATTGCAGACATTTTGAAATCTGTTATGTGTTGTCTCAAATTCATTCAAAATCATCAGATTTTGTATTATTTTCACTGAAAAAGGTTTGCTTGTTATGAAAATATCCTATCCCAAAAAGTCAAAATGGACATGACTAAATTCAAAACGAGAATTGTCCATTTGAGGGAGGAAAGGCCCTCATACTTATATCTACTGAAGACCAGTTCAAACGTCTAGTTGTATACATTGTACATCTTCTAAAGGCTAGCAGGCATTTTAATCCCTTTATCTGTCCAATTAGTGGTGACAGGAGATATTGTTTATTGGAAATCTCCTCTAAGGGACGGGGACATATGGTTTTGGGGGCTAAGACAGGAAGTCACCCTCCCATGATGTAAGATTATGCAATCAGTCAATCACCATCATAAAACACTGGTATAAGTGTAATCACTTTAGACTTAGACTCTAACAAGCGACTGAAGACTACAAGCTCAGAAAATGCAAAAGCTTTTCAGTCATTAATACTTTTTAATTGACAGGCCGCTTTATGTCTGACAAGAAATATTTTCTACACCTAGCAGATGGTAGCTTAAAACAGACTGAAAGTAAAGCAGAATATGCCTTAAGGAGCATTCTGCTTTACTTTCAATCTGCTGTAAGGAATAACCAATTTAAAAAAAAAAAATGTAATGGGTTAAAGGAAACATGCATTCACAAAATGCTGAGGAAACATGTTATCAAAAACTAAAATCTTCATTTCTGCACCAAACCCTTTGGTGTCACTACTCAGATTTGTCTCGAAGAGACGGTTCTAATGAATAGTAATGCCATAGGATTTTTTGCAGCATTAGCTTAAAAATGTTGGATTAGATTACATTACACCCCCTTATCTGGAACCCTGTGTTGTTAGATGCTTACTCTGAACATTCTGCTTTACTTTTAGCCTGCTTTAGCTTCCATCTGCTAAATTATAGAAACCATTTCATTTTCTAGTGTGATAATTAATTATTCATACGTGTCAAAACTGAAGAAAAATTATTTCATCAGTTCTTTGTTACGAGAAAACTGTCCATCCTCTTTCTACTGCAATAATCATGTCCGGTCTGCATTATTTGCTTAGGCTCATATATAACTCGCGACTGCTCTATTTTTTAATAATATGAATTCATGGTGTTTATACAGTTTAAAGATACAGATTTCTGCTTTTTTTTAAGACATTGACTGTAAAAATCGGACGAAAAATGATTTGTCTATAGGCTTTTTTATAATGGTAGGTAACCCTTTCTTGTGCGAGAATCTGCAGTCAAATGCCTGCTGGTTCATTAGGCTTATACTCTTTAACAATTACTCGCTCAATATAGAACGTTATTATTTTCACAAATAAAAGCTGAATATCTTAGCTCTCATATGAGCCCTATATTTTGGAAATCGGAGGAAAATTAAAGTTTTAACGGACTTTTAATTAACAATAGGTAGCCGTCCCAGGCGAACGCGCGCGCTTTAGACGTGTTTATCGATCGATTAACCGCGAGTCGGCGGACAGGTATCGATCGGCGAATGAACGACACCATTATTGGGGAAATGCATGGGTTTATAGGTGGTTTCAGATCCGGTGCTTATTAATTCGTGCTTACAGTATAGTAAACACTTTAAAAATCTTCTTCTCTGAAACTACTGGTCCAAATTGAAAATAATTTTACACAAATGGTCAATTGATGACCCTCTACCAGATTTCTTAAATTCATTTTGTTATATTAAAAAACATGGCCGCCAGTGGGTGGGGCACCTTTTCCTTATGTTACTGTATAGTAAAAACTTTAAAAATCTTCTTCTCTGAAACTACTGGTTCAAATTGAAAATAATTGTACACAAATGGTCAATTGATGACCCTCTACCAGATTTCTTAAAATCATATCGTTATCTTAAAAAACATGGCCGCCACTGGGTGGGTCAAGTTTTCCTTATATTTCTATAGAACAACTTTAAAAATCTTTTACTCTGAAACTATTGGTCTGATTTAGAAATGATCTACACAAATAATGATTCATGGGTGACCCTTTGTCTGTTTTCTTCAAATAATCTTCCTAGCTCAAACAACATGACCACCAGTGGTTGGGGTGAATAAGTGAAAACTTAATAATTACTGGTCCATTACCATGACTGTAATCATGGGTACCAGGTGAGCGATTTAGTGCCCGCATGCGGCTCTTGTTTGGAACCCCGGTGATGTCAAAACGCCTTTATAAATAGTGACGTTATTGTGACGTCATCAAATTGATCTCACACATGTTGGAGACAAGGATATTCGTGATCGTTGTTTGCTATAGAAAACAAGGGTAGTTATGTGAGAAACTGTTTTACTGTATTCTATACTTATTAACAGTGTGCTGTAACCAAAGCTCAAGTCTGAATCAGCACATGTTTAAGGTTATATCTGTACAGCTAGCAGCTATACAGTTTGGATTCAGATCAGATGCCATATGATAAATCTGGATCCAAACTGTTTGACATGCATCTTATCGATGGCTCAGCGCAAAACTAGGCTAACTCACTATTTTGGCAAAAGTGCTTTTTTCAAAAATTCTCAAGACTTATTACATTCCCCATCATCCCACAAAATATTGGGCTTATATTCCCAATATTTTCAAAATTATTGCATTTTTTATAAATTATGCTAAGTCTAAATGGTAACTTCTTCAGTGCAAAACTATGTCTAAGTGGAGTTAGCTAGAGTTTTGCTCTCAAAATTTGATAAATTGAAAAATATTGTCAGTGCAAAAGGTGTGCTAACTTGACTTAGACATAGTTTTGCACTGAAATAATAATGAAAATGTAGTGGTTGACAACCAAAATTTGAAAGTTACAAAATTTCAAGAAGAGTATCAGAGCTTAAAAAGTGAGTAAAATTTGCTCTTTTATTTGTTTTTTCTAGTTTGATACACATTTATTATTATGAAGCTTCTTGACAATAGAATAAGAACTATTTTGGGAAGGTCAAAAAGCACATGTAATTCAAAAGTGGGTGGGGTAAAATTAAAAAAAACCTTTTAGCTTAATTATTAAAACTTTCTTAACAATAGCTTGAATAATGCAGAATAAGTGAAAATTATTAAATGAGGCTATGTGATCATTGTTTGCTTATTATTAAAGGTTTTTGAAAAGTTTTTAAATAAAACGGCATTGATTTTGGTTTTGAGCTCTGATGCAGATGATTAACCATGAAACTGAAGGTCTGATTTAATATGATTAACTCACATCAGAATGAAACTATATTTTACTTTCCACTTTTTGTTGAGGCATCAATTTATCATGACTGTGCCTGTATAAAATATAATTTAATTAATCCATTACCTCATAAGCTATACATATATTTAGAAGTGTTATTTATTGAGAATTTCATATTGATACATCAGCTGAGAAATATGATATATCCACAGCACACTAAAACTATTTTGAGTTATTTTATGATGTAATAGTAGGAAATGCATTGTATTTCAATTAAAAAAAAGGCATAAGGCCATAACTTTGTTTTATCTTTGTAAACTACAGCACTCGCAAGCAAAACAAAAGTGCCCATTCAACCGAAACCCCTTTTGAGAAACATGGTCAAATGCTTGGCTGCTAAAACTAGTAAAAAACTATGAAAACTCTACATATTTCCCAAGCAAAGTTTAGTTTCCATTAGATGCAAGTTATTAGAAGAACCAATATAGTAAAGGTCCAAATAAATCAATGATATACTGTATCAATATTTTATCTATCGATGACAAATCTAGCCATATTCGAACTCAATCTCTTTGAATGAATCTTCTGAAAATGAGCATTTACTAGAAAAAAAGAATAACTTGGAGTAATGCTCTGTTTATCACAATGATTTCAAGAGTGACTTTTACAGAGGCATCAAATGATATCAGTATGAGGAAATCATCATGACAGGTCATCTGCAGACGGACACGCTCGCGACGCTGCCAATCAGTCCTGTTGCTCATACACATGGCCAATTTTTCTGGGCCTGCTGCTCCGGCATTCTTCATTAAAACATTGATCATGATGGTTGAGGTACATAGGGTGTCCTGGTCTCAGTTTCCAGATGACTAATCTGCTTGCTAGTAACTCTGGATGTTGATAACAGTGGCCTGCTTGTCCAATTCTACGGTGAGCTATTTTGTCAGTCACTCTTTAGGCTCCCTGGTATAGGTCATTATTGTTAATATGGTCATTTAGGTCGATGTTTAGGGCTTGTCTCAGCATCCTGGTGTAGCAGCCGTAAAGCGACCTCTGAAGATCTGAGGTTAGTGTCCCAACACTCTGAACCGTACCATAAAACTGACCAAACTGTAGCAAAGAAGAAACCGTGCTATGTTTCTCTCAACATCCTTGACATCCAAACTGTCTTTATTACATGGAGGACTTTCCAGGCTATAGCTTTTACAATATTTATATTTCCTTATATGTGGTGCTTACCCATGACCCCAGGCATTTAAAACATGTGACCTCTTTTGAGTGTTCAGCCCTATATGGTAGTTAAAGAAGGGTGGTTTATCTATTTAGTAAGCATTAGTTCTACTTTAGAGCATGCCTTCTCAATTCCAACTAGAAGATTATGTGCTGTCATGTATTGTTTGAGAGGAGAGCAATGTCATATGCAAAATCAAGATCAATGAGCACAATCAACTTTTGGAGATCTGGAAGATGTCCTTGGTTGGATGGTCAGTTGACTGTTGAGCCTCTTTATCATGGCTTGCCAGTCTTACAGTGTAGTCTAGCACAATGACAAAGAGGTAAGGTACTAGAGTGTCCCCTGTAGCACTCCTGATGAGACTTTTCCATGGCTTGCCAGTCTTACAGTGTAGTCCAGCACAATGACAAAGAGGTAAGGTACTAGAGTGTCCCCTGTAGCACTCCTGGTGAAACTTTTCCAATGGCTTGCCAGTCTTACAGTGTAGTCCAGCACAATGACAAAGAGGTAAGGTACTAGAGTGTCCCCCTGTAGCACTCCTGAAGAGATGTCAAACTCTTTAAAGTCACCATCAATGGTTACAGCCTTGGTTCAAGTGTTGGAGTACAAACATAGCCGATATCTTGACTCCCTCAATGATCTGCCTTATTGAAAGAATCTGTGCAACTGTTGTGAGTTTTGTTGGAAGCCATTCTGATTGTTCCTCAAGTGGAGGTCTATGACAGAGTAATGCAGGACAGGTTGATTCCTCTGAAATTGTCTGGCTTGGAAAGGTCACCCGATTTGGGGATTGGAATGATGTTGGACAGGGACCCCCTATCTAGGATTACCACCTACCAGCAATGTTACACACATCAAGAACTAGGTCACCCGTATCACAGTTCTTTATTACCTCTGGCGGTATGTTAATTGTCAGGTCCTATCTGAGATCTTTCCCTGCTGGAGTGAGGCTTTCACTTAGCTGTATTCATTGGCTGTGAAGGGCCCATCATCAATATTGAGGACAGAAGGTACCGGTATTTCTTCCTTCTGGATCTTTCACTGTAGGATTGCCTCCAAGAAGATTGCTGAAGTGAGTTTCTCAAGTAGTTACTCTTTCTTCAGGGCTATTTGTCTCTCCTTAGATCTTTTACTCTCAGTTCATCTCATTAATGACATTCCAGGATTCAGAATTATTTCAAATTATCATGTGCTGGTTCCACTATTCTGGATACTTTCTCTCAGTTCTGCACTCTACAATATGTTGTGCATGTCATACAAATGCCTCTAATGGCTTCCTTATAAGCTCATTCCTTAAGCTCATAGCAGCACACTTTCTCTTTTAAGATTGAAAGCTTGGTTTCGTTCTTTTCATTTGCTCTTGGGCATTGACAGTATCAGGATGCTTGGTGCACTAAGACACTTTTATGCATTCTTTCATAGGTACCCATGCCATCATTGCTTCTGTATTTGTCGTGATTAGGTTCTTGTAGGAGTCTGTAAGGTCTGCTAGTGCTCTGAATTGATTCTTAACTTCCAGAGTGTATTGTCTTTGCAGTTCTGGGCCTTCTGGCTCTGCTGAGAATGCCTTCCTGTTCTACCTGACTGGAGGCAAGGCTTTGGTTACCCAGAGGCTGAGTTGAACAATCATCGTAACAAAAGCCTGTGATTTATTGAACCAACACTTTTGAAGGAGCTAGGCTCTGCATTGAGAATGCTCAGTTCTGCCATTTCTTTTCACAATAATGTAAACAAGCTGTCTCCCATACAACTCCTGATGCTTGGTCTTTCAATGTCCGCCTCCTGTAGGAGCTCTCTCATTAAGGTCTGCACAGTTTGCCATTGGAAATCTTCATAATACAAAAACTTCTGGTATACTATTGTCAACACACACACGTTTGCTGCTTACCCTCTACTCTGTCTATATAAAAGTTAATGCTCACCCTCAGTCTATACAAAAAAAACTAATTAACCCATTACCCCATAAATATGTCTTTTTTCACCTTTAATTTATTCCTCCATGGAAGAAAATAATTTCAATTTATGAAGTAATGATTGTGTACTATATGAATTTCTTTATCCTAGCAGGTGATAGCTTAAAGTAGGCTGAAAGTAAAGCAGAATGCGCCTTAAGGCGCATTGTGCTTTACTTTCAACCTGCTTTAACTGGTCACCTGTTTTCAAAACTAGAAGCAGGCTATGTTATGGGTTAAAAGTCATAGAAGGAGAAGTAATTTGAATTTATTCAGCTGGTTAAGGGTTAAATCAATTTGTCAAGAATGCCAGGTGGGGGCATCTGTGTCCTCTGCTAGTATGTACAAAATTTGAATTATGACAGTTAATGCAGACCTTATTAAAGTGCTCCTTCAAGAGCTCTTCAATCTGGATCTACAAGATTTTACTTGCTATATTCAGGCTCTCCTACCTTGCTCCCTACACTGAAAAGAAAGAAATGAATTGGAAATTGTTCTTAAGCTTCAACCCTTTCAGCCTTCTACATGTTATGATTGAAGACAGTGTAGACCCATATCAGAAAGCTCCTCTGATAAGGATCTGCACTCTTTGTCATTTCAAAATCAGATTCTAGTTAATGGACCTGTGAAAATATCCAAACTGAGGTTTACGGTTGGCAAACCATTAGCTATATAAGGGTGAAAGGGTTAATCAGTTAACCATTTTGCCCTTTTCTCCATATTATTCTCTGTACATTATGCTCCTTATGTATTTACAAACAGCTAGTACACCGAGTCTGATCAAACAGCTGCAACAGGAGGTTTCTGATGATCAGAGTCTACGCCGTTTCCCCATCAATTGGATCTGTTTGGGGGAGTTTACCTTGCCTGCTAGGGAAAATGTCAATTTACATATGAAAACATAATTAAATACTCATGGATGGGTCCCTAGATTAACTGACAAGTCATTTTCAAAAAACAAAAAAAGGTTGTATTCTGCTTTTCAGTATTGTTATAGTATTTGAGTATTGCTGTAAATCTAGAAACAGTTCATTGGAGAATGTGTGACACATAAATATTCACTGAGCAAAGGACTAATCAAATCATTGTAAAGTTTACAGAAGTAGTCTATCATTAATCTGATATGAATTTATAATGACAATAATATTTTGTTCTAAGCGGGGTTTTTTCATCTTTTGTCAGTTTGGTTAGAAAATATCAATAATCAGCTAAAGCCTACTTGAGTTAGTACTTATTTTACAAGTATGTAATCTTAAATATAAGTATATAAGTATATTACAGTATAGTTTTGCGCTGAGTTTTTATTTTAAAGACATTGATTTCCAGCGCAAAAGTATAGCTAACTTGACTTAGGTATAGTTTTGCGCTGAGTTTTTTTTCTAAAAATCATTGATTTTCAGCGCAAAACTATAGCTAACTCAAAAAAGTTATTTAAAACCTTGAAAAAATGGTTTTAAAAGAAAATCACTATTATCATAAGTTTAAAGACTTGGATATGAAAATATACATTTAAAAAAATAAACAAGATATGAAATAGGGGAAAAAATAAACAGTTTTTTTGCTCTCCTGTAAAATTTTCTAAAATGGAGTTAGCCTAGTTTTGCGCTGAGCCATCGTTATGATTAACGCTTTACCCCATAGCTTGTTTCGAATTTTGAAGAGAAGTGACCACTTAAAGGGACTCGCAACCGGATGGTGTGCTTGTCAAAATAAAATAAAATACTCAAATAAAAGCAAATTTGTGGCATTATTTGGCTTCTGACATTAAAAAAATATGATCAGTCCAAAAAAAGTCTCAAGAATCGTCACCGAATCTTAGATTTTTAGAGATATTTCATCGTTTTTCTATACCGACTAGTAGACGGTATAGTTGTTGTTGTTGCTTCTATACACGGGCTCAGACATAAACACGAGCCGAATTACGAAGTTGTATGCACTTTCGATCGCTACACATTGAAATACGTTAAATCGATCCGAGATAAACGGATAGTTCCGTGGTCTATTGGTCTAAGCGGTTTCCCCTATTTTGCCTTCTGTCCGCCAATGCCGGGCCCCGGGTTCGAATCCCACCAGAGACCAATATTTTTTTATATTGAAATACATTTTTTTTAAACAGAATTTTTTATCCTAAACTACATGTAATTCTTTACCATTTATATAAGCGTTTGACACATATTTACAAATTACTATTTTTAATGCACCATCTGGTTGCGAGTCGCTTTAAGGCACATTCTGCTTTACTTTCAGCCTGCTTTAAGCTACCATCTGCTAGAATATAGAAAATATTGCTTATGCTACATATTCATGACTGTATAATGTGGAACTTTTTTCTTCAGTGGAAGAATAAATTAGTGGCGCAAAAAAAACGTATTTATGGGGTAATGAGTTAAGGATTTTTCAGTCAGAGAAATGGGCAAAATTTTAACACATTTAAACTATTCCTCCACTGAAGAAAATAATAAAGCCATGTTAGTGTATAATGCAGGAGCTTTCTGCTTTATCTGTTTCCTGCATTAACCTTAGATAACCAGTGTTAAAGATTATTTTCTACTCATTTATCTAACTATTAAACACAAATGTGACTGTACATACTCCTACCATTATCAAAGTTACATACCGGTAGATTAGAACCCTGTCTTGAGAAAACTTAAATTAAATTGCAAACAACGTTGACCCATTTAATTGCTAACAGTTATGACCTAGAGCCTTCTCTGCATCAGAGATGCACATCTACTAAGAGTCATCACTTTTTGACACTCATCAGCATAATAATATACAGAATGTTCTAGTCTTACTTGTTTACCGGTGAAAACATTGATCAGGCGGCAAGACTGGTAATTAAGCTTTGTTTGGTCTAAACTGTTTGGCAATGCAGTTTATATTAGGCTGGCTATCCAATTGCACTGCTCAATTATATTTTCAGCAATTTATTGTGAAGTGATATTATGTTGTATAGGTTGATTGTAGTCAGATCAAATTGAATTTACATAAAAGTAGCATCATAATGGAACTTTAATTAACTTATTACTCCATTATCTCTAGTTTTGAAAACAGATGACCACTGTAAACAGGTTGAACGTTTTGAAGTTAGGATACTACTTAAAGCAGGTTGAAAGTAAAGCAGAATGTGCCTTACAGCACATTCTGCTTTACTTTCAGTCTGCTTTAAGATACCACCTGCTAGGATGTAGAAAACAGTTTTGGTTGTATAAAATGAACAATTTTCGGAGCAATTTTACAATTAGTCCGCCATCAAAAATGTCATTTTTATGGTCAGGTTAATTTCACAAGATTTGACCAGATTCATGTTACAAGATATGGCCAGGTTAGTGTCACAAGAGATGGCCAGTTAATTTCTACGAAAATACCAAAAAAGACCTGCAGACAGAATGTAAAAGTTACCCTAACCCTAAGTTCCAACCCCAAGGTTTTGGTGGCGGACTAATTGTAAAACCTTAGCCCAATTTTCTCCAGTGGAGGAATACCGGTACTTTAAAAAGGTAAAAATCCTATCCAAAAATCTGAACCAATTGCTTTCAGCATATAGTAATTTGTCCAAAAGATGCAATCTAAGTGGCAAACAATGTAGACCCTGAGAGCCCAGTGAGAGTCTACACTGTTTGTTCAGGCCTGTATGTTCCATGACTTATGGTCATTACAGTTTACCGAAAATTTTCAACATTTATATTTACTTCTTTAACGAGTCCACCAAACCCTATGCATGTTGTCATACTTCTTATAGTACCACTGCATTATAATTGCAAAATGTATAAGATTGCTTCTTGCTGATAATAATAATAAAAAAACACACCAAAAACAGTATTTTTACAGTGAAACCACTCTATTAAGACCACTAAATTGTGTTAATTATTTTGTACTTAAGGTAGGTTGATGCTAAACAGGAAGCTCCTTCAGGAGCTTCCTGTTTCACTTCCACATTTCCTTAAACTGTCACCTGTCTTTCATACAATTAATTAACCTTACTTTAATGGTCATAATAGAGAATGTTTACTGTTTTACTTCCAACATTGTACTGTAATAGAATTGTTGCATTATTGTATGTATTTTTGATAGGTTATTTATTATTACAGTCGAAACTCGATACTTCGAACTCGCGTTACTTCGAACATACCCATATTTCAAAGTTAAAACGTGGCTTAGCCACGTTTTAACTTTGAAATACGGGTATGTTCGACATGAACGATATTGATGTATCGAACTTTAACTTACGAAATACTGGTTAGTTTGATTTAAGTGAGTTCAAAGTATCGAGTTTTGACTGTATGTTTAGGCGAGAAAAAAGATTGCTATTTGCTGATACCAAAGAAATAAATGTAATTGCCTGTAACATCTCACCTTGTTGAAAGTTTGTGTGTGTTTGTTAGATTATATAGTCAAACTTTGATCTCTCCTGGAACAATGCAATATTCAATACATGAATGACATGTTCTCATGCTTGGTGGCTTAGCCATGTGTTAACTTTGAAATACAGGTACAGTCGAAATTCGATATCTCAAACTCGTTTAACTCGAACTATCAGATAGTTCGACATATGAACTGCATCATTTCATGCTCGGGTTTTGTCGAACATACCCATAGTTCAAAGTTAAAACGTGGCTTAGCCGCGTTTTAACTTTGAAATACGGGTTTGTTCGACAAAACCGACTTCGAGATATCAAAGTTCGACTGTATGTTTCACTTAACCTTGTTCGAGATATCAGAAGTTTGACTGCACATGTTGTGCCATATACTATTGATCCTAGTTACCGATATAGATTATATAGTTACTGATATAGATTATATACATGTATAGGTTGTGATTATATACAGTGCTCCCTCTCTACAGCCACACCCAATGGGAGACAAACATTGTGTTCATTGTTCGGAGGGAGTCGTTATAAGGAGGGAAATTGGCTTACATTTGCAAAAAGCTTGAATCCAGATCAGATGCTGTGTCACGCGGCGTCTGATCTGGATTCAAGCTCTTTGTCACTTGTCAGCATGTTTATTCTATCAAAATATCCACTTATATGTAACGTTGAGAAACAACAGCATACAAGCATTTTAAACAGACAATATTGAAGCAGTAAAAGCGTTGGACATAATTGGTCTTGTTTAGGGAACTGCGGCAAGGGTTGTTGTAAGGAGGGAGCACTGTAGTATGGATACTAGAACCGGAGTTTAGATTATATAATATAGTTTGTGCCATATAATATATAAGATCAAGGTTATAGTGATAGTGATTAGCTTATTCATATACATGTATTAAATCAAATGTGTTTGTTATGCACGTCTTTTAATGACCAGCATAGTAAGGTAAAAAGGATTTTTACCAGAAAATTGAATGTGATATGTTTAAAATGGTTGTGAATTTTACAATTCTAGCTTTAAACTTTCCCAGTGCTCAATAAATGCCATTTGCTCAAAGTGCCTTCTGTTTAAACTATAAGATAAACTCTTCATATATGTTAAGATACTATCAGTTCAAATAGTTGGGATCTTGGGGCCCGTTTCATAAAACTTTGCACGACAAATAAGGTCGTTCGTCAAAACTTTAAAATACATTTAATTTCTGATTTCTCTTAGACGATTCCAAAGAGATGTCACAAGACAAGATTAGATGGAGAAAAAAATAATAATTGAGACTTTTATAATCTTACTTACGACAATATTCATGGTACTAAGTTTTATGAAACGGGCCCCTGATTAGGCCCTACATTTGTGATGAGTTTAATAAAAAAATTGGTGGCTAGATTTGAGTGTGTTAAGGCATTCTAAAGCACTTGTGGAGGAAAGGTTGACTGGCATGATCGATCAGAGCTCCAGATAAGAGGAGTATTTAAAAATGAAATCTTTATTTCTCCACGAAACCTTTTGGTGTCACTACTCATTAGAATCGTCTCTTCGAGACGCTTCTAATAAGTAGTTACACCATAGGATTTGGTGCTGAAATAAGTGAGAAAATGTTTGATTTGTTCGGAAAACTCCCTCTTATCTGGAGCCCTGATAGATAATTATATTTAGAATGGAAGCCAAGGGTAAATGGTATTATGATCTATGTTAATAGACTATTGAGTGATTGATGGACTGGTATTTTTATTTGGTCCTATTACTTAGTGAATTAGTTTGCATAATATATTATTATCAATTGAGATTGTTCATTTATAAACCACCGTTTTTTATGTATGTACAAATGTAGATATATTATTTTGTGGCTGTTTGTCGAACCAGCACCTAGTGAGATTTAGTTTTCTCTATCTCTTTTAATCCATTAACCCCTGAGGACGCATGTATGCATCATTTATAAACCATGTACCTGTTAGAATACATGTATATTCCTATGTAAACAGTGTAGACTTTGATCAGAGGGGCAACGGCAGGAGTCCTCAGTATTTGGTCTCATTTGTTTGTCATTTTGAAATATGTTGTCAAAAACAATCCTAAATAATAAAAAAAATTGCTAGACTAATTGGAAACCAGAATTGTCCTTTTTAAGTTTCAGGGGTTATTGAGTTAAAGGGAGTTGTAGGTAGTTTCTTTTGTTAACTCTTTCAACACTAAGTAACTCTTGTGGGTTATGTTCCCTTGTGGATCATTTTAGTTACCAAAACATGAACCAGTCTACCGGTGCTTGGAATTCTGGGTAGTTTAAAAAATACTGCTCTAAATTAGTAACAGTGTAAACCCTGATCAGAGGGCTCCTATAGGAACCCTCTAATCGGGGTCTTGACTGTTTTCAAATGTAATGAGTATACTTTAAACAGGTCCATAGTGTTGAAAATGTTATGGCTTAAAGGCACAATCCCGCTCAAATTGGTGTTTAAAACGCGCAATTTCTTATATGTGTGCATTTTCTATGTATTAAAACTAAGTGAAATCGAGTGTAAGAAGCCTGACATATGCACCCACTTCGTAAAGAATCCTACCTAAATGTGTCGAATTCTTATCGTGGTGGTTTACATTATAAGCGGGTTTGTTTACAAATAAGATTACGGGCTGGTTCTGAGAACTTTCGATCGATCGCATAAAGGTCACGTGATTGATTCGGCCGCGACAATGTGTATACATTACATCAGTTTAACGGCCAAACTTAAAGGAGTTGTCTCTCTTTGGTTGTAAAGCACTCGACTTGTTGTATAGAATTATGCAAATGAGCTTTACCGAGTATGTCCGTAAATTTTCGTCGCTATTCAAAAATAAACAAACTTGATTACTTGTTTCCACAAATTTCACTGTTCGTTAGCAATATTGCTTCAAATATCACCACGTATTACTTCTTTTTATATGGAACGCTTACGATAGTGACATAAATTTCATGTAAGAAAAATGTTTGATTCTGATTATGTGGGAGTAATATAGTGGCTTTAAGCGTAATATTGTTGTACAAATTTGTTATTTTATTCAAATAAGTGTAGCCACCCTCTCTCATAATTTTTTTACATATATATACAATGACAGATATTATATAAATATTAGATGGCAGTTTGCGTGACATTCAATTTATCAACCTGAGAAACAGCATGTCAACCCGAGGCGTAGTTGAGGGTGACATTCTTGTTTTCGAGGGTTGACAATTTGAATGTCACGCAAACTGACATCTAATATTTATTTTATTACACCGAGCTTATCAACCCTAGCTTTAGAATCGTCTCTTTTGTATTTTATAAAATGTGTTGTGAATACCAATTTAGCGAGGACATGTACGTAACGCGGGAAACGATGTCACCGTCTATGATGTCACATTGTTTATAATTATATTACAAGAAAGAAAGAAGAACGTTATGACAAGTAAATTGAAGAAACAGCGTCTTTACATTGTCTAGGTGGCAAATATCCTCTTCCGAAATGGTGGCAAATCGTTAAAGGAATGGACAAAAGGAAGCAACTTGTACAGAAAATGCCAAAAGTTGATTAGAAGTTACCACTCTTTAAAACGTTCCAATGTAGCCAATAGCGAAGCGATTGTCATGTCAATGCTGACAGTACGTTTTCGGACGGAGTAAAAAAGTAATGTCCTTTAGAGTGACGTCACAAAAAGAATATCATAAAGAGTGACAGTATATTTTGAATAGATGTAAAAGACATGCAAAATGTTAACTGTAGGTCTATGGGAATTTAATATTGTAACTCAAAGCGAGGTGAAATAAGAACCAATGGCTTTCCTTAATCCTATTTGCTCAATATTCATTGATAAAACCCACTATCAACATCTATCATCTGAACCACTTCACTGACTAATAAGATAAGAACACATCTCCAAAGGAAAAATGGCATATAGAACATATTAAAACAGTGAAGGAGCTGCCTGATCTTCATTTACACAGTTTTAAAAAACACTTCGCGCACATATCTGTGTTTAAATTCTCAATAAAAACTTGCACGTGCTGTCATCTTAAAATGACGTCATATGGCTTTGAAAATTCGTACTTTAGGAAATGTATATAGCGTTTTTGCGTCGCTGCAAATTGTGGTTAACCGGTTAAATTGAACTGTTAGGATCGAAGTAATAAATTAACACCAGTGTTTTATCATGCAGTAAAACACGGATAGTCGTTGAGATGCTGGTAATTAATTTAATTACTACGCATCTCAACTCCTACCCGTGTTTTATTGCCACGATAAAACACTGGTACCGGTATATAAAAAATTTATTTCTTAAATAAAAACGGTTCAGTAATATACTCTAGTAGCAGAAGAAGGGTTAACTGCCTATGTAACTTGGAAACATGCAGACTCAGATCATTGAGTTTTCAGAATCAGGGTCTACACTGTTTGAAAATTATTGATATACAGGTTTCAAGCACAGAAAGTGTTAAATGCAAACTTATGTTGAAATTGTGTATCATCTATTGTGATAGTAGTACAGTAGAACCTCTCTATTACGACCAATGAAAAGAAGGCTAATTGTCTGTAAAAAAGACAGGTGACAGCTTAAAGCAATGTGAAAGTGAAACAGAAAGCTCCTGTAGGAGCTTTCTGCTTCATTTATACATTACTTTAAGCAGTCACCTGTCTTAAACGACTAATATTTGACCCAATTTAGTAGTCTTAATAGAGAGGTTCTACTGTATATATGTATCTAATACAATATACCATGTATCAGTATTTTCATGCTTTATTAATCAAACAATTAGCTCACCGTCATATTTTTTTTACCTAAGCAAGCACTGGGTTTTTGTACTCAGTTCTTAGTCTGGTAGAGACTATTTTAGTCATACTGTCAAAAGTGTGTTCAGCAACCATTCTTGTCATTTACAAACAGTGTACCTGTAAATAGTACACTTGTCCTATACAAACAGTGAAGATCCAGATCAGAGTACCCTCTGATCAGGATCTGCACTGCTTGCTATTTTGCAACACGTAGCAGAAAACAAACCTATATACAGTGATGCTCACTTATAACGAAATTCAGGGGATCTTGCAAATGAGTTCGTCTTATCCAAACTTCGTCTTATCCAAACAACGAAATTTCTTTGTGAATAGCTTGCATATAAAGACATTTTTACTCATCATACTTTTAGTACATAATTGATTAGAAAGAAAGAAAGAAAGATAGAAATGCATAGAAATTGAATCTTAAATATTTCTTTTAATTGCACCAAATAGAATAAATTAAATAATAACAAAATAAGATTGGCTATGACATAAGAAATGCCATTTTTCTTCTTAAAAATTTAACCTGTTCCCTGTATTGTATTAATTAGAAAACTCAACCTATTATGAATATTTAATAAGTAAACTTTATTAATATAAAAAAGTTTTTGATATAGATCTACTATGTTGATATAGCATCAGTGGTTGTTATCTTTTTGCAGAATACAGGTGTCAAACAGCAAGAAGTCTGATCAGACACCCAGTTATTAAGCATCTGATCTGGATCCAAACAAATAATGTGCCAAGTAAACTAATTATTTCCAGTTGTTTGAACATCCTATCAATAGCATATATACAAAACATGTTGGTTTGGTAATGTTTTGTTATCTGAGGTGATGAGCAGCTAAGCAATTAAGTACTGTCACCTTTGTAAGCCACTTGTCAAACTGTGATAATGACCGGCATGTTGTATTAACAGAACCATTTTACAGGTAAAATCCAGTTTAGGGACATAAAAATCAGTTTGTCTTATCCAGTTTTTCGTTATATCCAGTTTTCATCTTAAGCAAGCATGAAGCCATTGAAATAAAGAAGGAAGCGGTCGGGGAATTATTTTTATTTCGTATTAAGCAGTTTTTCATCTTATCCAAGTTCGTTTTAAGTGAGCATCACTGTACACTGTAGTCAAAAATGGACTAGACTTATTTGGAGAGTAGAAAAAGTTCCAATAACCCATTACCCCATAAATACGCCTTTTCAATACACCATTTAATTTCTTCATCCGCTGAAGAAAAAAGTTCAAATTAGACAGTTAAGAATATATATCGCACAAAATATGTTCTATATTATAGCTGATGGTAGCTTAAAGCAGGCTGAAAGTAAAGCAGAATGCGCCCTAAGGCGCATTCTGCTTTACTTTTAACCTGCTTTAAGTGGTCACCTATTTTCAAAAAAAGAATCAGGCTATGGGGTGAATGACATGATTGCTGCCTAATGATGTAACCTGTTGACATGGTCATCAAGAGTATATAGGGATCCTCCTGTAGATGTGTTAGTGTGTTCTTACTTTCATATATTTGTATGCAGGTGTCCCAAAAGATGTCACAGCACAATAGTTCACAAACATCACCTATTTTTGAAGTTCCTTTACAGGGAAGTGTTACTATAAATAGAATTTGAAATGATTTTCGCTCACCTGAGCACAAAATGATTCGTCCGTAGTTCATCTCACTGTCTGTCCAATTGTACATCAACAATTGAAAACGACTTATGAAACCAATGGCAATTTTGTAACCAAACTAGGTCAGATATTTTTTCTATATCCAAGCAGATAATAGCTTAAAGCAGGCTGAAAGTAAAGCAGAATGTGCCTCAAGGCACATTCTGCTTTACTTTCAACCTGCTTTAAGTGGTCATCTTTCTTTAAAACTAGAAACAGGCTATGGGGTAAAGGGTTAAATCATTGAGACTTGCAGGGACAAGGACATTATGACTGCAGCCATGACACCAGCTCAGCACCCTTATTGAGTGATTGATTGAACTTAGTACATGTATTTCTTTTGCACACATGGTACATGGTTCTAGAAGGCAATCCTGTGTAGTGTCTTACAGACATAAACACATAGCTAGTTTTATGTTGTTGCAACATCTTTAAATTACATTATATACCGTACCAATATTTGATAAATATTGTTATATTGAATATGCTAGCTAGGTCATTTTTATATACAAGTAGGTTGTCTGACTTTGAATCATCATTATGCCACATATCAGTTGTGTATTGAGAAATTGGAGAACAAATTATTAAATGTGGAAAATAATCTCTACAAAATGTTTTGTTTTTTATCTTAATCCATTTCTTTGAATATATTTTTCAGTATTTTATATACATACATGTAGATTGTTGCTTAATATATGGCTGAATGGCAAGCAAAGGCGCCTTTAGCCCCTTTCCCAATAGCTTGTTTTCAGTAATGAAGGCAGATGGTGCTTCAACCTTCGATCACTCTGTTTTAGCCTGTTTCTAGTTTTAAAGAAAGACAAACACTTAATGCAGGTTGAAAGTAAAGCAGAATGTGCCTTAGTTGCCTCCTACTTTAACCCTTAGCCCGCCAAATAAATTCTCGTCTGCTATATTTCTCGTCTGCTTCAAGTTTCAAAGTTGCTCAAAATTGCTGAAAATGTTGTCCGAGTGTCAAACAGCTTGGATCCGGATGAGACGCCGAGTTACTCGGCGTCTCATCCGGATCCAAGCTGTTTGCATATGGAGCTATAGTAGTGAGTGGCAGGCTAAGGGTTAAGCTACCATCTGCTAGGATATAGAATATATTTCGTATGTTGCATATTCTATTGTATAAAATGTAACTATTTTCTTCTGTGGAGGAATGCGTAAAAAGGTGTATCTACGGAGTTAAGGTTTAAAGGGACTCGCAACCGGATGGTGTACTTGTCAAAATAAAATAAAATACTCAAATAAAAGCAAATTTGTGGCATTATTTCGCTTCTGACATTAAAAAAATATGATCAGTCCAAAATAAGTCTCAAGAATCATCACCGAATCTTAGTTATTTTTAGATATTTTCCATCGTTTTTCTATAGCGTTAGCTAACGGTATAGTTGTTGTTGTTGCCTCTATACACCGGCTCAGACATAAACACGAGCGGAATAAAGTATTATCGATCGCTACTAGTGAAGTACGTTAATTCGCTACCATATATATAGAGAGCGCTGGTAGCTGAGGTCGTAAAGGCGTTTCCTCATTTTTCATGTTTGTCTCCGCATGGAGGGTCACGGGTTCGAATCCCACGGGGGTTCTCCTTTTCTTTTCTTTTTTTTAAATGCATTTTTTTTAACAGAATTTATTATCCTAAACTAAATCTTACCCATTTATATAAGCATTTGACATATATTTACAAATTACTATTTTTAATGCTAAATCTGGTTGCGAGCCTCTTTAAAGCCTACTGGACGTAAAGAAGACTGTTCCTTAACCCTTCAAACACTAAGCATGTGTTTACATGTCCTTTGAAAACAGTTTACCTGTGAAAAGTACACTTGTCCTATGCAAACAGTGAAGATCCAGACCAGAGGGCTCCTAAAGGAGGCCTCTGATCAGGGTCTGCACTGTTTATCATACTGCAACACATTGACAAAACTAGAATACTGACCAGTCAGAAAGGGCCTAACAAAAGGAGTCAGGAGGAGGAAGGTACAAGAAAAAACTGCAGATTTTATACTAATAAACATTTTCAGCAAGTTTTGTAAAGATCCGATATAAAATGTTTGTGTTAAGAGAGCGGACAAGGCTGAAACAGTCATTTTTATGCCCCCGGCATCGACAAATGCGGAGGCATATAGTAATGGTCCTGTCTGTCCGTCCATCCGTTCCCACAATATGATAGTTGCGTGGCTAAAACTGTGTCCATAACCTAGACACATAATTGAAAAACTTTAACCTGGCAGTTTCTTGTAACATTAACCTGGCCATTTCTTGTGACATTAACCTGGCCAGTTGTGGGACATAGGGTTTGGGGTAGGGTTAGCCTCCAGATCATTCTATAACAAAGTTAGTATTCATTTATGTGGCTAACCACACATATTTTAGCCACATAAAAGAGATACAATAAAGAAGGATATGGCCACTTACATGTAAATGGAGATTGTGGGTACGTCCGTCCGTCCGTAACAAGGTTAAGTAGATTTTACCGTTTCGTCTAGCATCAACACCGCTTACTCAAATGCTTAGATACTTATACAGTTGTTGTCTTGGACCATTCCCTATCCACCAATATCACCAAACTTTGGTTTTGACCTTGACCTTGACCTAATTTGGACTTGGAATATTTTTAATAGGCTATTTCTTGGTTAACTAGATTTTACCGTTTCGTCTAGCATCATCACAACTGACTACAATGCTTTGATACTTATACAGTTATTACCTTGGACCACTACCAATCCACCAGTATTACCCAACCTTGATTTTGACCTTGACCTTGACCTAATTTGGACTTAGAAAATATTCAGAATATATTGTCAAGGATGCTACCGGGGGCATTTATGAGCGTTTATTGAATGCACAGTCTTGTTTTTATATAATCAGGAACGTAGATTAGACTATGTACGTTCCTGATATAATTAAAGGACAATATCTCTGAATTGCCTTATGAGATTTGAGTAGTTATTGAACTTGGCTTAGATTTTATACCAATAAACATTTTCAGCAAGTTAGTGAAGATCAGATAGAAACTGTTTGAGTAAGGGAGCAGACAAGGCTTAAGCAGCTATCGTTTAATAATTGAAGGGCAATAACTCTGATGTGCCAGAGGCGATTTGGGTTATTATCGAACTTGACCTAGATTATATACCAATAAACATTTTTAGTAAGATTGATGAATATCCGATCATACAAAGTGTTTGTGTTAGAGAGCGGACAAGGCTGAAATTTGGGTAATTATCAAACTTGGCCTAGATTTTATAACAATGCACACTTTCATAAGGTTTGGTGAAGATTGGATAAAAACTACTCGAGTTAGAGAGCGGACAAGGCTTAAACAGCCATTTTTTAATAATTCAAGGGCAATAACTCCAACACACCTTATGCGATTTGGGTTATTATCATACTTGGCCTAGATTTTATACCAATACACATTTTCAGCAAATTTGGTGTAGATTGGATAAAACTTACTCGACTTAGAGAACGGACAAGAAAAAGTGTGACAGGCTGACTGACTGACCGGCAAGGCGATTACTATAGGTCACCCACCTCTCGGCGGGGCCCTAACAACCTGTAAAGTCAAAATTTGACTAGGCTAAATTTGAAAATACTAATGTCTATTTGAAGTTTTAGGGAGGCAAGTGTTACGGAGCATTCTGCTTTGCTTTCAGTCTGCTTGGATATAGGAAATATTTCTTTAAGGTGTTTATAGGTTAGTATAAAGTGGGACTTTTCTTTTTGTGGAAGAATTTATTTAAGGCATATTTATTGGGCAATGGGTTAATGACTTTAAGCAGCTACTGTCACAGTGTATATAAAGATTTCAGTGGCTCTATCAGGACATGGTGGAATCATAAAAGGCATTTCTATTAGAAAAAGGAAAATCTGTTAAAACATTCACCCCTAAAACTTTTAAGGGCAAACCATTTAGGGTCGATTTTAAAAATATATTGCAAAATGGCAAACAGTGCAGACCCTGATCAGAGGGCTCCTACAGGAGCCCTCTGATCAGGGTATTCACTGTTTGCATAGGAATCATCTACTCTTCACAGGTACACTGTTTGTTGATGACGAGTATACTCGTCGCTAGGGATGAATGTGTTAATAATTTATAGTGTTTACACTTTTCTTGCCAATTGTAACTTAATTGGCATTAACAAGCAGTTCAAGAGCCATGTCAGACGGTTGTATGCCGCATCTGATCAGAATCCAAACGGTTTGACACTTGTCTTAAGGGTTTTCTTTGTATCAAATTGTTGGTTTTTAAAACACCTGCCTGCTTAAAGCAGGGACACACAAATGAATGAAAAGTGGAAAAGCTTTCCTTTCAGAAGTCATCTCTCATGATGTATTTAATCTTTTGGCTCATTTATTAGCACAGGTTAGGGAACAAGTATGTGAAGGTATATCTATGAGGAATGATTAAAGGCATGAGATGAAAGTTAGGATTTTTTTAAAAAGATATCTTGGTCTAGTTCTAAACCAAGCTTGTTGACCCTTATATTTGTTTGTTGAAATACATGGCTGCCATTTCTCCGGATTTTTCTTAAGTATTCGTATTTTTATCCTAGCAGATCGTAGCTTAAAACAGGCGCATTCTGCTTTACTTTCAACATGTTTTAAGCAGTCATGTGTCTTCAAAACTAGAAACGGACTATGGGGTAAAGGTACGATTAGTAAAATTGCGTCTGAAAATTGAAAATTTGATATCTTAGGATTTTTATGATCAAATTATGGCAGCCCTGGAAATATGGTAGTAGTGACAAACTGTTTGGATCCCTATCAGACACAGATACTCCACACGTTCTGGGAGCAAATTGTTGGTACAGGCAACATGTTGCAATTATGGAGAAAGCTCCTATGGAGGTTCTCTTGTTTTGACCCATTACCCCATGGCCTATTCTAGTCTTCCAGAAAGGTATATAACCACTTAAGGGTGTATCCAACCCATAAGCGATTTTTTCAAAGTATCAAACTTTTTTTCTATCATTGTTTTTTTTGGAAGAGCTATTTATGATGAATGAAAAAATGGGGAAACATATATGGTGGTGTCCTTTTTTTTTGAGCTACAGCGATTTGAAAAAGGTATGTCAAATTTGGACTTTTTCTCTCAAATGTTACCCATTCAGAGTACAAGCTTCAGTAAAATCTATTTCAAAAACAAAACAAACATGGTAATTTGGGTTTTCATTATTTATTTCATGTCTATGGTGGTATTTTCACATATAGAAACCAAAGCAGGCACTAGGTTTGAACAATATGAATCCTCGAATATCAAAAATATGCTTTTTATAGGGCATGATTTTATTAGATTTTTTATTTTATGAAAAAAAAAGTAAAAAAGTTTGAAAATGAAATAGTTCTAGTATTAAACCTTTTCTTATATTCTACCAAATGTAAGCCAATGCTAAGGCAGTTCAAAATATGAAAAGAAATTGAAAGGTCAGTGTTGAAAATTTTGAGTTATTAAAGTAAAAAGAGTTTAAAATTTACCAAAAAGTACCATATCGATGATATTTAGAGCTTTTTAAATTTCACATTTGGTGCCTGTTTTTAGCTCACCTGGCACGTAGTGCAAATGTGAGCTATTTTGATCGTCCTCTGTCCGTCGTCGTTCGTTCGTGCGTCGTTCGTTCGTTTTTTCGTCAACAATTTCTTTAAACGACATCTCCTCCGAAACTACTCGATAGATTTTTACCAAACTTGGCCTGAATGATCCTTATATGGTCCTCTTTCAAAGTTGTTCAAACGTTTCCGGTCCATTGCATATCTAGGTCACAGGAGCTAAAAATAGATTTTTTCAATGAAAACTTAAAAAATCTTCTTGTCTGAAACCACAGTACCCTGAGCTTAGATATTTGGCACAAAGCATTGTCTTTAGGTCCTCTATCAAGATTGTTCAAATTATGTCCCTGGGGTCAAAAATGGCCCAGCACTGGGGGTCGTAAATTTACATAGAGTTATATAGTGAAATCTTCAAACATCTTTTTCTCTGAAACTAATATGGCCAGAGCTTTGATATTTGGCATGATGACTCTTCTAGAATCCCTTAACCAATATTGTAAATATGGTTCCGGTCAGTTGCATATCATGGAGAAAGGACCTTTCTCCATGTGCATATCTAGGTCACAGGAGCTAAAAAAACTTCCAAGGGGTCACATTTTTACATAAAAGTTATGTAGTGAAATATTCTTCTCCTAAGGCTCAGTCACACCTTACCGGATAGCGTAAACGGACGTCCACCGGAGAACAAAATTTCCAATCCGTTAGTCTCCGTTTGCATTCGTTTCATGTCCGTTTCTTATTCGGTATATTCGCTCATTGTCCGGCCATGTCCGGTGATGTCCGTTCAATCCGGTTGAAAGTTTTAAACATGTTGAAAACTTGAAAACGGATTCCACCGGACATAAATGAACGTTACATGTACGGTAGATGTGCGTTTGTATACGTTTTGTTCGGAATGCATACGTTCATTGTCCTGTACGTGTCCTGTTCGTATTCGTTGATATCCGGTGAACTGGATTCACGGACCGGAGTATTACCTGACACCTAACGGACCAACCGGACATGTTCCGGTAATCAACCGCAGGTTAAACGGACACCTACCGACGAGGAAACGGAGGTCCATGTGAACAAACTGTTGGCATACATCTTATTGGGAAAAATAAACGTGTTTTTCATGTAGATTATTTTCATTGTATTCATACATGTCATTGCTGATACATTTATGGAAGTCTGAGAAACATTTATTAATTTAATACAACATGGTGTGTCGTGTTCGTGTTGACTGCAGTATCCAGCAGCTCTGATCTAGGTTCAGATTGACCTGAAAGGTGCAAGTCTGAACATCTAATTCATGAACAAAACAGAGGGAGGAGAAGACGACAGAGGAGATGGTGGTCTAGGACGTGGCTAGGCCCTGAAAGGCGCATGGAGTTTGGACTTTACGATCAACTCGGAGCTGCGGAGAGAAGACCAGAGGTCATTTATCAATTTCATGAGAATGCCTCCTGAAATGTTTGATGAGATTTTTTCTCCAGTTGGTCCTAGGATAACAAGACAGTTCACATTTTACAGAGATCCAATCGCGCCAGGCATAAAGTCAGCCATCGCACTCAGACATCTCGCCTCTGGGTTTAAGTATACACATTTGCGATCCACTCGGAGAATATCCCACAACTCTATCTCTGTTGTCGTGCGAGAGGTAAGAATTTTATCTATTATTCTGAATAGGACATTGTATTTTTTGTATTGTTATCTTTATGACTTTATAGCAATTTAAATTCTGATATAGTCATTTTGACCATATTTAAATCCCTACCAGTGTTTCCGCCAAAGGTTTGCCCTCCGCCTGTCTGTCTGGGTGCATAAATCGACACTGTTTGTATTATACCACTATCGATTGATGCCTTTATGTCCGTCTGTGCAGAAATCTTGATCCTGCGAAAACTTTGAAACCGTGCAAGATAAATCGATGAAATTTGGTATATGAATAGTTTGTATTATGGAGTGTATGCCGCACATTATTATGTATGTTTCCTTGAACCAATGTTCCGGTTAATATGGTAACGGAACCGATATGTGACTTATGTGTTGCATTTGCTATTTCAGGTGTGCAAATTAGTTATAGAGAATGGAGGCGACGAGGGGTGTGTGTAAAATACTGACGGAGTTACTGACCAGTCGAAACAAGAACAAAACACCGACGAGTTAACTTATATAGGCTTTTCTCGGTTTTACTGACCAGTTAAAATAAGAACGATTGTCACTGACGCTATGTAAACGTATGGGGAAAGTGACTGACCACAATGGATCTGAATTTTACGCGAGTATAATTGAAGAAACAGACTGTACCTGACCTGCGGCAGACTCAGTGGCAGTCTGTTTCTTGCGAGAAGAAACAGACTGACGCTGACCTGCAGACCCAGACTCAGTGGCAGTCTGTTTCTTGAGAGAAGAAACAGACTGTACCTGACCTGCGGCAGACTCAGTGGCAGTCTGTTTCTTGCGAGAAGAAACAGACTGACGCTGACCTGCAGACCCAGACTCAGTGGCAGTCTGTTTCTTGCGAGAAGAAACAGACTGTACCTGACCTGCGGCAGACTCAGTGGCAGTCTGTTTCTTATGAATTCGTTACATGTAATTTAATAACTTACCAAACGTAGTGTGAAACTGGGTATGTGGAATGACTTCCACTCCGTCCATGCCACTGGCATAGTGACGCAGCATCGCGTTCACCTCCCTGGCCTCCCGATTCCAACGCTGCAGCCTCCCCTCATCCACAACACTTCCAGGGAATAAGTTCTGCGCGCATGGCAGAATCCCAGACACCAGAATTGTTGAGCTGTAACACAAGAAGCAGTAAACGGTAATTCGAATGTGTATCCCTTTACCTCATAGCCTTTTTCTCTTTTTAAAAATTGGAAACTGCTTAAAGCAGATTGAAAGTAAAGCACAAAGCGCCTGAAGGCGCAATATTTTATTTTCAGCCTGCTTTAAGCTACATGGAGCTTATTTACGGAATTCCTTTATTCCTCCAATGAAGATAAAAACACTGCTTTACTTTCAATGACCGTTTTTCCTTTAAAATAAAAGCATAGTTGAGATTTCATCTACATGACATTATACGCGTGGGATTGTTTGCTGTTAACAACAATGAAGATAAAAACACTGCTTTACTTTCAATGACCGTTTTTCCTTTAAAATAAAAGCATAGTTGAGATTTCATCTACATGACATTATACGCGTGGGGTTGTTTGCTGTTCATTTTAGTTCACTGAAGCAAATGTTTGCAACTATAGGTAGCTATTCGCATGTGTGTGTGTTTTTTGTGTGTATTTTTTTTTTTACCTTGGGGAACAGTTGTAAACCAGATCACACAACTCCTCAATGTCTCCCATCACCTTTGCTGGCATTCCTCTTCCAATGTCGTTGGCACCAACGACTAACACAACAACCTGAGACAAAAAAATATGTCTCATTGTTTTTCTTATATAATAATCTAACTGTTTGGTATAATATAATATTCTCCACGCTATGGGCGAAATCGTTGTCATCAACCAATCTTTTATTGCATAACCCTTTCCCCCATAGAAGCGAGTTTTAACGTATTTAATTTATTCCTCTGCTGAATAGAATAATTCCAGTTTATACCCTTATGAACAATAAACATTAAAACTATTTTATATAGCCCAGCAGATTTTAGCTTGAAGCAGGTTGAAAGTAAAGCAGAATGTCCCTTAAGGCACATTCTGCTTTACTTTCAATCTGCTTTAAGTGGTCACCTATTTTTCAAAACTAGAAACAAGCTATGAGGTTAAGGGTTAAACATCATACAGGATGTTTCTTAAATTTATAAATATGATTATTGCATGTATAAATAGCAATAATTATGAATGTCGAACAGTCAACCAGCTAGGACAGTGATCAGACGCTGATTTTCTCGGCGTCTGGGCATTATCCAAGCTTCCTGTAATTTTTATTTCACCCGGGGTAAAGCAGTGAAGAGGTTAATATTATAGCAGTGAGGTTGCACTAAGTAATTTATAACTATTTTATAAAAAAATTTCGGCGGAGCTGTCTGTTGTCTATTTAGTCACACATTTCTATTTAGACAAACATTTGAACCAATCATATTTGATCAGAAATTTAGAATTAAGAGCACCTGTTGAAACTGAATTGTCTGATTGGATAGTAGCCAGGGCTCCGGATAAGAGAATTATTTCAAAACTTAAAAACTTTATTTGTGCATTAAACCCTATGGTGTCCAACTCATATGAATTGTCTCTTCGAGACGATAAAAATGAGTGGTAACACCATAGGGTTTGGTGCTGAAATGAGTGAGAAAATGTTAGATTTGTTCAATTTACTCCCCTCTTATCTGGAGCCCTGAAACAGTAGCCTAGCTGTTTATGCACTGATGTGAGTGTAAAATTAGACACAGCCAGTGTGTAATACTGAGCTTCTATTTTAAGATATGCTAGCAGAATCTGATGTGTATTTATAGATAGACAGTGGCAGCTAGGTATTTTGTTTAATAATGGTTTACTTCCAATTTATTTTAATTGTTAAATATTAATTTTGTACAAATTTACCATACATTGATAGCAATATAATAAATGGCCTCAAGTGAGTTAAACACAATTGTGTTGTTTCATCATTTATTTACAAGAGTGAGGTGTTATAGACCTTGTAAAGCAGGGCAGACTGTTCTGTATGGGCCTGCACAGTTTATCTAGTTATAGTTTGTTTCAAGAAACTCCCCTTGAATGAAGTTTGATATACAGAACAATATAATTTAATCTGAGGATCTCCTACCAGTAGCTAGGATATGTTTTGCATTTTTGTACATTTATAGTTTTTTAGTCAGAGTTATGCTATATCGTTGAATGTGTATTTTTTGCTTTTCAATCCAAGATATTACAATTCCTTGAAAACCTCCAATTTCGTACAATTTTGCACACCCATCAACAGCATGAATTTCACAAACCATTCCGCCGAATATCTTTTTTAAAGATATTTCTTGTTAATAATTATTATATTTGCGATGATATAAATAGGTTGATATCCAGAAGGGATCTTGATCAAAACATGTACCAAAAGGTGCTGTCATATATCTAATTCTAATTATTTAGTTCAGCTTTAGCAAAGTTTGCTATTAACATTATAATCACAATTAGCGAGAAGAGTGATCGCCTGTATAGTCTCTGGAAAACTCTAAATATTTTCTCGTGTCACTGACGGACACGTGGTTTAAGGCCTTTGGCTACCGGAAGTCGGTCTTGCGGGCGAGCGGATATGCGTCTTGACGACACAGACTGTTTTCGTACGTGTTTATACTAGAAAATTTATATAAAGGAAATGTTGATACGAATTAGTATAATCCTTCATAGCGCAGTTAGTATAGTGGTTGACTAGCAATCAAAAGGTCATAGGTTCGAGACCCATCCGATCCAAATATTTTTTTAGTGTCCGATTTATTGACTTGTCAATCCATAACGCAGTAATCAAGAGACATGTTATGTTTAGTCTTCGTTGAATTAGAACTAGTGATGTTTACGGTCCAAGTATATGTCCACTTACCTGTACGTTTTAGTTTAATGACTTACAAGTCAATTAAATCGGTATACATGTAAACGATTTGATCGAACTATAAAGCCACACATTGAAGCTTATCAATACGCTAACCTTTTCAAGATCGATATTGCCCATTATAATTATGTTAAAACAATATAATAAACCTTGTATGCAAGTCCATGAATAAATAATAATGCATTTTAATGACAAAGTTTTAATTCTAAGGTAGGTAACTGTATCTAAACAACAAATATCCCACATTTTAATAAGAAAATATGTTATTACAACAAATCCTGACTGTAATATTTTCTAATTTTTTCAGACTGACTAGTTCATCAACCATATATTTGAATAAAATGAAAACAAATATACATTGAATGAGTCAGTTTTTTGTAATTCAATTTTTTAGCATTTTGCAAAATTTAAATAGCTGATAACATCTTTCTGAACACCTTTACTCAAAATGTTTTTAGCTTTTCTTGTAATGAATGTTGTGGACTACTTATTGGATGAGAATTATAGTCATTAGCTTTATTCATTTTTAAGAAAAATAAAATCATCAAAATTCTAGGTTTTTGTCAGAAAAAAGACCTTAAAGACAAACCACACGATAAATGTTGCCTATATGTACACACATTGTTTCTTAGGCTATTATCTTTCTTCATGAAAAGTTTCATAACAATCGTATGGAAACTACGCGCAAATGCGAAGTACCTTAATGGGCCGAGACAATTATAGGTATAGGGCGTGGCTTATGAAGTAGATTAATTTGGATTGGTTGAGAGATTTAATAGGATAAACCTGATGAATGTATCGTGTTGCTGACGAATTAATATGAGTTTTGTTTGTGATTATTTTAACTTATACATTTAAAATGGTTGTGAAATTTACAATTCTAGCTTTTTCCAAGAGCTCAATAAATGTAATTTGCTCAAAGCGTCTTCTCTATTTAAACTATGAGATAAACTCTTTGTATAATTATGTTAACTCATTCACCCCTGGAACTTTTAATGGACAATTACATTGTCCAATTAAGTCAAGTCCATTTTTGACTATTTAGGGTTGACTTAAACGACATCTTGGAAAATTACAAACAGTGAATACCCTGATCAGGAGGCTTCAGCAAGAGCCCTCTGATCAAGGTCTTCACTGTTTGCATAGAATAAGTGTACTCCTTGCATATACACTGTTTGTTCATGATGAATATACTTGTCACTAGGGTTGAATGTGTTAAGATATTATCATTTGAAACAGTTTGGATCCTGATAAGACCCAATATTTTTTAGGCTGGATCAGGATCCAAACTGTGCAAAAATCTCAAAACATGTACTTGTTACCAATATTCAAAGGGTTAAATGCTGAAATTATGAATTCAACTCGCTCTTTTGTATACCTGTTTGTGCTTGGCTACTATAGGTTTAGAAATGGTTTGGATCTGGATCCATACTGTTGGCAGAAATCTTAAATACTTGTTGTCATTACTTACAGGGTTAACCCCTTCGGCGCCGTAGTTGCATAAAGTTGACTCGTCAAACAGTTTGGATCCAGATCAGACGCTGCATAACGCAGCATCTGATCAATATGCAAACTGTTTGACACTCTTATCCATATTTCTTAAGTCATATAATCTTAAATCTAATTTTAAAAAGTTCTTGCAGACAACAATACTGAAGCAGACGACTAAGCAGTGAAGGGGTAGAAATATCCCTAATAATTTAGCCCCCAAAAGGTTAAATGTTAAGATATGAATTAAACTTTTTATGCCACCAGTATCTACGATTCGGGGGCATATAGTTTTTATACGCCCGTCATCGACGGTCGTATTATGGTATACCCAGCGCTGTCCGTCCGTCCGTACGTACGTACGTCCGTCCGTCCGTCCGTTAACTTTTCTTGTTAGCGCTCTCTCACCTTCATTTATTGACCGATTTTGATTAAACTTCCTACAAATATTCCATACCACAATAGCTCGGACGAGTTCGCGTTTCAGACATTGGGGGCTATTTTTAGCAGAGTTATGCCCCTTTATTGTCAAAAATTGGCATTTTTAAAAATAAAAAAAGAACTTTTTTTTATTCAATTGATTTCAAATTTGATATGGTGATACAATGAATGAAGTTACTTAATATATATTACGGGTTTTTGGTTTGACTCCGTATTTTCAGAGTTATGTCCCTTCACACATTTTTTTTAACAATATATTGTTTCCTGATCATGATTTTACTTACATTTTGTCTATTGTAACCAAATTTCATATTTAGCTTTCTCATCATGCAGGGAAGGCACCTGAGAATTTTGGTTCCTGTTAAATTATTTTTCTATGAGTTATGCCCCTTTACATACTTAAAATTTAAAATAAGCCACACTTCGGCCGTTAACTTTTCTTGTTAGCGCTCTCTCACCTTCATTTATTGACCGATTTTGATTAAACTTCCTACAAATATTCCATACCACAATAGTTCGGACGAGTTTGCGTTTCAGACGTTGGCGACTATTTTTAGCAGAGTTATGCCCCATTATTGTCAAAAATGGGCATTTAAAAAAAAAACCAGAACTTTTTTATTCAATTGATTTCAAATTTGATATGGTGACACAATGAATGAAGTGACTTAATATATATTACGGGTTTTTGGTTTGACTCCGTATTTTCAGAGTTACGCCCCTTCACACAATTTTTTTAACAATATATTGTTTCCTGATAATAATTTTACTTACATTTTGTCTATTGTAACCAAATTTCATATTTAGCTTTCTCATCATACAGGGAAGGCACCTGTGAATTTTGGTTCCAGTTAAATTTCAGACGTTGGCGACTATTTTTAGCAGAGTTATGCCCCCTTTATTGTCAAAATTCCGTGATATATCCAAAGTATGTAAATACGCCCAAAGCATTTGTTTATGAGAAAACAGTTGGTAGAAAAACTATCGTGATAGTATTGCAATAGTTTCTTGATAGTACTTGAGCTATCGCAATTCTACAGCATAGTCTTTTTGAGATCGAAAGTAGGGCCTACACTCTGGGCGACTTTTTCCAGTCGGCCTGAGTCCGGACGACTTTGACAGCCGCCGGCCTTGACGGGCGTATTTTGCCGCACTGCGGTGTTCTTGTTGTCATGTCTGTTGGTTTGTCCGTCTGTCCGTCCACACGCACGAAAGGTCCTTTGTTGGGTAGGGAGAACAATAGATTCCATTCATTCCGTGATTGCCCTATTGTTATTGTTTTTTTTTTTTTTGTTGCTACTGAGTACTTTTAAACAAAAGAAAAACCCAACAAGTGCCCAAATGGAAGGACGTCCGTCCGTCCGTCCGTCTGTCTGTGCCAAAAACCTTAACCTTGACTATTACTCGTGCATTTTTTAACCTGGGCCTTTTATACTTGGCATGTGCCTTCCCTGTATCAAGACCTTTCCAACCATACAAAAATGTTTGACCTTGTGACCTTGACCTTTGACCTACTTTTGTACAAATCTTTAAATGGCTATAACATTTGCACCAGTTGGCCCAGGGCTTTCATATTTTGTATGTATATTTCTAGTGTCAAGACCTTTCCAACCATACCAACATCTTTGACCATGTGACCTTGACCTTGACCTATTTATTCAAACTTTAACCAAAAACCTTTGACCTTCTTTTGTATAAATCTGTATACGCCTATAACATTTGAACACGTAGGCCTAGAGCTTCCATACATTGTATGTTTATTGTGTTAAAACTTCTCCAACCATGCCAATGTTTCATTTAACCTACGACCATGACGTTTGACCTACTTTTGCAAATAAGCATTACATTACAGCACATAACGCTGGCTGGGGGCATTTGTGTTTCACAAACACATTGCTTTTCATCTGATCTTCACCGAGCTTTCTGAAAATGTTTGTTGACATAAAATGGAGACCAATTTCGATTATATACCAGCAGCACCAATTTATGCTAGACTCTTTCGAGTAAGGGCCCTTGAATTCCTCAAAATGGCGCTCCACGACAGTTTCAGCTCTCTAACTCGTACATTTTACATTTGATAGTCTGGATTCCCCTCCCTGTATCATCGGGGGCATTCGTGTTACTGGGACACGCTCTTGTTCTTTTATACATGTGTTTAAATACTATCAGGGTAACAAACAGTTTGGATCCTGATCAGGCCCCTCATTTGCTTGGCCTGATCAGAATCCGAACTGTTTGCAAAAAATTAAAAGGGGTAAATGCTAAAATTATAAATTAAAATATTTATTTGGTGTACTTGTTCAGAGATAATATATAACTAGACGGGATATGTATAACGGCTTCTAAAACGGCCGAAATACTAAAATATCCTTGCCGTAGGTCAAAATCGATTTCGATATCGACCAGTTAACAGCGAGAGAGACGGTCGCTATCGTACCCGATAAGCGGCGCGCTTTCAAAATGAAGACCACCACTCTTATTTCAAATCGGTGTCATTTCTTTATTTACCGACCGATTTTAAAATAGTAAAGATTTTTCGGTTTTGAAAAGATTATATTTATTGAATATTAATTTTATGTTTCGATGTGAACCGTTTAAAACGTGTGGTGATCAGTTAAAGAGCGACGAACAAGATTCGTTACTCTAATTTTGAGCTGTTTTCGCATGAAATTTTAAAACCGTTTTTTTCTCTATTGACCAACCGATTTGAGTTAAGTTAATTTTATTTGGTTCCGAAAAGACTATATATATTTATTGAATAGTAAATTTATTTTTCAATATGAACCGTATAAAACGTGTGGTGATCAGTTTAAGAGCGACGAGGACGATTCTATATATTATCCCTGACTTGTTGAAATACTATCGGGTCAGTTTTTATCCTGTTCAGGGGTCTGAAAGGAATCCAGATTGTTTGCAAAACTCATCAGTACATTCCTAAAGTATTGCCAACTACAATGTACATTGTAAAATACTTGTATACAGTATACAGTTATTGCCTTGGACCATTTCCAATCCACCTATATCATCACCACTATTGTGTTATCCTTAGTGTATAGTGCACATAACATGGCTCTGATATATATGTTTGCTTTAATTATGTACTGCTATGACATGTACATTGTTTACCGAAATAAATCTATCTATCAAACAATTTGACCTTAACCCATTACCCCATAGCCTGTTTCTTGTTTTGAATACCGGTGACTACTTAAAGCTTTACTTTCATTTACTAGAAAATAGAAAATATTTCTTATGTTGCATATTGATGATGGTATAAATTAGAACTATTTTCATCAGTTGAGGAATACATTAAAGGCATAAAAGGGGGTATTTATGGGGTAATGGGTTAACATTGGTCCAAATTTGACCTATCTGTTTCTAACAGTGTACCTGTGAAGAGCATACTTGTCCTAATTCAAACAGTGTAGACCCTGATCAGAGGACTCCTGAAGAGTCCTTTGATCAAGGTCTTCTCTGTTTGTTATTTTTCAGTAGAGACTTAATTTGAAACTTTGATGGTCAAAAAAAGGCTTTGGAGTGAATTTCATTGTGTATATTAGGATACAGTAAAGACAGTATTGTAAAAGAGTAGGTTAACTCATTCACCCCTGAAACTTTAATGGACAATTCCAATATACAGTTTAGTCAAGTCCATTTTTAGCTCACCTGAGCACAAAGTGCTCAAGGTGAGCTTTTGTGGTCTGTCTTTGTCCGTCGTGCGCTGTGCGTCAACACTTTCTTCAAACATCTTCTTCTTCAAAACCACTAGCCTGATTTGAACCAAACTTCACAGGAATGTTTCTTGGGTCTAGCTCTTTCAAAGTTGTTCAAATAATTTGAAACAATGGAGAACTGTGGTTGCAATGGCAACCAAAGTGAGAAAATAAGGAAATCTTAAAAAATTTCTTGTCAAAAACCATAAGGACCAGAGCTTAGCTATTTGGCACATAGCCTCATCTATAGGTCCTCTATCAAGATTGTTCAAATTTTGCCCCTGGGGTCAAAATTGGCCCGCCCCGGTTGTCACTGATTTACATAGATCTAAGTTATATAGTGAAATGTACAAACATTTTTTCTCTGAAATCAATACGGCCAGAGCTTTGATATTTGGCATGGTGTAACTTCCAAAGGTCCTCAACATACATTGTTGAACTCGTTCCGGTCTGTTGCATATCTGGGTCAACGGAGCTAAAAATAGATTTTTTCAATGAAAATTTCAAAAAAAATTCTTGTCTGAAACCATAATACACTGAGCTTAGATATTTTGTACATAACATCATCAACAGGTCCTCTAACAAAGTTGTTCAAATTTTGCCCCTTGGGTCAAAATTGGCCCCGCTCCGGGGGTCACCGTTTTTAGCTCGACTATTCGAAGAATATGGAGGGCTATTACAGTCGCCGTCGGGGTTGTACTGGTTAAGGGTTTTTGTGCAACCTACAAATAAGATTGTATTTCTACAACCGATACTTGTATTGCATTATAACTTCACCACAGCCTCCCCACTACTGCAGCAAATCATGGCTGGTAACTCTGGTTTGGATTTTGTGTGAGTTATGGCCCTTGATGGACTTAGACATTTTGGTTAAGGTTTTTTGTGCAACCTAGAAATAAGCTTATATCTCTGCAACTGCTGATTGTATGGGATTATAACTACACCACAACCTTGCCACTAGTGCAGTCAATCAAGGCAGGTAACTCTAGTTTGCATTTAGTGTGAGTTATGGCCCTTGATGGACTTAGAAATTACCTTATATATTAAATTAGAAATTTTATACTTAGAAATTAAAAATTCTGCTACTCTGAAACCACTGTTTCACCCAACCAAGGCAGGTAGCTCTGGTTTCAGTTTACGTTTTACATTTGAACAAGAAGAAGAAAGTTTGCTTTTCGTCAATACCAAGATGAGACTGGAACTTTCAACGAAAAAAACCTTGAATAGTCGAGCGTGCCATCTTGCGATGGCTCTGGTTCATAGAGTTATATAGTAAAATGTTCAAACATCTTTTTCTCTGAAACCAATATGGCCAGAGCTTTGATAGTTGGCATGGTGTAACTTCCAGAAGTCCTCCACATATGTTGTTGAATTGGTTCCGGTCTGTTGCATATCTGGGTCACCGGAGCTAAAAATAGATTTTTTCAATGAAAACTCCAAAAACATCTTGTCTGAAACCATAATACACTTAGCTTAGATATTTTGCACATAACACCATCTACAGGTCCTCTATCAAAGTTGTTCAAATTTTGCCCCTGGGGACAAAATTGCCCACGTTCCGGGGGTCACAACTTTACATAAGAGTTATACAGTGAAATGTTCAAACATCTTCTACTCAGAAACCAATATGGCCAGAGCTTTAATATTTGACATGGTGTAACTTCCAGAGGTCCTTTTATTGTTGAATTGGTTCCGGTCTGTTGCATATCAGGGTCACTGGAGCTAAAAATAGATATTTTCAATGAAAACTTTTAAATTAAAAATCTTCTTAGTGTCACCATGGTCAGGTGAGCGATCAAGGGCCGTTCTGGCCCTCTTGTTGACTATTTAGGGTTAATTTTAACTAAAATGGCAATCAATGCAGATACTAATCAGAGGGCTCCTACACGAGCCACTTGATCAGGGTCTGCACTGTTTGCATAGGATTAGTATACTTTTCACAGATTCACTGTTTGTTAAAGGGACTCGCAACCGGATGGTGTACTTGTCAAAATAAAATAAAATACTCAAATAAAAGCAAATTTGTGGCATTATTTGGCTTCTGACATTAAAAAAATATGATCAGTCCAAAAACAGTCTCAAGAATCGTCACCGAATCTTAGATTTTTAGATATTTTCCATCGTTTTTCTATACCGACTAGTAGACGGTATAGTTGTTGTTGTTGCTTCTCTACACGGGCTCAGACATAAACACGAGCCGAATTACGAAGTTGTATGCACTTTCGATGGCTACACATTGAAATACGTTAAATCGATCCGAGATAAACGGATAGTTTCCGTGGTCCATTGGTCTAAGCGGTTTCCCCTATTTTGCCTTCTGTCCGCCAATGCCGGGCCCCGGGTTCGAATCCCACCAGAGACCAATATTTTTTTTATTGAAATACATTTTTTTAAACAGAATTTCTTATCCTAAACTAATTCTTTACCTTTTATATAAGCGTTTGACACATATTTACAAATTACTATTTTTAATGCACCATCTGGTTGAGAGTCGCTTTAATGATGAGTATATTTAAATTTGTTGGCTAAGTTTGAGTGTGTTTAGGCATTCTAAGGCACTTGTGGAGGAAAGGTGTTTTGGCATGATAGACAGGTTGCAAATGGAAGCCAAGGAGACACTGTATTATGACCTAAGTTAATAGACTATTGAGTGATTGATGGACTGGTATTTTTATTTGGTCCTATTACTTAGTGAATTAGTTTGCATAATATATTATTATCAATTGAGATTGTTCATTTATAAACCACCAGTTTTTATGTGTGTACAAATGTAGATGTATTATTTTTTGTCTGTTTGTCGAACCAGCACCTAGTGAGATTTACTTTAGTCTATCTCTTTTAACCCATTAACCCCTGAGGACGCATGTATGCATCATTTATCAACCGTGTACCTGTTAGAATACATGTATATTCTTATGTAAACAGGGTAGACTTTGATCAGAGGGGTAACGACAGGAGTATTTGGTCTCAGTTGTTTGTCATTTTGAAATATGTTGTCAAAAACAATCCTAAATAGTAATAAAAAAATGACTAGACTAATTGGACACCAGAATTGTCCATTATAAGTTTCAGGGGTTAATGAGTTAAAGGGAGTAGTAGGTATCGGTAGTTTCTTTTGTTAACTCTTTGAACACTAGTAACTCTTGTGGTTTATGTTCCCTTGTGGATCATTTTAGTTAACAAAACATGAACCAGTCTACTTGGAATTGTGGGTAGGTTAATAAATACTGCTTTAAGTTAGCAAACAGTGTAGACCCTGATCAGAGGGCTCCTATAGGAGCCCTCTGACCGGGGTCTTGGCTGTTTTCAAATGTAATGAGTATATTTTAAACAGGTTCAAAGTGTTGAAAATGTTATGGCTTAAGTGTAATATTGTTTTACAAATTTGTTATTTTATGCAAATAAGCGTAGCCACCCTCTCTCATAATTATTTTTACATATATATACAATGACAGATATGATCCAATGGCTTTCCTTAAGGTCTTAGATGGGTAATGCTTGGCTGTGCACAGGGGCACCGTCACGATTGCTTTTTTAGAGAAAAAAATCGTCAGAAAGTATATATATTTTTCTCTCAAAAAACAATCGTGTCGGGGTCCTGTAAGAAATCGAGCCCTGAGTGGAAATTTTTGCAAATCGACGAGTGGCCGGTGCGGAAATAAAAGAAAAACAGTGTTTTAGTGGATTATAACTATTGTGCGGACGGTAAAAATTGTTGAGTCTGCCAATGAAGAGCTAGATTTGCCAGGATCTGCGAGACAAGCGCCCATAAATGAGGGATGCATGATGAGATGACATGATAATGATTACAGGAAGATGATTTCGGCTAATCTCATTTGTTCCAAAGCAGCGTGTTTGGATTAAAATCACCAATCCGCCTTCATTTTAGCCTTTACAGTGGAGAAATCGCTATTCTTTCCCAGTAAACGCTTTTACGCTAAAAGTACTATTTCCAGTGCAAACAGTTTGGAGCCTGATCAGACGCCGGGTAAAAATTGTCCTTTTCTGCATTTTATTGTTTTACGTTTGCGTATAAACAGGAAAGTATAACGTTTTCTCCACTGTAGCAGAGGGGATAATCTCGGTCTAATAAACAGAAAACATTCCCTGTGACAAATAAGCCCCAGAACCACAACAAAGGTAGAGGATCAGACTGCCTATTAAATACAGGTCTGACTGTAAATCAAACCTGTGGTACATGCCAAAAATGTTTTCCTACATCAACCCTTTACTCCATAGATACTCATGTTAACACATTTAATTTATTCCTTCACTCAAGTAAATAGTTTAACTTTATACAGTCATTAATATGCACAATAAATATCCTTTATTTAAGCAGACTGTAGTGTAAGCAGACTGGAAGTAAAGCAGAATGTATGCTGCTTTAATTTCAGCCTGCTTTAAGCAACCATCTGTTTTCAATACTTAAAATAAGCTATAGAGTAAATGGTTGGATATCTATTGCAAGTATTGGGTTGCAACATACCAGCCATGTTGAGCCGAATTCTTCACACTACGAATTCTTCACACCTGTGAGGAATTCGTAGGAATTTCATACGAATATGTCACACATGTGTGAATAATTCGTACTGACTCTCAGCCCCCCCCCCCCCCCCCCCCCCTGACAGTAGATACGAATTCTTCACATGTCGAACATTTTTAAAAGCGAATGTAAAAATTTTGTGCATACGAAAACCTCACACTTTCCAAAAAGCTTTTAGCCACCCAGATGGATAAGGGGCATATAAGGTTTGCTTTACTTGATATTTCACATAATGACAAAACATATGTACTAGAGTGCCTGTTTAAATGATAAAAGGTCAAGGTCACACGGTGAGAAATGTCACATTTTTCAGCACTCGATATAATTAATTATAGACACATAAAACTGAAAAATATCATGGTAATAATAGCACTTTGGTGACCATATACTTTACTCGATTCCGTCGTATCGGATATTATTCGGTCCGTCTGTATGATGCATTCTAAGAACTTTATAAATGTATGGACCGGTTTCTGTGTCACCAGCTGAAGGCAAAGATAACACGTCGGGGTCGGTCACTTTTCCGTAGTCTATCTGTCCGATCGTCCGACTGTTTTTACTCTAACGCCTGTTCCACTGAAGCTTTTAAGCTGAAATTTCATTTAAAGAGTTTAATGAGTAGATGTGTATTGCAAACAAAGTTCATAAGTCTTGTATCAACACCGTGAGATGTATTCCCCTTTCTACATTTTTCCGGGAGATTCTGCCATTCCGAAGCTTTTGAAATTAAATTTTATTAAGGACTATCGCGGCAGTTTTTTCGAATTTTCAAAACCATTCAGATTTTTTTTTCAAATTCTGCATGTGTCTCTGGATAATTAGGGGTTTACCAAACAAAAATTAACTATTAAAAAAAGAACCAGTTCGGGGACTCCCTATTTTTATTTCATATTTCTGCACAACAGGATATATACTAGCAATATGCAAAAATAAAAAAAATGAATGTTTTGAAAATTCGAACAAACTGCCGCGATAGTCCTTTAATACCGGACGGGCAACGGTTTTAAGACGGGCGACCATCATCGCCCGATATTGGTTATCGTGGGTTCAATATATGAATGAGGTTTATAAAGACGCGCTGATTTCACTTCTTTGTTATGTTGCTCACTTTCTTACATGGAACCATACAACCGATTGCCTTATCGTATAGTCTACATCATGGGCATTCAGTAATAACGTGCAATACTGTGGGGGACCGAAAAGAAACCGGTGTTATCCGGTTGCCAGACAGGCGCCGGTGTAAAGACGAAATGTGTCCCCCTCTACAGAGTGACACACAAGGACAATTTTTGATGTAGAAAACTGTCCTTGGGACTTGCTTTGGCATAATACATGTAAAATGACCCGGGAGGTTAATTTTCTGAGTCGAAAAATGTCCCGGGGTCACACTTCTGAGTGATGGGGACACTTTTCGTCATTACACCGGCCGGTATAGGAAAGGCAAAAGCCGGATGTAGACGGCCTCGCCCGACCTCTGACACTCTTGTATACGTTTGTATATTTGGTCAAAAGCTTTCTCGGGTCCTTTCGACGTGTAAGGTGCCGTAACCGATGTCGTTTCGATGACCGTCGTTGAAACTAGCTTTTAACTCCACTTTAAAATCAAACCGAGGCCAAGAATTCTGAGTTCATACTATGTAAACAGTATTTCAGTCATATCTCGACATAAAGCTAATTGCAGATGGGAGAAGAAACCGGATGCACGTCATAAACTGTATCAGGTAAAAATATGCATCTGGGTAAAATCACCGAATTTCCGATAGCCAGCTTGAAGGCTTCTCCAAATGAAAAAGCCCAAGTGTTCAGATTGGGATTCGAACCAACAGCAGTAAGGACCTAAGTGAGTGTAAGTCATAGTCACTATGAGCACTGGACCACGGCCACGGGTCCCATCCCGTTAAGAATACCAACAATCTACCAGCATTCGGCCGGCGGCCTATTATGCCTCAAAGGAAGCCGAGAACTAAGCATAAACTCAACGGAACTTAAGTTTGATCATGGGATAAAAAGGGATGCACTTATCCACATATAATTCTTCGGATTTAGGTCGGCTGTTTAAGAGCTTTTTTGATCAAATCGTAAAAACTGCATGTAAAAGGGTGGATAACACAGTTTTAGCGCACCCGCTTCTTAACAATGCATCCCGAGCTCGATCCCGGGTCGTGACAGTACGTGAGAGGTTCGCCTGTCCGAAGACATTGGTTTTCCCTACTACTCTACACTCAGAGGATCTTCTAACCGATCACTTTTTAAACTCATATTTTTCGGAACAGGACATGGCACACTGACGTAATCAGTTTTGTTTCAAATACTAGGTTGAATGTGCATTTAATCGAATTATTGAATTTTGAGTCTCTTCTTACGTTACGTCACACCACCAAATCCGACGATTAAGGTATTTTGCACGTGCGAAGCGTGTATGGGGACATTGGTAAACACGGCTTTTGATTATTTATTGGTCATCAATCATCCTAACAGAAAAACATTTAACATGTCGAAAATGCGGATTGTACTAATCACAAGAGCACTCGAAATGTTGTATTCAGAGCCACCATGAAATACCACGTTAACGTCATGGACATTTTACGTCTAGGGTGCCCTAAAATCGTTTACATAAGCTAAATATTAAACATCAATATCTTATTTCACCTTACTGCAATGCATTTCAACATGTTGTTCGCTAATATCTGCTTGTTTTTAGGAAGTTTTGTCTGACCGGAAGTGTAGAGACTAACGTCATTAGCGCCTACAGATAAAAAACTCACGTATACGGAATCTTTCATTTTGGTCACCACACACTCGCTCGTATTTCCACGTGTCTACGGTGATTGCTCGCGCATGTCTGGACCGTCGTAAATGTCAAAATAACGTAACGTAACTGCGTTAACGGCATCAACGCCAATCGTTAGAATGCAAAGTTTTAACTTGGCGGCTCAAAATTCACCTTTTTATTGATACATTAACAGTGCACGTCGCTGAAGCCGTTTAGGGTGGCATTCTTTAAGTATTCTGTAAATGTCACTTAGCCACTGCTGACAGCTAGTGGCATTTTTGGTATTTTACATATTATAAGAAAACTGACCAGGAGTTGCCTCAGCATTTTTATTTCAGTGCCAGTTGAACAATATTCCATCAATACTTAGATAGTACTTTTTCAAAGTAATCATTTAAGTACTACATATGGCACCAATGCCGCGTTGAAAGCTGGTAGCCCAACAGACAAATGTCATTCATGATATTGTGACTTGTCATTTTAGGGCTAGGTTACAATTTCATATATATTTTCCATATTTGTTTTTCATTTTTAATGAAACTTTTCTTCCAGTTATAAAACATATTCATCTCATGGAAACTGTAAATTTTGGCAACCGGATTAACTAGTTTTCAGAGAAGAACTTTTAAATCTGACTGATCGGTTAGAAGATCCTCTGAGTGTAGTGTCATCTCACAATACGACGCAATACACCATCTTTTGCGCTATGGAAAGTGATTTGCCTAAGTTGTTAGAACTTGTTTCATAAAGAAATGTTAAACGGAAGGTGATGTGTGAAGAATCCGTAGGTACCAACAGGTCGTTAAAAAAGGGGGTACGGAAATCTCACACTGCCATTGTGTGACATATTCGTACGAAATCATCACACATTGGTCACACGAGTGGAAGAATTCGTACGAATTCTTCACACGTCTGATTACGGTGTGAAGAATTCGTAGTGTGAAGAATTCGGCTCAACACAGCCATCTCGTTATAAAACTTTGTAATCATTGTCAACTTTTACAGTCAATCTTGTATTAAGCGATCACTCTATTGAATACCCATATTTTGTCTTGTATGGAGCTGTATGTTTAATGTAGGATAAAACTAATGCAGAGTGCTTCAGTAGGAGTTTTCTTCACTATTTCTACCCTGAGTTAATTAGTCTAGTAACATAATGAAGAGGTATGCACGCTTATTCGTAAGGTGATTGCTTTATACAAGATTGACTGTATTTTTCACATTTTTTGCTGGAGAAAATTGTTTCTCTTGCTGAACAGAATTTGTAAAACAGACAATAGCTATAAATTGACAATTCTTTGTGGATTCCACAACTATTTGCAAATGAGAGTGCATATTTTATCAAAAAACTTCAATTTTCCTTGATTTTACTTTCCCACAAATGTTGACCCCATCAAACACAATTTCATTTTTCTCAAGTTACATTAGGCCAACCCTCCTAATTTTTTTTATTTTGTTCTAGAGACATGGTAGATAATTTTAAGTGTAGTCAGTTAAATGCCCTTGCCTAATTTTTGTAAAAATCTCAGTTTTACTAAAAAGTAAAAAATGATTTTTGAGAAAAAATTGACTCATAAATTATTTTTTCCGAAATATAAGAGATTTTTTTTAATGTATTATGCAAAATATTTAATTGTTCTGCTTGTATTTGTATACAACTATGTCTTAGGTATAAATGCATGAATAAATTTTGATCTTTTTATTAATATTTGTAATTTTTTATCCTCGGAAAGAAAAAAGAGGGGTAGTCATTTCAGGACGTTTTTTGAAAAGTAGGGTAACAAGACAAAAATATCCATAATTTCAGTTTTATGAGGTGAAAATTATTTTAACTCTGGAAAATGATGTAGAATTGGATACTGAATGAGATGGTGAATAGCTTTTGCGAATTCGTTTCGATAAGCATTACCCATCTAAAACCGTAATCCTTCTCTTGCTCAATATTCATTGATAAAGCCATCTATGAACATCTATCATCTGAACTACATCACTGGCTAATAAGATAATGACACATCTCCAAAGGAAAAATGGCATATAGAACATATAAAACAGAGCATAGCTTGATCAGACAGCTTGTGAAGAAGCTGCCTGATCTTCATTTACACAGTTTAAAAAAAAACTTTGCGCACGTCTCTATATAAACAAAGAAGGAACGTATCTGTGTTTAAATTCTCAATAAAACACGCATGTGCTGTCATCTTAAAATGACATCATATCGCTTTGCAAATTCGTACTCTAGGAAATGTAGCGCCGTTGCGTCTGTGCAAATTGTGGTTAACCTGTTAAATTGAACTGTTAGAATTGAAATAATAAATTAACACCAGTGTTTTATCATGCAATAAAACACGGATAGTCGTTGAGATCACTTGGCCTTCGGCTTCGTGATTTAATTACTACGCATCTCAACTCCTACCCCTGTTTTATTGCCACGTTAAAACACTGGTATACATTTATTATTTCTTAAATAAAAAAGGTTCAGTAATATACTCTAATAACAGAAGAAGGGTTAACTGCCTATGTAACTGGGAAACATGCAGACTCGGATCAGAGAGCTCCTCAGAATCAGGGTCTACACTGTTTGGAAAGTATTGATATACAGGTTTCAAGCATAGAAAGTGTTAAATACAAACTTATGTTGAAATTGTGTACCTTATATTGTGATAGTAGTATATATGTATATAATACAATATACCATGTATCAGTATTTTCATGCTTTATTAGTCAAACAATTAGCTCACCATCACACGTTTTTACGTAAACAAGCACTGTTGTTCTTTTTACCTAAGCAAGCCATGTGTTTTTTTGTACTCAGTTCTTAGTCTGGTCGAGACTATTTTAGTCATTCTGTCAAACGTGTGTTCAGCAACCATTCTTGTCATTTACAAACAGTGTACCTGTAAATAGTACACTTGTCCTATACAAACACTGAAGATCCAGATCAGGATCTGCACTGCTTGCCATTTTGCAATATATAGCAAAACACATTCCTATATAGTCAAAAATGGACTAGACTTAATTGGTGAGTGGAACTTTCCATCAAAATTTTCAGGAGTGAATGAGTTTTATTCTAATGACAGATTAGTGCTGCATAATAATGTAACCTGTTGACATGGTCATCAAGAGTATATAGGGATCCTCCAGTAGATGTGTTTGTGTGTTCTTACTTTCATATATATGGTAGTGTAGTGGTTTATCCACATGTCTGTGTGATACGTCTAGTGCTTTAGTGGGGTGTAGTTGTAGTTGCATGTGCTTCTTACCTCTTGCTCTCAGCTTCAGCCGCCAGATAGCCCATTTATGAGCGAAAAGGGAGCCGAGTGAGTAAGCCTCCCCTGCTGGTATATAGCCTCTCCTCAGACAAGACTTTAGTCAGACCTCCCCGTGGTACACTATGGTAACTGGGCACCTTGCGGCCCCAGGCTAACTGATTAGGGATCTCGGAGCAGGTTAGAGCCCCAGAGGTGCAGTGTTCAGGGCCTGCTGGCATGCAGACACGCTCACTAATCTAACCCCCTGCCACTGGGTAGTGGTAATGCTATCCTAGATAGCCTGTCTCAACCTGGGAGACAGTAGCTGATGCAGCTTGCCCAAGATAGTTGGATGCCATGGTGCATGAGCAGTGGTCGACGAGGACATCCCTGCGCGAGCACACCTTGCCCTAGTTAGCTGGGAACGGTGGAGGTCTTGGACTGCCAGAAGTGTTTCAAGTAGGTGAAGGATAGGCATCCAGCCGTAAAACTGCCTAAACAAACATGTCCAGTCGAATTACAAGAAGAAAACGGAAAGGCGGTGTCAGTAGCACTAATGCTGCTGGTAGTACCTCGGGCTTGGCAGACCTCAGGGTGCGTGGGTCTGCAGGGTCCGGCTACGGCAAATCAAGCAAACGCCCAGAAATTTCCGCATTGGATCCCTAAACGTTGGAACAATGCGAGGAAAGGCCAATGAGGTGGTGGAGACAATATCCAGAAAGAATATTGACCTGTGTTGTCTACAAAAGACAAGATGGAGGAATGAAGGTGTCAGGAAAATACATGTAGTCGGAAAAGATACCAGCTGCAAGTTCTTCTGGTCTGGGAATGATAAAAGGGATAGGAGGAGTGGGAGTTTTGGTGGCAGAAAAGTGGTGGGAGAAAGTGTTCGAAGTTGAGCGATTATCGGACAGGATAATACTGGTACGGCTTGTTGTTGGGAAAGTAGTGTTTGCCATTGTGTGCATCTACGCCCCACAAGCTGGGCACTGTGAGGAAGCAAAGGACCACTTCTATGAGCAGTTACAGAGCCTTGTGGCGACTGTACCATGTACAGAGGAACTGTTTGTATGCGGGGATGTGAACGGGCATATTGGTTCTACTCCTTGCGGTTACGAAGAAGTACATGGTGGCCATGCCATTGGCAAGAGGAATGCTGAAGGAGAAAGACTACTTGAGTTTGCTGTTGCTAATAATTTAGTGGTTGGCAACTCGGTGTACGAGAAGAGGCCTAAACATCTAGTAACATACCAATCTGGAGGAAGCACGACCCAGATAGACTACATACTATTCCGGCGCAGCTTCAGGAGGCATGTCACAAATGTCAGAGTCATCCTGGGTGAAGAATGTGCACCCCAGCACAACCTGCTAGTATGTGACCTTAAGGCAGAGACTCCCCGCAAATGCAAACACAAGTTTACACCACGCATTAAAATGTGGAAGCTGAAGGATCCAATCATCCAAGCCCAATTTGCAGAGAGATTCGCCTCATCAAATCAAGGTATGCATGCAGTCAGCGTAGAGGAACACTGGAAGAGGCTCAAAGATGGGCTGAACGAGGCAGCCACTGAGGTGTGCGGAGTGTCCACCAAGCATAATTGGAAGAAACAGACTTGGTGATGGAATGAGACTGTTGACCAAGCTGTTAGAGAGAAGATGCGATGCTACAGAGCATGGAAAGCAGGTGGCTGTAGGGAGGAATACAACAGAGCCAAGCGTGCTGTTAAAGTTGCTGTACACCAAGCGAAGTCAGAGGCCGATAAAAAGGTTTTTCTCAAAATAAAACCCAAATCAAGTGACATCTACAAGCTCGCAAAACAGATGCGCCGTGACAATCAAGATGTCTCGGGTGAAAAACCAATAAGGAACGACTCTGGTGAACTTTCATTGGATGAGGAAGCGAAACAACAGTCATGGAAACAGCACTACGAACGCTTACTGAACGTTGAATTCCCATGGAACCCTGATGAGCTGTCCTACCAACCTCCGGTTGAGGGTCCTAGTAACCCCATTACCCAGGAGATGATCACCAAAGCAATCCACAAAATGGGAGCTGGTAAAGCAGCAGGGCCATCCGGTATAGTTGCTGAGATGCTGAAACCAAACGGTGAACTAGGGGAAAGTCTGGTGCATGACCTGTTTGAAGCCATCATCAGGGAGGGATGCATACCTGCAGAATGGGAAGAGAGCTTTATAGTCAGCCTGTACAAAGGTAAAGGAGACGCGTTAAATAGAGGGAACTACCGGGGACTCAAGCTTATTGATCAGGTCATGAAGGTCTTGGAAAGAGTTGTTGAGCAGCTGATCAGACAACAAGTACAGATTGATGACATGCAATTTGGCTTCATGCCCGGTAGGAGCACCACAGATGCAATCTTCATTGTACGCCAAGTCATGGAGAAACACCTTGCAGCAAACAAACCAGTGTACATTGCATTTGTAGACTTGGAAAAAGCTTTTGACCGCGTCCCAAGAAAGGTCATCTGGTGGGCTCTGCGGAAGTTGGGAGTTACTGAGTGGTTGGTCCAAGGTGTGATGTCTATGTACACCAATGCACGAAGTCGGGTAAGAGTCGGAAACAGCTACAGCGATGAATTTGAAGTTAAAGTGGGCGTCCATCAAGGATCTGTCTTAAGTCCCCTTCTATTCATCATTGTCCTCGAGGCTCTATCTCAAGAATTTCGTACCAGCTGTCCATGGGAGTTCCTGTATGCCGACGACCTGGCGATCATTGACACTTCACTTGAAGCACTGGAGGAACGTCTGGATAGATGGAAGAGTAGCATGGAGGAGAAAGGTCAACATGGGTAAGACCAAGGTCATGATCGCTGGTCCCAACCTCAACCTACTGAGGAAAACAGGAAAATACCCGTGTGCTGTATGTCTGAGTGGAACAGGCAACAACTCAATCCTCTGCACCCACTGTTCACGATGGGTCCACAAAAAGTGTAGTGGCATAAAGGGCCCGCTCAAAGCAGATCCGCACTTTAAGTGCTTGCGTTGTGATGGCGCTGCAAGACCAATAGATGGTAGACCACTGACGGAGGTTGGTATTGGCGATGACAAACTCGAAGTTGTGACAGACTTCTGTTACCTTGGAGACATGCTGTCTTCAGGTGGAGGATGTGAACTCGCTGCAGCTACACGTTGTAAGTCTGCCTGGGAACAGTTCAAAGAGCTGCTACCAATCTTAACAAATAAGCACCTACCAACAGCTACAAGGGGTCGTGTCTACTCATCATGTGTTAGAAGTGTGCTAATGTATGGCTCCGAAACTTGGGCCGTCTCTTCTAACACACTAAAGAAACTGCAGCGAAACGACAAAGCAATGATCAGATGGATGTGTTTGGTGAAGCCTGAACAAAGCATTCCTTTTGAATGCCTCCTCACCCAAGTCAACTTGGAAAGCCTTGCAGCCATCATGCAGAAGAGCAGACTTCGTTGGCTGGGGCACGTTGAGCGCAGCGCAGGCTGGATTGCGAAAGTTCGTCAGCTGAATGTTCCAGCAGAGAGGACCACTGGCAGATCCAAATTGTCTTGGGAGGACGTTGTGAAGCGTGACAGAAAAGCCCTGGGTATGGACCCCATCAACCCTCATCACAGACAGGAATGGAGAGGAAGACTTCGATCGAGACTGGACAGTCAGGCCCCACCCTCAGCAGAGGATTAATTGTGGCCTGATCAACAAATAAACCGGATAGTGAGTGAGAGTGAGTGTGTACCAAAAGATGTCACAGCACAATATTTTCACAAACATCACCTATTTTTGAAGTTCCTATAAATAGAAGTTGAAATAATTTTCGCTCACCTGAGCACAAAATGATTCATCCTTTGTTCATCTCACTGTCTGTCCAATTGTACATCAACAATTGAAAACGACTTCTCTGAAACCAATGTCAATTTTGTAACGAAACTTGGTCAGATACATAATGTGCTGCTGAGCTTGAAATTGAGTCCAAAGATAATCACTGGAGGCATGTCTTGTTGCCTTTGCAACCATGCACACTCTAGACAAATCTAAATGACTATAGTCCTGTAGCGTGTTCAGTTACCAGTGTTTGCTGTTTAGGTTAGCAGTGTCTGAGTGTGTGCCCTGTGTGCAGAGTACAGTAGAGAAAACATTTTCTTTCAAAATAACCGCACGGTTAAATTATTATTTTCATTGCAAACAGTTTGGAGCTAGATCAGATGATGGGTAACCCGGTGCCTGATCAGGATCCAAACTGTTTACCACTCAGATTAAAAACTGGTAGCCAGAATTGTCAAAAAGTTGTCATTTTCTATATTTCATTGTAATGCGTTTGCGTTTAAACAGAAGAATAATGTTTTCTCCACTATATTGTAGACGGTTAGCCAACTTTCTTTACTGAACTCATGGCTGAATCAATTTGGCTTTTAAAAAAATATTTCTCAATTGATAGCCTTTCGAAGTTTGTCAAATGCATGGCCTCCGGGGGTAGTGAACACTTTCTTTGGTCGTTAATATCAAATTAAAAGTGAAGAACGGTCTTAAGTTTCGTGCAGAACATAATTCACAAATTATTTGAGTTACCATCATAAAACTTCATAGGTGGATATTTCTCAATGAGAGGATATGGCATGCACAAGGGCAACAACTCTAGCGCAAATTCACACAAAAAGTATTGATGGACGGACGGACAGACAGAAAATGCGATTCCTATTGGGCCCTTGCATTTATACATGGCCCTAATTATGAGTGGGTAGTTGGAGAGGGCAACAGGGGTAAAACCAACGGAAATGATAAACCCCTTCCCCAATAATATGCCTTTTTACACGTCTTATTTATTCCTACATATTGAAGAAAATAGTTCCCTTTTATACAGTTATGAATCTGTATTGTAAGAAATAGTTTCTATATCCTAGCAGATAATAGCTTAAATCAGGCTGAAAGTAAAGCAGAGTGCGCCTCAAGACGCATTCTGCTTTACTTTCAACCTGCTTTAAGTGGTCATCTTTCTTTAATACTAGAAACAGGCTATGGGGTAAGGGTTAAATCATTCAAGAATTGGAGGGACAAGGACATTATGGCTTCAGCCTATGCCATGACACTGGCTCAGCACCCCTTATTGAGTGATTGATTGAACTTAGTCATACCATGCATGCTTCTAGAAGACAATCGTATGTAGTGTCTTACAGACATAGCCACATAGCTAGTTTTACCGGTATGTTGTTGTTACATCTTTACAATAACATTATATACCAATATTTGATAAATATTGTTACTATATTGAATATGCTAGGTCATTTTCATACACAAGTAGGTTGTCTGACATTGTATCATCATTATGCCATACATCAGTTGTGTATTAAGTAATTGGAGAACAAATTATTAAATTTGGAAAATAACCTCTACCAAATGTTTTGTTTTTTATCCTAATCCATTTTTTGAATATATTTTTCAGCATTTGATATGGAAAATATTTCATGGTGTATGTTCATAAGTATAAAGTGGAACTATTTCCTTTTTGTGGAAGATTCTATTAAAATCATATTTATTTGGGTAATGACTTAAATCAGCTACTGTCACAGTGTATTAATATTCGTCGGCGTTGCATGTTAAGGTTTTTGATCAACCTAGAAAATGCCATCCTCTTAAAGCATATATAACTTATGTTGCATTTAAAATTTACCATACACATCTAACCTGCCCTCAATCATCAAGGAGGACAATTCTAGATGGTATTTTGGGTGAATTATCTCGCCTTTTTTGGACTTAGACATTCACGTTAAGATTTTTGATCAACCTAGAAAATGCCCTCCTCTTAAAGCATATATCCCCACAACTAATGCATTTTATTCAATACTCGCTTTACCTCAAATATCTTACTTGCCCCAGACTAGAGGCGGATATTTCTAGATGGTATTTTGGGTGAATTGTCTCCCCTTTTGGACCTAGACATCCACGTTAAAATTTTTGATCAACATAGAAAATGCCCTTCACTTAAGGCATATATCACTGCAACTAATGTTTTTATTCAATACTCGCTTTACCTCAAACATCTTACTTGCCCCAGACTAGAGGCAGATAATTCTAGATGCAGGAGCCCTCTGATCAGGGTCTTCACTGTTTGCATAGGCAACATCTACTCTTCACAGATACACTTTGTTGATGACTAGTATACTCGTCATATTACTTAATTTGCATACTAAATTGTTGCTCTATATAAAATGTGTAAATAGACATAAAAATAAATTGATGTTATAAGAAAACAGTTAAGCAAATATCGTTAATAAACATAAAAAAGAAAAAAACGGAAGAGTTATAGCCCCTGAAAAGGGGCATTTACTGTTACATTTACTTTTCTTGATAAAATATAGCAATTAAAAACATTTGTGAACTAAAATTCACCAAAAGTAGCTCATTTGATTCATTTAAAATGTAAATAAAGTCAGGTGTAAATTATAGTACATGTATGCAAAAACTGCACTTGTTGACCTGTGATCTCATTTCTGACCTTAATTTGAACTTTTCGACTTTACATCTCTCCTAGGATTTCAAAGATATATTCACTGAACACAAATCAGGTGGATGTAATCCGTCTACACGAGATGCATGAGCTCGAGGGGTCAACAACGGTCAAAATATTGGTAGACTAACACATAGAGAGGTAATAATCAAGAAGGATATGGAATGTAACATAGAAGTCATCCGCTGTAATTTTTCAGTAAATATAATGTTGAAAAATTTACATGTGAATAGTGCACTTGTCCTGCACTAGGTAGAAAACATATACACATATTTGCTCGAAGAAGCGCCTTTCAAATTTGACAATTGCTAATTTAAATTCTAACGGCAAATTAAACTTCTATATTTGAAATACTCGTACATAACGCCAGATAGTTGTCGATGGCACTCAACTTGTTGTATAGAGGCCAGCTTCTGCTACATGAGCAACATGCTCTGTGCTGGAGGAGGCTGCGAGCTCGCCATCATCACCAGAATACTGATGCTGCACTGCTTGGGGAAAGTTTAAAAAGCTTCTGCCAATTCTGCTGTCAAAGTATGTCTCTCATAAGACCCGTGGAAAGGTTTTCAACGCCTGTGCCCGCTCCTCCATGTTACATGGACTTACAGCGACCCCGCAGGAACGACAGGTCTATGATACGCTGTATTTGTGTCGTAAAACTTAATGATTAGGTACACATACATGTAGATACGCTGTATGCAAGATTGGGGATACAATAGGTGACAGCGGCTTTGAGAACAAGACGTCTGAGATGGTATGGACACGTCGTTCGCCATCTCATGCACCAACCTCAGCCATGAGTATGGCCGTTCCTGGCTCCAGAGTTAGAGGGAGATCAAGAAAGTCTTGGTCAGACTGCTGCAAGGCTTACCTGAACATCTGCAGCCTTGCAGGGGTAGATCCACAGATCAGAGAAGCGTGGAGATTAGGTGTTACGACACTCTAGCCAACTGATGCCTACCCCAGTCCCTGGGACTTCTGCAGCAGTTGAAAAATAAATAAGGATCAAGTCAAGTACGCTAAATTTAAAGTGTATTTCATACTTAGGGTAAATAATATACGATAAATCATTGACAAACAATTACATTTTAGTTCGATAATAACAACTTGGGGTAACGAAAATGAACGGGAAGCGAAACGTCCAGGGTAATTTTAAACAGCCTGGGGCGCGAACGCATCAGTGTAGCGAAACGTCCTGTAACCGAGTGCATTATATAACTACACCTTGTCCGACGGTAGAGCAAATTAAAGCAGTAAGTACAATAATGCCAAATATAAACTGGACCAGGAGTATATATTTATGGTTGATATAATTATTTATATGTTGACATATAACCATGTTAAAATGGCCTGAATCATGTGTCTGCGATTAGCAGGAATGTTAACAATAAAGCCCCCCTTATCATGGCTGCGTTATTAGTTATACAGTTTTTTCCCAGGGTACGTTACGATTTATCCCCGGTCTTTGTTTTAGCTCACCTGAGCACAAAGTGCTCAAGGCGAGCTATTGTGATCGGTCGTGGTACGTCGATAACTTTTTCTCAGAAACCACTTGCCCAATTTTTACCAACCTTAGTCACAGGTGCCAGACGCATGCTTTGACCAAATATGCACCTCAAAACACAAATAAAAGGCATAAAACCATAAAAACGTCCTTTTCTATGACCAAACACCATATTCTGACCAAAAGCTCATTTTTCAAAAAAAAATTTTTTTTATATTATATACCTTAGAAAGGTGTCCAACTCCCACGGCAAATGTGCTTCGTGAAACGCACGGATTTTATACCGAGTCTTGTTGCGCAATCAATTCTCGATCGATTGTGAATACAAAGATACCATCGCATGCAGAAAACCCTATGGTACACAATAGAATTCCATATAAGATCAATTTCCATCGAAAACAAGCCCATCCGACTCTCGGAAGTCGCAACTTATCCAGGTCAAACAAGTCTCTACCGTCACATACACAGTACTTTTTACCGCTGGCGTCTTATCTTTACACCTTAAATCTACGACATGCAATCAGTGTCCTCCATATTTCGATAAATACATTTGAAAGAAGAAACTTACCATACATGACACAGCCAAACTACTCTGCATTATCGTAAAAGGGCACCAGTCCATGTTGACGTTTTTCTACCTCCGGGTCACGGAAAGCAGATGGCCAGTGCGATTTAAATTGAAACACCGGCCGTTGCGCGATAATGTAGAGTAGTTTTGCTTTGACATATATGGTAAGTTAATTCTTTTAAATGCATTTGCCATGCATTTTAGATCGAAATAAAGAGGACACGGAGTGCATGTCGTAGATTTAAGGTGTAAAGATAAGACCCCTGCGGTAAAGGTACTGTGTATGTGACGGTAGAGACTTGTTTGACCTGGATAAGTTGCGACTTCCGAGAGTCGGATGGGCTTGTTTTCGATGGAAATTGATCTTATATGGAATTCTATTGTGTACCATAGGGTTTTCTGCATGCGATGGTATCTTTGTATTCACAATCGATCGAGAATTGATTGCGCAACAAGACTCGGTATAAAATCCGTGCGTTTCACGAAGCACATTTGCCGTGGGAGTTGGACACCTTTCTAAGGTATATAATATAAAAAAAATTTTTTTTTTTGAAAAATGAGCTTTTGGTCAGAATATGGTGTTTGGTCATAGAAAAGGACGTTTTTATGGTTTTATGCCTTTTATTTGTGTTTTGAGGTGCATATTTGGTCAAAGCATGCGTCTGGCACCTGTGACCTTAGTCAGATACATACTATAGTTGTGAGCTTCAAAAATTGTTAAAAAAGTGGATGGTGCCCGGTCTTGTTGCCATGGCAACCAGGCACAACATCTAAACAAATCTTCTTCTCAAAAACGACTGGTCCGATTACAATTTAGTTTTCACCAAAATGTTTCTCAAATTATATACTTTCAAGATTGTTCAAAGAATGTTGATCCAGTAAAAAAATGGCCACCAGAGGGCGTGGTCATTTTCGGTATTTACGTAATATTGACAACCAAAGTCAAGACTTTAAAAATCTTCTCGACAATAATCATAAGTCCTAGGACAACCAAATTTCATATGTAGCATCATGTTGTGAACCTTTACCACATTTGTTCAAATAATGACCCTGGGGTCAAAAATGGTCCCGCCCTGGGGCTCATCAGTTTTTCATAGGAAAACTTTTAAATAATCTTCTTCTCTGAAACCGTAAGGCACATACCTTCCGTATTTTGGCATCTAGCTTTGCCTTATGGTCCTCTACCAAGAGTGTTCAAATCATGACCCCTGTGTCAAAAATAGCCCCGCCCTGGGGCTTATCAGTTTTACAAAGACTTATACAGGAACCCAGATAGCAGAGCGACGTTGGCCCAACGTTGGCTAATGGTCGGCATATTGGCACAACGTTGGCGTTGGCATGTTAACGTTGGGCCAACGTTGGGCCAACGTTGTACATCCAACCATCTTTCCTACATAGACGGCGTTGGCTATACAACGTTGGCCCAACGTTGGGCCAACGTTGTATAGCCAACCATAAACACACAATTTGATAGAGATCTTAAAAGTGATTTTACCAAATATGTGGTCCCATTATATTTTAAAAGCAAACCACAACCACACAAAAAATTAATTAAAATTACTTAATAAATGCAGTATCCTAATATTGCTATAGATCTATTATTATATACTAGATTCTATTTATAACAAGTAGAGCTCTTAATGATTTCTTTTAAAATGGGGAAAAAATAATCAATTTACCTAAATCTACATTTTTTCTAGATTTTAGCGGAGAAAAACGTATTCTGTGCGAGACGACACTGTATTTTTTATAGACCCTACCATTCGGCTGTGTTTTATACCTATCCATTTTAGAAAATTTCCACATGCAGACGAAAAAATCCACCCAAATGTGAGTATTTCCACAGGGACCCGACACGATTGATTGTTGAGAGAAAAAAATTGTCAGAAGGTATATATAGAGACAAGGGGTACAACTGATCGTCAGTATATTCTCACCCAATCTCTACAAAAGCGGGCATATCATGAATAGTAATTAATGAAACGACACCCCTTTTGCATTTTTGTCTAGCTAATATAATGCCCTTCCATAAAAATATAACATAAAATCAGCTGTAACCATGCACTTCGAACAGTAACTGTATCTACTTACTGAAATCGCCAATTTTCGGAAAACGGGACAGGTGTTCGTTCACAGCCGTCACAGCATTGACCACAACTGTACGCTTGTTTAGGCGGTTATATCGAGCATGACAGTCATACAGTTCCACATATATACCTTTTTGACCACAGGGACCCAACATGATTGATTTTTGAGAGAGAAAAAACTTTCAGAAGGTAAAAATAGAGACTCTAAAGACTATATATACCTTTTGACAATTTTTATCTCAAAAGTCAATCGTGTCGGGTCCCTGTAAGGTAAACATGCGAATTTGTTGTTGGTACGGCAATGACTTGAGAAGAAATCAGCTTTGATCGGTGTAAAATCGTATATATATATATGGAACTGTATGATTGTCATGCTCGATATTACCGTCAAACAAGCGTACAGTAGTGGTCAGTGCAGTGTCGGCTGTGAACGAACACCTGTCCCGTTTTCCGAAAATCGGTGATGTCAGTGAGTAGACGCAGTTACTGTTGAAAATGCATGCTAAAAGATGACTTTATGCTATGTTTTATGGAAGGGCATTATATTAGCTAGACAGAAATGCAAAAAGGGTGTCGTTTCGACAATTATTATTCATGATATGCCCGGTTTTGTCGAGATAGGGTGAGAATAAACTGAAGATCAGTTGTACCCCTTGTCTCTATATATACCTTCTGACAACTTTTTCTCTCAAAGATCAATCGTGTCGGGTCCCTGTGAGTATTTCTGCATGAAATATATACACAAAAAGTATAAAGCAACATATTTTAGTTCATTTAAGACAGTTGGTTAATAAGTAAACATTATATGTACAACTATTATAAAATAAACATGGATGAGTTCGGGTCCATAACTTTTGAAAGTGGGTGGGGTATGTCCAAATTTTATTGAGTTTTCTCATTAACTTATGCTTAGTGAATTATTTGTTCATTTAATCATCAGTTAAACATTATATTGTATAAGTTTATTGCTAGACCTTGATTGTAGAGCCACTAGAGGTCAAAATATGACAATTTTGTATACTTTGGTTTTGACAGCGTTATACAGTCATTTCGTACCCATGCCTTTTCGTACCCTATTTTTCGGCGGAGCTGACTGTTTTCTATTTAGACACACTTTAATATTTGGCCACACATTTCAACCAATAATATTTGATCAGAAATTTAGAATTAAGAGCACCTGTTGAAACTGAATAGTCTGATTGGATAGTAGCCAGGGCTCCAGATAAGGGAATTGTTTCAAAACTTAAAATCTTTATTTGTGCATTAAACCCTGTGGTGTCACTATACATATGAATTGTCTCTTCAAGACAATCAAAATGAGTGGTAATACCATAGGGTTTGGTGCTGAAAGAGGTGAAAAAATGTGATTTGTTTAGTTTACTCACTCTTATCTGGAGCCCTGTAGGCTGGTTTATGTCCCATTAAAGTTTTACATGATGTGGACTGTGGGTGTAACATTTAGAGATACAGGCTGTCTGTTTACTACACTAGGCCACAGAATTGACAAAATTATGCTATGATCTAAAATCTATTTATAGATATACAGAGGAAGCTAGGTGTTTCATAATTGTTTACAACCAATTTGTTTTAATTGTTAACTATTTGTACACATTTGCCATACATTAAAAGCAATATTTTATATATGAATAGCCTCAAGTGAGTTAAACACAATTGTGTTGTTTCATCATTATTTACAAGAGTGAAGTACAGTAGATTGTTGTATCTGTACATTTGTGTATGCTATAGTTTGTTTCAAGAAACTCTATGAATGGAACAATAGATTAATGTGAGGATCTCCTACCAGTAGCTAGGATATGAGTTAAATTATTGTTTTGTTTTGCATTTCTGTACATGATAGTTTTGCATTTTAAATAAAAGTTACTGTTTAAATTGAATACTTGTATTTTTTGCTTTTCAATCCAAGATATATATTCTTTGAAAACCTCAATTTAATTCAATTTTGCACACCCATCTATATAGCCTTAGTTCAACCACTCATTCCGCCGAATATCTTTTTTAAAGATATTTCTTGTTTATTTTACCATTTCTTACTCCTATTTCTTCATTCTAGTTCTGTACAGAGGGTATAATCTCGGTCTTATAAACAGAAAAGGTTCCTATGACAATTAAGCCCCAGAACTCGTCCAACTTTTTAAATCTGTTTTTAACATTTTACTCATTAGCTCACGGAAATATACAGAAGTCAGTTTATAATTCCGTGATTAGCTCTTTAATGCCTTTATTTTTCTAATTTCTGACAGTCAACATACCTCAAGTTGAGGTTCCAAGCAGGGTTTTGACTATTTAGAATTTAGATAGATAGAAAGTATGAAGGTCTCTGGGGCCTGCACTAGGAAAAAATCGAAAGGCTGCTTTGTCTCTCCTATGCATGCAGTAGCAATGTCAAAATCTGAAAGGTGGTGTGGCTGTTGGCGATCTTATAAATAATATGCATGATTCAATGGCTTCCAAACCAACAATACGCACATTTTATTTTTAGCGAGATCGGGATCAAACCACAACAAGTAGCATTCCGAATGATTTAAATAAGTGCAAATAGTTTTCAATACTGAAAAACTGATGGGAAAAAAGTGAAATGTGACATTTATAGTTAAAACAGAGTAACGAAAAAAGCTTTTTCTGAGGCACAAATTGTGTCGTTTTATTTTTTCCTCTTTTTTTTCAAGAGTTGTACTTTAACATCATTTTTTGTTTCTTTTATACATGTTTAGGTCAAGATGTACCCAATAAACACAAAATATCCCAGAAAATGTTTTTTAAAAAAATCCTTTGGCATTGCTACATGCAGTTCATCAGCCATTCCATAACAGATCATCTGCCAAACCTATCCCTCTTAAGAATGCACACGTTACGTATCAGCACTGCGTAGCATTCCCAATGCGTATACAGGACATGGACCATCAGATCAATATAGCGTGAACCCGGAACTCGTCGGTGACTGGAATGTGTCCCTAATGCATGACGCGGAGCGTTAAGTGGCAAACGAGCCTAACGATGTAAGGCTGGCAGACCCTTGACACATAACAGGTTTGGTACAGTGTAACCATAGATATGTTGACGATTATTGCATTACGTGTTATCAACAGTTTCACTGCCTGTATGGTGGCGATTGCGCAGGTGAACTGGGGGGATAGTCCTGTGTTAAGGTGAAGTAATGACGTGCAGCGTCACGTTCACGGTCGATCTGCAAGGGTTCCCATCTCTCATGCATCTGATAAGACGTTCTTTAGTGAAAAAATACACATTGAACTGTCCAGCAACCTGCTGTTGGCCTCGACCCTCCAACAGTAGTTCAATAGCTTGCCCCCTCTGAACTTCAGTTCAGTGTACCTCACTTCGAAGATGTTGAAAGCAGTTTCAAAACTCAGAAAATCAATGTCCCAACTTAAAACTTACCCCATTGACTGATTTTGACAATTGAATATATCATTATCACAATTATGCACAGGTATTTTGCATTTTCATACTTACTCTGGGTACGGCAAACTTTTACAAGGTTGAGTAGTTTAATCCACCGGATGTTGTTAGAGCTGTCATTGATAGGAACAATATCGATATATCGCCAATATTTATTCATCGATCGATTATCGATACACATTTTCAGAGTATCGATAGTTCGATACAATGGAAAAATGAAACTGACTAGAAATGTACTGTTAAAAAAGTTCATATTCCTGATTCTACACTGTTATATAGCTTTTGCAAATTACACTCTTGTTTACAGTATATTCATATGAAAAAGTTAATTTGTCATGCATTAATGTTGAGAGTTTTGCTGAAAGTTCATTTACAGGTTTGATTGAGTTGGGTTTTACGGCACCGCGACACATGAAATGGTCATATGGCGCCGAGCCACAGGTACATGGTAGTAAGTTTGGTAAATGTTTAACTTAAAAGTCAATTCAAATAAGAAATACATGTACGTTCCAATAACCTGTCTCTAGAGTTATATGAATGTTCAAATTAATATATCTATATATCATCGATATTTGTCTCCCAATATATCGATATTGTTTATATGCTTTTTGCTAAATCAATGACAGCTCTAGATGTTGTGGACATAATGGCCAATATTTGGACTTTACCGAATTTCATAAATTTAGGCCAAGTGATAAAGTTTTTGTTGAATATTTTAGGTAACCCTGCATATCTTTTTAGCTCACCTGGCACAAAGTGCCAAGGTTTGTGCCAAGGTGAGCTATTTTGATTGTGCTATGTCCGTTGTCGCCCGTCAGTCGTCAAAAATTTCTTTAAACGACATCTCCTCCTAGACTACTGGATAGATTTTTACCAAACTTGGCAGAAATTATCCTTATATGGTCCTCTTTGAAAGTTGTTCAGATATTTCCAGTCTGTTGCATATCTAGGTCACAGGAGCTAAAAATAGATCATTTCAATAAAAACTTAAAAAATCTTTTTCTCTGAAATTGCATGACCCTGAGCTAAGATATTTGGCACAAAGCATCATCTACAGGTTCTCTATAAAGTTTGTACAAATTATGCCCCTGGGGTTAAAATTGGCCCGCCCCAGGTGTCACAGTTTTACATAGGGTTAAACTCTATGTAAAATGTACATAGAGTTTACCCCTATGTAAAACTGTGACACCCGGGGCGGTCAGTTATATAGTGACATTTTCAAATGTCTTCTCCTCTTAAACTAATATGGCAAGAGCTTTGATATTCGGCATGGGGATACTTCTAGTTGTCCTTTACCAATATTGTTCAAAACTGTTCATTGCATAGCTAGAATTCCAGGAGCATCTGATCTACTCGGCAATTTACACAATCATATCTATTTTTACTCACAGAATTACACTCAAACATTAATATCGGATCCCTTGCGACTTATCACTCCTCCCCAATGTTGCCTTCTACATGGTGCTGCTTATTGTGGCATCTGATCAGGAAGATGGATCCAAACTGTTTGACAATCGTATCAATATTTCTTGAGTAAAAAAGCCTTAAAGGGACTCGCAACCGGATGGTGTACTTGTCAAAATAAAATAAAATACTCAAATAAAAGCAAATTTGTGGCATTATTTGGCTTCTGACATTAAAAAAAATATGATCAGTCCAAAAAAAGTCTCAAGAATCGTCAACGAATCTTAGTTTTTTTAGATATATTCCATCGTTTTTCAATAGCGTCAGCTGACGGTATAGTTGTTCTTGTTGCTTCTCTACACGGGCTCTGACATAAACCGGAGCCGAATAATGTAGTATTAATCGCTACCAGTGAATTACGTTAATTAGCTACCATATATATAGAGAGCGTCCGTAGTCGAGGCGGTAAAGGCGTGTCCTCATTTTTCTTGTTTGTCTCCGCAATGGAAGGTCACGGGTTCGAATCCCACCAGAGCTTCTTCTTCTTTTTTTTTGGAAATGCATTTTTTAACAGAATTTATTATCCTAAACTAAATCTTACCCATTTATATAATCATTTGACATATATTTATAAATTACCATTTTTAATGCTAAATCCGGTTGCGAGCCTCTTTAAATCTGACTTAAAAAAAATTGCCGACAACTCTTAAGTTTACAATTCAGATGAAAATCAAATGGTGCTCATCAGAGGGTTAAGACAGGCAACAAAATTTTGAGATAATCAAAGTACGTGTACACCAGTAGTAATAATCTTATGTAGTATTTGTAATAGAAGGGTTCTACTGTATAAGAAATAAATGTCTCTCACCATATGCATTCATCAGGGTATTAAAAGAGTGGATGGTGGACATTGTAAAGTTTAATGTCAACCCTTGTGAAATAACCAAATAACCAATTTTAACATTTATTTCACATTTTTGTAGTCGAGAGATTAAGGAGGGTCACCAGAAAGAAGTATAACGCCTGTCAGAGGAGAGATGGTGGCGCCTGGACTCCCATTATGTGGCCTGGCCCTACGTATGTCTTTGAAGAAAAAAGAGTCTTCCTGGCTATTGATGGGCTCCATCTGAGTAGTATTGGAAACTGGCTGTTAGCATTAGCCCTCAAATATGTGATCCACTCTTTGTCACCATCAGTCGTCTGTAACTAGGTCTACGCCAACAGGAAACAAGGTAACTTAAGTTCGATGGCTTTGTGATCTCTGATCCTATGTTAATAGATTACCTCTGGTGATGCTGCATGCATGCTTATATGCATCCTTTACAAATGCTGTACTTGTGAAGAGTGCACTTGTACTAATCTATGCAAAACAGTGTGGTCATGTGAGAGTTACCACTAACTCTATGAACAGTGACTGTCAAATGGTGTTTGCTAAAATTCTGAAAGTTAATCTAGTCTTTTTTATTTACAGAAACAGAAGTCCCAACCACCTACAACACCATCCAACTGTTCTTCATGCCATCTGTTATCAGGTCAACACCATGAAACCATGTAATCAGGATGGATGGATGAGTTTGGTTTTAACCAGGTCTATACCACAGGTCAGGAAACAAGGTAACTAACTTAAGCTTGATAGCTTTCTGTTCACTTATCCTAATTTAACAGACCTCCCTAGTGACACATGTATGTATCCTTTACAATGGTGTACCTGTGAAGAGTGCTCTTATACTATTCAAACAGTGTAGACCCTGATTAAAAGGAGTCATGCCAAAGGTACCCCTAACATTTTCAACAGTTACTGTCCAATATTGTTTGCTAAATTTCTGAATTACAGTGTCCCACCATACAACAGCCCTCCCAACAACTACCCTTGCTGTTGTTCCCTAAACAGGACAATTAATTTATGTCCAGCACTGTTACTGTTGCAATATCGTCTGCTAAAAATTGTTGTCTGCTGTTTTTTCTCTAAGTTACAAATGATTGGACATAACAATTTATTAATACGATGATACAAAAAATATGATAAATGACGAGTGACAAACAGCTTGAATCCAGATTAGACTTTCGTAATCAGTCTCTGATCTGGATTCAAGCAGTATGCAAATGTAAGCCATGGGTGTTGCTTGTCTAGAATTAGCATAACTCTTCTAGGGGTGTTCTGGGGCATAGTCCTCTGCGAAAAATTTGAGTTGTATAACACTGTAAAATATTTTTTTCTAGATGGCCTCTGGTGTGTTGTTTTGCACGTTCAAAATCAGGTAAAATTCTAAAATAAATCTATGTAAACTGAAAATATATATGTTAAATTGTCCGTTTCAGGTTAATACATTTTCCCACTCTGATTTTAGTTTCAAATTGTTCCAATTTTTATGACAGCGTGTACGCAGTTTCGTGTTTTTTAGCATACATGTAGCTAAATGTATGTGCCTACCAGAGAGTGGCTACACCATTCTTATGAGGGGGCGTCATGGTGCCCCGAGAAAATTCTATTCCTTGATAGTCTCTGCAGATGCGTTCTTAGGACTTTTGGGGCGTTAAAGGCACAAACATCATCATGTAATTGGTAAAAAGAAAATGGGGTTTTCCCCAAACCCTTCTTAGGCTTCAATTTTATTGCATTTTCCGCATGATTTTTGGACTTCTGTTACAAAAGTATTTACCGGTACACATGCCTAGAAAGCTACGCCAATGTAAGACAAGTCTAATTTTGCCTCCTTTTAAAGACTCCCTCCAAACAAGGCACTCAAACTGTGTCCCCCGATGGATGTTATTGTTGAGATTTATTAGTTATTATCATTTACAGGATAAAGATGTTGTCACCACCTATTACGCCTTCCTTACAACATGTGTTACGAGGTCATTGCCATGTATGCCTTGTGTAATCAGGTCAACACCGTCTGTAAACAAGTCTGCTCCACCAGGAAATAAGGTAACTAAGTTTGATAGCTTTGTCGTCTCTCTTACAGCTCTTGTAAATGAAATTTCGCAAAACTAAGAGAGGTACTAACTTGAAACTTTTAAAACTTGTCCAGTATCAAAAAGGCAACTCACTCCAATAAGGCATGTTGCTCTGGGATTTGTCCTTCCAGAGTCATTGCCCTTTTTAAACTTAAAATTTGTAATTTAAAATATCTCCAATTTAATTGGCAATATAAAGTACATGTATATGAAAGTCAAGAGTCCAGCACCCATATGCAGTGCTCCAATTAATTTTTGGTTTTCTGTAAAAAGAAAAGTGTATACACATGCATACTTGCCTAATAGGAAGCTAAACCAATGTAAGCCAAGTCTAAATTGTCCCGCCCTATAACCACTCCCTCCAAACAATGCACTCAAACTGTGTCCACCGTTGGATGTGGTTGTAGAGAGGGAGCACTGTAGTTATTATCATTTACAGAATACAGATGTCGTCACCACCTATTACGCCTTCCATGCCATATACATAATGGGTCAACACCGTCTGTAACCAAGTCTACTCCATCAGGAAATAAGGTAACCTAAGTTTGATAGCTTTGTTGTCTCTTACAGCTCTTGTATGAAACAGCAGTAACTGCAGTACATACCATGTTATTTACTCAAACACATAGTGTACACCATGGTCAATGGTTATAAAACTTAAAGACTTTTCCTCAGTCCATTGAGGGACCACCAGCATATTGTTCTGGAGGTGTCAATGTAACTGTAAAGCATGTGCAATACTATCTCAGAATACCTGGTTAGGTCCATGATTATACTCATGCTCTATTGATTTTCAATGGTAATTTCTAACCAAACTATCAAATATAAAGGTCCGGTCTCACATAAGACGATTCAATGGTTCAATATGCACTAGACCCATGCTTTTTGCAAGGAAATTGACAGTAAATAATCTGGCAAGGCGTTATGACCAAAAGGTCGTCAGGAGATGTCTTTAAAAAGGATGCTACTCTCAAAACTCATAACGTTTCAGCAAACATTTTATTAGCTCGACTTTTTCAAAAAGTCAAGCAATTGTCATCACGTTGTCCTCTGTGGCAGCGTCTGCCTTTAAGGTTTTTGTAAAACTCTGTTTAGGTTTCGAAAAATGCCTCTTACTTCTATGTCCCTTGAGATATTCCTTTCATAGTTTGTGTGTATAGACAAGACCTTTCAATGCACAGAAAAATTTGGACCCTGTGACCTTGACCTTGAACTCAAGGCCAACTTTTCGGTTTTGAAATCTGTATTTAGGTTTTAAAAAATGCCTTTAATTTCTATATCCCTTGAGATATTCTTTTCATGGTTGGTTGATGTGTTTATGAACAAGACCTTTCTATGCACAGACAAATTGGGACCCATGTGACCTTGAACTTAGGGCAATTTTTAGGTTTCGAAAAATGCCTTTAACTTCTATGTCCCTTAAGATATTCCTTTCATGGTTGGTTTGTGTGTTTATGGACACGACCTTCTATGCACATAAAAATTTAGATGCCTGTGACCTTGACCTTGAACTAAGGGTTAACTCTTAGGTTTTAAGTAACTACCAGAGGTACTTTAAATAGTTATTTAGTATCAAAAGGGCAACTCATTACAACAAGGCATGCAACCCTGGGATTTGTTATTTGTTAGTTATTGCCCTTGGTTGTTAGCTCACCTGAGCTTTTGCAATCCTTATGTCCCTCTTCCGTCATCAACAATTTTAGTGTTTACACTCTAGAGGCCAAAATATTTATTCAAACTTGCACAGATTGTATATTACCATCAGAGTTTAGATGAGTTTGATTATGGTTGAAATCAGACTAATAGGCCAAGAGTTATCTACATTTGAATTGCTGGAAATGCAATATTTAACAGTGTTTACACTCTAGAGGCCACAATATTTATCAAACCTCACTAAAACTTGTCCAGATTGTATATTACCATATTAAGATTTTGTATGAGTTTGTAATCAGACCAATAGATAAAAAATTATCTACATTTGAATTGCTGAAATTGCCATATTAAAGGCTGTTTACACTCTAGAGGCCACAATTAATTTTTATCCAATCTTTCTCAAACTTATTCAAATTGTATATGACCATAAGAGTTCATATGAGTTCGATTATGGTTGAAATCAGACCAATAGGTCAAGAGTTACCCTTGAATTGCTGAAAATGCCATTTTAACGGTGTTTACACTCTATAGGCCACAAGTTGTATCTAGTCTTTTTCAAACTTGCTCGGATTGTATATGACAAAAAGAGTTCAAATAAGCGTGATTATTGTTCAAATCAAATTAATAGGTCATGAATTATCTGCCCTTTAATTGCCATATCAAACGGCGTTTACACTCTTGCAACTACAGTTTTCAATGGATTTTGATTATACTTGCATACACTAATAAGTTATCGAAGGAGTGCAAGTATTGTTGAAATGTAATAATTGTGGCAATAGTTATCTGCCCTTGATAGAATTATGAGGTTGTATTCCAAAAGTGTTTACATGCTTTACTACAACTTTGAATGGATTTAGATTAAAACGGGTGAAACTCAAATGTAAAGCTATCAGGCTTCATTACCACAGGTGAGCGATACCAGGGTCTTCAAAGCCCTCTTGTTTATTCTTTGTGGTACCCAACTGTAGTGATATGTAGTATGTGACTTTTACAATTTTAATTGTTTAATGTTTTAAGTCTACAAGAAAATACATGCAAATGCAAGTCACAACTTTGATTAAATAATGATACACCTCGGTAGGAATATTCATTGTTTCGCATTTTTTAAGAAACACATTTTTTAAACTTAATCATGCCACGGCTGTGAATAAAAAAACAAGGTCACTTCAAGAGGTAAATGGTTCTTAACCGTTGAAAAATCTGTTGCAAGCTACTTGAATGGATACATAGCCCCATACTCCATTATATATAGTTACACATTGTTACACCTTTAATTTATTCCTCTACCAAAGAAACTAGTTCCAGTTTATATTACAGTCATGGCTATGTTTGATAAGAAATATTTTCTATATTCTAGCAGATAGTAGTTTAAAGCAGACTAAAAGTAAAACAGAATTCCCCATATGGCACATTATGCTTTACTTTCAACTGGTTAGTGGTCACCTGGCTTTAATACTAGAAACAGGGTATGGAGTAAAGGGATAATTACCTCAACAGATAGCTCATTTTGTCTCAAGAAAACAATATTAGGAATGTTTGTTTTGTTTGTTAAAGTCGGTTTCTGCCATCTATGGGCTAATTGGACGCCCCAGAGAGAGGGAAGCGGAAACAGAGAACCGGGTGTGATGCCCTGCTCTTATTATCGAAAGAGTTTTCTGGTTCTTTTCGATGCCCTTTGTAAAACACTGATACATCTGACCTCAGTTTATAAAGTCTCATCCAAAGGACTTGGTCTGGCGGGGGATCGAACTCACGACCCCTGATGTCGTAAGCAGGCGCTTAACCATCGACTACGTCCGCCGGTTAGGCATATTGGTAAACATGCATGTATGGTTTATGTTTCAGAGGCAGCACAATCATGTCATAAAGTTTGGATGAAGTTGAGAGAATTGTCAAGGAGTGGCTGGGGTATGCAGGGGACAGAAATGGAAAGATAAAGGGAAGAGAAGAAATGGCAAGACAACAGCAGGAACAAACCCATGTCACTGATCCAGAAAGTTAGAAACACCTTATTATTATCAACTTTTCAAATATGTGGGAAGACTGTTTGAACTCTTTAAGAACAATGATTCATAGATGTTTGCTCTTAAGACAGAGACATTTTATTTTCGGTAAGGCCTTTAAAAAGAGATCGAAAACCAGAATGTTCTATTTTATTTGATATGTAAACGAATGTCAGGTGTATAGAAATAGTATTTTAAGATTAAAAACGTAAATATTAAGTTTTTAAGAAATTGGATCAATATTACAAATCCATACATTTTTTTTCAAAAATAATTACTGATCATGTTTGGGATTCAATGTTGTGCAGTGAAAAAAATTAAAAACAAAAAAAGAAAGAAATATCCATCCCAGTGATGTCCTTTGCTATTAAAGTTTATGTTACAATAAAGATAGCTTTTTCACATCAAATTTTCATTCTATCCTGACATTAATCTTTTTCTGAAAAACATCAACTTACCATCTGGTTTTCAGTCTTGAACCCTTTACCCCACAGCCTGTTTCTCGTTTTGAAAACAGATGACTACTTAACCTTTTACCTCCTCCCCCATAAATATGCCTTGAATATATTCCCCCTCTAAAGAAAGTAGTTCCATTTTGTATTTTAATGTATGTACACCGTAAGAAATATTTCCTAAACGCTAGCAGATGGTATCTAAAGGCAGGTTGACAGTAAAGCAGATTGCAACTTAACCCATTACCCAATAAATACGCCTTTTTACGCCTTTCATTATTTTTTCCTCTGAAGAATAAAGATGATGTTTGTACAGATATGAAAATGTATTATAAGAAATATGTTCTAAATTCTAGCACATGATAGCTTAAAGCAGGCTGTAGGTAAAGTATAATGTGCCTTAAGTTAAGGCACATTCTGCTTTACTTTCAACCTGCTTTTAGTATCTAAAGGCAGGTTGACAGTAAAGCAGATTGCAACTTAACCCATTACCCAATAAATACGCCTTTTTACGCCTTTCATTATTTTTTCCTCTGAAGAATAAAGATGATGTTTGTACAGATATGAATATGTATTATAAGAAATATGTTCTAAATTCTAGCACATGATAGCTTAAAGCAGGCTGTAGGTAAAGTATAATGTGCCTTAAGTTAAGGCACATTCTGCTTTACTTTCAACCTGCTTTTAGTGGTCATGTATCTTCAATACTAGAAATAGGCTATTGGCATATTCTGCTTACTACTTACCTGGTCACCTGTCTTCAAAACTAGGCTATTTGGTTACGAGTTAAAGCAGGTTGAAAGTAAAGCAGAATATGCATCAAGGTGCAATCTGCTTTACTTTCAGCCTGCTTTAAGCTACCATTTGCTCTAGGATATAATACAGAAGCTATTTTCATGATGCACATTTACAATTGCAGAAAGTGGAATTATTTTCTTCAGTTTAGGAATAGAGAAAATATTTCTTATGGTACATTTTCATGACTGTATAAATTGGAACATTTATTTTCAGTTTTGGAATAAATTAAATGCATATTTATGTGGTAAAGGGTTTAAGCCTGCAAATAATGGAATTGAAAGTTCTGCATATGTCTAGAAACTTGATGCTTTTATAGGTTTTACCGTTTAGGCATTTTAAAATCAAGATTTGGAGAAAATATATAAATCTCAAACTCTGAAAAATGATTTTAGGGTAGCTAGGGCAGAATTTAAACATTGATGCAGTTTATGGCAAAAAAGGATGTTGTCCCCTTTATATAAGCACATATTTGTGAATCGTTAAACATTTGTTTAATGTATTATCCTATAAACTGTTACTATTTTTGAAGACAAGATACCACTTAAAGGGGGTTGAGGTATAGCAGAATTTGCCTTAACGCACATTCTGCTTTACTTTCACTGCTTTAAGCTACCATCTACTAGGATATCATATAGAAATTATTTTTCATGATGCATCATATTCACAAGTTCACAACTGTATGAAGCGGAACTATTTGCTTCAGTAGAGGAGTAAATTAAAAGCATATTCTTGGGGTAAAGGGTTAAATAGATAGATATTGATATTATAATTGACAAAAAGTGTGCACCAGTATGCTAAGTTTGCCTGGAGTGGATAATTGAATAGGAAAAGTTAAGATGTTTATGTATTTTCAAAGATTTAGACAAACCCTGATAATTAAAGAATTAAATGTTTGATTTTGTTTGTGTTTTATGTCTGGCACTAACTGTATTTCAGCCATATCATGACATCCAGCTTCAGGCGTAGGAAGACCTAGGATGCTAATCTACACCGGATTTCTTTAACTGATTTCCGCTCTGATTTAGCACCAATTTAGAACCACTAATCTTCTGCTCTGCACCCAAGCTGGATGACATCATATGATTGACTCTCATGAGAAGTATTTTTTTAAAAAAAAGAACTGATGGGCTACAGATGGAAAATAGTTGACACATCGTTGGCCCAACATTGGTTCAACACATTTGTTGATGTTGACCCAAAGTTGGCCAAACGATAAATAGTATTTTTCCGCTGTTGGCCCAACGGTCCGCCAACCGTTGGCCCATCAGCAAAATGACGTTGGGCCAACATTGGTCCAACGATAAATTACTTTTTGCCAACATTGGTCCAACGTTGGCCCAAACGTTGGCCCAACCGTTGGCCCAACCATCGAAATGACGTTGGGCCAACGTTGGCCCAATGTTGGCCCAACGATAAATAACATTTTCCCAACGTTGGGCCAACCGTTGGGCCAACCAAAAGCCAACGAGCATGCATAGTAAGGGCCAACGTCATCCCAATGTTGGGCCAACGAAGAGAACGAATGAACGACGTTGGGCCAACGTTGGGCCAACGAAGTGAATGACGTTGGGCCAACGTTGGGCCAACGTCAAAATGTTATCTGGGATAACACCTTAAAAAATCCTATCCTCTGCAGTCGTAATCCCAGACCTTTTATATTTGGCATCGAGCTTTGCCTTATAGTCCTCTACCAAGACTGTTCAAATCATGACCCCCGGGTCAATAATGGCCCTGCCCCGGGGCTAATTAGTTTTACATAGACTTATATAGGAAAACCTTTAAAATCTTCTTCTCTGATGATTTAAGGCCTAGACCTTTTATATTTGACATCTAGCTTTGCCTTATGGTCCTCTACCAAGATTGTTCAAATGACCCCTTGGTCAAAAATGGCCCTGACCCGGGGCTTATCAGTTTTACATAGACTTATACAGGAAAACCTTTAAAAATCTTCTTCTCTGAAACCGTAAAGCCCAGACCTTTCATATTTAGCATCTAGATTTGCCTTATGGTCCGCTGCCCAAATTGTTCAAAGCATAACCTCTGGGTAACAAAACATGGCCCTGCCCAGGGGGCTGATCAGTTTCACATAGATTTATTTAGGAAAACCTTTAAAAATCTTCTTTTCTGAAACCGTAAGGCCCAGACCTTTTATATTTAGCATCTAGCTTTGCCTTATGGTCCTCTACAAAGATTGTTCAAATAATGACACCAGGGTCAAAATTGGACCCGCCCCGGGGCTTATCAGCTTTACATAGACTTATACAGAAAACCCCTAAAATCTTCCACTCTGAAACTGTAACCATTGTCAGAATTCAATAATACGTTGAATGAATTTTTTTAATACACTCTTTATTTGGACTTTTTATATCGTTTCCATATTTTTCCTTTTTGCTCAAACAGTAATAATGACAAAAGGATTCTGAGTTACTTCTTTATGCAACAGTCCACATACATGAAATGACAGACTGCATTTTGCATTGAGTATAACACAATAGTTCCTCAGGTGAACGATTTAGGGCCGCAAGCGGCTCTTGTTTTGTTTAATAATCTTTTTCTTGAAATATAACAATCTTTTCAAAATCACGATGTAAAAATCGATATCTTTCCTTAAGATAGTAATGTATATATCGAATTTATGAGACTGCAAAGTGATTACGGTTTAAACGCATAGGTTCAACCAAACAACACGGAGAGTATTGTTTATTTGTGTAACCCGAGTGGCCGGTAAATGAAGGTACAACCCGGGTCGAGTTCGTTTATCTTTATTATATAGACGAAAGGTCAGCTGGTCGGATATGAAGAGAATTTTAAAAATATGAAAGTCTCAAATATAGAGCACTTAATAGTTGACTTCCTTTTACAAGGAGAGATAGAGCCAGAATGATAGAGTAAGGTGCAGAGGTCTTGCAGGTTAGCTTTGGTGTCACGTGACAACCAGAGAACAACTCACTCGTGCACTATTTCACTCACCAAGCTCACTCACTAACTCTCATGGACAAGTGACAAGTTACAAATACATGCAGGAATATTGAGTAGTGATACAGACTATAGCATGATGTAAACACTATCTATAGTCTGTACCAGCAAATGAACACAATAGAGCACAGTCAAACCTAACCTGGGTTACATACTCCCCTGCTAGGTTTAAATGGCTCCTGACATTTGCAACTCAGATAAAATAAATAAATAATGCGCAAATGAGAATAAAACATTTCCATTACTATCCAAGTAGAATGAAACTACTAACTAAAAGCAATACAAACTTACACTATTGTAAGTCAACACAAACTTGACCTACTTGCAAACTGTAATGTTTACAAATGTAGAAAAATACCTGCTTGTAAGACAATATATGTTATTTGAAAATGAAACTGCCATAAGTCTCACATCCAAAAACATAAAATTAACAAACAAGAACTGAAAAAATAAGTTCTATACTAGTTGAATGAAAATTACAGTGAAACTGCCATAAGTTTCACTAATAAATGAAATACAACTGTTCAACCAAGAACTAAACTAACAGGTTCTACACTGGTCAATAAATAAATTACTTTAATCACTTGAAACATGAAATTGACAACTGATTCTGGCTCAAATTGATAAATGAAAGTAAGTTCACTCATCAGAAGACTTGTCAAACTCAAGTACAAGGAAACCAAGCCAATTAAACAAAATTAAGCAAATGCAAAGCAAATGAAATTCAGAAAATTCCCTCAGCCACTGAACTGACTAGATAAACTGAGAATTTACACTAAATAAAAGACTCTGACTGATGATCATTGCTATGCCACACTATTTGAGGGGCAACCCATTCCCCATACCTATCAGGAGGTCTTCTGGTCCTAACCGGACGACTTGGTGGTAGGGATTCAAACCCTCTATCCCGGTTAGACGCAGACTGCGCATACCTAGACTGGTTGGACGCAGACTGTGCAGAGTTGGATCGGTTGGGCACAGACTGTGCAGACCTAGACTGGTTAGATGCAGACTGTGTAGACCTAGATTCACTGAAATTTGATGTATCTGACACAGAATGATGGCCATCAGATTGTCTGGTTCCTGATTTACTTAGGCTGAGGTCAGGGGTTACACTGGGTATAGGAGAAGTATAGGACTGTCCAGTCTCGTCGTGGTCGCCAAATGTAACCCGAGTGGCCGGTAAATGAAGGTACAACCCGGGTCGAGTTCGTTTATCTTTATTATATAGACGAAAGGTCAGCTGGTCGGATATGAAGAGAATTAATATGAAAGTCTCAAATATAGAGCACTTAATAGTTGACTTCCTTTTACAAGGAGAGATAGAGCCAGAATGATAGAGTAAGGTGCAGAGGTCTTGCATGTTAGCTTTGGTGTCACGTGACAACCAGAGAACAACTCATTCGTGCACTATTTCACTCACCAAGCTCACTCACTAACTCTCATGGACAAGTGACAAGTTACAAATACATGCAGGAATATTGAGTAGTGATACAGACTATAGCATGATGTAAACACTATCTATAGTCTGTACCAGCAAATGAACACAATAGAGTACAGTCAAACCTAACCTGGGTTACATTTGTTTAAACATTCGTTTTTCGATTTGTGACCTACTCTCCGGCTCTACACTGAAACAAACAAACAAACCAAACAAGAGCCTAATGGGCTCTTAGGCGCTCACCAGAGTTCAAAGTTCCCAGATGTAACTAGAATTATCACTAAAGGTGATTTATACCCCCACTAGCACCTTGTCACAAGTAGAAAATGAGTCAGCATAATGTTGATGTGTGTATTCCATATGAACTAGAGGGTTAATAAGCCTTTTCTACGATATGACCTAATGACATACTTTTTGACATGTCATAGCTCATATTCATTCATTATCTAGATTTTGTCTAGGTGATTCTTTTGAGCAAGTCTCATGAATTTGGGGCTAACAATATGGCCCCTATAGTGTTCAGAAGGAATTTTATGATTTGACCTACTGACCTATCTTTTATACAGACATAACCCATATTCATATTTGACATAGATTTTGTCAAGGTGAATCAACTTGAACAAGTTTCATGAAAATAAGGCAAAAGATGTGGGGCCTTGAGTTCTTTGAAGCTTTTCCTATGATTTGACCTACTGACCCACGTTTTGACCCCTAGTAATCCATATTACTACATTGCCTAGTATTTGTTAAGGTGATCATTCTGAGCAAAAAATATGGCCCCTACAGTGTATAGAAGCTTTTTCTATGTTTTGACCTACATACCTACTTTTTGACCTTATGTAACCCATATTCACACAAGCTTAGCTTTTGTCAAGATAATCATTCTAAGCAGGTATTATGAAAATTGGGCAAAACATTGCTTCTGGAGTGGCAAAATGCTTTTTCTGCAATTTGACCTACTGACCTACTTAAAGACCCGACATGACCTACATTCCAGTATGACTTAAACTTTCTCAAGTAGATGACACTGGCAAAATCTCATAAAGATATAGCCAATAATATGACTTCTAGAAGGTTTTTAACTTTTAATTCGATATTTCCGAACACGGAAAATGACCACGCCCTCTAGCGGCCATGAAACTTCTTTTTAACAATTTTTAAAGTCTATCCATTGAGAAAGATTTTGCTGAAAACCAAATCGAAATCGGACCATTGGTTTCGGAGAAGATTTTTCTAGATATTGTGCACGGTTGCCTTGTCAACAAGACCATTCGCCCCACCCACTTTTTTAACAACTTTTGAAGCTCAAACCAACAGCATGTATGTGACTGGGGCTATTGGTTTCAGAGGAGAAGTCGTTTGCAATTGTTGACGGACGGACGCCGGACAGAGCGGTATCACAATAGCTCACCTTAAGCACTTTGTGCTCTGGTGAGCTAAAAATCACTATTTTTAATCATGCCATTGATCTTTTAATTTTTTGTTCTATTGCATTAGGCGGCCTGCATTTGGTGCTCTATTATTATTTCTATCGGTCGGCATTCCAGCCGGTCGGTTTATTGCTGATTGATGGAGGTATTGTGTTCGCCGTTTTCGGGGCTGTCTATTGTATCTTTTGTAAGTTTATTCATGTTTATTTTAGATCTAATTGTAGTTATTTGTCTTTTCTCGCTGTGTACGTACATTTATGTTATTTATGTGAAGCGCGTTTGAACGCACAACCCCTGTGTGAAAAGAGCGCTATATAAATCTGGTATAATAATGATAATAGGTGCGTAGATGTCGTCATTAATATAGACGGTCGTGTTGTCTTCTGGGTAATACGCTTTAATATTCTTTTTCATAAAATATAACAATCTATTCAAAATCACGATGTAAAAGTCGATATCTTTCCTTAATTCCACATTCAGATTACCACATTTTATGTTATAGGCTCATCTATGAGGCCTGCTGCATCCCCATAAAAATGGATTGGCCATTAAAAACTTGGTCATGTGTAGATTAAACAGCTGATGCTTATGCAGCTGCAACTTATGTTTGAGACATTAAAACAATACTTTGGATGATCTATATTACGACTGTGTGTTGGGCAAGTTATTCATTCAGTCGCTAGTCTAACCTTTCTTGTACTCATTTCCTTGTTTTAGAAATTAAGACCCAGTTTTTAACCTGATAAACGGAGGTCCGATGAATAAGTGCTTTACACTGGGCATCCAAAGGAACCTGGTAATTCTGTCGCTAATAAGAGTAGAGAATCTCTGTGTCCGCTTCCCTTTATCTTGGGCGGCCAATTATCCCTTAATTAAATGGCAGAAACGGACGTAAACAAACAAACTAAACCTTGTGTGTTTTTACGACGGTACTTTTTCATCAGTGTTCACGTAAATATGGACGGGGAAGTTAAAAGAATGTTCATTTTTAAAACGAACGTTTAACATTTATATGTAATTCATTTCCAGTACCGTATTTTTACATTACAAACGCTGCATCTCAGGTAAAACGATAATGGCGCTCTGATTTAGTGTGTAGTGTACTGTCCCCAGAGAATCCTCTCTGTTGCGGAATATCTGTATGATTATTTGTTGTATTTTAACCCTAAAAGGGAAGTTAATTAATAATAATTATAATTTATCCATAAGCGTAGAGCTGTGTACTTATACACATCCGCTGTCATTCTTTATGGATAGTGCGTGATCTGGATTTATAACAAGACATGAATATTTATGGATTATTGTTTATCATAATGTTTAAACAGGTATGTGGATTTAATATTGTTTACAATTTATCAATAATCATTATGAAAGATTGAAAACTCTGTATACGAGTATGTGCGAATTTGCACGAAACTCGTAAGGGTTATCTTCCGTATTTTACACAGCTTACACTATACTGGTCTTAAACTTCTACATTATATAACTATGCGTTCTACCTATATATATATTAATAAAATAGTAAGATTTTGCCTTTTGTTAAATAAACATTAATTAATACAAGCGATTAAGAATGAGTACACTGTGAAACGTGCTGACTGTAAGCCGTTTCAACCTTTCGTCGGATGAGCTGAGGTCAACAAGCTGGAACATTGCAGCTGTCAAAGGTCGGGGAAATGATACTATCATTCAATATAACATTATATAACCTATTATTATGTTTTATTGATGTTTTCTATCGGTTCAAATGTACATTGGTAGTATATGATAAATGGTCTCAAATTTGTCAAACACAAGCGTGTGGTTTCATGGTTTATTTACAAGATCAGCAGCCTGTTATACCTAGGCCTAGCTATAACACACCATTATATGTATAAGCATGCGCAGGAGTTACGTTAGTTATAGTCTGTTTCAAGAAAGTGCATGAAAAACAATGGGATGCCTCATTAAGATATGTAAGGGATGTCGCACAACGATTTATCGCACGCAAAAGCGTGCAATAAATCGTTGTGCGATATTCCGCTTGTTACCATCCGACACCTTAGAATCATATCTATAACTAAACTATATAACTATAACTTTTACGTGCTCTGATGAAAATAGATAAGTCAAGCAAAACTTTAATGAGCATTGTCAGTTCCTTGATAAGATGAAACAATACGTTTACACAATAAAACTATTTCTATGTGTCTTACTTTTTTTAAAAGTCTATATTTTAGTTACCAAAAGGCTTTATCTGGATCTACAGCTTTTTTATTATTTTGAGCTGGTTGCAACCTGCTTTTAAAGAACATTATTAAATATGTGAGAAATTAAATATGCATGCATTTAGTAAAACATTTAGCAGACTACAAGTGCCAGCAACTAATGTCCAACTACAACATGGGAAGAGACGGTAACCCGATACAAGGATTCTGTAGCATTCAGATATGGACGTCTCTTATCAAAATGGATTTCAACCATCCCAAAAATGAATTAATCCTCTTCTGACCATACGCTATTACTATTTTATTAAAGATCTGATAAAAAATAATTTCTGCAATATACAAATATATCAGTCTACAGGCTTATCGCTCACTTTTGGTAACTATTGCATATGTGGTGACAACAACTAACTATGTTGGAGGTACGGTATGTGTTGTGATAATGTTCCGACTACGCATATCAGATATTACTTATGCGGGGCTAATTCTGTTAATCAAGCAGAACTTTACATCTGAATTAAGAGTGTCATTATTTCCAATATCAGCTGACTAGGCTTGGAATGTCCTGTGTGAGATGTATACAGCTATAAAATAGACCAACAATATTTCAGTCTAATTTCAAATACTTGTTGAATCATTACTTCTGTAAAGTTAAATCGTAACTAATGCACTGTAACATGGGTTACTTGACGTTTCGCTACACTATTGAGTTGGCGCCTGTCAGTTCACTACCCAAGGTGTTTTTACCCTGAACGATTCGCTACCAGTTCATTTTTGCTACCCCGAAATTTTATTATCGAACTAAACTATAATTGTTGTCAATGAATTATGGTAGTATGTTTACCCTAAGTATGAAATTTACTTTAAAGTTAGCGTAATGTACGAGTATTTAAAATGATTAAATTGTAGAAGTTTAATGATCTGAAATTTGCTGCTAAGAATAGAGAATAGAAATTAGCAGTTGTAATTTTTAAAGGCGATTCTTTGAGCAAATATATGTACATGTATATGTTTTCTACCTAGCACAGGACAAGTGTATTATTCACATATAAGTTGTTTATATAAATAATTATATATGAAATGATAAAATGCAGCGAATGACTTCTTTGTTACATTCCTTATTCTGCTTGATTTTGTCCGCTCCATTACCTTTCTGTGTGTGATATAGATCAGCTTCCGTAAACACCCAGTCAGTAAACCATTCACTTCTGCATTGAGAAAAGTAAATAGATGAAATTTACATTGGTTTGGAACCAGATTAATATAAATCTCTTTTATGGACGCGTGGCGTCTGCACAAATATTGTGTCAAAATTAGAATTATTTCTGTCACAGTTAGTCTGGATCCAGGTCAATATATAAAAATCTCTTCGTATATGCCTTTTAGTAGGGACCCGGATTAACAAGTAAAACTCCTTATGTTCCTTTAGTTTGGATCCAGATTAAATAAAAATATTTATATTATGATGCTTGCATTGATTTGGATCCAAATTGATAAATAAAAATCTCTGGTGTGGACGTGGCGCGTCTGTACAAATATTGCGTAAAAATGAAATAATATATATGTCCGTAGGCTGGATCCTGATTATTAACTTAAAATTACTTATATGGAGCTTCCATTGGTTTGAATTCACATTAATAAATAAAAATATATGATGTGGACGCGTGGTGTCTGTGCAAATATTTCATAAAAATGTCTGTCCTTTAGTTTGGATCCAGATTATTAAAAAATACCCACTTATACGGTGTTCCCATTGGTTTGGATACAGATTAATTAATAAAAATCTCTTTCGTCTGTGGAAATATTTTGCCAAAATTTGTTTTTACTTCTGGCCGTTTGTGTGGATCCCGATAGGTAAAAAACCCCTCTTCTATTTGCATACGTTAGTTAGGATCCAGATAAGAAAAACAAAAATACTTTATAAGGGCACATGCCGCCTGCATATTAGTAAATAAGAGGTGAGAAATATAAAAATGCACCGTAACAATGTTGAATAAAAGACCAGCCACAAGACCGCGACCGCCACAAGGCAGTAACCATGCTAGGGTAGCGAAACTTTTGCATGACATGCCCAGCATCAGGCAACGATACTTCGTTTTTAGCTCGCCTGAACCGAAGGCTCAAGGTGAGCTGTTGTGACCGCCCGCCGTCCGTCTGTCCGTCCGTTCAAATTTACTTCAGGCGACATCTCCTCTGAAACTAGCGAATGAAATTTAAAATCAAATTTCCTCAGGATGTTCCTTAGATGCTTCTCTACAGAAATTGTTCAAATGAAATGGAAAAGTTAAGTACTTCATAAAATGTACTAAAAAAAGCGAATACATTAAAAAAAAAAATCTACTGGTCACAAAATACTAGGCCCACAGCTTTGATATTTTGTCTATAGTATCTACTCAAGTTTGTCCAAATCAAAGCCATAGGGTCAAAATTGACCCAATCATAGGGATTTTTCAGTGCCGCTTAATACAAGTACATGTATTATAATTTTATGCAAGTTCAACTGTTCATGTGATCCACCCTTATATTAAGGGACAAATGGCCAATATTTGCAAACAGTTTGGATCCAGATCAGCTGCCACATCATGCTGCATCTAATCTAGATCCAAACTATTTTCCACTCATTTACATAGTTTCTTCAATTTAGAAAATATAAAGTATGGTTGTTTTTTTTTTTTTACATATTTTGCATACAATATATTGGAAGCAGACAACAATTCAGCATTATAAGTGTTAAGCTTTGGTCACAATATACCTATTTCACTTGTTAAAGATGCTAGCTGTCTGCATAAAATGTTGTCTGCTAAATTTGGAAATATCTTCGTAATGCTTTGAAAATGGTTCATTGATCGCTGCAGGATCGGTGATCATATGGAATGCATTTACAATTTTACCTATGTATGAGGAGCAGCGAACAGGTTCTACAAATTTGAACTACGAAAATGACTGAGTTGAACCAAATTAATGAATTGACACATAAAATTTTAGCAGATAACAGTTTCTATTGAATGGACTACACTATAGTCAGGCAGGTAAGGAGTTACAGCATTATAGTACATCTAATGACAGATTTCCCCTTGATTAGTGAAAGCATATTGTATGTCTGGAGAGAGATTGCCCCCTTGTTTAATAGCACTGCTTGACCAAAGTCTTGCAAAAGGGAAGTAAACATTAGTGTGCATGCTGATATCATGTAATCTACTGTTCATTTATATTTGCTTTGCTATAATCATCAAGTATAATGTTTAATGCAATAAAATATTTGTTGATTGATTAGGGTTGGCATAAACCCGGATTTTATCTTATTACCCAACCCGCTGGGTTATATGGGTTTTAAGAGGGTGGGTTTTCGGGGTTTTATGGGTTTTATGATTTTATAGTTTAGAAAGTTGAATATGACCATTATCAGTCAAAACATACCTAAAACTAACTAATTGCTGGCCATCAACACTGATATTGCTGAGAACATCATGTAAATGACGATTATTAATAAGCAAAAAATGTGTCAACTAAACATAAAACTAACCATTGTAGATTTTTATCTTTTGAGTTGGTTGGAGAGAGGACCCCCTGTCCCAAAGTATTTTCAAATACTCTTTATTTTCTCAGTTTGTACATTTCTACAAAAACATGAGAACTATCCTAACACACATTCAAAACATTAGGTCAGGTACATATTTTATAATAGAAACATCAGTTATAGTTTCTTAACCGTTAGCTAACTTCGAACGGAAGAGAACAGCATTCATTTGTTTTAAAATTGCTATTTCTAGTGGGTACTAGGGTGGTCCAGGGTATATCCCGCAATTTAGCCGGGATTTAGCCATGTCCACTTTAGCCACGTCATTTAGTTGTATGGGTTAATTCACCTGGTGTTACGAGACTGTTTTTCATATTAAATGGAATTATTGTGTTCTTTTCTATTGGAAATTGGATAAAACACCGTTAAAGGTCAGTATGGTATTCAGTTTTACCGTCAAAATGTTTCACGCATGCATTATTTCATACTAGAGCTATCTCGCCCTTGGTCATTTACCGTAAGCTTCAATTTAATGCAAGTGTTAGTTGGTTATTTCAGGTGGCTAACAGGTATTCATGATTGTTCAACTGGATATCGTATATATGTACAAGTATCATCACAGAATTTAAAGACGTTTCTCTCTCTCTCTCTCTCTTTCTCTCCCTCCTCTCTCTCTCCCCCTCTTTATCCTAAAATCAAAGCATGTGTGTCTAATTACTGTCTATCACCTTTGTGGTAGAGCATTGTCACATTTAACACCTCCTTGAGACAGTAATTAGAAAGCATTTATCATTGGCTACTGAAATTTTATATCATTTAGAGGATTGAAATACAGGCAAGTCTTTAACTGTAATCCTTATTACCCCTAACCACTCTAAATATCTTTATGCCTATAATTTGCATACAACGGATATTACTGTCTTGTACATAAAATGTATATATGTTCAAATGCCTAAGTTCAAACTTGTATTATCTTATATAAACTAGGTTTTAAAAACTTAACAGCATGTAATATTTGTCTGTTCAGTCTTGGATACAGAACTAATTCAAAATATATTACTAAATTGAATCTTTAATACTCACTATTAGGAAGAAAACTGTGGTTTTATGTGACCCAAATTTCATAAAGCCCGCTTATTGCCCAAAATGGGAAATAAGACTTTATTGCCCAACCCGGGTAAACCCGGGTTTTATGGGGTGGGTTTTACTGGTGGGTAATACGGTTCCAACCCTGTTATTGATATATCTTATCTAATAAATACGAAAGAAGACTCAAGCAGGAAACGCAACACAAACAATACACCCATCTCTAAAGCAGAACACACACACAGCCATACCATAACAAACACACACACACACACACACACGCAATACCATTCCTTCATCTACACACTAAATAGAAAACAACACGCAAGTCAAACATAAAGCTAAGTGAACATAGGAGCCCGCCTTGGTACGGTCAGTAGCAATCAATAATCAATTATAAATCAATTAATTATTAACAACCACTGGGGGGTTAAACCTGGGTTTAGGGGCGCCCAACCTCACACTTATCTCCTATATTCACCTATAAAGACGAACAACAAGTCTCATCATGGTTACATTATAATACAAATACTGCCAAGTCAGCTGAGGTACAATATTATTAGGTGAGCGAATAAAGGGCCATGACCCTCTTGTTCATATTATATCTAATACAAAGACCTAATATAAAGCCGACAATACTAACATTTGCAAGCGTTTGGAACCTGCTCAGATGCCGTGTATAACAACAATTCTAACATTTGCAAGTGGTTTGAAACCTGCTCAGATGCCGTGTTTATCGAAGGATGCATAAAGCGAACAAAAACCTGTATAAATATTTTTATATTTAATTAGATGAATATGGCCAATATTTGGCTGCGGCTTTCATTTACATACATGAACCGGGTCGCCGCAACAGTACATGGCAGACCCCAAAAAGCACAAATAGCTTCATCAAAGCCCTTAGCAAAGTGGGCAACACATAATGTCAATTGTTCATCAAAGCCCTTAGCAAAGTGGGCAACACATAATATCAATTGTTCATCGTAGCCCTTAGCAACGTGGGCATCACAAAATCTTAACAAAATGGGCAACATAATATTTATGTTCACAACCAAAGTTCCAATACAATGTTAGCAATTAACTGTGACAGGACTTCTGAGGCGACATGATCCTACAGAAGGCTGTCCATGAAGATACAAAAATTGATGATTTATAAATTCTTGTTTATGAAACTGTAATCTTTTCGCATCCACCAGTTAATAAAATGATTGGCATTAGAAGCGACACTAACCAAAGCCAACCAAATCATGACCTGGGGGAACCATTGACATGGAACTGATTATACACACACACAATATCCTAAGCCCATATGATTCCACAGAATGTCAAATAGCCCACTGGCAATGATGCAAAATCCAAATGAAAGCCGCGCCGAATGGTAGTCTGAAGATGGTATGGAAGGTCAGCTGAAACTGGCACCAAGAGAAGGAACATGCGGCGCCTGTAAAACAAAACAAACTAGGCAGCAGCAATTGAACCAATTGTCAGAGTTATAACCCAAATAAGCAGAGTCAAATAAGGAATTCAACAGATATTCAAAACTGATATATCACATAATCATGTTTGGATTTATGTGAAAAAACACATATTCATGTTAAGATTTATACACAAGTACAGACTGAATCAAAGCAAGTGATCTACTAAGGTCATACAATTCAGATGACAAAATGAAATAAGACTCTGCATATTGAGGTTAAACAAAACACACGTCACATCAAATATAACAAAATATTTGGGTTGTAGAAAGGACACAAATTTGCATATGTTGTCACATAAAATATAACGATAAAAGGGTTGTGGAGGGAGGGTTTTACCGAAAAGATGTGCACGATTTTGTTCAATGATATTTAGGTCACTAGAAGGTGCTTATAATAAACGCTGAATCGTGAGAATTACCTATGCACCTCGATAAACGGCGGATACTTAACATATGCATTCTGTATCCACTATTATCGAAGGATGCATAAAGCGAACAAAAACCTGTATAAATATTTTTATATTTAATTAGATGAATATGGCCAATATTTGGCTGCGGCTTTCATTTACACACATGAACCGGGTCGCCGCAACAGTACATGGCAGACCCCAAAAAGCACAAATAGCTTCATCAAAGCCCTTAGCAAAGTGGGCAACACATAATGTCAATTGTTCATCAAAGCCCTTAGCAAAGTGGGCAACACATAATATCAATTGTTCATCATAGCCCTTAGCAACGTGGGCATCACAAAATCTTAACAAAATGGGCAACATACTATTTATATTCACAACCAAAGTTCCAATACAATGTTAGCAATTAACTGTGACAGGACTTCTGAGGCGACATGATCCTACAGAAGGCTGTCCATGAAGATACAAAAATTGATGATTTATAAATTCTTGTTTATGAAACTGTAATCTTTTCGCATCCGCCAACTGGTCTGGGGAACTGCAGCAAAAACCCGGACCACCGCCAAAACAATTGGCCATGCGAAAAGAACACAGTGAAAGTCCGCAGCCAAATCAACGCACCTACCAAACCCTAGTATGCGGCATTTAAGTTATTCTCTCATTTTAAGCGTTATTGAGAGCATGGCCTGGGAAAGAGAGTCGAGGAAAACCGAATTCCCAAACCCGGAGAGGTGAACTCCATCACTTGAATAAAGATCTGAAGTCATCGTCTGCAGATTTGGATGTTTGAGATAAGTGCCATGCATCTTACAAATTTGACAAGCTGCATGCTTATTGACCCTTTTCCTAGACAAATTGAGTAGCCTACTCGGGCATGTCCCGGAATGGCCCTTATGGCACCACACACTCCGGGGCAAAATTTGTGACCAGACGATATGAGTGTTCTTAAAGTTCTGCGCAAGATATGCCACTAGGTCCGAAATCATCTCGCGTAGCCTCTTCACTGGGAAACGGCCAATGTCATTTCCCCCGCAGTGAATGACTAATATATGTGGAGGCTCATTCACCTGAAGCAGCAAATTAAGCTTCTGTCTTAATCCAATCAACCCTAAGCCACTATATCCTTGCCACCAGATGTGGATATTCTTGGAAGCCAGACCCAAATGCGACCCATCTGGTCTGGACCTCGCCGTAAAGAAAGCCTGTTTAATAATTGAGGAACCCACACACCAGACAGATACAGGATCTGAAATTAACTTGAACCTGGTTAACAGTCGGTATAACTTGACTTGTACGCAAATGGCCTTAAATCAGAGGAGGCAAGGTATTGACAGCAGGTCGAGTATAAGATTTATATGCATTGGAACTCCAGCGACCTGCCATCTGTATTGCTTCAGAAGAAAAACCTAATTTTGCCATGGTTGTAGCAGCACCGATTCTAAAGGAATGGGACTTAAAATTCTTCTCATATAACCCTAGGGACTTAATTGCTCTTTGTAGGATGGCAGTAAATTGATAGCGAGTGAGTGGTTTACCACCGAAATGAATGAATAGCATGCCCTTGACATTTGGACGGACATATAAATACTCTTGTAAAAGTTTGACTGGACAAACTGGACTGGCGACGCCTTGAATGACTATCTTATGACCCCGGCCAGTCTGATCCGTCTTAGAAAAGCGAAGATTTATATTGATGACACGACAGTCGGTATTTATCTGAATGTCCCCTAAGCCTAGAGGAGAATGAGGATTGAGTTTGGAAGAGAGTGTCAATTCACCTACTCTGAAAAACCCAAAGAAAGCAAGTGAATAAGCTGCTGCAAATAGTTTTGCTTCAAAAGTATTTGAACAAATGACTGGAAGTTTAGCAAGCACCCCATGCAGAATATTCGGTGTTATAGGCAGTCGGGTATCTTTTCCGCAATTGCCCGACGTCTTGTATCCTTCTAAAATCTTACTGATCAAAAATTGTTTTGTTACATCAGCAACTTGTTTAATCTTACAATAGAAGCCAATTGCAGACATGTATGAGCAAACAGTCTTATGTGAAGCACCCTGCAGTGAGTTGAAAGCAACAAAATGAGCAACTTCATCAACATCGGGAGGCCACGCCTGAGTGAAGCCATATGTCATTCTAAAGCGTTCAAATTTAGACAAGCCATTCTGATAAGCAACTTTCGTATTCGGAGCCATTGATGCGCTTAATAACCGGTCAACTTCATCGTGTACAGCAACTGACGAAATGTCTCTGGAACTTGTACTGGGTTCACATCTGCATCTGGAGCCAATGCCCGGAATCTGGACCACTGTTTTCGAGAGAAAGAATCAGCAATTTCATTCACATGTGAGGGAATATGAGTTGCTCGAAACAAAATGTTAAATTTCATTGATAGCAAGACAAATTTTCTAACGAGGTACATCAAATTAACAGATTTTGAAGACTGTTTGTTCAGTACTTTAACAAGGGCTTCATTGTCAATGAATAACATGATGCGTTCGTTGGCCAAAATGGTTCCTCAAAGGATAATTGCCAAAACTACAGGTACCATTTCAAGGAACGACATATCTCTCAGAATCGGATGATCATGCCATTCATTTGGCCACGGGAAGAAAGACCAATGACCATCAAAAAAGCAACCACAACCGAGCTCTGCCGATCCAGCACTATCAGTAAACAATTTGAGAGTATTGCTGCTATACAAAACCTGCTCAGGAATGGGAGTAACCCCGTTAAATCAGACAGAAAGGAAAACCACATGTTTATATCTTCCTTAATGGCCAATGAAATGCGAATTTTGTGGTAAGACCGCTTTAGCTATGAAATCAAGTCATAGAACCTGCGAAGAAAGGCCCTGCTAGAACGGACAGCTTTGAACCTGCTAAGATGTCGTGTATAACAACAATTCTAACATTTGCAAATGGTTTGGAACCTGCTCAGATGTCCTGTATAACAACAACTCTAACATTTGCAAGCGATTTAGAACCTGCTAAGATGCCGTGTATAACAACAATTCTAACATTTGCAAACGATTTGGAACCTGCTCAGATGCCGTGTATAACAACAATTCTAACATTTGCAAGTGGTTTGGAACCTGCTCAGAGGCCGTGTATAACAACAATTCTAACATTTGCAAACGATTTGGAACCTGCTCAGATGCCGTGTATAACAACAATTCTAACATTTGCAAGCGATTAAGAACCTGCTAAGATGCCGTGTATAACAACAATTCTAACATTTGCAAACGATTTGGAACCTGCTCAGATGCCTTGTATAACAACAATTCTTACATTTGCAAGTGGTTTGAAACCTGCTAAGATGCCGTGTATAACAACAATTCTAACAATTGCAAGTGGTTTGGAACCTGCTCAGAGGCCGTGTATAATAACAATTCTGACACTTTCAAGCGATTTGGAACCTGCTCAGATGCCTTGTATAACAACAATTCTAACATTTGCAAGTGGTTTTGAATCTGCTCAGAGGCCGTGTTTAACAACAATTCTTACATTTGCAAGTGGTTTGGAACCTTTTCCGATGCCGTGTATAACAACAGTTCTAACACTTGCAAGTAGAAGGATTTCCTTCAAACTTTAACAGATGAACAACTTCTATGGGAAAATGTTCATGTGGTTTGGAATTTGAGCTGCGACCATTTTTACAAAATTTATGACCCTTTGAATATTTTTTTCCAAAAAGTACTATATTGTATTGCAAAGAAAGATGATTAGAAGTAAAGTCTGTTTAATCTATTAAACATTATGTGGAGCTAACTCATCCTCCACTACTGGAAGAATTTGCTCCAAACTTTCAAAATGAACAACTTAGATAGGAAGTTGTTCATTTTTCTTTTAAATTTGAATTTCAAACTATTCGACAAAGGTAATGGCCCTTTCAAGAGGGAGACATACGTTTTTCTCAAAAACACATTGTAGTTTAGTGTTGTTTTAAGCAACCACATGTTAAACAATTAGATCATGTTTGTTTAACTTTCAACCTGCTTTAAATGACCATCTCTCTTCAAATAAAGAAACAGGCTATGTTTCTTCAGGCGTATTCTGCTTTACTTTCAACCTACTTTAAGCTACCACCTGCTGGGATATCAGATGCATATTCATGACTGTATAAAAAGGAACTATTTTCGTTAGAGGTGTACAAAGGAAATTTAATGGGTAAGTGGGTTGACCATTTCCTCAACAGAACTACCTTAGAGTGCCTCTATTTAAGGCTACAAATGAGAAATCAAGTATGGTTTTGAATACACGAAGGTGCTAGCCTTTAAAGTATGATCAATGTAATGCAGAAAGCTCCTAAATGATGAATTCCCTGTGGTTTTCACCTGAGAAACATTGATACAAATGTCAAACAGTTTTATGTATTTGCAATGTTGTTTTTTTTTTTTTTTTTTTTTTTTTTTTTTTTTTCCCCTATACTTTTATTCACCCCGTCCAATCAGTATGCAGAAGGTCGGGGTGGGCCATCCCTCAACATACTTTACAACATTTGAAAGAAGAACATGCATTACAGTAAAATCTCTCAGTTACGACCATTTAAAAAGAGACAATTATTTATGTAAAAAGACAGCCTTTAGTAAGGAGAAAGCAAAACAGAAAGCTCCTACAGGGGCTCTCTGTTCTACTGTTGTCCCACTCCAAGGAGTCACCTGTTGCATACCCTAGTAATTAACCAAGTTTTGTGGTCGCTTACAGAGAGGCTTCACTGTATAATACAAATAGACATATAATTGAACATTTTAAAGAAACTTTAAACATTTTCTATTAATACGATTATATTTCTACTCTATTCATTCTTCTCTCACTCTCTTTCTCTCTATTAATAAGGGGTATGGAATATTTTTAAGTATAAAAATATTTTTTCTTAGTGATTTTACTCTCGGGACTTCTCTCCCCGCCGAAACCATGTCAAACTATTTGAGTCATTGTAGCTTTTGCAATTTTAAACAAAATATTACATTTTTAGGTATACTGTCAGGGTTTTTCTTATGAGTAATCCTTATCACACATATTTGGTGCTATTGTGTTTTTTGTCTATTTAATCACTGTCCAGAATATGCATATATTTGTCCCAATATTTGATTAAATTTTCTGTTCTATTATTCTTTTGGGCTAAGTATTTTATTGGTTGATAGTGTGTTTTAGTTTTGTTCATAAAAGCAATGACAGATAGTGGTTTATTGTGGAATTTGGATAGAAAAATATAGTGTTTTAGCTGAATGAAGAAGGAAAGATCTGAGTAATTCTCATTAATGTTAAAGATAAAATGTTTCTCCTCAAAGATACAGGTTATGCCTTTTGATTGGAGATATTCTTTGACTTGTTTTAAAAATTCCTGTGTACTTGGGCAAGACCAGAGCATGTGAACAAGGTCTTCTTCAACCTGACAAAACTGGCAAAATGGACTTAAAATTACATTAATGGTAAACAAGTACTTTTTGGTAGGTAGTATATTGTGGTTGATTCTAAATTGGAACCATTGTAAAGAGGTTTTAGTCGAAGAGTTAAAAGGGGACATGAATATTTGTTTCCATGTTTCATTTTCTATTTGATATTTTTTTTCCCATTTCAGTTTAGCTGTTGCAGAATCATCATTTTTATTCAAAATACTGTAAATGTCTTTTGTGCCCCTTTTACTTCTTATCAAAACTGAGAATGTATACGGAATAATTGGAGCTTGTAATTTCTGATAAGATAATTGAATATTATGTAAGTTTGCAAATTCAGTTAAACTCTTCAATACTCCATAGTACTGTAAAAAATTAGTTTTAATATTAAAAATTTCTCTTAAGTCTGTTGCACTATAAAAGTTACCATTTTCCTGTATCAGGTCATTGATTAGGAAAATTCCTTTTTGGCACCATTTCTTGAAATATATAGGTTGTTCACCTATCTTAATATTATTGTTAAAAAATATTGGTGTAGAAAGAAAATGGTCCCAATTTGAAGGATTGTTTTTTCTAAGTAGAACCAAATAAGCATCTAAAACGTTTTGCCAAAAAGGATTATTCACATTTTGTCTCTGTTTTTGTACATATGAATCACCAAGTTTTATCATGTTAGTCATATCAAATAATTCAGGAACAATCTTGCTCCATTTACCAGGGGAGATAATAAGTCTTCTTAACCATGTTATTTTAAGACTATGAATATAAGCTAATAGGTTTATCATTTTTAATCCGCCCTCCTGGTATTCTTTTATAATAACATTCTTTTTTATTTTTGCTGGTCCTTCCCAGAGGAAGTCAAAAAGCAATGAATTTATTTGTTTAATAATATCATCAGTTGGATTTGGAATTGATATAAATAAATGTGTGAATATAGGTAAAAGTAAAGTTTTTATAACTGTTATTTTTCCTAATGGTGTTAAATATCGTCTTTTCCACTTATTAATAATGTTTTTCAATTGAGAAATTCTATCATCATAGTTTATAGAAATAATTTTGTCTAAGTCTACATCAAAATTAATTCCTAATAGTTTAAAGCTTGTAACTCTCCATTTAAGTTTCCATCTTGTATTTATAGTGTCACTACTGTATTTTTTTAATCCTATCCAAACAACCTGAGTTTTGTCAAAATTAACATTAAGCCCTGAATAGCGCGCAAAAACTGCCAGTTCATTTAGTGTTTCATTTAATGAAGTTGAGGAACCATCTAGGATTGCTGCGCAATCATCTGCATACTGAGAGAATTTATATTCCACTGCACCTATTTTAATACCTTTTATTTTTTCATTACTTCTGATCCTTATAGCTAGGATTTCAGCACAGAGGATAAAGATGTACGGAGATAAAGGGTCCCCCTGTCTGCAGCCTCTCTCAATTGTGAAGAATGTTGACAAATTTCCCCCTTGGTTAATGCGAAGTTTTGCATTTTTATATAATACTTTAATCCATGATTGGATTGACTCACCAAACTTAAAAAACTTCAAAACTTTCATAATGAAACTCCAAGATAAAGAATCAAATGCCTTTTCAAAATCAACTAGCAAAATTAATCCTGGTATATTATATTCATCTGCATAATTCATGACATCATATATTTGCCTAGTGTTTTCGCCCAGATAGCGACCTGCAATAAAGCCAGTTTGATCTTGGTTAATGAGTTTATTTAAAAATGATTTAATTCTATTAGCTATTGCACTAGAAGCAATTTTATATACACAGTTTAGCAAGGATATTGGTCTATAATTTTTTAAAAATTGTCTTGATTTGTTTTCCTTTGGGATACATGTTATTATGCCCTCCTTCTGAGTTGTAGACAACTCCCCATTTTTATACCCATAATTAATAGATCTTGTGACAAAATGTCCTAATTTCCCCCAGAAAACCTTAAAGAAGTCTGCCCCGAAACCATCTGATCCTGGACTGCGGTTATTTTTCATTAGCTTAAGTGCAATAGAGCTTTCCTCAAACGTAATTAGTCCTTCCAGCGATTCAGCTTCTTTGTCCGTTAGTGTAGGCATATTTAAATTTTTCAATTCTTTTGTTAAATCAACATCTGCTAAAGTGTTGTCCCTACTTGAAAAAAGAGCTTGATAAAAGTTTTTCGTTTCCTCAAGAATATCCATTTGATCAGTAATAATAGCGCCATCTGCTTTCTCGATTTTTGGAATTATCTTACTAACATAATTTTGGGATTCTAAACTGCAAAAATAACTACTTGGTTTTTCATCGCCTTCAATTGTCTTAGCCCTAGCTCGAATTAAATGTCCCTGCATTTTCTGTTGGCGTAAATTCAGTAATTCTTCTTGAAGGGTTTCAAGCTGAATGAGATTTTCAGGGGTCAAATTTGATTCTATATTTTTTATGTTATTTGTAATTTCAGTTTCTAATTTGTTATTTGCTTTTTTCTTATAGCTCGCATATGAAATTGATTTGCCTCTGATTTCCATCAACAAAGTATCCAGAAATAATTGATCGTTTATCGAAAATTGTAGCTCCTTATCTGGTATGTTATAGATATTGTCAAAATTATACACTGGCAGTGCATACTGCCTTTTGATATCAGATATTTTTTCATTAATTATTTTTAGGTAATCTAGTGCCTCTATTTAAGGCTACAAATGAGAAATCAAGTATGGTTTTGAATACACGAAGGTGCTAGCCTTTAAAGTATGATCAATGTAATGCAGAAAGCTCCTAAATGAGGAATTCCCTGTGGTTTTCACCTGAGAAACATTGATACAAATGTCAAACAGTTTTATGTATATGCAATGTTGTTAATCTGATCTGGATATAAACTTTAAATCCAGATCAGATTAACAACATTGCAAATACATGTATTATGGTTATTAGGCTCCACCGTGACGGGCTGAACCCTTTCGGTGTCGATGTCGGCATAAATGCGACTTTGCAAATAGTTTGAATCCTGATCAGACGCCGCTTAACGCGAAGTCTGATCAGGGTCCAAACTGTTTGACACTCGTATGATATTACTAAAGTAATTCTACCTTAAATGTTACTTTGCAACGTTCTTACAGACGACAATATTGAAGCAGACGACAAAACAACCGTCGAGGAAATAAAAATCTCCTGAATATTTTGGGCCGAAAGAATTAAAGAAGTTGTTGGTAAACTTTTGAGGGTTTGGGTTGAGATTTTCATAAGGGTAGAGCCGGATGAGATATTTATTTTCATGACAATGAAACTTTATCTGCAACTGCAGCATTTTGATATTTCAATGGGAAATAAATTTTATATATTTCTAACGTCAGATTCAGCACAGTTTTGCAGCTGTATGTTTAACGCCAGACCAACATGACTATTGTTACCGTTCGGGGGAACCATGTTACCAGCGCAGACAGAGCTTGAAAAGTTGTCCTGATGATGAACCATACCATTGTGCAAGGAACCGCCACTCTGGAAAATTTATAGAGGAATGTGTTAAGGCCATACAGTGTCCTATAGGTATGCATAAATAAACCCTTTCCTCCACAGAATCTCCTTAGAGCGCCCTACCTACTCCGCAACATAATTGCCAAATTGAAAATTGAATCAAGTGTTGAAAGTAGGCGTAGATCGTCGTCTAGTGGAATGGGGGAATTAGTGTTAACAAGATATTTTATTAGATCTAGCGACCTTGTTTCTGACCAGATACAATCCACATTTGAGTTTGACCTAGATTTGATGTGGACAAACATTCTGACAATATTTCACTCAGATCATTCAGATTTGTAGCCACTAGAGGGTTAAAAAATTCCTTGATTTGACCTTGAGACCTAGTTTTTGACCTGAGAAATTTGAAGCCGCTAGAGTGTTCACGAACCAATGGTGAACGGACGGATAGTCGACGAACATTCCGCCACCCTAAAAGCTCACATTGGCACTTCGTGCCAGATTGGCTAAAGCACAAATGTTGATGAAATATAATTTTCTTAATTAATATATTATCAAGTAATGGAATGATCCATTACATTTATTAACAACTGTATTTCATCAACTAATGTTTCAAAACAGTCCTATAAATTATATGTATACCACTTTTCGGAGAAGATTAACCTTTGTTTGAACACAGCTGACCACTTAAAGCAGATTGAAAGTAGAGCAAATTTGTGCTTCTCTTTCAGCCTGCTTCAATCTACCATCTGCTAGGATTTAGTAAACAATATATGTTGTATGGTACAAAAATCAGAGTAATATATACCTGCTTAAATAGGTGACCACTTGAAGAAGGTTGAAAGTAGAACAGAACAGAACATGTTCATATATTATCTGACTGTTTTGTTATTTATTATGTTTGGGTGACACATAAAGGCGGTTGAAAGTAAAACAGAATACACCTTTAGGCGCATTCTGCTTTAGTTTCAGAATGCTTTAAGCTACAATCAGGTAGGATAAAAATCCGCATATTAGGGGGAAATGGCAGCTCTGGCACTGCATGAATGTTTTAAGTGTCTGTAGATCTATTTTATACATTTGTATATATCACTTTTATATGTGACATGTTTTTTGACGACACGTGTTGTTTTTTGGGTTTCTTTACAAATCATAGTGTATTGTCCGAAAAGAAGGGTTTTCCGAAATAGTGTTCAATTCACCACCACGTGGCAATTACCTCTCAGGCGTAATTACAACCCCTGCTTTGGATGCACCGCGGCAAAAAAGGACAAAAGATATCAAACAAGTAAATGGCTCAAAACATTCATAAATGTTCATAAAATATGGACAATATGTTGCATTTAGTTGCAAAAGGGTAAATTGTGAATTATTGAAGCTTAAAAATGGGCTATATTTAACTCTTTAAATTCATTTTTTACAATTTTTTTTGTTTAGTCTGAGTAAAGGAGTTGTTGTCAGACATATTGAAGAACAGATTCTGATGACGTTTTACACAAAATAATTCTTTTTTTTGGAAATATTTTGCGAAAAATGTAAGAGGGGTTTTCCCGTGTCTCATTTCCAACCCGCCATTTTGCTCCGCCGAAACGCTCAGGTATCACATTCTACGATCGAAAAAACGCGCTCAGCGCCGTCATACAGAAATAAAACTCATTTTATCCAATCGTCAAAAGTTTGTTTTATTCGTTCAAGTCTAAATATTAGCACTTTTCATTTAAAACAAGTGCAGAACGAACAGATGAAAATGCGGGTTTATATAGGTGAGCCTTTATAAGGAATCTCGCTGACGTACCTACCAAAAGAACTACGCCTTAATAAAACAAACGAGTCAAATTTGTCGGCACCATTTTTAGATTTGGATCTTTTAATAAATAACGGAATTGTTTCTTCTAAGATTTACGATAAACCAGATGATTTTGATTTTAGTATTGTAATTTATCCTCATCTAGATGGCGACGTTCCCCGTTCTACATTGTACGGGGTTTATATTTCACAACTTATTCGTTTTGCTAGAGCCTGTACCTCTGTTGAGGACTTCCACATTCGTAATAAAACTATTACTGAAAAGCTTCTTAAACAGGGGTACAGATTTCAAACATTATTCTGCATAATACACCTTGTTTTCCACACTTATATGATATTTTATGTGTAGCTAGTACTTTAAGGAATATTTTCATGATGTTTTTATGCTGAAAAGATGTAAAAGGAGCTTGTATTTGCTAATTATCTTCTAGGCTGAAAGTAGGGTCCAGGTTGGGAGAATATGGATTAATTCCATCCTTTTCTGGTTCTACACTAAGTCTGCAGAATTATTCATAATTTTTAGATATAATCTTCTTATATACCATGGTCTAAAGTTGGTATACCTTAACTTTGGATATTGGGAAAATTGTATTTATGGTGAAATTTGAGGATTTGTGTGAAAATCAGCCATGGCGGCCATGTTTTTTCCCCTTCACCAAGGGGCAAGCTTCAGTTGGAATTTCTTAGTTTTGTTATGTGCATTTATGTTTACATTTTGATAATTGCCATATTCATTTTCTTGCATTTAAAGAATATCTTGTAAGTTTTAGATTTTAAATGTATTAATGTGTATTAAGAAAAAGTTAATTTAATAAGCTGATGTAAGGGATTTTGAGAGTTTTACACAGAATCCATCAGTTTCACTCAGTCAATTAGTGAGCTCCATTTGGTCACTAGACTTGGGGTCCAGCTTCTCCCTGTAAAAGAAGCTGCAACCCAAGTTTTTGACACTCTTTAGGCAGAAGCCAGCAGAACCAGAACTTAGAAAACCTCAGCTCAGAAGAAGGGATCACTTCAGGCACTTATAGCTTATTTATTAAGCTATAATTTGGAAAGATTAATATTTCAAAGAGAGTTATAACAATTTAGTAACATTATTTAAAATAAAGCTGAGGATCTTTTTAGTCCTATTTCTTTTCACTTTTTCACAGGCTGAGACAATGATATGGTTAATGGTGGCTGTAGGATTGAACTTGATCTGTAATCTGTTCATTTTTGCTGCCATCATTGTCAGCATTGCAATTGTTGCCATTCAACACAATATTGTCACCACTTGGCTGGCATTTTTTAATGTTTGTGGCAATTATTCTATAGTTCATGATAAGTAATTAACTTTGTTCTTAATTAAAAGAAAGTTTTAAAAACAGTTTAAACATTATTTTTATTTCTGACCCTAGAGTTCAGTGGTGTCATCCTGACTTAAGTGATTAAAACAACTTGCTAATTGCCTTAATTAATTAAATTAATTAAAGTGATTGGACGAATTGATCTGATCCAGATCCCGTCTAGCTCGCACGACTCCGTTAGCACAACAATATCAATTCATTGTTACAAGAATGATCTACCCTTGATTTACTCGGATATGCTAGTGAATGCCCCATTTTAATATTGTTTACACCCTGTTGTCTATATGTATGAATGTTTGTTTTTGTATAAAACCTCGTGAAACTATACATGACTGTATGTTCTCAAATAATCGAATCAGGCTATTTAGTCGAGAGTTATCTGTCCTTGATGGTTGAAAATGTCATATATAACAGTGCACACTCTAACAACGACAGTTTCAATAAATTTTGATTGTACAGATCATTGTGTTAAGCGTTACTGCCCTTGATGTACTCTTCTTCTTCTTCCAATGTATACTTCTCTCCATCACTTTTGATATATATGCTACTCATATATGCTAGAATATGTCATAGTCCAGTAGTTTGCATTCAAGCATCTACAAAATTAATATGAATTGATTTAGATTAAGCATGTTTTGATTGTGAGTGAAACTCAAAGGTTAAACACGCAGATTTCATTACTAAAGGTGAAATATATCAGGGTCTTCAATGCCCTCTTATTAGTCTACTGTTTGTTTTAAGGTTTAATATTTGTACTAAGGATGTTGAATCTTTATATTGTGAAGGTTCATGTGGGGTCTAATATCGCTGCTGTGATGTTATGATTTAATGAATTTTTCCTCTATTTAACTTTTACCATGTTTAAGATGAAATATTTGGCTCCAAACTACCATGTTATAGGGAGAATGAAACGTCATTGCATGAACTAAATTGTATTCTGCAAGAGTAAATCCCAGTTACTGCGAGGCGTGCTAATGTTTTAAAAACAGATCAGAATGCCCAAAAGTTTGAACCCTGATGAGACGCTGCGTTATGCGCATCAATATTTAAACGGTTTTAATGACAATCACGAGTCTGCCGCTAGCGTGCAAAGAGTTAATATTTTGTAAGCTCACCTGGGTACCGTTTTACTAACATACTTACGCTAGCGTAACTCTACGATTGCGTAAGTTTTTACGTAACTCTACGATGGAGCGTTTTACTAACATTTGCGCAGCTACGAACCAGCGTAACTTTACGCAAACGAATAGGGGCCGTAAACTATGTGTCAACTAGAAAACTTTACATATAAATGCCCCTTTTTTGCATTTGTTACATAAAAAGGTCACTATTTTGTGATGATACAAGAGTGATTTGACCGATTTTTATTGTTATATTTTAAATTCAATAAAAAAATCAATATTGTGATCGTCCTGTGACCATCGTTTGTCCGTGCGTCCGTCATCCGTCATCAACACATTCTTTAAACGACATCTCCTCCCAAACTTGGCAGGCATGTTCCTTATATAGTCCAGTTGTATAATTGTGTTCGGTCCGTTGCATATCTAGGTCATAAGAGCTAAAATAGATCATTTCAATGAAAACTTAAGAAAATCTTCTTGTTTGAATCAACAGCACCCTGAATTTAGATATTGGGCAAAACACATAATCTACAGGTCTACAGAGTTTTATTGTGAAATCTTCAAACATCTTCTCTTACACTTATATGGCCAGAGCTTCAATATTTCGGAATGTTACAATTCTAAAGGTCCTCTACCAATGTTGTTGAAATATTCCCGGTCTTTAGCATATCTAGGTCACAGGAGCTAAAAAAAAAGATTGTTTCAATGAAAACTTAAAAAAATCTTCTCGCCTGAAACTACAGTAGCCTGAGCTTAGATATTTGGCACAAAGTATCATCTACAGGTCCTCTATTAAGATTGTTCAAAAAATACCCCTGGGGGTCACATATTTTACAAAGAGTTGTATAGTGAAATCATCAAACATTTTCTTCTCTAAAACTTAAATGGCCAGAGCTTTGATATTTGGCATGGTGACACTTCTAAGGGTTCTTTATCAATACTGTTGAAATGGTCTCTGTTCATTCTAAATCTAGGTAATAGGAGCTAAAATTAGATTATTCTCATGAAACCTGAAAAACAATTGTTTTGTTTGAAACCGCAGTATCCTGAGCTTAGACATTACATATAAAGCATCATATACAGACTACAGGCCATTTATCAAGATTTTCATAAAAAATGACCCCGCTCCGAGGGTCACGAATTTATAAAGAGTTAAACAGAGAAATCTTCAAACATCTTTTCTGAAACTTATATGACCAGAGCTTTGATGTTTGGCATGGTGAAACTTCTAAAGGTCCTTTACTAGTCTTGCTGAAATGGTTTCTGTCTCTGATGCATATCTGGCTCACAGAACAAAACAATATATTTCTTTTATGGTTTTTTAAACCACAGAACATAATCCGTAACTCCTCTATCAAATTATTGAACAAATTATTCCCGTTTGGTGAACATGACCCAAGGACAAGGTGTTTTACAGGTGAGCGATTTAGGGCCAAATAAGCCTCTGCTGAATTGGCTAAGTGTTGCATGTTTGTTGGGTGTTGTCTTATACTGTGGAATAAAAGTTCAGTGATAATTCTTTTTATCATTTATTATTTCAGGGAAGGAACCACTTATAGAATATATACCTAAGCCTAGAATAGCATGTGGCTGGTGTCGGAATAATTTCTATAATCCTAATAACTTTACATGGTCAAATACATACTCTGAATGCCAAGAACAAAAAACAGAATGTTATGGGGAAAGTTATTTCAAGTGTGAGCTAGAAAATGAGACTGACATCTATACAAAAAACAGCCGATGTCGATGTAATGTTCGAAAGGGATATCTAATAGCTTGGCACTATGATAAAGAGGCAGATCCATGTACATTTGAAAGAGGCATAACATGTGTAAAAGCCGACTGTTTTCCAGAACAAGATGTGTTGCTAAAAGGTAAGCTTATGTTGATATGAGTGATGTGGGATGGGCGATGGAGGTGGGCGGCATTCAACGTAATTCTCTTTCTTGGCTGGGAGTTTTGTTATGATGCTAGAAAAGGCTTTATTGCGGTATTGTTTACGCTTTAATTGACATTGTCGGATTAAGTGAATTCGGACAGTGGACGTCGGATTACTGACATAACCGGCAGTTTTAGAGGGGGCGATCTCGAACTACTTTCTATATGCGATTGTTACATGGGCGCCACAGCGGTGACAGTTAAACCGGGGCGCATCGTACCTTTATCTTAACCGAGTTTAACGCAGAACATGATTGTCGACTTATTACGATATCAGTACTTAGCGCGTTCAGTTACCGTATCGATTGCATCAAAAAACGTAACGATTTAACTAAAACGACCTATTTGCACGATATCGATTGCGAACGGCCTCAGAGGCCAACGCTAACGAGAAAAAAGGCGATCAAATGAGTTTGTAGATACAGCGAACAGTCCCGTGTTAATTTCTCATCAATATACTGAGTCACAGGGGAGAAGAAATGGCCCAGATTTTCCGATACTTAATTTATCAAACAAAGCAGCTTACATCTAAGCAGCTAATTCTTATTTTTATATGCGGTAAACTTGATGCATTTCAGTTGATTTGTACACTTTTGCGTGTGTTATTCCGATTCGTAAATAGTTCGTTCGTACCCTTGAAAAGTAAATAAACTTGGGGGCGCAATGAGTTATTATTGAAGAGTATTGGAGAACGTCAGATGTCGTACTATAAGGTGTTTTTTTTGCACCGGTTAACGTTCCCGTTCTCCGATACAGTACTTGAACGCGCTACAGTAGGGTGTTCAATTGGGAGGCTGAAGTTGGTTGCGTAAACGGAACTGGTTGCCAGTTGCGTAAACGCTTCTAGTTTCTAGAAGCCAGTTGCGTAAACGCTACTAGTTTCTAGAAGCCAGTAGCGTAATCACTACTAGTTTCTGGTTGCCAGTGTCGTTTAAGAAAAATTTCTAAGTGCCAGTGTCGTAAACGCTACTATTTTCTAGAAGCCAGTAGCGTAAACGCTACTAGTTTCTGGTTGCCAGTGTCGTATACGCTACTAGTTTCTGGTTGCAAGTGTCGTTTAAGAAAAACAAATCTAAGTGCCAGTGTCATAAACGTTACTAGTTTCTAGAAGCCAGTAGCGTAAAGGCTACTAGTTTCTGGTTACCAGTGTTGTATACGCTACTAGTTTCTGGTTGCCAGTGTCGTTTAAGAAAGCATTTCTAAGTGTAAGTGTCGTAAACGCTACTAGTTTCTAGAAGCCAGTAGCGTAAACGCTACTAGTTTCTGGTTGCCAGTGTCATATACGCTACTAGTTTCTGGTTGCCAGTGTCGTTTAAGAAAAAAAACTCCTAAGTGCTAGTGTCATAAACGCTACTAGTTTCTAGAAGCCAGTAGCGTAAACGCTACTAGTTTCTGGTTGCCAGTGTCGTATACGCAACTAGTTTCTGGTTGCCAGTGTCGTTTAAGATAACAAATCTAAGTGCCAGTGTCATAAACGCTACTAGTTTCTAGAAGCCAGTGTCATAAACGCTACTAGTCTAGAAGCCAGTAGCGTAAACGTTACTAGTTTCTGGTTGCCAGTGTCGTTTAAGAAAAGATTCTAAGTTCCAGTGTCGTAAACGCTTCTAGTTTCTAGAAGCCAGCAGCGTAAACGCTACTAGTTTCTGATTACCAGTGTCGTATACGCTACTAGTTTTTAGTTGCAAGTGTCGTTTAAGAAAAACAAATCTAAGTGCCAGTGTCATAAACGTTACTAGTTTCTAGAAGCCAGTAGCGTAAAGGCTACTAGTTTCTGGTTACCAGTGTTGTATACGCTACTAGTTTCTGGTTGCCAGTGTCGTTTAAGAAAGCATTTCTAAGTGTCAGTGTCGTAAACGCTACTAGTTTCTAGAAGCCAGTAGCGTAAACGCTACTAGTTTCTGGTTGCCAGTGTCATATACGCTACTAGTTTCTGGTTGCCAGTGTCGTTTAAGAAAAAAAACTCCTAAGTGCTAGTGTCATAAACGCTACTAGTTTCTAGAAGCCAGTAGCGTAAACGCTACTAGTTTCTGGTTGCCAGTGTCGTATACGCAACTAGTTTCTGGTTGCCAGTGTCGTTTAAGATAACAAATCTAAGTGCCAGTGTCATAAACGCTACTAGTTTCTAGAAGCCAGTGTCATAAACGCTACTAGTCTAGAAGCCAGTAGCGTAAACGTTACTAGTTTCTGGTTGCCAGTGTCGTTTAAGAAAAGATTCTAAGTTCCAGTGTCGTAAACGCTTCTAGTTTCTAGAAGCCAGCAGCGTAAACGCTACTAGTTTCTGATTACCAGTGTCGTATACGCTACTAGTTTTTAGTTGCAAGTGTCGTTTAAGCAAAACAATTCTGGTTGCCAGTGTCGTATACGTAACTAGTTGATGCTAATTTCGTAAACGCAACTAGTTTCTAGTTGTCAGTGTCGTTTAAGCAAACAGTATCTTGATGCTAGTTTCGTAAACCCAACTATTTTCTGGTTGCCAGTGTCGTATACGCAACTAGTTTCTGGTTGCCAATGTCGTTTAAGCAATTAGTTTCTGGATACTAGTTGCGAAAACGCAACTAGTTTCTGGTTGTCAGTGTCGTATACGCTACTAGTTTCTGGTTGGCGGTTGCGTAAGCGTAAAAGCAGCAACCTTACTCTCGTCGTCGATGCTCTGGCCCGCCGCTAAAACCAAACGGACGGTCGCGAACACCAGTCGAAGCCCCAGTCAACTCCGCCTGAGCACGTTGCGAAGGGGTGTTAGCGCGGTAGACGACGATCGCTTCCGCAGATAGTACGGACGAGCGGGGACCGAGCGATGGACTCCGTAAAAGGCCCCGCGAGGCGAGCGTCTGCCGGAGTCGAAGGCCGTCTTCCACAGCCTCGCGGCCGGCGGGGGAATCCGAGCGATGAACGCCGTACCAGCCCCACGTGGCGAGATACTGCGGGAGTCGAAGGCCGTCTTTAGCAGCCTCACGGATGTACGGGGAAGTCGAGAGATGTGCGCCGTACCAGCCCCGCGAGGCGAGCTACTGCGGGAGTCGAAGACCGTTTTCCACAACCTCACGGGCCGGCGGGGGTGGAAGCTGAGCGATGAACGCCGTACAAGCCCCGCGAGGCGGGGGAGCCTTGCGATGTACGCCGTACCAGTGTAACGGGGCATTTCTTCCCCAGGCCATTTTTCTCTCTCTCTCCCCCCCCTAGGCCATTTCTTCCACCGGGGAAGAAACGGCCCAGCCAGTTAGTTTCTTCCCCGGAGGAAGGAATGGGCCGGCACAGGCCATTTCTCCCCCCCCCCCCCCTTATTTTTTTTCAGATAGGCCTGGGCTATTTCATCCCTGTGTGTCAATTAGGTTAGTAAAGAGGGGGGTGTCCTAGGCCATTTCTTCTCCACTGCGTTTGGTATGAGTTAGTGAGGGGGGGGGGGGGGGGGAAAGATTGACATGGGCCTTTTCTTCTTCTCCCCTATGTGTCATATAAGTAAGGAAGGGGGAAAGAATGGCCTGGGCCATTTCTTTCCCGCTGTGTTTCAGTTAAGTTAGTGAGGTGGGGAGGAATGGTCAGCGCCGTTTCTTCTCCTCTGTGTGTCATATAAATAATGAGGGGGAAACAATGGCCTGTGCCATTTCTCCCCCCTGTGTCTCAGTTAAGTTAGTAAGGTGGGGGGGGGGATTTGCCTGGGCCGTTTCTTCTCCCCTGTGAGTCATATAAGTAAGTGAGGGGGAAAAGAATGGCCTGGGCAGTTTTTTCTCCCCTGTGTTTCAGTTAAGTTAGTAAGGAGGAAGTTATGGCCTGGGCTGTTCCTTCTCCCCTGTGTGTCATATAAGTAAGTGGGGAGGGGGGGGGGGGGGATAATGGCACATTTCTTCCCCTCTTTGTGTCAGTTAATTTAGTAAGGAGGGGGGGGGGGGAATGGCCTGGGCCGTTTCTTCTCTCCTATGTTTCAGTTAAGTTAGTAAGGGGGGAAGGAAGGGCCTGGACCATTTCTTCTCCCCTGTGACTCGGTTAAGTTAGTAAGGGGGGGGGGGGTGGTCTTGGCCGTTTGTCCCCCCCCCCCTGTGCTGTGTCTCAGCTAAGTAAGTAAGGGGGGAGAAATGGCCTGGGTCATTACCCCCCCCCCCCCGTGTCTCAGTTCAGTTAGTAAGGGGGGGGGGGGGGGGGGGCTGGGCCGTTTCTTCTCCCCTGTGTGTCATAGAAGTAAGTGAGAGGGGAAAGAATGGCCTGGGGCATTTCTTCCCCCTGTGTCTCAGTTAAGTTAGTAAGGGGGGGAATGAATGGCCTTGGCCGTTTCTTCCCCCCTGTGTGTTAAATAAGTAAGTGCGGGGGAAGGAGTGGCATGGGCTGTTTCTTCTACCCTGTGTGACATATAAGTAAGTGGGGAGGGGGGAGAATGGCACATTTCTCCCCCCCCCCCCCCCTGTGTTTCAGTTAAGTAAGTAAGGAGGGGGGGGGGGAAGGAATGGCCTTGGCCGTTTCTTCTCCCCTATGTTTCAATTAAGTTAGTAAGGGGGGGGGGGGGGGGGGGGGAATTGCCTGGGCCATTTCTTCTCCCCTGTGATTCAGTTAAGTAAGTAACGTCATATGTAAAAGTGAACTCGCCGGCTTCCGAAAATACAAAGCACCGCCCATCGCCCTTTCATTGGCTGACAAACTAGGTCGAGCGGTAATTTGGGTTGAGCGATAACTTAGTATAGGTAAAGTAGGTTGAACGGTAACTGCCATACACTAGCCAACGTGCCATATTTGAGGCAAACGGTAAATCAGTTATAGTTCATTTGTTTGAAAATTATACAACATAACCTGTTCGCTCCCTACGGTCGCTCCAGGTTATATTGCATAATTTTCAAAAAATGAACTATAACTAATACTTATTTTAAGTTGAACATTTACATGGATTTTTATTAGTATTTTACCTGTTTTAAATGCACAGCATGCCCCTGAACGCACCAGAAGCCATCTAAGAATAAAATTTTCCCGGGGGAGTATGCCCCCGAACCCCAACTAGTTAGAGGGAGTATACTAATATGGATATGTAGGGTAGGAGTTGGAGCTTAATATCTGGAAAGCAACCTATTGAGAAATGTTGTCAAAGATTTAAATATTTGGGGTCATTTGGAGTATTTTTTACATATACTGAGCTAAATGTAGAAACGTCCCACAGGATTACATGAACAATTGCTGGAAAGTTATAAGGTTGGTGGTAGTAAAACCTATACCGGAAATGAATTTTATCATTTTTACTCCATATCAGTTAACCTCATACTGCTGGGATGATGTTTTTCGAGTGATGTAATAAAGAAGTTGGTAGGGGTCAAAATGAAAAATCTGAATAATATAAGTTACACAGTTTTCAGGTGACCTAATATGGAATTTACTGGCAGTGTATATTCCATATTAGGTTACCTGAAAACCGTGTAACGTTTTTATCCTACCGACTACCTTTTATTCTTGACGAAAAAGATTAAAGGCGGTCACTGTCATATAATGATTATGTTTTCATATAATGAAAACATCACGTCATCAATCATTATCTAAACATTGCGTGACGTCATGTTAACCGCCAACTACTGTATACATCTTAATCAGCAACCGTTTAAAATGACTTGTTTATTGTAAACAGTGGAGAAAATGTTATTCTTTTCCGTTTAAACGCAGACAAAACGCAAACGTATCATAATAAAATATACGAAATAATTTTTTGACGACTCTGACTAGTGACTATTCATTTTTATACGAGTGACAAACAGTTTGGAGCCTGATCTGGCTCCAAACTGTTTGCAATGGAAATTTTAGTTTTAGCGGAAACCGAGATACGTGAGTCCGTGAAATTCCGTGGTTTGTTAACCTCCCAAATACAACTCGTTGCGACAAAAGTCCCTTCCTCTTGACGTAAGCTATAATAACTATATGTAACATTTTAAGAGCTTGCTTTTTGAGCAATGGAAGGGTTGTTGTTTCTATTTTATTGTGTAAAAGTTTCATTTTGCTAATCAGAAAATTGTTCGTGTTCCAATTTGCTTACAATCAGACCTCTTTATATCCGTTTCATTGCATTTAAAGTTTGAATTAAGATTATATAAAGCCGTATTATTCCTTGGAAGCTCACTTGAAATCATGACATGAAATATAGCAATTTTTGGCAATATCAGTCCTAAATCTGTTCAACAGTAACCCTCCTCTTAGTAGGTTGCTCGGCTACTATCAGGCTACTCATAGCCTCGAATGCACCTCATAGCCTCGAAGGCACATCTTTTAGAAAATTAGCCCATAATATTCAATGTTGCGTGTTCCGATTCACATAAAGTATACCAAACAGTCAATAGTGTTCGTGTGCATCTTAAATTTGCGTTAGATGCATGATAAATTCGTGCATTGTACTTGTTGATGTTTTGACCACTTTCGGTTTGAAAATGATCGTGTAACGTTTGCGCCGAATAAAATTGGGGCGCCACATCGCAATAATGGAGCATACGATGATAACTAATTCGTCAAGTGGACATTTTTACGTGGAACTACATTCCCCGATGTCTAGAAAAAAGCAGAAAAATACTGTTTTTAAGCAAAATCGAAACTTGACTCACCTTTCTGCCATGTTTTTTGTGGCCTCTATCAACGCCCGGAAATGGCCTCTCATCTAAATCGTAGTAGCTCTAAAAGAGCTGCCTAATAAGTCGACAGGGTGTGAGTCAGCCTGCTTCCAATTCCAATGACGTCGTGTCCACAATTTAACCTAGCACCACGCGTCAAAATTTTGACCGAAATATGGGCGTCGTGCTCTGATTGGTTGAGCGTTAGATCGCAAGCGATTTCTAAGGTCTGTGTGTCGGAATGTGTTCTCGGGTTCACTCTAAATTTCACGTATATATTTCGCCACTAATAGAGATTGTTTGAAAACGAAAGTATCCACGGGAGGTAACCGACACGCGCGATTTCTTGAATTATCGTACTTTGTTAGCGAGAATTGGGCGCCTTTGCCCTTAAAAACTTTTCCTCAGTCCATTGATGGACTACTCCCATTGTATTCGATAGGCGAGAAAAAGCATGAATCACAAGCTTTCACCGGGTATACCAATCTCAGTTGGTGTGAAATTACTGGTAACTAATCTCAGGTTGTCTAGAGAGGCCCTCACATACTCACACTCAAGGGTTTTTCTCAATGGGTTTTACTAACCAAACTAACAAATTTAAGGTACGGGCCTCACATGATACACTTGGGTGAGTATATCCCTAGACAAGATAGCAGTAAGGGACACAACTTGCACGTGGCTGCATGCTTTGATAGCTAGTTAGGTGTTAAGACCGATAGGTCGTCAGGAGATGTCTTTAAGTTGTCTTATTTGTTGGAACAGTAGCCTTTACTTTCGGCTATTATATTATATATCAGTTTGTTGTAACAGCTGTACTGAGCCGTTGGTGTATTGGTTAGGATCCCTGCTTCTCGTCCAGGCGGCCCAGGTTGGATTCCCGTCACCGGAATGTATTTTTCTTTTTTTATCACAACTTTTTAAACGCAATAAATAATAAATATAATCTATTTTACTGATTTTTTTTCGGAAAATCAATAAACAATAACTACTCAAAGTTTAATAAGCACAAAGGGTATACGCCTTCATAGATAGGCTACCAATTAATGCATTGCCCTTATCACTGTCTCTCCGTATAACTTCCAAAATATTTTGTTTAATTCCATCCAAACATGGAGAAATCACTGATGTAGGTTCATTTCACAGATTCTGATACATACACTTTTACATTTGTTCAGGTTCCGTAGGCGAAAATTGAGGAAATTTTGAGATTTCATCAACATTTTTAAACTCATTGAATTTTACATTTTAATGTTCTTAGATGTGTTATTCGATGGTAAAACTATTTAATGTTTTATATTGAAAATAAATTTCCCAATAAAGAGTAAAAAAGGTTTTTGAGCCGGCTGGGATTCGAACCCGGGTCGGCTGGACGAGGTCAGGGACACTAACCATTACGCCAACGATTCTCTTTTTTTTTTATCCAATATATCTATATTATAGCCGAAAATAGAAGTGCTTCAAAATGATTCGTTGCACTAATTGTTGCTGAATTCGGTCGCTAACCACATATTTTTAATTGGTAATTTAGTTTTGAATAACATTGGTCGTATTCGAATCAGGGCAACTATCGCGTTAGTTGGAATATTTGTCAACAAGTTCTATTCGAATCACGACGTGATGTTTTCCGTTGACAAAATGTTGTCAAACCCTAAAATCGAGCGTTGATTTAGTCACGTGACCACGTTTATACCACGTGATTAGTGTCTCTAGATAAAACAAACATAAAGACCCTCTCAATTAATCGATTGGATCCAGATCACATGGCATTATGTGCGTATATAAAAATTGGGAGCATTACGACTGTTTTAACGGGTGCTTGATTCATTTCCATTCGTCCGGAAGTACAAAGTTTTCGTTGACTACAATTTCTATTCGAGTCGGGCCAAAATCGTTGACATCAGTAAATCTTCGCGCGTTTGCTCCGCCCACTTTTCGTTGACCACAAACTCGATGATTCGAATACGACCATTAATGAACCCGTAGGTTACAATAAGATATTGCGAACCACCCCAAATAAGAAAACCCCCTATTACAGCTCATATAACTCCGCCCATTTTCCTTTATTGCATTGGGGCGGCCATTATTACGCTTTGCCTGGCGTACTTTTTTAAGTACGACTGGAACTAGACTAACTTGCAAACAGCTTGAATCCAGATCAGTCGCCGCGTAACGCAGCGCTTGATCCCCATTCAAGCTTACTGTTTGTCACTCGTCATTATGATTTTTGTCTGTCAAAATTTCCAATATGAGAATTTGAGAACAAACAGCAGACGACAATTTTAAGAAGACGATTTTTCAGCAGTGAAAGCGTCAGACACACTAGCTTGAATCCAGATCAGACGCTGCGTAATGCGTTTGTCACTTGTCTTTAAAAGGGGGGGGGGGGGGTCTGTCACAATTTTAAGGAGACGATTTTGCAGCAGTGAAAGCGTTAGACATACTAGCTTGAATCCAGACCAGACGCCGCGTAACGCGTTTGTCACTCGTCTTTAAGGGGGAGGGGGTCTGTCAAAATGTCCAGTGTGTGAATTTCAGAAAAACAGCAGACGACAATCTTAAGCAGACACTTTTGCAGCGTATTACATAGTTGTCTTGTTTGAGGAACAGCGGTACGCGTTGTTGTAAGGAGGAAATCGTTTTTCAGATGGCCTTTATAGGGAGGGAACACTGTATATTAAGCAGACGAATCTCCAGTGCGGATCATAACATACACCCTCTGGACTGGAACAGAACAAATCTGTTCCAGATATCAAGCCAGCTTGGAAAATGTCCCGTAAGGCATCGCTTATGGATCTCGTTCGTGAAAACCAGATACATTACAATAGGTTCATAACAAAGAAGATGCCCAAGCTTCTAAGGCGGCTCGACATCAGCTCTGATGACTCTGATCATAGTGATGATTCTATCTCCCCCGTATTTTTATGGGGAGATATTTTTTTAGTCAAAGTTATCCGTCCTTCTGTCACACATTTTGTCCGGAAGATAACGACAGTTCTACTGATGTTACTGGAAAGAACTTGATGAAAGTGCCAGTTTCAAGAACCATTACTCTTGCATCAATAGTTTTCGAGTTTTTCCCCTTTTGTTATGTTTTCCTATCTGGAAGATTACTCCAGTTCTGCGTATGCTAGTAAAATGAAAGTTCACATATAGAAAGAGCTTGATGAAAAGAAGTGCAATGAACAATTTATTTCCACAGCATCTGTGTGCTTGTGTTGGTTACTGATAGTGTAGGGTAGAATTGAGGGATGGTGTGGGGAGAGGCTCCGAGAGCTGTTTTTAGTGAAAACAAATCTCTAGTTTTTAATTTATTTTGATTTAACTTACGCAAAAGTTATTAATGTGTATGAGTATAAATTCTTAGATTGCATTCAAACGCTGATGACATTAGACCAATGTGTTAAAGGGACTCGCAACCGGATGGTGTACTTGTCAAAATAAAATAAAATACTCAAATAAAAGCAAATTTGTGGCATTATTTGGCTTCTGACATTTAAAAAAAATGATCAGTCCAAAAAAAGTTTCAAGAATCGTCCCTGAATCTTAGTTTTTTTTAGATATTTTCCATCGTTTTTCTATAGCGTCAGCTGACGGTATAGTTGTTGTTGTTGCTTCTCTACACGGGCTCAGACATAAACCCGAGCCGAATAAAGTAATATCGATCGCCACCAGTGAAGTACGTTAATTTGCTACCATATATATATAAAGAGCGATGGTAGCCGAGGTGGTAAAGGCGCTTCCTCATTTTTCATGTTTGTCTCCGCACGGAGGGTCACGGGTTCGAATCCCACCAGAGCTTCTTTTTTTCTTTTTTTTGAAATGCATTTTTTAACAGAATTTATTATCCTAAACTAAATCTTACCCATTTATATAAGCATTTGACATATATTTACAAATTACTATTTTTAATGCTAAATCCGGTTGCGAGCCTCTTTAAGAGTTTTCTGCACTTGATGTACCTAGCTATACTAGAATATGTCATGTCCAAATATTGTTTCATTTTGCATAGATTTAAATATAATGTGTTTTGATTTTCGTTGAAACTCAAAAGTAAAACTACAAGATTCAAATACAACATGTGAGCGATATCATAGCCTTTTTATACGTCCACCTCTAAAAAGTGGTCGTATGTTGGCGTGCTCATAACCATCCGTTCATAAGTCCTTCGGTATATCATAATTTGGTTTGTCCGGAGGTTGGTTGGATTTTTCTTTAAAAAAATTTATTGGAAGGATATTAATCACATCTTCACGCAGATATTGTCAAGATCTGAAACTGGGTCAATTTTGAATGATTTATCGCTACAGAGTTATTTGACCTTGATGTATTCAGATATGCTATAAAAGGCTTGTCCGCAGTTTTCTCGGAAAATATTTGAAGGATACAGTGAAGTTCACTTATAACGAACTTGGATAAGACGAAATACTGCTTAATAGAAAATAAAAAAAATTCCCCGACTGCTTCCTTCTTTTTTTCAATGAACTCGAGCTTGCTTAAGATGAAATAGATATAACGAAATATTGGATAAGACAAAACCTTTTTTAGGTCCCTACACTTGATTTTATCTGTAAAATGGATCTGTTAATACAAAATGCCCGTCATAATCACAGTTTGACACGCGGCTTCTTACCCGTTTATATATGCGTTTGACATATATTTACAAATTACTATTTCTAATGCTAAATCTGGTGGCGAGCCGCTTTAAATATTTACAATATGTTGAGTTTTCTATGAACATACAAGAGGGAACTGGTAAAACTTTCAAGAAGAGAAATGACATTTCTTATGGCATAGCCAATCATATTTTATTATCATTTATTTATATTTGGTGCAATTCAAAAATAAACATATAAGATTATATTTCTATGCGTTGCTACCTTCTTTTTTCTAATCAGTTTTGTAGTTAAAGTATGAATTGAATTCAAGTTTCGTTATATGGATAAGACGAAATTTGGATAAGACGAAATAATTTTCGAGGTCCCCTGGATTCGTTATAAGTGGGCATCACTGTATTACTGAAACTTCACACACATTTTACTTCCATCAAAAGCTGAAGCTGAATCAATGTTGAGGTTCATTCGATATATCGTTACAGATTTTGTCTGCCCTTGATGTAATCATATATGCTATAAAAGCTTCTTAAACAGTCCATAGCAACTACAGTTTTTGAGTAATTTGATTATAACTGCCCCAAATATATGTAAGTTTAATTTCTTGAAGGTGTTTGATTATTGTGGGCATCGGACTTTTGTGTCAAGAATTATCGGTCCTTGTTGTACTCAAATATGCTACAAAATATTTATTTCGGTATTGTTTGTGCTCTAGTATCCACAAATTGATTGATTTCGATAAAAAATTGTAAAATTGTATACGGCGATAAGTTCTCGAATTACTTCTATTATGGTCAATTTGGAATAGTTGGTTAAGATTAATTGCTCTTTATTTTCCCATCTATAGATCTACTAAAATATATTGTATTCAAACAGTATATTGTCTACAAATTTGAATTGATTTAGATTAAACTTGTTTTAATTATGACTGAAACTCAATGCTAAAACTATCAGGTTCATTTACCAAAATCATGTTTGCTGGTGGGCGTATAATATACCGTTTGCGGTACTCTTGTTGTTTTGTGCCCAATATGTGGGGCATACTTGTTTAGTGTTAACCTTGTCCATATGTCAGTAAGATCCACGGTTTCTGCATTAAGTAATAGATACCGATCGAGTTTCGCTTTAAAAGGGTCCGGTAACAACGGTAACGAGTTTGTTTCGCAAGTATGAACAACTAAATGTCCGAGGCGAAGCCGAAGACATCTTTGTTGTTCGTCCGAGCAAAACAGTCTCCTGACCCTTGTAGCCGGATACTTTTGAAGCGAACGAGTATCGGTATCTGACTTATACGAAGATTTTAATAAATATCTTACACCGAGTCAATAATGATTGTGGTCAATTTAATATAGTAAATTAAATGTATCCACTTATTTAATATTGAAATACATGTACACGTAACCCAACTATATTTTTTACTGGTCCTTTTTCTAACTTGCACGAGCATACCGTGCAGCCTGTGTGCTGGGTCATGTCGTAAAATAACTAGGTATTTATTTGTCTACGCTCAGTGTTAGTACTCAGCTAGTAAGATAAGCGCTGTATTTCCTGTATTTATCAGTTTAGGTGGCATTTTCTTTTTAAGCATTTAGCATTCAGGTCAATAAGTAGTTTAACCTACTCAATTAATCCCGATATAATTCCTTTTCCGCCCCTTTTTAATAAAACCAAGGACCAGGTTGTTTTTTCTCCCGAACAGGCACAATATTAAATTGCGTTGTTTATGTTTACTATTTCACTGCCATATTGTCGTCTGCTTTGAGATTGCCGTCTGCATTTATTTTCCAGCGCAAAGTTTCCGGCTTTGACTGCACGAATATTGATACAAGTGTTATCAGTTTGGATCCTGTTCAAACTCAGAATTACTGTGTGTTTGATATTGACCCAAACTGTTGGCAAATATGCGTTATACCTTATCATGCTGAATTGCCGTCTGCTTCAAATACATCGTCTGCGGAGAAACTCAAAATCTTTCTTATGCTTTTCAAATTGAATAAAAAATTGAATATGAGTGCCGAACAATTTGGATTTAGACCAAATGCCGCGTTACGCGACGTCTTCTCTGGATCCAATCTATTTGCAAATGTTAGCCAAACGAACTTAGCATTACAAGGGTTACCTCGTCAAGTCACGGGCAGTGCAAGTTAAACAGGTGACAGCATGCTCACCACGTGCACCACGCCCGTAAAAAGTATACAATAACAGAAAGTAAAACTGTCCAGTAACAGAAAAAGCGTCCGGTATCAGATGTAAGAGAACACTTTTTGAATAGCTCTGCGGGGGTATCTGCGTATAAGATTAGTAGTGGACTAACTACTAGATTTACCCAACTTCACATGCTTATATGCCTCAATACGAACAGCATGTTGTGTTGCAGTTAGATAAACTTTGATCTTCTATGATCTATTAAAGTTAAATTGTTGCATTTAGGTAAGCTGTGGTCTGAGTACTGGAACTTGTCTCAAAGACATTACCCCCATTCCATTCATTGATCCCCCTATTGTTCTCACTAGCCGCGAAAGTAACGATAAAGCATGTGAAAAGTGTGTTCAGCCAATGTCAGCTATCTCAAGTTTTCTATAGAGGCCCTGACATTCTCACAATCAAGGGGGTTCTCAATGGGTTTTACTTACCAAACTGTCAAATATAATTATGGAACAGGCCTCACACGAAACGCCTGAATGATTATTTGCCTAGACGCTAGCCCAGTAAGTGCATGCTCTCCATTCTTTGACTCAAACTTTCTGCAGGGTTAGGTGTTACCACCCAAGCTAGGTCAAGTAATATCTTTAAGCACCTTCACATACGTATATGCCTCATTGAGTACAACATGTCGCATCACAGCATGTTGATCTAAGCCTTTGATTGTGACCTAGGTTAACATTTTATGTTTGCGTCAGTTGTGGACATGGCACTGCAGCTAGGATCATGCAGTTTTACATACTTATGCATCTCAATGAGTAGAGCGTATTGCATGCAAGTTTGATGACCTTGGCCTTTGACCGCTGTGGCCTAGGTCAAGTTTTTAGCCTTTAGGTAAGTTTAGGACTTATTCTAAAGTGTTTGCATTTGTGGTCAAGCATACCATTGGCATCTGTGCATTACAAACACATTTCTAGTTATATTAGAATTTTCTGAACGATCTTATTTCAGGATACCAATGTGCCCCTAAGTGTCACGAAGGATACAGCCGTTCAGATGAGTACTCAGATCACTGTATTGCAATAAGGTAACTCAGAAAGATAAATACACAGGTGTTTGTATTGTATTTTTGTAAAATCCCCTCTGTATATTGTATAAACATGTATTGTGAAAACTCCTATATATGTATATGAAAAAGCATATGTATTTGTATTGTATTCTTTTGTAAAATAACTTCTACACTCACCTAAAACTGTTCCTTTACACCGCCTTTAGACTTTGATAGTTCCTCTCAATCAATCGATGATGAGAATGTTATTAGAAAAAAAATAGTTTAAATACTTTGTAGGGAAATGTGCGATTTTTGTGCCAATGTCATCAACCTTTCATTACTTTTTGACTCATTTAAATGTAAAGGGATGAAAACAAAATTAAGATAAAACACAGTTTTGTCTGACTTTACCCGGAAAGGTTGGAAACACTGAATAATTTGACGAAACGTGTTCATTTCACAGTCAATAACCGGTGTGGCCTCCAAACATAAGCTTAAAATACATAATATAAACCGGAAAATATGCAATTGAAGTTAATGCAAACAAAGTAGATAAGTAATTTTCAATGTTTATGTAAAATTTTATTGCTTTATTCTCCTTCAAATTATTTTATCGTAATGTTTCTTCTCGCCTCTCACTTAGCGAACCGTCAACTATCGTGTTCGCCTTGGCATTTCCTGTTCATTGGCCGATTTCAATCAAGAACACGTCGTTGTTTACAAGAAAAAGAACTTGGTTAATTTGAAGAACTATTTCATGTTCCTGACTGATAAATAATGTGTAGAAACATGAAAGCGGTATAGACCCGACGGAGGAGGAAAAGCGAGGGAAACATATAAAAAGAGTTGGTTGCGAGTCGCTTTAATCCATTATCGCATATGCGCAAGCATAAACCGAAACGAATTCCGTATGCTCCATCGCTATAGAGTGATGTAACCCGCTTTGCTCAATCGTTTAACTTAATTTTCAACTTATCCTCGCATGCTGGGTCCCGGGTTCGAATCCCAAAAGAGCTAAACAAATATTTTCATTCAAATGCATTTTTTAAACAGAATGTTTCATCCTAAACTAATATTTACTTGTTTATATAAGCGTTAGACATACATTTATAAATTAGATCTACTTAATCCTTCGGATTAAAACTTTATAAACCGAGGTCCAATGTACCAGTATATACTTTACACTGGGCATCTAAAAGAACCAGAGAACTTTGTCGATAATTAGAGTAGGGTATTGCGCCCTGGTTCTTTGTATCCACACCCTCTCTCTGTGGCGTCGAATTAGCCCATAAATGGCAGAAACGGATGTTAACAAACAAACAAACAAACAAATTACTATTTGTTATGCTTAATCTGGTTGCCAGTCTCTTTAAACAGTCATATATCCTTATAGATCGCGTAGCGTTTTAGCTCAACAGAGCACAAAGTGCTCAAGGTGAGCTTTTGTGATACCCTCTCTGTCCGTCGTCCGTCTGTCTGTCCGTCTGTCCGTCAACAATTGCAAACGACTTCTTCTCTGAAACCAACAGCCCCAGTGTAACCAAACTTGGTCTGATACATGATGTTGGGATGAGCTTCAAAAGTTGTTCAAAGAAAGTGGATGGGGCTAATGGTCTTGTTGCCATGGCAACCGTGCACAAAATCTAGAAAAATCTTCTTCTCTGAAACCAATGGTCTGATTTCGATTTGGTTTTCACCAAAATGGATAGACATTAAAAGTTGTTAAAAGAATTTTGATCCGTCAAAAACATTGCCGCCAGAGCGCGTGGTCATTTTTGGTGTTCGGAAATATCGAATTGAAAGGTTAAAAACTTTCTAGAAGTCATATTATTGACTATATCTTTATGAAATTTTCTCAGTGGCATGTACTTTATAAAGTTTAGGTCATACTGGAATATAGGTCATGTCAGATCATAAAGTAGGTCAGTAGATCAAATCGCAGAAGAAGCATTTTGCCACTCCAGAGGCAATCTTTTTTGCCCAATCTTCTGAAAACTTGCTTAGAATGATTATCCGGACAAAAGCTAAGCTTTGTGTGAATATGGGTTACATAAGGTTAAAAAGTAGGTCAGTAGGTCAAAACATAGAAAAAGCTTCTAAACACTGTAGGAGCCATATTTTTAGCTATAATTTCTTAAAACTTGCTCAGAATAATCACCTTAACAAAAACTAGACAATGTAGTAATATGGATTACTGGGGGCCAAAAAGTGGGTCAGTAGGTTCAATCATAGGAAAAGCTTCGAAGTACTCTAGGGCCCACATCTTATGCCTTATTTTCATGAAACTCGTTCAAAGTGACCACCTTGACAAAATCTAGGTCAAACATGAATATGGTATATGTCTGAATTAAAAAGTAGGTCAGTAGGTCAAATCATAAAAAATCCATCTGAACAATTTAGGGGTCATATTTTTAGCCCCAAATTCATTAGAATTGCTCCAAAAAGTTACCTAGACAAAATCTAGGTAATGTGTAAATTTGAGTTATGACAGGTCAAAAAGTAGGTCATTGGGTCATATAGTAGAGAAGACTTATGAACCTTCTAGTTAATATGGAGTGGACACATCAACATTATCCTGACACATTTGCTCCTTGTGACAAGGTGCTAGTGGGGGTATTAATCACCTTTAGTGATAAGTCTAGTTAAATCTGGGAACTTTGAACTCTGGTGAGCGCCTTAGAGCCCAGTGGGCTCTCGTTCATAGAGATGCTGCTATAACCACATACTCGATTGTAAATTAATGACTTTTTTCAGTTTTCGATGAAAAGACAGTTATCATATAGGGCATTAACGAAACACAAAAATACCAAAAGTAGACTACTATTAACTTTTTATTATTTGTTGACGGAATTTGTGCACGGCTTCCGGTATTGACTATATATGTTAAACTTTAAATACTAAATTTACTAGACATTTAATTGTCAAATACCAAAATAAAGCAACTTAAATAGGTGCTCCCTGTGTGCATAGATTATCCCCACTTATTTCTGAAAATGGTAAACGAATTGAAAGTGATAAACTCACTTCAATTGTGCTTTTTTACCAACTGAAGTAGGTGCTCCCTGAATGCTTAGGTGAGCCTCAATTGTAAGTGAAAATGGTAAATGAATTGAAAACATTTAACACTTTACAGTCTTGCTGAAAACCGCAATGCGACAATAATCGTCCATTAGAATCAAATAAAACTTACGTTCAGTCTCATATCACACATTGGAAGTCATGACGAATAACTAGCTCTTAAATTCGATGCAGCAAACACTGTACTGCAAACTGCAACAAGAAAGAAAAACGAGCGCAAGCATGCAAATAACTAAAAAACATGTACCGCAAAAAAACCTCCAAAAAGCTTACATCATTGTTATTGCTAGAGGAGGGAGGGTGAGTATTTTCAATTAAATCTTAAGGTAAACCAAGGATGATAAAAAATGTTGGTGACTTTCAAACCATTGTCCTCGTTGTAAATGGAGAAATGTTTCCAAAGGGAGAAAACGTTAACTCTTTGAATCCTAGTCACGTATATGCGCGTCATTTGTAAACAGCGTACCTGTGAGAAGTACACTTATCCTATGCAAACAGTGTTGACTCTGATCAGAGGGCTCCTTAGAGGGCTCCTTAAGGTGCCCTCTGATCAGGGTCTACACTGTTTGTTATTTTGACATATCTTGTAAAAATCACCCCTAAAAAGTAAAAAATGGACTAGACTAAATTAAAAACTAGTATTCTTCATTTGAGGTTTCAGGGAGGAAACATAGGTGTCCGGCTCGAAAACAAAGATAGATCTAGCACTACAGAAGACCAAAACATTTTTTTTGAGCCGGTTAACATTATTGGTTGATCGATACGTGATACGCTGGAAAACTTTTGTTCGATTTATAATATGAAATACAGCCAAATGATATGAATTTATCAAAAGAAGAGACAACAGAAAAAGTTAGGAAATACGGGGAATCTTTAAGTATGTTGTATTTAGATCTATGTTTTGAACTAAGGCTTTATGCTCAAGCAACCTATTACCGGTGTATAAGTTATACCGGTGTAATCCGAAAAATCCAAATAGCAATGACGTCACTTCATTTACATACCGGACATTCACATAGAGAACAGTTAAACTCCCGCGTCAACTGCCAAATCCATCAAAAGTGTCTATTATGAGCTTTTTCATGTAAATGTACACTTTTCTCGATAAAAGTTCATATTTGCAAAGAAATTCCAACACATTTCTAACATTTTCAAGTGACCATTTGTTTTTTATGCCGGGAATTCTCTATATACTTGTTATGTCTGCTGCTGCGCATCTTACGAAGCTGTTTCCGGTTATTGACAAATATCGCAGCATCTTGGACATTATTCTACACGAAGACATTTTTCTATAGGAATTTTCGGCAGATGCACCGGTAATACATAATAAATGACGCTTACCCTTTAGTGTGTATCGGCTGAAATTAGGTAAATCATCAGAAAACTTATGAAATTTCTTGCTGTTTTGACTTTTGCATTTCAGAAATAAAACGTCCAGCAACCGAAAATAATCAGGGAAGCAAGTATAAAAGGTCTTTGTAATTATTTAAGTTTTCGATTACATTAAGACCACAGGTAATAGGAAACAGAAGCATACATATTCTTTACAGGATAGATTTCTACTGCGGAAAATTAAATTCAATACAATTCACTTAGATCTAGCGTGTTTGAGTTATGGGAGTGAATTTTCTATGGTTCCATTAATAATCAAGTCATTGTAATTGGCACTCCTAAGGGTGTATAATGGCATTTGGGCTAAAGTCATTGTGTTGAACATAACCTTAGTTGTGCCAATAACCGCCGAAGCACTCCTTATAATTACCATATAGTAACTATATAATATCATCTGAAATTCAGTACCAGTAACCATTTTTTTTAGAACCGTGACTGCACCCACTATTCCTAAGCCAAACACTACATTGTTAACTGCAGCGTTATAAAATTTTAGCATACTGAACCCATGGATAACAACTACAACTCCTAACATCACAAGTACTATATTGACTACCACACCTACAACAGGTACAATATTGATTTCCACACCTACAGCAGTCACAGAAAGTTACACAACGAGTAAAAGTTTGACTACCACACCTACAGCAGTCACAGAAAGTTACACAACGAGTAAAAGTTTGACTACCACACCTACAGCAGTCACAGAAAGTTACACAACGAGTAAAAGTTTGACTACCACACCTACAGCAGTCACAGAAAGTTACACAACGAGTAAAAGTTTGACTACCACACCTACAGCAGTCACAGAAAGTTACACAACGAGTAAAAGTTTGACTACCACACCTATAGCAGTAACAGAAAGTAAGTGTTTAAATTAAAACATACAGCCCTATCCTCCATTACCAGATGAAAATCGAAAACAGTAAAACCTCTCTATCACGACAACTAAAACGGAGGCAAATGGATAGTATTAAAGACAGGTGGCAACTTAAAACAAGGTGACAGTGAAACAGGCAGCTCCCAAAAGAGCTCTCTGTTCTATGTCACCGTGCTTTAAGCAGTCACTTGTTGTAAACGCCAAATAAATAAAGCAATTTAGTGGTCGTTATAAAGAGGTTCTTACTGTTTATTCTTGTGGCATAAAGAACAATTACTTTTAACTCACCTGAGCGGAAAGCTCATGGTGAGCGCCTGTGATTTTCTGGCGTCCGTCAGCTTTATTTAAACAACATCTCCTTTGAAACCATTGGCCTAAAGAAGCATCAGTAGGGTTTGTTGAAATGATAAAAATGTGAAAACTTTGTTGGTGGGGGTAAATTTTGTTGCTGCCATGGCACCTGTGCACAAAAACTAGAAAAATCATCTTCTCTAAAATTACTAGTCTGATTTCAATTTGGTTTTAACAAAATGTTTCTCTATTGATAGACTTCCAAATTTTTCAAAGAATTTTGATCTGTCGAAAAACTTGACCGCCAGAGGTCGTTACCATTTATCGTGTTCGGTAATATAGAGTTACAAACCTTCTAGAAGTTGTATATTTGGCTAATCTGTATGAGATATTGTCTGTGCTGTGTCCTTATTAAAATCTAGGTCATTCACAAATATAGGTCATACGGGGACATAAACTAGGTCAGTAGGTAAATTGCATAAAAGGCTTTTGGCCACACCAGGTGCCATACTTTTGCCTAATCTTCTTGTGAAACTTGTACAGAATGATAAACTAGACTAAATCAAGGGGATGTGGTAATAAAGATTACTTGGAGTCAAAAAGTGGGTCATTAGGTCAAATCATAGGAAAAGATTAAAATTACTTTAGGGTCCACGTTTATGAAACTAGTTCAGAAAGATCACCTTGGCATGCTCAAAATCAAATATACATTCGGGTTATGTCGGACTAAAAAGTAGATCAGTAGAACAAACCAAAGAAACGGCTTTTGAACATTTCTGGTAGGGGGGCAATATTTTAGCCAAAGTTCACAAAACTTGCTAAGAATAGTCACCGGGAAAATGTCTATGCAATGTAAAATGAGGTACATGTATATCAGGTCAAATATTGGGTCATTAGGTTATAACTATTGTATTGCCTAGTTGGCCTTGGTACTATATCCTCAGGTGAGCGAAATGAGGGTCATGGCCGTCGTGTTAATTGTCAAAGAGTGTGCTCAATAGTTTCAATCACATGAGTTTAAAAACAATTCAGAGGTTGTAGAGTAAGAATTTAACAATATACTTATCACTGGTGATCCATACAGAATAACGTTTTAGCTCACCAAGCACAAAGTGCTAAAGGTGAGCTTTTGTGCTACCTCTGTGTCTGTCACCCGTCGTCTGTCTCTATGTCCGTCAACAATTGCAAACGACTTCTTCACTGAAACCAAGTGCACCAATATAACAAAACTTGGTCAGATACATACAGTTTGGTTGAGTTTAAAAGTTGGTCAATGAAAGTCAAAGGGGCCAGTATTCTTATTGCCACGGCAACCTTGCAAAATATCTATAAAAATGTTTCTTCTCTGAAACGCCCGGCGACGAGTTTCCCAGTGAGACACAATCACAGACCCATCACAACCCTCAGTGGATCAAGGAAAAATATGCATTTATTAGCGCGGACCAAAACATCAGTGGCAAGGTTAAGTAAAATTGTGATGGAGTGCAGATTCTGAAAAATCTGCTTGGCCATTACTGTATGAAGGTCAATGTTACTAAAACAAGTTGGCTTCTTTAAAAAAAGAAGCCAGGGAAGCCGAGCAGTTTTAATGAAGTGACATGTATTATTATATGGTAGGAAACAAAACTATGTAGGGTTTGGGAAAAGAATAATATAGGTGAAAGGTATGCTTGAGATATTTGAGAAGATATTTATGTAAAACGAACCTCTCTATATATAGCGACCAGTAAATTGCGTTAACGTCAATTCTCGTATTCTCAGGGTTTCTCATAATCCCGTGCCTAATAAATTCAGATGAAATGGGCATTCCTGACATCCAGAAATATATCAACTTGTTTCCTCAGATAAATTTCTGTTGGAAGATGTTGCATGGACCCATAAATCATCAATTGAATTTGAATTCTCTATTTTCGAAATTTCAAATGTAAAACCTGCTGCACATTGTCATTTATTTAACACTTGTGCATAGTTCAAATCTCAATAAACAAACAAAAAATGATGCCACAGTCTTATGATAGATTTAAAGTGACTCTGAAATACTTAGAAATGACCTAGATAAGATTTTATTATTATTATTTTCATTGATGTTATACTTTATTCAGAGTTTCTACTGACGTTAAATTTAAGCCACAAAGAAGAATTCTTAATAACGATTTATGTGCTTTATATATATTCTAAGGCTTAGCCCCGCGAGAATAGGAGGCACCAGTATAACTGTTTCCAGACAGTTCGTTGTTAACACAATGCTGCTTATATGAGAAGGTGAAAGTAAACAGGGAACTCCAGTAAAAGGTTTCAATTTTACTTTCACCTTGCGTGAAGCTGCCTACGTTCATTCATAAAATCAATTAGCGTTAGTTTAGTAGTTGTAAGCGACTTTTACGGCCGCCACAAAGCATGTAACATCTTGTGTAGTGAAGGTATGAGTTTTATTCCTTATCGAAGTGATAAGTTCAGGAACGGGTTTTATTCCTAACCATAATATTTGATTTTCGTAAAAATTGGTTGCTGCGAAAATTTATGCAACCTAGTTTCAGGCATGCGCAGACATCGCATTTTTGACTAGTTGTACAATATTGCGCCAATTATTTTCACCGTTTCGCAATAAACAGAAGTTCCTTCCAAGAAAATGGCTACATTCAACCTAAACACTGAGAAAGCCCCCATGAAGGGGGCTTTCAATGATCGTTATTTTTGTTGTTTTGGTCATTTGTGGAATACTAGTATATATTTCAGCTAGCCTTTGACTATGTGTATGCTTTTTATCCTACCTTTAAATATATATGTGCAAGAGGCTTCCAACAGGTTTTATTAGCTCACCTGGCACGAAATGCCAAGGTGAGCCAATCCTATTGTGATCGCACTGTGTCCGTCGTGGGCCGTCAACTTTTTCTCTTAAGATCTTGTTTTTGGAAACCACAAAACCAATTTCATCAAAAGCTCATAGGAGTGTTCCTTGTAAGACACTCGCTCAAATTTTTTCAAATATAGATAATCCAATTGAAAATTATGGTTGCCATGGGTACCAATTAAAATAACTTTAAAAAATCAACTTGTCAAACACGACTTATCCGATTTCAAAATAAGTTTACCAAAATGCTCCATGTGTGACCTTCTATCAGATTTTGTAAAATATTTTTCTTATCTTAAAAACCAAGGCCGCCAGTGGGTAGGGCATATTTTTCTTATTAGGCTATATAGTGAAAACTTTATAAAAATCTTCTCGTCTGAAACCACTTGTCTAATTTCAAAGTAATTTCACACAAATAATCCCCATCTTCTCTGAGAGTACAGGTCTGAATAGAAACTAGATCTGATTTTAAACAAATAATTCGGGGGTGATTCTCTGCCAGATTTACTCAATTCATTTCCTTGCTTAAAAAACTTGGCCGCCAGTAGATGGGGCAAGTTTACTTATGATTGCTTATATTGAAAACTTTAAAAAATATTCTTTTGAAACCACTGGCCAAAATTGATAGAGAATAATATGCTATTGCATAGGATAGGACTGGTTCATTCTGCGAGGGCAAAGCCTCGCGGTTAACTGGTTTCTCCTCGATCAGACTAAACCAGTCCTATCTTATGCAATGACATATTATTCGATTTTCCCCGTCATTTAATGATTTTAACTTATACTAATTCCATAATTGAGAAGTTTTACATTTTCAGAAAATTCTCACATACCCCGCATGAATTAGTAACCGCAAGGGAGCTGGCGGCAAAGTATGCATTTTTTCTCAGTTAATCTTACCAGGGAGAGAGAGATATATAAGAGCTCCTGATCTTACACAACAAAAAAGGAAGAAACAAAATACTACTAGTGAAGTAATGGCAATGGTCGTATTCGAATTATCGATTTCGTTGACAACGAAAAGTAGGCGGAGCACGTGCGCGAAGATATACAGCTGACAACGATTTTGCAGCCACTCGAATAGAAATCGTGGTCAACGAAAACTTTGTACTTCCGGACGAATGGAAAAGAATAAAACACCCGTTAAAACCAGTCGTAACGCCCTCAGTTTTTATATACGCATATAATGCCATGCGATCTGGATCCATTCGATTGATTGAGAGGGTCTTTATTAATTAGCACTTGTTACTAACACTAACGTGGTCACGTGACTAAATCAACGCTCGATTTTAGAGTTTGACAACATTTTGTCAACTGAAAACATCAAGTGGTGATTCGAATAGAACTTGTGGCAACTATTCCAACTAACGCAATAGTTGTCCTGATTCGAATACGGCCAATGAGCTGGAAAAGAGGGTAGATTGAAATTTGAAAAGTTATGCATTTGAACTAAAAACAAAGGACTGCAAAGTGCCACTAGTTTTCGCGTTGGTCTTCGATGTCGTTTATTGTTTTTGGAATAGTTTCTTTTCTGACTCCTCAGTTTCAAAATCTGCATCCTGTTCAAAGTTAATGTCGAAATTTGCTACTAAATCTGACATTCTGCTTTGTCTATTAGCCTACCTAAAGTATATATTTTAACTTTTTGCTACAAGACCTTATTGCTTTAGCAGACACAGAATTGGAGACGATTGTAGAATGGCCCATAACAGCGTAGAGCTAAATGAAATTACAAATTATTTGTAAACTTTTTGATACTTTTCAAAAAGCAATATTTATTCAGAATAATGGTTTGTTGCTATCGTGAACTTTTGTAAAAAAAAATGTAAAAAAGCGTCAATATACAAACTTTATATACAAATTAAATCGATATCACGCGATCTGGTTCCATGGCCTAATGGTTAATATGGCCGACTTCGACCACGGCGAGTTCGATTCCACTCGATCCAAACTTTTTTTATTAAACAAACTAGGCTAAATGGTGAGCAAACATATCTATTGTGTTTCTTTGCTATTTATTTTGAATAATGAAAATAAAATAGTTCCGGTGTGTACATACACCTACTATACAGATAAACTTGCTACTTTACAGATACACCTAGTTGGTTTATTGTGCTACCCCTTTATGATGTCACCGGTGGCTGTGCACAGTGACGGGATAAAAATCAATTTTACACAAATGATCCATTGGTGACCCTGTAAAGATTTTGCTAGCTTAAAAACATGGCCGCGAGTGGGTGGGGCATTAAGTTTTTGCCACGGCAGTGCCTAGCCGTCAAAATCAAATCAAATCAATATTTATTTATTGTCGGAACACTTCATAACATGTAACATAAGCTACAGTCCGTTTTAGATCGCATGGTACATCAACATAACCTACTAAAATGTAAACAAAATATACCAGTTACATGTACACAGTATGTAAACTCCGGTGTATACCTTCCGGAAGCTGCGATCAGCGAAGCGAGATATGTACCGATAGTTTATCTGACAGATTGACTCCGACCACTTTGACAAGCAAGTTTGCCATAACAGAACACGCTAGCTTATATTAAATACACAATCTACGATGGTGATACAGTTTAAAACATTCCACATAGCTCTTCCTGCAATGATATGATAAATAAACGTAAATTCTTTGATTGATCATCGCTGCGTATCAAGGGAAAACGAACAGGTGCTTCAAAAAGTATCATAAATTCTGTCAATTGAAGCATTTCCGCACCACACATGATAGAAATGGCAAAATGAATGAAATACCTACCTGAAAAGTATAATATTCCTTGGGAAAATGTGAATTTTACACGAAAACTTCGTTACAAATAAATCTGACCTAATTTCATTTACTGTATGACCAGCTGCAATACGACTGTATAAATAGCTGCGATTTATAATGGAAAAACTGTATGACTAGCCGAGATCACTGAATCCGTTACGCAACCAGTTCGTAGTGTTAAATTGTTATATATGTGAATTTATCAAATGAAGGCAACGAATATTCTTCAATATGCTCTTTATACATTACAAAACAGATTATTCTGACGATTGTCAAATGTTTAGACGGTGGTCAGACACGATATCTTGGTTTAATAAGTACCGTTTTTCGAATCCCAATTTTCTATTGACATTGATACATTCAAACCCCTTAAACCCTTTATTCCTCATAACTTCCTATTTATGTATTAGCAAACAGAGACGGTTTCAACAGTTCTCTTTTCAGGGCGTACGTTTTGGACTTATAGAAACGTGTTGAAATAGTCCTATAGTCCTACATTGTCCAAAACAATATTGTTTCATATAATTTTTAAAAAATATATGAGACGTGTCATGACAACATTAGCCTTTTTACATTGCAACATTGTACAGACCAGGCACCGTTGTCATGACAGGCTCTGTATATGAGTTTGATTTAAGTATCACAACCTCACCACCCGATTGAGTAGGTGGTGGGCATTGGCGTAGCTTCCTATTAGGCAAGAAGCCACGTGCCTACACTTTTTTTCAGAAGTCCAAAAAATAAAAAAGGCTAAAAATGCAGAAAAACAATAAAATGGACGTCATGGGGGGTTAGGGGTAAACCCCAGTTGTTTTTAAATAGAATCATGTTAGTATTTTGCCTGTATCAAACGCGGGAAAAGACCTCAGAACGCATCTAGAGACTATCTAGGAATATTTTTTCCCGGGGAGCATGCCTTCGGACCCACTAGTAAGAAAGTGTACCTTATTTTTTGGTCTAGCCACTCCCTACCGCACGTCCATGTATAGCTGCCTTTATGCAAAACAATGCTACGGTGTGCACACTATCCTCATATTTGGAACAATTTAAAAGTAAAATAAAAATGAAATAACATCGGAGTGGGTAGGTGTTAGAGATTAATGGAAGACGACCTGCCAATAATTACATTGTATTAATCTGGGGCCTGTTTCATAAAACTTCGTACGACAAATGTTGTCGTAAGTCAGATTATTAAAGTCACGATTTTTTTTTTTTTTATATTTATTTCTCCATCTAATCCTTTATTGTGACATCTCTTTTGAATCGTCTTTTCAAGACGATCCCAAAGAGATATCACAAGACAGGATTAGATAGAGAAATGAGAAATTAAATGTACAATGTGTCTTAAAGTTCTGACTTACGATCGTTTTTGTCGTACGAAGCTTTATGAAACGGGCCCTTGGAACAGACAATGTATGTTATTTTTAGCCGACTTTTACATAGATTTATGTCAGAATTTTACCTGTCTTGAACGAGGGACAATATATAACATATATGGTCCCTGCTTGAACGCGCGAAACGCCCTCAGAACAAACCAGAGGCCATCTAGGAATCAACCCCTAGTAAGAGTGCGTTCCCTAAATTGGTATAGTTACTGGGACTTCCTACGGGCCTATAGTGTGCTCGATCACTTGTCTCGACAAGAAAATTCCAAGGAGCGATTTTGTTAATGAAAAACTTACAGTATCAGACCCTATGATATGCTAATTGACGTGGGGGGGGTTTAAGAAAAGATGCAGACATCATCCGTTGCAAAAATGAAAGTTGTCTGTTTTTTTAAGCGTTTCATTTCATTAATTCTTCATACAAATGTCTCCCCAGACCCTCATTAAATACATATCCAGCAGGCGCGTAGCTACATGTACGCAAAAAACGCAACTGCGTACACATTGTCCTAAAAAATAGAAAAATTTAAAAGTCCAAAAATGCTATAAAAATCGTAGGGGGTAGAGATAAAAGGCTGGAAGACAAGCTGTCAGGAAAAAAACATTATCCTAGAATCAATAATTTGTTATTCTGAGTCAAATTTTTACATAGTCTTTGAATGCGGGAAACGCCCTCAGAACGCACCAGAGACAATCTAGGATTAAAAATTTCCCGGGGAGCATGCCCCCGGACCCCTCTAGAGTAAGAGTGTTTAAACCAATCAGAGGGGGTAAAAATTATGTTATTGGGATTGTACATATACATTAAAAAAAAAAGATGATGGTATTTTTCTGTTTAACCATTTTTGATTGCTCGAAATGCCCTCAGAACTCACCAAAGCCCATCTAGGAATATTTTTTTCCGGAGGAGCCTTCCGCATTCACAGTAAGAGTGCGTTCGCCAATTGAATTAGCTTTGCCCCTGACGTCGACATGTGCCCCCTCAATCACAGTTTGCTTCCTACGGGGCTGCTTTATCATTTTATCAAAACGGACCGTAAATGCAAATGGTTCTGTTGTAGATCTGAATGTTACTTATTGTCGGTTTGAAATTAGAATCCATGATTTCAGGAACGTACATTAGACATATATACGTTCCTGATGATTTTGTCGTCAATGTCGTTTTTTTTAATTCAAATTTTTGCACAGATTTATGTTATTTTATCACCTGTTTTGAATGCGGGAAACGCCCTCGCACCTGAGACCATCTAGGAATGAAATTCTCCCGGGGAGCATGCCCCCGGACCCCCCTAGTATAGGAGTGCGTACACTTCCCAATTGGTCTAGTTGCGCCCCTGTGGACCAGTGTTGTAGAACTCAAAATTTTCGAAAATGTATGCCGCCATCTTGTAAACGATTAGTTACCTGCGTGCGGTTATTTGTTGTGTAGGACACTGGGCACCAGTCGGTTTATGGAAAATTACTGTCCGTCCCAAAGTACTGACGGTAGTATCTAGTAAACACAATCTCATTACGCAGGCCTTACCTAAATCTTTATTACGTAAAGTGATACAAGTTCTTTTTTATCAACTTTCATCAATTAGATTCTGATTAATGGGATACAAACGCCAAACATAGACTAATTAAGATCTATGCGACCACCTGTTGTGGGACCAGTGGTGTATGTTTCAGGTGTGTTACTGTATTGCTAAGGTCTCGTTCATATAATGACATATCAGGTATGCATACAATATCGGATTAAAATGAATCTTTGACATCCAAAACGTCTAATGTAATCTAGGGCATAATATCTTAATCGCAGCTAACATACAGTGAAATCACGGCTGGTTATACAGTGAATTTTTATAAACAAGCAGCTAGTCATACACCATTTCAGTTTGTAGAAAACACATTATTTTGTGTTTTTCAGTTTATGTTTCAATAACAGACACCTCAGGTGCATTGATATATTCCTGCTGCGAGTGAAATTTAATAATGTGATGGCAGAAATTTACTATAGGTGTCACTGGAACAGTTTTAAATCACGCTTCCACGGCGCGACGGTAAGCGGTGCCAGTGATCAGAATTTTATTTCGGAGAGATCTTGCTTCCGATTCGGAAGATATTTGGTGAACTGAAAATAATTTATCATGCAAGTGTACTGGACCATATATTACAATTGTTTGTATAAAAAGGGCTGTAAAATAAAAGTAAATCTTACCGGCTTCGATTGAGTGTGGCTGATTTCGCGACATTTTGTCGACTCGCTGATCGCAGCTTCCGGAAGGTAGACACCGGAGTTTACATACTGTGATGTATATTGGTCTCGTTCAGTGCTTTATGTTTAAGACCCCATCATTGAGCAGTAGATTGACCATGGCCTAGTGGTATATGCAGAGGGGCTATGAATGACAGGTCCCGTGTTCAAATCTTGCTGACAGAAATGTTTTCTTATTTTTTTTATTTTTTTTCCTTTAGTCAAGGTAAATCATGCTGGTTTATTTCTTGTGATAATCCTTAAAAACACATTTGATTTGCAGCTGTGACTAAGCACACTACGCTGCGAGTCACTCTATACCTTATGGTTCGAGCACAGGCTTTGAAGAAATTCCCCAGAAGAACCTTTCCAAAAAAGCAAGAAATTGTCCCACAAAAAGCGGAAAGTCAGACAAGACAAAAGCATCATTGATGATTTTGATAAAAAAAATTTGCCCACAGTGAGATTCGAACCACCAACCACCAAACTATTCAATAGTCTAATATAGCAGCTGATATTACATCTGGGATACACAGGCACTTACCTGTAGAGATTGGTTTGGCAATGTCCTTGTACCTGCAATGTTTTTACCTGTAATATTTGTTAACATTTGGAACAATAGGTGTGCCGTACGATCTAATTTTATTATCCATAAGGTTTGATCTGTCAGTCATCATTTTCCGTCAACTTTTGTTGATACCATCGGAAGTTTCCGTATACTTTATTTATAGATCAATGGAAACTTCAGGTAGTATACTTCAGTCAATGATCAAACGCCACTGTCGCACTAGCTTAGTGGATAGTGTCATTGACTCGTAGTGCTAGGGTCGTTGGTTCGATTCTAGGCATTGTTTTGTAAACGTCGGCTTCATGTATTTTTTTTCTCGATAATTATATATTTTACTTAAATCAAACAGTTAACGTCTGGGTAAAGAAAAACTTGATGCTTAACGAAATACAGAAGTAACAAAGAGTGCTTTTTGCCAGAGAGTGCTTTGCATAACGTAATGTTGCTACAGTGGAGAAAACGTTTTTCTTTTCCAATAAACGCATTTACGCTAAAACTATTATTTCCATAGCAAACAGTTTGGAGCCAGATCAGACGCCTGGTAACCCGGTGTCTGATCAGGCTCCTAACTATTTGCCACTCATATCAACATAAATAGCAAAAATTGTCGAAAAGTTGTCCTGCTCTATGATTTATTGCTATGCATTTGCGTTTGAACGGGAGAGAATAACATTTTCTCCACTGTATACGCACTTTCCTATCCAAGTTTCCTTAGGCAAGTTCACTGTACTTTATTTCATACAGTTGCATGAACATCATGGTTTGTATGTGTCTACCACAAAAAAGTTATAAAACAAAAGACACATTAAGAAATATTATAAAATTAACTCTATCGGGTATCGAACCCATAACCCTTACGTTAACAGCACAGACACATAACCACTGAACTAATACCGACTGTAGTTATCTTTAGCAGATAATATAATCAAATTCGAGTCATCGATGAATGGCTTATTTACTATACACTGTTGTGTTGTTTCCGGAAGATAAAAAATCTTGCGGAAAAAGACGGAATATTCATAAACTGACAGGGGAAACCTTATCGACAATACCTGTATGTATAGCTTTTTACCGACATAGAGAGCATAAAAATACATCACAAAGTACATACATATATCACAAAATATAACAGACTCATGCAAAATGTGATCATAAATTACAAGTATAAGAATTATAAATATAGGTAATAAATTAGCATTACTCAGACCCCTCTCCGCCCCAGAAAAGTATACTTCTTGAGCGGAGTGAAAGAATGAGTAAATAGTAATAAATAATAATGCGTTAAAAACATTAAAAGTATAAGAGGTTTTCAGTAAAACCCGTTTTACTATAGGCTAATTAGCAAGTAATCCTAAATTTATAAAAGTTAATACTTAATTTATCCAATAAGATTTATCAATTAAATCATTATAAAGGATATAAGACATAATAAGTTTGTCAGCCGTGGCACAAAAGAATAATTACTAATGAAATAAAAAGTGTTTATCACGGACTATAAGTCTCAGATATGTATCACAACACTCCTCCTGACTAGTGTAGTACCATCTGAGACATATAAATTAAAAGAACTAAAGAAACTACAGCACATAAATCATGCTTTATGCACATATACTCAATCAGAACAAGATAGATAGAAGCTACCTTAAAAAAGCAGGGGCCCAGACAAGGGGAGTAATTAGGAGAACCAAAATGTTTAGTACAAAACCCTATGGTGTGACCACTCATCGGAATTAACTTTAATGGACAATTCCAGTGAGTAGTCTCGCCCTACAATTTGGCTAGACAGAAGGGAAATGTTTTGAAAAGTGATTATTACTATCTTGTTTGGGGCCTTGTGAAAACTAAAGTCAGACTACCTAGTCTGTTAGAAGCAGAACAAGATAGCAACTACAAAACAAGCCGACACAGCATAATAAGAAACAAAAAACAAAAACACAAGCAAGGCCACATGATACATCAAGAACAAAAGGAACAGGAACAACCCTCTCTGCTCTATGAGCTAATAAGACTCTTGTAATGGTTAAAGTCCACTGTCTGTCGTAGATGATCAGATGGCTTAACCCTACTGGGCCCGAAGCCTAGCCGTCCGGTTCGACTAGCCTGTCCTAAATATTTTTGTCGTAGCATACGAGGGTTGTTATTTAAGTTCGTAGAAATGTTTCACAAAAGCTTTTAAGTTAGTTATCGTAGCTGAAAAATTAAACAAGCACCACTGGAAACGTTGTTCTTTTTCTAATCATAAGATAAAATTTCGCATCAGTATATAAAGCAATGGTAAAGTTATAGGGATTTAAAAGAAAGGCACCTAAGCAGACCCGGGGCACGGTCGGGCAATAAAGCGACGTCAAAATGACGTCAAGTGTTATTTACAACAAATTAGAGGTTTAATATTTTTCAAAGTAACTTCCAACGAGTTGGATATATTTCTCATGGTGCTTTATCTATGTGTCATATATGTCTATATACCCCTGTTCATGTAAGGTTGACGCAATTTTCTTTGATCTGTTCACTAATTCGTTCACTTATTCAAATTAAATGAATGTTTGCCTTACAGTTTCAAAACGCCCGGATCGTTCGTTCTCTTTCATTTATATTCGTCCCTTTTTATAGCGTCCATGCCATTTCACAACAAGTTCATTTCATATTAGTTTTCCGAATCATATTCAAAGTCTCTGTAGGTGATTTCCCTTATTAGACACACACTTTTATCAACACTCTTGTTTCGACGTCCCCTGTTAATGTCAATTTCGTTAAATAAAATGCATACGGCGATAGGTTAAAGTCTTGTAGAAACTAGATGCAACAGACAATTTATTACCACTTGCAAATAATTATTTTGTAAAATTAAACTATCTACGGAACAAGAAGACGTTAAATATCAATAATATACCTTTAGATACCACATAATAGTTGACATAGAAAAATGACAACAAAGGTCTACGAACTTAAATAACAACCCTCGTATACAGTTAGTACGTAGGTTAGTGTCTGATTATATGTAGTATACAACCCTAAATGCAGATTGGCTACTGTATCTTTCGCTACCCTGGCACTTGAAAACACGCCTTGTCGCTGGCCCACCGTTTAAACTGGACTTGGATGTTTCTATACTTTAGTCGAGTTCCTTAATGACAGAGAAAACATCTCCGACATTAAATGTCACTAAACCCATAGCGAACAATTTTTTTTCGAAGTACAAGGGCCATCAAACATATTAGATTTACTCCAGCTTTAACTCAAAATGTCGTTGTCGATCTACCCCTTTAGAATGTAGCTATTTGTATATGCCGAATGATGGTTAAACAAAAGATTTTTGTTTGCTTTCGATGCGTTCACAGTTTCCTGTCTGAGACAAACAGGGAGATACCGGCCGTGATAATTAGCAACCTATTGAGATCTGTACTTCCAAATAGTTTCGGCAAATTGAATAATTCAGTCATCGTTATCACTTGCTTGCAAAACGTTAGATCCCTAATTATAACATTGAATTTGTCTTAAGGTCTCCGTGCACTAATTACAATCATATATATCAGAGAACAAAACAATTATAAACGAGGAATTGTTATTTGTTTCGCGTATATTTTGTATCAATCTCGCTGTTAAGCGGCCACTCACTGATAAGGTGTGGTGATCTTCTAAGACAAGTCATTACTTACCCTTTCACTGTCAAAATTTCGTGAGAGCTTTACCTCTTCACCGCTTCATTGCCGTCTGCTTCAATTTTATTGTCTGCAATGTCGTTTCAAAGTTAAAAAATTAGGCAGCTAGACTGAAGAAATTTCAAAACGAGCGTCAAACAGTCTGATCAGGATCCAAACTGTTTTCAAACGCGCTTTTAAGCGTCAATGAGAGTGTAAGGGTTAATGTTAGGCACATTTAGAGCTTTTTTATTCCTTAAAACACAAAGACAAACTCCGGTTTCGATCACATCTCTTGAAATTTAAATGCGATCAATATTGATTTTCACCTTAGTCCAGGCACTCATTTATGTACATAGCAGAATTAGTTCTGACGAAAACAATTCCGGACGGCTAGGCTACCCTCACACTCTGGGTAGGCTAGATATATTACTGTAGAGTAAAACTTTAAAAGTCTTTTCCTCTAAAACTGCTGATCAGATTTGATATTTTTACACAAATGATTCATGGATGATCCTTTGCCAGATTTCTTCCAATAATTTTCCTAGCTGAAAAAGCAATGGCCGCCAGTGGGTGGGATGATACTATGATGGCTTAAAGTGAAAACTACAAAAAAAAAATCTTCTTTATTGGTACAAATTTATTTTTTTATACAAAAGATCCGTCAGATGGGAAATAGGCAGCTGATTACAACTTGCTTTTAAACGAAAGTTCATGTATTTCAAAATGCCGAAAGTGATTTTTTTCCTAAATTTTTTAGTTTGGTTAACGAACTTTCATGGAGGCCGCCATTTTGTTTACCTGTATGACATCATTTATACCTGTTCGGTACAACAAAGAAGAAAGACAGTTTGTGCAAATAAAATAACTTATCAGTTAAAACCTGTTGAACATACCTTTTCCATGAACGGTTGGTGTCTAGGCGAATACTCATTTAAGTTGAAAGCTCATGCATTTCGTTTTTAATATGGACTAGCGCGATTCATGGTATTTGCCGATAATTTTCTGTCGTTCATTTCGCTTCAACGCCGAAAAAAATTAGTTCATTTCTTATATTTACAATATACTTGCTGTAACTTCTAACATTAGATAAACATTTTGTTAGCACGCATGTATGTTTAATCCATATTAGTGGTAGATAACACGAATAATGTGTACCCTATTAGGAACAGCAATGACCGTTTTACTCCCTGTGTACATTTGAAAGCAGAAAAATAAGTTCCAATTGTTTACATTCTAAGTCAACAACTTGACAGCTTGGCGCGAAAAATGTTGATTTTTGACGTCATTGGAAGTGACGTCATTTTAAAGTAGGATAAATACATAGTTTTTTGGTCACAAAGAAACGCAGATAGTCGCTGTTTCTAACTTATGTCAGTTTTCTTGTAACTTATCTCATTAATTAAGAAGAAATTTAGTCGGGATCAATGGTTTTCATTAATATAAAGGCATAGATTGGTTAAAAACAAATTTTGAAATGTTTGCTGTCCAAGTTCGTCAGATTAATTCGCGAATGAAAACTGTATATGCCTAGCCTACTCTTCGAAACTTTTCGCCAAGTCCCGCCCTCTCGAAAAGTGGTGTTTATACGAAATGAACAGCAGTTTTGTCAATGGAATTGAATGGGGCGATTGTAAATATTAATAAATAACATTTTAATTCGCAAAAAAACTTTGAAATATCCAAAACTTGCCATAGTCTTAAATCACGTTTTGCGGCTTAATGCCTTTAATTTTCTTTTATTGCTAGATTATAAAACATGGCTACCAGTGGATGGTTAAGGTTTTCCTGACATGGCTGAAGTTAAAGATAATTACTAATCTTCTTTTTTCTGAAACCACTTCCCCAACTTTAATGACACTATGACAGTAAACATGGGTACCAGGTGAGCGATTCAAGTCCCTCATGGCCCTCTTGTTTTAAATATGATTTTAATACAGGTTTAAGTATACTTAGAACAACAATAATACCAAATGTGTTGGCATTTGTGGTGATACTGAACATTCCGATACCTTGACGGTCTGTATAAAGAATCTCGACTGCAGTTGAATAATGAGTTGAAGGCTTGCATTTCATTTTAGGTCTACCAAGTGACAATTCTAAAGTCCTGAAGATATTCCTAGCTATATTTGGAACCATAATTGGTAAGTACTTTTTCATTACTAATGTCCATTATGGAGGGAGTAGGTGATATCTGGAATGTAAATACCTTAATATCCATGCTGCTTGTTATAAACTTCCTCTACAGAAAAACCGAAAATAGGGCTTTAGATAAGAGGTAGTAATCTAAAGTTTTCGAACATTTTCTCTTTCATGTATGCACTAAACCCTATGGTGTAAACTACTCATTAGAATATTTGGCAATTGTCCTAATGATAGGTCAATCAAAAGCATCATCTTCAACCTATGCACATTTACTGTGCTAGTTAACGGTATATAATACGACCACTTGTTCAACGCAGCCAGAGGAAGCATATAATTAGTCCTAAATGTTTTTTTACCTTTATAAAAATATTGATGTTCAGTATGCAGGGCCGCGTTTTAGAATTAACAATGTGTAATTAGCAATGATTTTTTTTTGCCTAAAATGCTCTTTTAAAAAGGTGTTCGCAAAACAAATCTTGCTGTTTTCGTTAATGTAAAAACTCTAGTAATTGTTTTATGCCCCCGGCATCTATAGATGCGGAGGCATATAGTAGTCGTCCTGTCCGTCCGTCCGTAACAAGGTTAACTAGTTTTTACCGTTTCCTCTAGTACCAAAACCGCTCACTCAAATGCTTAGATACTTGTACAGTTATTACCTTGGATCATTCCCAATCCACCAATATCACCCAACATTGATTTTGACTTTGACCTTGAATTAATTTGGACTTAGAATATTGTAAAGGGGTCATTTCTTGGTTAACTAGATTTTACCGTTTTGTTTAGCGTCAACACCGATTACTTAAATGCTTGGATTCTTACACAGTTGTTACCTTGGACCATTCTCAATATACCAATATCACCCAGCCATGATTTTGACCCTGACCTTGACCTAATTTGGACTAATAATATTGTAATTGGGACCGGGTTAACTAGATTTTACCGCTTATTCTAGTGTCAACAGAACTGACTACAATGCCTTAATACTTATACAGTTATTGCCTTGGACCACTTCCAATCCACTCAAATAACCTAACCTTGATTTTGACTTTGACCTTAACCTAATTAGGGCCTCACCGAGAGGTGGGTTCCCTATAGTATTCGCCTTGTCCGTCAGTCAGTCAGTCCGTCTGTCCGTCCGTCAGTCTGTCACACTTTTTTGTCCGCTCTCTAACTCGAGTAATTTTTACTCAATCTTCACCAAACTTTATGAAAATGTTTATTGGCATAAAATTTGATAATAACTCAAATCGCCTAAGGCATGTTGGAGTTAATGCCCTTGAAAATGGCTGTTTCAGCCTTGTCCGCTCTATAACATGAGTAGTTTTTATTCAATCTTCACTAAATTTGCTGAAAATGTGTATTGGTATAAAATCTAGGCCACGTTTGATAATTACCCAAATCGCATAAGGCATGTTGGAGTTATTACCCTTGAATTAAAACAAATGGCTGTTTCAGCCTTGTCCGCTCTCTAACTCGAGTAGTTTTTATCCAATCTTCACTAAACTTTATGAAAGTGTGTATTGGTATAAAATCTAGGCCAAGTTTGATAGTTACCTCAATCGCATAAGACATGTTGGAGTTATTGCTCTTGAATTGTTAAAAAATGGCTGTTTCAGCCATGGCCGCTCTCTAACTCGAGTCCAATCTTCACCAAATAAATACGAAAGACTCAGGCAGGAAACGTAACACAAACAATACACCCACCTCTCAAGCAGAACACAAACACACAGTCAGACCACAACAAACACACACACACACACACACACGCAATACCATTCCTTCATCTACACACTAAATAGAAAACAACACGCAAGACAAACATAAAGCAAAGTGAATATAGGAGCCCGCCTTGGTACGGTCAGTAGCAATCAATAATTAACTATAAATTAATTAATTATTAACAACCACTGGGGGGTTAAACCTGGGTTTAGGGGCGCCCAACCTCACACTTATCTCCTATATTCACCTATAAAGACGAACAGTGTACATAAAATATAAACCCTGTTCCACAACCTCACAATCAAAAAGACCGCCAGCACAGTAAGTAAATACATGTAAAACATTTAGCAAAAATTCTATGACAAGATCATTAGTGTAACCATGCTTGCTTAGGGGGTAAACAACTAAATCAAGCCGGAACGTAGGTTCGTCCTTTATTTGGTGATACACAACAGGGGAAGACAACCCTGCCCTGAAATAGCATATATATAATTAAGTACAGGGTAATAATTGCATGTTGTCCCTGAAATTCACATTATAATATATATATGAGCTTTCAATGCTTTCATTTTAAATAATATAATTTAAGCATTCTTTAGTAATAATTTATGGTATGTGACCACTCAAAATATAATAGTTAAATACAGTTTGTAAGAAATACAATGCTACTGGCTCCGGAACTATCTCTCTTCACTAGTAAATGAACATTCTCCCATATGCCTGAACTTTCCTTACTTTATTATACATTTTATAATTTCATGTGCAAAGCAGACGAAATAGTATAGCGACAAACTTGTGACTTGACCGAGACTGGCGCCTGAGCTAACGAATCAGTCAGTGAAGTCCAAACCTTCTCGCCGTAATATTCAACCTCGTGTACATTTGCTTACCAGGTATAAGGTACCAAGGGCGTCCTTTACTTCAAGTATCTCATCTGCAGTCCTGTGTCGTCGTGTCGTATTCTATTGCTGTAAAGATGAAACTATGGTTAGCCGAAACGAAAAGATTATTCTGACCATGTGACAAACCCACGACGCCATTGCAGAATTTCAGACGAACACCTTTTAAAAACGCGCAAGCTCGCTAAACCGACCGACACGTCTAAAAACAATTCCAATTCAATAAAAACCTTTTCAGTAATACAGTAGAAAAAATACCTTTAACATTGTTAGTCGTCAAGTCGACATAACTTTAACCACCCAAACTCCAACTTCTAAACAACCAATGTCCTGACTACTCGCTTCCAACTCTTGTACCGAAAAGAAATTATCTGCCGCATGTTTCTGATTATAAACCAAAAAGGTAAGGCTAATTCCTGAGCTCGGCACGAAATAGCCGGAATACGTGAAAAAATACGATAGAATAAATAATGACCAAAAACCATCATCATCACATTCTCCCCCACTTTCTGAAAAGTCGTCCCGATATACTAGTTCCGAAGTCCAGTTAACCCCTCAATAAGATAAAACATGAATGAACAAATAATCCTGAAACATACACCTATTCCAAGAATCATATGTCATCTAATCCCACAAAACACTATATCTTGCAAGAAATCCTAATTTGTAACAACTATGAGTTGTAAGTTACTTTTTTTTTTAAAGAATTTGTCTGTTCAACCAGACTAATATTGCTACCTTACAATGTTTAGTCCAATGGAAGTATATAAGACAACCAATATAACCAATATTGTCAACAAACTTGTAGTTTATTGTCATAAATGATTAACATATATGTACAAAAGAGTAAAAACACTGCATACAATACTGGTTTTAAGTTATAATATTCAGAAATCAACATTAACCATTAGCCATTAAAAACTATTTATGTCAGGACATGTTAAGAAGTATACAGGCTAATGCTGAAATCTGACTACTATTACAATAAAACATTCAACAGTTTGGTTGTTAGAATAGCACTATCAGTATGAACTTCCAATAACTTCTGCAACTGAGTATTATCAATTTGTACACTCTGTTGTCCTATATGAAAGTCCTTGTACCATACTGGTGGCCTTCTTTCCCGACCCGATCTTCTCGTTGGTGAAGACGGATTAGTTTTCCGCTTTTTCGAAGTCGGCTTTGCCTCTTTAACGTCTGTAGTATGTGTCTGATTTCCTGTATCTAATAGATCTATCTTCTTATTTCCTGTTTCCTCAGTATCCTCTTCATCTTTTCCAGAGGCCTTTGAAGCTCCCGTAATCTTAGTGTTTTCTTCAAATGATTGATCAGAAACTCTTGAAGCTTCTATAACATCATCATTTACTACACTTGGTTGATCAGACCAAGCAACATCAACTTTTACTGTATTAGTATCTACTTGTACCTCATCTTTCTTCTGACCGGTCACTATTTTCGAGCGCACTACATAATAGTCACTCTCATCACTGCTGCTACTGCTTTCTTCTTCCTCTAAAGCAGTCTTTGACACTGTAGACCTATTGATGTCCTTCAATCCGTTAAGATTCCTAGGTTTCGGAATTGGTTTAATTCCTGTATTTCCTGGTTTCTTTTCTGTATTGACTTCAATTACATTTTTCTCTACTGAATTATCTTGGTTTGCTTCTGGTTCAATTTCTCCATCTCCACATGCCCCTAATGGAAGCAAATGATTCCGATGCAGACGCTTAATTGTACCATCTTTGTTTCTAACAATGAAATCAGGTATGCCTGGATTTGGTTGTTCTACTACAACACATGGTTCTTCTTCATATTTGTCAGATATCTTATGTTTTCCTTTGAATGCTAAGATCCGTACCAACACTTTGTCACCAATCTGTATTTGACTAGCTTTAGCTTTCTTGTCAAAATATTTCTTTTGTTTGTTCCTTGCTTTATCCAATGATCTGTTGGCTACTTCAAAAGATTGTTGCAGTCTGCTTCTTAAATCTATCATGTAATCTGATGTGCACTGATATTCATTTTGTTCTATTTGAAAGAGATTATCAATAGGAATTCTTGGTGTACGACCAAACATTAACTCGAAAGGAGAATAATGTGTTGAAGCATGTTTCGTGGCATTGTAGGAAAACGTAAGGGTTGACAAATACTTCTTCCAATCTGCTTTTTTGTCTAGTTCCAAAGTTCCTAACATATCTAGTAAGGTACGATTGAACCTTTCTGTTTGTCCATTGCATTGTGGATGATAAACAGTTGTGCGTATTTTGTCAATGTTCATCAATGAACAGAGTTCTTTTATAAGATCCGATTCAAAATTTGCTCCTTGATCAGATAAAATTTTAGACGGTATTCCGTAATGTAGAATGAAGTTTTCCAACAAAGCTTCTGCTGTTGTCTTAGATGTTTGATTCTTTGTTGGCACAGCAACAGAGTATTTGGTAAAGTGGTCAGTTATAACCAATATATTACCAACTCCACCTTTGCATGGATCAACAGTGAGGTAATCCATACATACTAATTCTAAAGGGTATGAAGAACAGATGTTAACAAGTGGTGCTTTCGTCGCTGTTGATTTTCTCCTAAGACACCTATCACAACTATTTACCCACTGTTCGACATTTTCAGTGTAACTAGGCCAATAAAATCTCTCTTTAACCAATGAAGTAGTCCTTTCTTTCCCAGGATGACCTACATGGTTATGCAAACCTTGTAACACTTGATCTTTGTAAACCTCAGGAAGTACCAACTGGTTTATTGTTTTCTCATTGTCTGTAGTTTCTCTGTATAGCAATCCCCGAATAATTTTGAATTTACCAAAATGTCTTGCCATTGTTCTGTGTTTTGAATGTGATTTGATTGCCTTAGCAGGATATGTTTTATCTATAAATGCTCTAACCCACACACCAACAATAGGATCTCTTCTCTGAGCTTGTCTTAACTCACGAAGTTCAATTTGTGCCATAGGCTGTCCTGGACAAGATGTTGCATCTAAAATATCAACACAATTGGTTGACAAAACCTCAACAAAAGGTGGACTGTGAATTGTGTGACAAATTGCTTTGAGCGTTTCATCATCAACTTTCACTTTTACATTCTCAACTTTAACATTCTGTTGTTCCGCAAGTCGAGACATAAAATCTGCATCAATATTGTTCCTGCCTGGACGATAATTGATGTCAAAATTGTAATTGCTCAATGCTGCAACCCAGCGTTGACCCGTTGCATCGAGTTTAGCTGTTGAAAGTATGTATGTTAAAGGATTGCTATCCGTATAGACCACAAAATGATTTGCTACTAAGTAGTCTGAAAACTTTTCGGTAACTGCCCATTTCAGTGCCAAAAATTCTCTCTTAAAAGCTGAATAATTCCTTTCAGTCTTTGACAAGCTTCTGCTCGCATATGCAACAACTTTCTTTTCCTTTTCTTGCTCTTGATATAAAACTGCTCCTAAAGCTGTGGAAGATGCATCGATGTGCAATTCAAATGGACAATTAAAATCCGGATATGCTAAAATTGGTGGGTTTATGAGAATACTTTTAAGCTTATTGAATGCTGTTTCATGTTCATCGTTCCATTTCCAAGGTGTGTCTTTTTCTTTTTCTTTGATGAAGATGCTGGTATCAAATCTGCCAACGGTCGTGTGATTTTCGCAAAATCTTTCACAAACTTTCTGTAATATCCTGTGAAAGCCAAAAATGAGCGAAGTTCATCAGAATTGGAAGGTCGTGGATAGTTCTTTACCTTTTCAATTTTTGCAGGATCTGTTTCAATTCCATTTTCGCTTACAACATGACCTAGAAAATTAATGCTCTTCTTCAAAAAACTGCATTTGTCATGTGAAAGCTTTATTCCGTGCTCTTTTAGCCTGTTGAAAATGATTTCTAGACGTTCCAAATGCTCCTCAAAAGATGAAGCGAAAATTATCAAGTCGTCCAAGTAAATAACGCAGATTTTCATGTTTAGGTCACCAAGAATTTCTTCCATTAACCTTTGATAGGTCGCAGGACTATTTGATAAGCCGAACGGCATGCGATTGTACTCAAAAAAACCAAGCGGACCTACTGTAAAAGCAGTTCGTTCTTTGTGTTCTTCCTCCATTTGTACTTGATGATATCCACTTTTCATATCCATTGTTGAAAATATTTTCGCGCCATTCAGACAATCAAACATTTCATCAATTCTGGGTAAAGCATAAGCATCCTTTCTTGTGCGATTGTTGAGCATCCTATAATCGACGCACATACGTAATTTGCCGTTTTTCTTACGAACAAGAACTATATTGGATGACCAAGGCGATTTAGACTTTCGTATAACTCCACAAGCTAACAGTTGCTCCAAGTGGTTTCTGACTTCTGTTACCATTGCAGGAGGTATTCTCCGATGTCTTTGCTTAAAAGGAAGTTCATCTACTAAATCTATTCTGTGTTTGATTAAATCACAAGTCCCTATATCTGTATCTCCAGTCGAAAATAAGTCTATGTGTTTCCGAAGTAAATCTTTTAATTTGTTTTCCTTTTCTTTGTCAAATTCATGACCAATGTTGATTTCACTGAATATTGTATCCGAAGATTTAGATTCAATCTTGTTCAGTACTTCTTCATCTACTGTAACTGGTTGTACCTCTGCTATAATAGACCGAGGTGAAATGTTAACAGTGTTTGTTGTTAGATTACTAACATTGACAAAAACGTTTTCTTTCTCATTACTCTTAAAAGCAATGACTGTTGGAGTTACATCTACATAACCCGGAAGTGAGGTGTCCTCAGCTTCTTGAATAAGTGCACAAGTGTTATGGTAATTTAATTCCTTATCTTTAATGCACCTTAAGGTAACCGATTGATTTGGACCTAACAATACATTGTTGTTTTCAGCTGATCTGAGTATGGCTATCCTGTTTTTGTTCCTTTTTAATTCTTTCTCCCTAACAGTAATGCATCTAAATGCTAAAAACCATGGCGTGTGTAAGCCAGCTTTCTGCAAGTAATGCTCACCTAGTCTCTCTTTGCAGTCGTTCATTAATTCTGACAAAATATTTGTACCTAACAAAACAGGTGTTTTTGCATTGTAATTTGTATCTGGAACTACCAAGAAAAGACATGGCAAACTTGTTGAATCTGGAATTCCTTCCGCTTTTAATGATGCTTCAATGTATCCAGTGTACGGTAAACTTTGACCATCTGCACACTCAACATGTAAAATGCTATCTAAAGGTTTCAGTTCTTGGTTAGCTAAGTTTTCTTTATAGAATTTTTCTGATATAGTCGAAATGCATGATCCTGTATCACAAAGAGCTATAGCATCTATGTTGTTTATGACAATCTTTGTCTCAGTTGTTTCTCCAACTAATTGTGGATCTTTGCTTCCTCTCCTAGTGCCTGTATTTTGACCCGTAATAGAGGCACAGATTAGTTTCCCTGTTTCTTCGTTTGATTCGTACAGCCTCGTGCGAAATGACCTCTTTCGCCGCATGTGTAGCAAACTGGATTTGCTGTAAATGGTCTTCGAGGCTCATAGCTGAAAGTACCTCTTCCCTGACCCCGAAATGGTCGATTGCCTCTTGCAAAACGTTGTGAAAATCCCCTATATCCACGGTTTCCTCTAAAAACATAACTTGATTGTGGGTAAAAACCTCCGTATTGAGTTTGTTGTTGGAAAGGCTGTGACTGTTGTGACCCATATTGTGACTGTGACTGCTGTGGCCCATACTGTTGTTGTTGAAACTGTTGTGGACTCTGTCTTCTATAAGGTTGACCTATTACTTGTTGATTGCACTGTTGTCTATGTTGTTGATTGTCTTTTTCTAATTGATCTATCCTATCGTAAAGTTTCTTCACCAGATCCTTAACTTCTCCTACATCAGATTGTTCTTGTTTCTTATTAATAGAGTTGCAGTTGGTCTTTGTTCCTGGTGATTGTTCCTTTTCTAGGTCACTTTGAATCTTCCGGACTTCAACCTTAAATCGATCATAATCTGCGACGGTTTCAAACTTATAGGAGACCATATGTTTAAGTGATGGATGTAATCCCTGAAAGAAGACACTTTTCAGTATCTGATCTGACTTCGTATCCAAGGCTTTCAACTCGAGAGCTTGTGAGTATAAGTCTTCGAGTCGTGTGGCAAATTTGGACAAGTCCTCTTCTGGTTCCTGCTGACATGAATAAAATTTCCTTAAAATCATCTCAGGTGTGTCAACTGTTCCATAAGTTGATTCAAACTTTGTTAAAATGTCCTTCAGTGTTGCTTTAAACCCTAATCTCCTTAAGATATCAGCTGCTTCACCTTTGCAGGATCTTCTTAATCCAAGAAGGAGTGCGTCATCTCCAAATGACTTCTCAGCTGCTAGACAGTTAACCTCATATAACCATGTTTCGAAATTGACCTCTCCTTTTCCTTTTTCTCCATAAAATGTTGAAATCCTTGGGTAATGATGGGATTTTGGTGCTGCTATCTTAGTTGCAGGATCTTCAGTAAAAGAAGCTAACTCAGGTCCAGTGTGTTTTATGAATGAAAGGAGATCCTCACTGGTTTCAATTTTTGGTACTGTCTTGACTACTGGTGATGCTGAAGGTAGGCTTTTAAAAGCTGTCAGGAGTTTAACATCCTCTAATGTCACCTTATAATCCTTTGGGTCAGCCATCTTTTTACTTTATAACTGTATACCAATATGTATGAAAGGATATGAAATTCCAACAACCTATGAATGGTAAATCTTAAAATCACTAACTCCACTATATACAAACACTTTTTGTGTACAAATACAATATCTACTCACCTCACAATCCTCTTCACTGCTCTCAAAAATATGCGCGCGTAAACTAAATCACCGGTTTAATACAATTTCTTTTAATGTCTGGCAAAAATGGTTTAATTCCTAAATTTAAACTAAGTTTAAACTTATAGAAATAGTCTATGAGAATGTCCAGTTACTGTTTTAATTCTCAATCAACGACTCTTTACTATCCAACTATAATTAATTTGTATCCTATGTTAGACTGATTAAAGTGATTATTAAACACGTTTAGTAGAGTATCACTAAATGATGTTTAAACTACTTATATTTGACTTGTCGCAACTAATCTAATTAAGTTATCAAAATTGAACAATAGATGACTTTTCTTCTAACTTATTTGCTGAATTAATGCATAAATGCAAAAACTTTATACAATGGTGATGATAATCTTGGTCGTAGAAGTTTACAAATAACCAAATGTCAAGTATTTCAATGTTTTAATTAACCAAACAGATTTTTTTTTAAATTTACACTAAAAGAAAAATAGAATTCAAAGTAACAAAAAAATAATCTTAAGACCTAGGGTAATTTAATTCCTATCTAAATTACTAGTTTTATGAAGAAAATTTACAACTAAACTTAACAGTAGTATTTTCAATTAAAAAAAACAGATTAAGTCCAGAATTTTCGTAAGTCTTATCACAATACCTTTGAACATGTTCTTTGATTTTAATTAAAGACGATGTTAAAAGTTTGGAAAGCTTAGTAGTAGTACATGCACTTGAATTAGCAATAAAACGAGACTTATAAGGTGTTTTGTGGAGTTTTGGTATCCAGTACATTGTAGGAAGTTTGTGACATGTAATGTTGACATCAGCTTTTAATTGTTTACATGTATCAAGATGATCAGATACTACATTAAGCTCCGTTAAATTGGTAGATATATAGGAATTGGTATTCACAAGTTCCTGGTTTAAAGCATCAACATAATGTAATCGTCATACAATTATCACATTATTGGATGCTTTGTCGGCAGGAACGAGTACATACTTGGAATGAAAGTCTTGTATGCCCTTCTTTAAGTTGTTGAAAGTGAGAATTGTTATAAAATCTAGATCATGTTTGATAATTATCCAAATTGCATCAGGCATGTTGGAGTTATTGTCCTTCAATTATTAAAAAATGGCCGTTTGAGCCTTGTCCGCTCTCTAACACAAACACTTTGTATCCGATATTCATCAAACTTACTGAAAATGTTTATTGGTATATAATGTAGGTCAAGTTCGATAATTATCCAAATCGCTTAGGGCACATCAGAGTTATTGCCCTTCAATTATTAACAGATGGCTGTTAAAGCCTTGTCCGCTCCCTTACTCAAACAGTTTCTATTTGATCTTCACTAAACTCTAAGCCAAGTTCGATAACTACTCAAATCGCCTAAGGCAATTCAGAGTTGTTGCCCTTGAATTATAAAAAAATGACTGTTTCAGCCTTGTCCGCTCTCTTAACACAAACTGTTTATATCAGAACTTCACAAAACTTGCTAAAAATGTTTATTAGTATAAAATATGCAGTTTGTTCTTGTGCCTTCCTCCTCTTGACTCCTTTTGTGGGCCCCTTTCTGACTGGTCAGTATTTTAGTTTTTACTTAGAATATTTTGAATTTATTATTTTCTGGTTAACTAGATTTTAACGTTTCGTCTAGCATCAACACTATTGACTACAAAGCTTTGATACTTATACAGTTGCTGCCCTGGACTATTACAAATTCACCCATATTACCCTACCTCAATTTGACCATGACCTAATTTGGACTTAGAAAAGATTCTGAATATATTGGCAAGGCTGCCACCGGGGGAATAAGTGTTTATTGAACGCGCAGTCTTGTTTGAGAACATAATTTTTGTCGCCCCCGTATACCCCTACTACCCCGTACACCCTTTTCATGCAAAGAGTAATCATCTGGTGACAACTCCGTTGACAAAATTGTAAATAAATCATTTCCCCCCTTATCATAAGCTATGTTTCATTGAAAATCGGCTGAAAAAGGTAGTCAATAAAAACAATTTTAGATTAAAGTCCCATTGTGTTTTCAGACCTTTTCATAATGTCTGAAATACAATAACGGTTAATAATAATGTTTGAACATTCTAATGGGCCAAACTGATCTATGAAATGATGAAGACGGACCTAAATCACCAAAAAGGGCGATTTAAAAGCATAACAAACCGAAAATAGAGCGTCTGACATAAACCTTACCACACGGCTTAGTATCACGTGATACAGCCGGAGTCAACATCACCGTATGCAACCGCAATTACCTTCGACGGTCGCTCCATCAGTCAGTTAGACTATCACACTTTTTTGTCCGCTCTCTAACTCGAATATCTTTTATCCGATCTTCCACAAACTTGCTGAAAATGTTCATTGATATAAAATCAAGGTTTAGTTTGATTACTACTAAAATCGCATAAGGTGTTTTTGAGTTATTGCCTGTTAATTTATAAAAAATGACTGTTTCAGTCATTTTTGCACTCTAAAACAAACAGTTTTTATCGGATATTCACTAAACATGCTGAAAATATTTATTCATATAAAATTCAGGTCTAGTTTGATTATTACTAAAATCGCATGTGGCATACCTAAGTTTTTGCCCTTTATGTATTAAAAAATGACTGTTTTCAGCAAGGTTTGCTCTCTAACACAAATACGTTTTATTGGATCTTCACCAAATTTGCTGAAAATATTTATTGATATAATATCAAGGTTTAGTTTGATTACTACTAAAAGCGCATAAGGTATATCTAAGTTATTGCCTGTTTATTAATGAAAAATGACGGTTTCAGTCACTGTTTGCACTCTAACACATACAGTTTTTATCGGATATTCATTAAACTTGCTAAAAATGTTTAAGTATATAAAATTTAGGTTTAGTTTAATTATTACAAAAATCGCATGTGGCATATCTGAGGTTTTGCCCTTTATGTATTAAAAAATGACTGTTTCAGCATTTTTCAGCAATAACTCAGACATGCCTTATGCGATTTTGCTAGTTATTGAACCTGACCTAGATTATATACTAATAAACATTTGTAGCAAGTTTGGTGAAGATCTAAAAAGAAATGTTTGAGTTAGAGAGCGGACAAGGCTGGAACAGTCATTTTCAGCAAGCTCAAGGTATACATTCTCTATAGTTTATTTGACCGTTTACCCACAGTGAAAGATATGTACACGTTGTTATTGAATCTCATAGTGTTTAACCCTGTGCCTACTTTACGGAGTTTACAAACTATTTGAATCTAAAAAGACGCCGCGTAACGTGGCGTCTCATCTGGATCCAAACTATTTGACACTCGTCTTAAGGTTTGTTTAATTAAAACAATGCATAAATCTAAACTGAACACATTTTGCAGACGACAATGTCGAAGCAGGCGTCTGTGCAGCAGAATAAGGGTTATCCAGATGTTCCAGCTAAACATGTAAGCTAGAGTAATCTGAACCAATCTAATATTGTCTCACTCATTTCAGCACCGAATGCTATGGTGTTACTACTGATTAAACCGTCTATTCGAGACACTTTTAATGAGTATGACACCATTGGGTTTAAAAACAGAAATAAAGATTTAAGTTTTCGAAATACTTCCGTTATCTGGAGCCCTGTATTTACAGAGTTGTCATTCTTTCCATTCACATGGGAGGCTTTTTAATTGGTGCTAGCACCAAAATATTATAAATAAAATTTGAAAAGCGAATTGCTTAGATAAAACCGGTTTTTGTGAAAGAATCACGTCCCACGTAGTTCAAATGGGACCCCAAACAACCGTTTTATGCAGGTTTCTCAAAAGCACAATGCGGCTTTAAATAAATCTAGATCTATGTGTATTAATTAAGAATTTGAATATGTTATCAAAGACGTTTTTTCATACGCCTTGATGGGTTTTCTTTATTTTAGTTTGAAAGGTGTTTTCTCTATGTTTGAATAAAACTTTACACTCATGATGAATTGTTTTCCTAATAGCTTAGGAAAAAGTGAAAATAAAAGCGTTCGGTCAAATGGTGTTTATTGGTATAATTATAGGCTGTAGAGGAAGTTAAATTTCAGTGTGTTTTCAGCATTGAATTTCTTAAACTCGTTGGAGAAAATGATTTCTCACCTCTCGGACAGAGGTATCCCGAAATCTAGGGGGTGTGAGATAATCGTATCTGTCCGGACAGCCAAGCCGAACTATTTTATGATAATAAGATTCACGAATCCATTCGAAACAAATAAACGAACATATTTCTCTGGTGTTTCAATGGATGACGTAAACGACGGAGTCGATCGGCAAAAACCGTTGGGCTGACCGGAATATTTAATGCTAATTTATATTAATATCTAAACTGCTCTTTTCTAATATTTCGACCTCTAAAGGCCTTTTTAAAAGACAATCACGTCAAATCACACGTCACATTTTTGTTACATGCATTCAGCCATAAAATCAAAAAGAATAATGTTTACAACATTGTTTGTTATTGCCGTTGTCATGACGTCGTGATGTCGTCGTCATGCATGCATCAGCGCAGTAAAATATCCTCTTTGACATTACAGCCAAACTCTCGCTAACGAATTAGATCTATATTCAGTTCATAAAGGCTATATAGTTAATAAATCAAGTTAGGTAACGGTTTTAAACAATTAGTCTGCCTACGGATCGAAAATAAGGCTCTGGAAAATGGGTATCATGGCATGTCGTGTAGACGGGCAACATCCACTTGATTTATATTCACCATATGCATATGAACTATTCTAGCGGGGATGTAAAGTTTTTAGGCGCGTATTAAGGTCAGAAATAGGTCAAAGGTCAATGGGTGCAGATTTTAGAGATATGATAATTTAATTTTTATGTTATTTGCAATCACTCATAGATAACCTAAAACTACTTTAATTTATTGAATGTATAATTGGTCGAAAAATCTAGAAATATAATTTTCGTGACAGAAAAAGCAATTATTAGTCACAAACAAGGGCGATAACTCTTAAAATAAGCCAGTAAATCGCGTATTCGGCTCATTTCTGCTATAATAGCTCGGTACATTAGTGAAAAAATCACAAACTTGATGAAAGTAGGTTTACATAATATACTGGTATGGCCCTCCTTTCAACAAAAAGCCCTTTTGCGACGTAAAAATTCAAAATGGCCGCCATTTTTCAAGATGGCTGCCATTTTCGGTTCTCATATACCATTTCTCTTCTAAAAGTTGACATGTATGACCAAATTTCATACTTTTGGTGTTGAAATATATGTTTTTAAGCATTTGGAAGCTAATCCAGAAAACCTTAAATTGATTTGAAGCTTACTTTAATGCATTATGACCAATGTTTGACAAAGAAACGTGTTTGTTTTCAAAATGGCCGCTATTTTATATGGGATTAAGCTTATTCATTTCTTAAATTTGACATATATGATCAACTTTCTTGCATTTTGGTGTCAAAATAATTGTTATAATGTACTAGAACGCTAATTCAGTCATATTTAGGCCGATTTGAAAATTTATTTATTGAATAATCACCAACACCGACAAAATGTTACCGTGTTATTTGCTTTAAGATGACCGTTACCTTTTGCACAAATGATTAATTTCGTTGCTTATATTTTCTCATATATGACCATTATTTAAACATTCGGAGCCAAAGGTAGTGTTAAAAATCACTAATTTTGTGATTGTATACTCACGGAATTAAAAAACTGTGCATTGGGAATAGCATTACAAATAATAGGAATAACAAACCAGATACAAACTGACTGTGTTATAGTGTTGTTTTAAACATCGATCTTACGTCTCATAAGAGTCATTAATGTGTGATGTCAATCATGATTGTACTGCCATGCGTCATTAAGGGTCAAAACCTATGTCACAAAATTAATAAAGCAATTGTCCTCCGTTTGCATCAAAGCAAGCATGGCATCATTGTCGAATGGACCTCGCCAACGCTAATGAATATCATTCCTTACCATGACTAAACAATCAGCCAGCTGTTCAATCGTCAATGGCTGGTTGGTAAACGTCGCAAATGACGCCCAATCTCATCCCAAACGTGCTCGGTTAGCGTGAGATTGGATGAGACTGCGGGCCAGTCAATGACCTCAATGTTTTTTGTTCTGTATGAAGGCCATGGCAACGCACGCGAGCAACGTGTGAGTGAGCGCTGCCATGCTTTTAGACAATATGGCGGGTTTGACGTCAGAACGGGACGTACAGTAGGACGTCAAGGATGGATTCAAAATTAGCGTAATCTTTTCAGCTCTGTCCTCTGGCTGATTAGACGAACTCCTCAAATGTTTCTAGCCGTAAAGTTTGAAGACTGAAAACGACCACGCACATGTGTAACGGAAAAATACGTATCTTGTCGACGTTACGTTAAAAGCGATATCCTTGGTCGCAGGTTCTCGCGAGCATTGCCAATTTGTCGATACGTCTCAATAATGACAACATGATGTTACGATGAAGACCAATTCGGTCTGCGACATCATTTTACTTCATTCCAACCTCTAATGTGCTGACTGAACGTAAACGCGCATTTTTAGACAGCCGTGGCATAGCCGTCAGGGTTGATAAGGCAAATCTTACTTGTTTTTTCGATGATTTACTGCCAAAACAACCAGTTTACATTGAAAACGTGTTGCATCTACTGTACAAATGAGTAGTCTGATCAATTCATGCAAAAATAGACAAACGTTGTTTGATACGCAAAATTAACGTAAATTTCACGAAAAGGGTAACTAATACCTTCTACACATTTAAATCAGCTGTATAAACCGTTTTTACGTGAGCTTATTGATAACGTGTACATTTGAAATAAATTTTAACCATGCAAATATATATATATGGTTTATGAATAGTAAAGTAGTAAAGTAGTAAATCCTAGTCTATAGCAAATACTTTATGTGCTGCTTGTTGTTGTAATTATGTGTGTGTATATATGTTCATTGTCATATTCACATATTCATTAATCTGAACAAAAACGGCAACATCGACAATACATGCATCTGTCACTGCAATCAGTTTTCTTAAGCGCATATGCTTAATCTTCGCAGCTATATGTATATGTATATCCTATAAGTAGCAGCCTAGTCTAATGTATCAGCAATATGTTTCCTTCATTCACACTCTACTGGACACTTCCATTATTTTGCGTAATGCCGCAAAACACAAGCTATTTGGTATGCAAATACTTTCGTTTGTTTAAACAAAGCTGCTTGGCTTTTAGGAATTGCGCAATAATAGTTTTGCCACTATCAGGCCAACACAACAATTACATTAAATACAACTTATCTCATGGCTTGTCATACATAGCAATCGCAATGTTCTCAAGACTTTACTGTTTCTACATTTTAACTAATAGTAAATATACAATGGACTTTGTAAATGTATCATATTTTTCATGAAATGCATTCGATGTGGTCCATGTAGCCTTTTCTCTTTCCATATGAAAACTATATACGAATTAACAGAACACGAAATAATATAATGCGTTGATTGTGTATGTTGAGATCTCACAGGTTCAATTGACAAAACTGTTAACTTCATTACGGGAAACCAGCTCATGTTTGATTGTTGTCCAAATGAAACCAACACTTTCTGTATACGAAGATCTTTTAGCAAAGGTAGTTCTAAGCCCTTGCTGCATTGGCCGGTTTGTTAGATGTATTTTGCATTTCGACAAGTGAAACATCGAAGGATGCATCCTAAGCTGTAGACCAACTTGTTGAGACAGCGTTAAAGGATGCTGCAACAGAAGACATTAGAAATGATTTGTTGGACGCGATGCGATTGAAGAAGCCGTTCATCAGTTCCACTAGCATCGGCAAAATCAAATGGAGTAATGAACCAGACAGTTTAGTCCCGAATTCTGGATATTCTGACAATAGACCAGTGAATTGAAACCGCACAACAGATACCTGACTCTCAGAAATCTACATGTGTTATAATACATGTATATGGTTATGCTCTTATTCAAGCTCGAGACAGACCTCAAGGATGTCAGACATTCGGAGAGTATGCTCAAGAATTTGTTCAGTCGGTATATTCCCATTTCACAAGCACACCTACTCCGAGCGTAACTCGCATTGATGTCACATTTTATACCTTAGGAACATGTCTATCAAAGCTGCCACTGGAAAAAAATCACCGGTCCAGAAGACCCACTACCACATGTCAGAGAGCAATACCTTGTGCTCGACTAAAAGTAGAAAGACATTGTCGAGTTTCTATCATCTGAGTGACACATTATTACCAGAAGGGATGCTTGTTGTAGCAGAGGGAACATTCGTAGGCGTTATAAATGCAAAGTCAAATAGCTTCCATGCTGATCAGTTGTCGGCCGATCATGAAGAAACTGACACTAGAATGATAGTCCATGCTAAGGATGCTGTTGTAAGCGGGTTTGAGCGTCTGCTTGTAATATGCAGGGACACAGACGTATTATTGTCGATGCTTTGTGGGAAATAACGTGGTAACATGGATGTTATCCGGTACAGCAAAGCAAATGGGATGATTCCTTGTTAACAAAATAATATGAGACACTTGACACTCAAGTTCGACAAAACATAATAGGTTTCCATACCTTTACTGGTATATAAAGACATGCCGGTATAGGCAACTCATGAAAGTCAAAACAGCCTTAGACCCCAACCTACTAACTATGTATCACCCCAATTGAATAAGAAATCCCTCTATCTCAATGGCATACATGACAAAGTGCAGTTCGGCAAGATTTGCTTGCTATAAAAGCCAACAAGTATGCATGTATGAATGTGGTTGTGAGGCAACAAACTGTGTAACTCAGATTAATTGGTAGCATGCGTCTGTATTAGAATCCCCGCATACTCACTTTTGCTAGACGCGTCATTGTAAACTGAATGTATGTAGATCGGTGATCGGATTGTTTCATAACGAAGCATTATGCACGTCTAAGTACATGGAACTGGCGATGAAAGTTCTGTAAAGTTCTTCGCAAGCTTGGTCAAATGATACCCCGAGTGAATGATTTGTGATTGTTCTTCTTCGTATAAATATCTCTAAAAGGATATTGCTATTGTAAACGTTCATTTGTTAAACTGTACGCTAAAGTATGTGAATAAGTATACTGAATATTTACATCTAATTCATTTGGTATGTGTTAAAATTACACGTATAGAGACTGTAATGCACAATTTCCCGTCACAAAATTGTAAATACACCATATTTTAGCCAGATACATAGTGATTACCCTTGGATTTGTCACAAAACCAACGATACCAATTCGAACCTAACATAGTCATCCATTCTGTATGTTCATGTCATTCCAGTGTTCCTAAGAAATTATACTTAATAAAATGATAATTTCCCCAAAGTGAATTTAAGAGAAACTCATTTGGCATCGCACACAGTCCAATCTTTTGGCTGATTTTATATACGGGGTTGTCTGTATTTATACCCTAAAACGTATATATCAGTGAATTTCCATTGTGAATTGCTGCTTCATGTCAATGGTGTATATATACATGTACATAAAAGTAGTTTGATGTTATAAGAAAACAGACAAAAATAACGCAAACAGTTCTCATAAAAAGATAAATAGGAATAGAAAAACCAGAGTTAGTGCCCCTGGAAAAGAGCACTGACAGTAATATTAATTTTTATTTGCATATTGAACTGCTCCTTTATATCAAAAGTGTAAACAAACATAAAAACATAAGATGTTAAAAGAAAACAGTCAACAATAACGAAAACAAATTCCCATTTGAAATTAAATATGGAACAGAAAAACCAGAGTTATTGCCCCTGGAATAGAGCATTTACTGTAATATTTACTTTTTTTGCATATTGAATCGTTGTTATATGTCAAAGGTGTAAAGAAACATAAAGAAGTTTTATGTTATAAGAAAGCAGTCAAAAAATAACGAAAACAAATTCCCATAAAATATAAAATAGAAAGAGAAAAATCAGAGTTATTGCCCCTGGAAAAGGGCATTGGCTGTAATATTTACTTTCATTTGCATATTGAATTGTTGTTTTACGTCAAAGGTGTAAAGAAACATAAACATAATTTGATGTTATAAGAACACAGACAAAAATAACGAAAAAATAACTTTAAAAATATAAAAAAAAGAGGAAAATCAGAATTATTGCCCCTGGAAAAGGACATTGCCTGTAATATTTTACTTTTTTGATAATAATTAGCAATTACAGACATTTGTGAACTAATTGTAACCACTAACAGTTCGTTTGAGGTATATATTATGGTATGCAAAAATCTGCACTCGTTGACCTTTGTCTTCATTTCTGACCTTAATTGGAATTTTTCGACTTTACATCCCCCCTACAAATTCTAAGATATGTTCACTGAACACAAAGCAGGTGGATGTAATCCGTCTACACGACATGCCTGAGGGGTCAAAACGGTCAAAATGTTGGTAGACTAAATAACACATGTGTTAATATATTAAGTTGTTGAAACTAGTGTACTTCTTTTTTCTGCGAATGTTCATTGGAAATGTTATTGGGTCAATAATATCCGTACGCCATTCATGAGGCAAAAGCGAAAATACAACTCGCTACTGTATAGCAAGTTGAACGTGTTTTTAGGACTGACGAGGTGAGAAAATAAATCTAACACCACAGTTGAGTGTCAGATGGATATCCCACCCTCGGTATGAAGATATTTTAAGAACACTCCGCGGAGCCTCGTGTTCCTAAAATATTTACAAACCTCGGGTGGGATATCCTTATCTGACACTAAAGGTGGTGATAGATTCACTATATATTGCTCGCCAAGGTTCACAACAGTATTATCTTATCTAATTGTTATTAAAAACACACTCATTTAATTTTTTCTATTTATAACATAACCTACGGTGACAGCAGTGAATAACACGAGTGTTTATTTCTCGTATATAACTTGTGGCTATAGATGGGAAGGGACGGGGAATGTTTGCTCCATAGATTCAGTCTCAATAAATCGGGATTAACCTTGGCACTACTTTACACATGTTTACTCACTTGGACGGTTTATTCACGCATCAATCATTTGACTTATAAGGAAGCTAGCAAGGTTAAAATCAGTATCAAGATGGCAAAAAATATATTCTCAAATAGACTTAATATTCGTGTTCATAATGTGTGTGATTTATAAAACTCGTCTTCTAGAAAACGATAAAAACTCGGCAAGCCTCGTTTTTATCGTTTTCTTAAAGACTCGTTTTATATATCCAATAATTTATGAACACGCAGACAGTAAGCTGCAGTTATTTGTAGATAAACCACATCTATAGAAATCGATATCTAACTTTCAAAATTGAAGTGTCAAAGAAAGCATTGTTACGAAATTAAATTTCTAAAACACAAGTTATGTATGCAAGTCACTGTCACGCTATCGCTCAAATACACTGAGAGGATTTTCTAAACGTCCAGTCAGATGTAAAGGTGCTACTCTAAAAGCTAGTTAATCCGGATGCCAAAATTTACATTTTTCATGAGATGAAAATGTTTTATAATAGGAAATAAAGTTTCATTGAAATTGATCACGAATTATGGAAAATATGATTGAAATTTTAACCTAACCATAAAATGACAAGTCACAATGGCTTGGATGACATTTGTCTGTTGGGCTACTAGCTTTCAACGCGACATTGGTGCCATATATAGCACTTAAATGATTATTTAGAAAAAATACAATGTAAGTATTGATGGAATATTGTTCAAATGGCACTGAAATAAAAATACTGAGGCAACTCCTGGTCTGTTTTCTTATAATACGTAAATTACAAAAAATGCCACTAGCTGTCAGCAGTGGCTTAGTGACATATACAGAATACTTAAAGAATGCCACCCTAAACGGTTTCTGCGACGTGCAATGTTAATATATCAATAAAAAAGGTGAATTTTGAGCCGCCGAGTTAAAATTTTGCATTTAAACGATTTGCGTTGGACCGTTAACGCAGTTACGCTAATACGTTATCTTGACATATTCGACGGTCCAGACATGCACGAGCAGTAACCGTAGACGTGTAGCGAGTGTGTGATGACCAAAATGAAAGATTCCATATACGAGAATTTTTCCATCTGTAGGCGCTAATGACGTTAGTCTTTACACTTCAGGTCAGACAAAATGTCCTCAAAACAAGCAGATATTGGCGAACAACATGTTGAAATGCGTTGCAGTTGGTGAAATAAGATATTGATATTTAATGTCTAGCTTATGAAAACGATTTTAGGGCACACAGGACGTACAACGTCCATCACGTTAACGTGGTAGTTCAAGTTGGCTCTGAATACAATGTTTTGAGTGGTCTTGTGATTCGTACTGATTCCGCCTTCTCGTCATGTTAAATGTTTTTTCTATTAGGGTGATTGATGACCAACAAATAATTAAAAGCCGTGTTTACTAATGTCCCCATACACGCTTCGCAAGTGCAAAATACCTTAACCATCGAATTTGAAGGTGTGACGTAACGTAGAGAGAGACTTAAAATAAAACTGATAACGTCAGTGTGCCATTTCCTGTTTCGAAAAATATGAGTTTAAAAAGTGTATATCGGGTACAGGCGAGAGAAAAAAGTCGCTTTTATTTCGTTCTCTCGTGCTCATTTTGAGTATGAACTTGTTGCTATCTGAGTTACTGATGTGAAAGTAAGGAAACCTGATTAAGTCCATCGACTTGATTGGAAACACCAATTTTAAGATCCGCTAATAAATACTCTGTGAAGATTTTGTCCTACATTTTCGCAAGTATGACTCATTTAGAAACAGAAAAAGTATGCAATTAGATTTTTTCTGACTCTCATAACTTAAGATCGGGGTTCGAACTTATGTGTCAATATTTAGATAAATGTCACATAAAATAATACTTAAGTTTTAAACCTATGTATAAGTTTAGTTCTGTACAATATTACATTTAAATATGCAAAATTTTACCACTTTCTTAGTTCACCTGGCTTATAGTGCCAAGGTGAGTTATTTTGATCATCTTGTGTCCGTCTTCGTCCGTCCGTCGTCAACAATTTCTTAGAACGACATCTCCTTCTAAACTACTCGATGGGTTTTACAAAACTTGGCAGGAATGATCCTTATATGGTCTTTTTTTCAGTTGTTTAAACAGGTCATGTTCGTTGCATATCTAGGTCACAGGAGATAAAAGTAGATCGTCTAAATGAAAACTTAAAAAACATTCCTGTCTGAAATCAAAATACCCCTTAGCTTAGATATTTGGCATAAAACATCATCTACATGTCCTCTATGAAGATCGTTCAAATTATAGCCCCTGTGTTAAAACCCTGTCCAGAGGGGTCCCGAATTTACATAGAGTTATATAGTAAAATCTTCAAACATCTCTGAAACTAATGTGACTAGAGTTTTGATATTTGGCATCTCATGACACTTCTAGATGTCCTTTACAAATATGGATCAAATTGTTCTGGTCTGTTGCATATCTAAGTCACAGGAGCTAAAAATATATTGTTTTAATGACAACTTCAAAAATCTTCTTGTCGGAAGCCAAAGTACCCTGAGCTTAGATATGTGGATTACAATCTCGTCTACAGGTCCTCTATAAAAATTGTTAAAATCATGCCACTTGGTTAAGAAATGCCCGAATCTGGGGGTCAAGGTTTTACAAGGAGTTGTATGGTTATATACTCAAACAGTTTCTCCTCTAAAACTTATATGGCCAGAGCTTTGATATGTGGCATGGTGACACTTCTAGAGACTCGTTACCAGTATTGCTGAAATGGTTACGGTCTGCTGTATATCTAGGTCACAGGAGCTAAAAAACAATTTTTTCTCAAAACAAACCTTATTTTTTTCAGGCTTTGTCAATGAAGGTCTTACTTTATTTTCCCCGTCATAGGTTTGTCGAGGTCGAGGAACTATCCTCTTCCACACCTTACAAAATCTTGCATTGCATAATTGCATATTGTATTTACAGATATTTTATTCTTACATTGACTAAGGTCTATACAATTGTATTTCTTTTAATAAAACAAAATATAGAAAAAAACGAACTTGTAGCCAGCATGTATAAAAAGAAATCTGGTTAAAAATCAAAATTTGATTTTATAGAATAAAAGTGGGAAAATGGTTGAACAAATCAATTATCAAAACTTTACTACAGGAAGTAACACTTAAAGTTAGTAATTATGTTTTTACTTTCTTTTACAGGGATACTAATAGTGGTGTATTGTTTATGGAGAATATATCATCCTGTTGGTGAGTATTGATGGAAATACATTAAACCCTTTATCCCATAACCAGTTTCTGGTTTGGAAGGCAGGTGGCCACTTATCACAGTATCCCATAAATATGACCTTTTTACGCCTCTAATGTATTCCCCCACTAAATAAAATAGTTCCTCTTTATATAGTAATGGCTATATACCATAAGAAATAGTTTCTGTATCTTAGTAGATAGTACTGTAACGCGAGCAGAACGGTTTCTCAATTTAGACTGATCTACCTTCTCATTAAATGATTGTACAAATAATTAAACATGAATATAGCTAATAATTACCCTAAAACCCATATATAATTTGCTGTGGTATTTAGCAAACTGATTCATAAATGATTTGAAAATATATATAATTAATATATTTTAATTAACAAAATGAACAACCAAATTAATCAAATCACAGATAGAAAATGCCGATTGAGTAGATTCACCAATAATGAATGACCTTTGTATTAAAGATGTTCGCTATTACTTGTCAGAGAGACGGGACCTTGCTCAGGACGGGCAACTCTGTGAGCAATTATTTATATTAACATACTGAAATAGAGTTCGCTTTCAAAATCTGCACTCTATGAACTCGTCAGTGTTTCTGATCTGATGCGGACGAAACTGCTGTATTCGAGTATGATCTAAATGTTATTAAGGACATGACGCTGACCAAATCTCATGAATATATTGCCAAAAATACAACTTTTAGAAGGTTCTGAACTTTTTATTGAATATTACTGAACAGCGAAAACGACCACGCCCTCTGACGGCCATGTTTCTTGAGGGATCAAAATTCTTTGAACAGCTTTGAAAGTTTGTCGATTCAGAAACCTGTTGGTACTAACCAAATTCAAATCAGACCATTGCATTTGTAGAAGGATATTTTTTCATCTCGATTTTGTGCATCGTTGCTTTGGCAACCAGAAAAATTACTTCACCCACATAATTTTTCGTTCCATCATTCTATTTATGCATCTGTTGAAATTTTGTTGAATTTAGGTCAATGGCTTCAGAAATGTCATTTGAAAATGTGAACGGGCGCCGGACAGCGGACGCCGGACGACAGACGAGGAGCGGTCACAATAGATTATCATGAGCCTTTGGCTCAGGCGGGTTAAAACGTTCCATTAAAGGATGTCAGAGTAAAGCTTCGGACAAAATTTATGTCCAGCCAACTGATCTTACTTCTCATGTGTGCAAAAGTAAGCAACTTTCCATCCCTATAACGACTCCCTCAGAACAACGCACACATTTGTGTCTGAAAAACGCATGTCTTTCCCGTAACCCCATATCCCAAATAACTGAGTCAAAGTCCAAACCACACAAATAGCATCACATTTTAGTTATTATTCTGTAAAAGACAGGTGCAAATCCTCATATCATATACTGATATAAAGTGAAGAAGCAGTTAGCAGTTAGCACAGTTTGTCTAAATATTATATGTACGAAAAACTCACAGGGACAACACTTGTCTAAAGGGTCTCACAAAAATAGAAGTTATTGTCTGGAGTCACAATTCAAGGTTTGGTAACATATCATGTGATTTTCGTCCTACTGACCACAAATGCTATCCAAAGCATCCCTTTTGCACAAGCAACATGTACACTTACAATTTAATATATTGAGATGATCATCTTATTTACACAGATGTTAATTGTTCATTGACAAAAATATGTTTTCAATTGTTTCATACTTCAATGGTCAATATAGCTCTAGATAAGACTAGTAATTCAATACTTACATCTAACAGTCCTATAATATGAACAATCTGGAAGAGACAGTGAATATAAGCAGTCCAAACATAGGATCTGGTATGATTTAAAGGATAAAATGGTGGGTTTTTCTGTGTCCATTGTAATTTTGTCTAGAGATTTACTCTGCCACCCTTCAACACTCTTTTTAGCTCACCTGAGTAAAGCTCAGTGTGGATTTTTGTAATGCTTGAAGTCTGTGATCTGTCGTACGTCGTCTGTCGTCAACAACTTTAGTGTTTAGAGGCAAGAAGTTTTATCCAATATTTCTCAAACTTGCTCAGATTATATATGACCATAAGATATCGAATGAGTTCGATCATGGTTGAAATCGGACCAATATGTCAATAGTTATCTGCCCTTGATTTGTTGAAAATGTCATATCTGACAGTGTTTACACTCTAGCAACTACAGTTTTCAGTGGATTTCAATTATACATGCACACAATGTATATAAGTATAAGTTCTTGCAGGACTGCAATTATTATTAAAATTTGACCATTCTGGACCATTCTGGAAAGAGTTATCTGAGAAATGTTAGAAAAGGCTTTATTTCAGTATTGTTTACGCTCTAATGTCTACAAATTTGATTGGATTTTGATAAAAAAAAAAAAAAGTCAAATTTTACATGGCTATAAGTTCTCAGATGAGTAAGATTATGTTTAAAATCGGAATAACAGGTCAAGAATTATCTGTCCTTGATGTATTGAAAATGCAATATCTAACAGTGTTTACATTCTAGCAACTAGTATTTAATGGAGTTGTCTTCCTTTTCATAATTCAAAACAGTAAAACCTCTTTATTACGACCACTAAAAAGAAGGCTAATTGGTTGTATAAAAGACACGTGATGTGACAGCCTAAGCAAGATGACAGTAAAACAGAAAGCTCCTATAGGAGCGTTCTGTTTTTCTGTCACCTTGTTTTAAGCAGTCACCTGTCTTAAACACATAACAATTGACACGCTTTGGGGTCGTTATAGCGAGGTTATATTGGACATAAATTTTGACCGAAGCTTTACTCTGACATCCTTTAATGGAACATTTTATCTCACCTGAGTCAAAGGCCAAAGGCTCAGGATAATCCATTGTGACCGCTCTTCGTCTGTTGTCCGGTGTCCGCTGTCCGGCGCCCGTTCAAATTTTCAAATGACATCGCTGAAGCCATTGACCTAAGCAATGGTCCGATTTGAATTTGTTTTGCACCAAAATGTTTTGAATTGACAAACTTTCAAAGTTGTTCAAAGAATGTTGACCCCTCAAAAGACATGGTCGTCAGAGGGCGTGGTCGTTTTCGCTGTTCAGTAATATTTAATAAAATGTTCAGAACCTTCTAGAAGTTGTATTTTTATGCCCCCAAAGCTAGGCTTTGGGCGCATATAGTAATCGCACAGGCAATGTGTATCAGTGGTTGGGTGGGTGGGTGTGTGTGTGTGGGTTGGTGTGTGTACAAAAGCTTGTCCGGAGCATATCTCCTATACCTTACCAGCTAGGGACTCCGAAGTTGGTGTGTGAGTACATCTTGGAATGACGGAGTGTCGCGTACCACAATCAGGTCACTGTGACCTAGACATTTGACCTTTGACCTCGATTTCACAAAAAGCTTGTGCGGAGCATATTATATATCATATATATCACAAACGTTGAAATTTATTTATGATGGAAATGAACTGGAAATAGTGAGGCAGTTTAATTATTTAGGGGTTATGTTTAGTTCAGGGGGGTCGTTCAGTGAAACTGATAAAATGCTTGCAGGTCAGTCACTTAAAGCAATATTTAAAATGAATAGTTATTTATGTAAATACACCGACTTATCGCCTGAACATACCCTAGAGTTATTTGACAAACTAATCCTTCCTATACTTAACTACGGGGATGTCTACTGAACGAACTCAATTGAATTTCTGCAAACGTTTGTTAGGCGTAAAAAAATCTACACAAAATAATTTTATATACGTAGAAACAGGTAGATGTAAACTTCAAAACTATCGATTATATAATGTAGTGAAATACTGGCTGAAGGTATGTACAAACTCTGAAATAAAATATAACAAAAAGATATACGACTGTATTAAAATGTTCTCTGACAGAAATCCCAGAGTTGTAAACTGGGCTACACAGGTTAAAAATCTTCTATCTAAACTGGGTTTCTATGAGGTGTGGTTGGCTCAGGGCGTTGGAAACTCCGGTTTATTTTTAAAAGCTTTGAAACAAAGGATAAAAGATATTGATATGCAGGATATAAACGATAACCTTAATAACTCTACAAGAGCACTATTATTCCAACATCTCTTAGACCATAATTCAACAAAATATTTAGAGGTAGTTAGAACTAAGAAATACCGAATTGCCTTAACAAGACTACGAGTATCATCCCATAGATTAGCGGTAGAAACTGGCAGGTGGAGTAAGCCAAACAGGATTCCATTCGAACATAGAAAATGCACATTTTGCAACGTACTTGAAGACGAATACCATTTTGTAATTGAATGTCAAATATATGATGACCTAAGAAAACAATTTATTAACAGATATTATTGGAATAACCCAAGCTTCTTCAAGTTTTTACTTCTGTTAAAAAATGAAAATAGCACAATAATAAGAAACTTAGCTATTTTCACATACAAAGAGTTTACAAAAAGACAAGATACACTACAGATTGAACGATGATTCACCGCCCCGCATATTTACATAAAAGCTATACACATGTGTTACACTCAAAACACTAATTGCTCTACAAAGCTGTCAGGTGCTATGCTAAGCAATATAAATTGCTAACTTTGAAATTGCCCATACTGTTTAAATTTTTTGAACAATATGAAAATGAAATATGTTGTCGCATATATCAATTTCCTCTCTACTTTACCCAGTTCCCTAGTCTAAAAAGCTGTACATGTACATGATATTACCGATTATTATATACAAAAATGAGTCTTAACTATACCAACCATTTTTAAAAATTTAGCAGACTGTTAGTTTGACCCCTATTGCACAATCATCTAAGACGCCCTCAATATCACGCGGCGCGTCTTAGGGGTACTCAAATAAACAGACTGAAATGTGCTGCATCAAAGGTACAAAATTTACATACTTTTTAAATGTAAATGAATGAAACACAGTCCGAAACTTTAAACTGTAAATATAGCGTGACTTTCTATCACCGAGCCTGTGAGTATATATATAACCTATAACTATGTTAAAAACATAAATACACGTACCGGTAACTTGCTCTGAATTAATTAATAATCATTTGTAACTGGTGCTTATCTAGATCGGAGGGTGTTTATGAAATCATTAGTTTCGAAATGATATAAAATAAGGTGTTCTGGCAAAATATGATTTGATGAATGAAGATTTACCGTCGGAAAAGATCATGAATGTATCGGTCTGTCTCTCCCATATCTAGAACAGATTACGATGAGAAATTACTTTTGAACTTCGATATATTGACTTATACTTGAATAACCTATAATAACATATTCAGCTACATATGTAGACAAAACATATTATGCCAAACGCCATCTTGCCTAATACCGTTTTCCATGATTTGTGTTTATTGTTGCTATGCTCATGGCTCATGTTAGAGTTATTGCATAATAAAGATTCTATTCTATTCTATTCTATTCATATTACCAACTAGGGGTTCCCAATTTGGGGTGTGAATACATCTTGGGATGACGGAGTGTCGCGTACCACTATCAGGTCACTGTGACCTAGACATTTGACCTTTGACCTCGATTTAACAAAAAGCTTGTCTGGAGCATATCTCCTATACCTTACCAGCTAGGGATTCCAAATTTGGGGTGTGAGTACATCTTGGAATGGCGGAATGTCGTGTACCACTTTTTTAAGGTCACTGTGACCTTGACCACTCTTTTACGAAGACCTTGACCTTTGACCTTAATTTTACAAAAAGCTTGTACGGAGCATATCTCTTTTGAGGAGTGTCGCAAACTGTTCTGTTTTTAATGTTAAGAATTGACTCCTGGGTCATTTTTAACAGTATCAAAATTTTATGTTACACGTCCAGTGACGACTGTACTTGTTTGCTATATATTCATGAGATTTGGTCAGCGTTATGTCCTTAATAACATTTAGATCATACTCGAATGTAGGTCAAGGGGGTCATAAAGTAGGTCAGTAGGTCAAATAGCAGAAAAAGCGTTTGACCACTCCCGGGGTCATATTTTTTACCAAATCTTCTTGAAACTATTTTAGAATGAATAAAAGAAGGAAGGAATACACCACAGATAATGCCCCTACAAAAGCTAGGCACTGCGTAAATATGGGGAATTTAGGGTTGAAAATAAGGCCAGTAAGTCAAAACATAGAAAATGCTTCTAAACTTTGAAGTGCCATAGTTTTAGCCATGAATTCGTAAAACTTTCTCAAAATGATGAACTTGACAAAGAAAGAAGTGTAGTAATATGGATAACTTGGGCTCAAACAGTGGGTCACTTGGTAAAATAAGAGGAAATGCTTCAGAGTACATATACCGTATTTTGGGACATAATGTCATGAAACTAGCTGAGAATACTCAAAATATGAAGATGGATTGTGTCAGACGTAAAGCTAGGACAGTAGCTCAAAACAAAGAAATGGCTTCTTAACGCTATACGGGGCATATTTTTACCCCCAAAATCAAGAAACTTAATCAGAATATTTACCTAGACAAAATCTAGGTAATGTATGAATATGAGTTATGTCGGGTCAAAAAGTAGGTCATTGGGTCAAAACATAGGAATATATTTTAAACACACATAAGGCCATATTGGAGTTCAAGCTTGATGAAACTTACTCAGAATAATCAGCTTGTCAATATCTAAGTCATTTGACTACCTATAAGCATTGCCTTCAGCGACATTTCAAGTGTTTTTATAGCTATATAAAATGTTGTCTAGATAAAATGTCCTTTGGTGGGCGAATTGAGGGTCATGACCCTCTCGTTTGTAATTATGTCTCAATTATCTTCTTTTGCGATGGCTGCCATTTCGATTTTGCGTAAGTTATGTCGTTATTGCAAGTTTAATGTAAATCCAAACAAGCACGCAAAACTAACAATTATGAGATGTAAAATGTATATCATCTATTGTGGATTGCGGAATATTGCTAATTATTCAAGATAGCCGCCAAAAATTCAAAACGGCGGCCATTTTCACTATTTTTTCATTGTAATAAGAGCACATGTATTTCTGAAGAATTATTAAACTACATTTCCACAGATTGTGTGTTTATTTTTCTGTTTCAGTTCTATGTTAAGCTATTAAAGTCTTTACATTTGTTTTATGCATGATTTTATGCATGATTTCCAATACAATTTCAACGTTCAAAATTTCTAATAACACTAAGATTTTTCATTTGTAACATTGCTTTTTTTTTTTTATCTATTATAGACTTGTCGGTTTTTGGGGAAATAACATTCCTAGAGGCATTTTGGGAAAAATTGACAGATCACCTGTTTGCCATAATGTAGGCGTGCTAATCCATTTCTATTGTCTTTCACTCTCTCCCATGAGGCTGAAAGCCCAAAAATGGTTAAAAAACAAAATGGCCGCTTAAACACTTATTTTCGTTATTATTTCCGATCTTTCGGGGATCAAATACATATAGTATTTACTTCTCCTAAACCACATTGCTACAACCATACGTTACAGGAATATTCTTTGGGCTAACTTCTTTCAAAGAATTGATTCAATAAAGAGCTCTCTGATTGTCATGGCAACCAAAGTGAAAAACTGGGGAAATCTTTAAAATATTTTCTTGTAAAATCACAAGACACAGAGTTTAAATGTTTGATATATTGTTTTTACTAGCAGATCTCAATCGAGTTTATTCATATCATATTCTTGCATCTAAATTGTAATAGGGTAACAATACGCTGAAAGCCATATGCAGAAACTGTATTGCAATGTATAGCAATAAACGAGCGTCCTTCAAACTTTGTGTTACTTTGGCATTTTCTTGAAATCTACATGTACGATTTTTGTCTATAATACATCATTTTAAAGCCACTATATTTCTCTCACATAACCAGAATCGAACATTTATTTATTTATTATACCAGATTTATATAGCGCTCTTTTCACACAGGGATTGTGCGTTTCTAACATGATATTTATGTCACTATCGTAATCGTTCTATATAAAAAGAAGTAATACGTGGTGCTGCAATATTGCTAACGAACAGTGAAATTTGTGGAAACAAGTAATCAAATTTGTTTATTTTTGAATAGCGACGACAGTTTACGGACATACTCGGTAAAGCTCATTTGCATAATTCTATACAACAAGTCGAGCGCTTTTCTATCAAAGAGAGACAACTCCTATAAGTTTGGCCGCTAATTTCACCTCCTTATTCTTCTATATATTTAGCAATGCTTGGCTTTTAACTGGATCAGCCTGGTTGAATCAACACTTATGTTTCATCGCTACAACGTTTCCATTTTAGAAATTCATGTAACACTTCTGTTGATAGCTGCATGGTGCATTTTATTCACATATATTTTTCTCCTTTGAGTATAGTTTGTGTGACTAAACTGCTTAAACAAGAGTACCGTAAACCCCCTATATCGCTCACCAGTGCCATGAGTTTTGACACAAAAACCGCTGGGCGGGGACAATTCTAATTCTAGGGCTCTTGATTTTTACTAACCTGATAGAGGTCTACTATGTCATTCTGGACAAAAATAACTTATAGAATGTGTCGCATTATGGTTAGGATACTTTTTAAAAATATACTTTTTCATTAGTAATATGTTGACATGACAGCTACTATTTTAACAAACTTGAAAGAATTATACACTGCTGACTCTGTACAACAATACCCAGCCGGATACAAATATGTTCTGTGCTCTGTGGAATTGTTATAGAAAGGTGTAAATTGTACCGTATGAGCAAAAGTGGTAACCATTGTTGTAAGGAGGAAATCGTTGTAAGGGGGGACTATATAAGGGAGACATCAAAGCTTTAGGGTGTTAAGATGAATATGATGAGTATTCAAATAAAAGTCTATGTAAAACCATAAAACTATAGATACCAAATTCTAAAACTAGCGCTTTGAATTTTACAAAGTTGATAGCTGTCTTCAAGGCGATACTCTACATTCTGGGCTAAAAGGTTTTTGATAAAATTTTATAAAGTGTCCTATTTAAATCTATGTAAAGCTAGTGACCCATGGGCGGGTAGATTTATTACTTCCGGGCTATAATGTTTTTAAAAACTGGGTAGAGGTCTACTTCGTTATACTTTAAATCAAATATCTAACTTTGGGCTTATCCTATATACGATATGTCTATGTAAGGCTCTTATTCCTGGCGCAGGGCCAATTTACTTATATTGCAATACAGTTTCGCCGTATTGCAATATATTGCAATATGGTTTTCAGCGTATTTTACACCACATCAATCTAGATGAAGGATTATGATATGGTTAAACTTGATAGCGATCTGCTGGGTATAACTATACATAAAATATCTAAGTTCTGGACTTTGTAGTTTTTATTTTAAATTGTGCAGTTTTTTACTGTTGTCGCCATGGCAATCAGAGTTCTTTATTGAATAAATTCGTTGAAAGAGATTGGCTCAAAGAATATCCATCTTAAGTTTCGTTGTAATCAGCCATGTGGTTTAGGAGTAGCAGATGTAATATGTGTTTTTTGATCCCCGAAAGATCGTTTATAATAAAGAAAATAATTGTTTTGGCGGCCATTTTGTTGTTTTTATTTACCATTGTTTGGCTTTCAGCTTCATGGGAAAATGTGACAGATAACAGAAATAGATTCAGCACACCTTAATTATGGTCAACTTTCCTAAAAAATGCCATTTCCTAAAAGTCCGGCAAGACTATTTTAAATAAAAATCAAAGTTTCAAAATGAAATCATGTGAAGGAATTTCGTTAGTATCTTCGTGTTATAAGGTAGTATGGACATGGAAATCGTATTGGAAATAATGCATAATACCTATGTTTAGACTTGAGTAACTTTAAATAGTAGTATTAGAACAGAAAAGTTAACACACGGCCCGAGGAAAAGTTGTTTAATAATACTTCAAAATTACATATGGTTAAAGTACAATTGAAAATTGTGAAAATGGCCGCCATTTTGAATTTATGGCGTGAATCTTGAATAACTAGCAATATTTCGTAATCCACAATTGATGATTTACACTTACTTGTTATTGTTGTGTGACTTTTCGAACTGGCATGGAAATAACCATTACGACATAACCTATACAGAATGGAAATGGCAGCCATTTTGAAAATGGCCGCCATCTTGACTCTCTGACAGGGATATTGAAGTGTCTTTTTTCGTTTGACAATGGTCATGTTAGTAAACCTGCAAAGTGGTTTGCTTGCATCATGAAATGAAGTATTTTTCGACTTATGCTCCGGGCTATTACTCCGTCATGCCTTAATTTTGGAGTATTTTTTAACATTTATATAATCTGAATTTGTGCACATATGATTGTAGTTTTGATTGGTCATTTCCTTTTTAGCTCACATCAGCACTAAGTGCTCAACGAGAGAGTTTGTTGTTAGTCAATGCCCTGCGCCCGTCTCCGTGCGTCGTGTGTCAAAACATTCCCGATTACAACCAAACTTTACAGGAATGTACCTCGGGTCAAGCTCTTTCAAACGCTTTGACAAATGTGAAACAATGCATATAAAACATATCTGGAACTAATATGACCAGAGCCGTAATATTTAGCTTAGGGAGACATATAGAGGTCCTTTACCTATATTATTGAATTTATTTTGGTATGTTGCATATCTAGGTCAACAGAGCTAAAAAATATTTTTTCAATAAAAACTTTAAAAATCTTCTTGACTGAAACCATAATACACTGAGCTTAGATATTTGGCAGTTGACATTGTCAAGTTTTTCCATTTATGCCCCTGGGGTAAAAAATGGCGCTGTCGCGGAGGGTCACAGTTTTACAAAGAGTTATATAGTGAACTCTTAAAACATCTCCTTCTCGAAAGCACTAGGACCAGAGCTTTGACATTTGGCACATATCCTCGCCTACAGGTCTTCTATCAAGATTATTCAAATGAATTCCCTGGGGTCAAATTGGGCTCCCCAAAGGGAGGTCACAGTTTTACATAGAGTAATATAGTGGAATCTTCAAACATCTTATCAACAACCACAAAGGACTGGGCTTAGGTATTTGACGCATTAAGTATCATCTACAGGTCCTCTATCAAGATAGTTCGAGATTTGTCCCTTGGGTCACAAATAGTCATGCCCATGTAGGTCGTACATGTAGGTTTTTATAGAGTTATATAGTGAACTCTTCAAATATCTCCTTCTCTGAAACATCTATAGCCAGAGCGTTGATATTTGGTATCATGTACATTCTAGAGGTCGTTGCTGAAATTGGTTCCGCATATCTAGGTCACCGGCGCTGAGGTGGGCGATTAAGGGCCATTCTGTCCCTGTTGTTTTATTATCTCCCAATTTCTTAATTGTAACAAATGACATATTGTCTGCTTTATTCTGTCATACCTCAACAGAGCTGTTTTAATTTTGTATTGTTGTTGAGTACCATCTTGAAAGAATTTATTTAAAAAATGTATGACTTGAAAGAACAACAAAATAGTATTACAACAGACTCAAGTTTGAGTGAAAACAAATACGAATCTACATTTCTATAAAGTCACAGTAACAGCACACCACAAATGCCATCGTCCGTAATAATGGCACTGTTGTCGAGAACGCACCATTTTCACAGCTTCCCTCAACTGAGAATACTAAACTAATCGTCTCAAATATGACTCAGTGTAAAAGATCAAGATCACATTTAATTTAATTATCTGTTTTAAGGTTAGAAGGATACATCACAGAAAATGACCCCTATAAACCCCAACGACCATAGGTAAACTAAAAATATGTTTCTAGCCGCCGTATTGTTTTTTTTGGACATCGCATTCGAATTCATTTGGCAACAGCTCTTTAACTCGCCATGAAACATATCTTGTTCTCTAGTATTTTTATAACCAAAAGATAAATATATCGGCTTCTTTGAAGCAACGTTTACGACATTCGGGTGAAATTGAGGCTTTTGTGAAACTTCAACTGGCAGTAGGTAACCATTCAATACCATAGTCTTCGCTTTCGGCGCACCGGCAGCGTGTTCAGTTACCACAGTTTGCTGTTAAGGTTAGCAGTTTGTGTCCGGTGTGCAGCGTGCAGAGTACAGTAGAGAAAACGTTTCTTTCCAAAATAGCCGCGTTTACGCTTAAAGCGACTCGCAACCAGACGATGTGTTTGCAAAAATTAAAGAAAATACTCAAATAAAACCAAATGTGTAGCATTATCGTGCATCTGGCATTAGATAAATATGATCAGTCTAAAAACACCCTCAAGAAAAGTCTTCAAATCTTAACTCTTTAGATATTTTCCATCGCTTTATCCGTTGCGTCGAAAGACGCAACATAAATTGGTCAAGGGTCGGACATAAACCCGAGCCGAATTATGTACGCTCCATCGCTACACAGTAAAGTACGTTAAATCTATCCCAGAGATAAAATAGCATGATTGGTCGAGTGGTCTAAGTGGTTGTCTTATTTTGCTTCCTGCCCCCGCATGCCGGGTCCCGGGTTCTAATCCCACCAGAGCCCAATACTTTTTTTTATTATTGAAATGCATTTTTAAACAGAATTTCTTATCCTAAACTAATTCTTACCCGTTTATATAAGCGTTTGACATATACATGTATTTACAAACTACTTTTTTAATGCTAAATCTGGTTGCGAGCCTCTTTAAACTATTAGTTTCATTGCAAACAGTTGGGAGCCAGATCCGACGCCGGATAACCTGGCGTCTGATGAGCCTGATCAGACGCCGGGATACCCGGCGTCTGGTCAGGCTCCAAACTGTGTGCCACTAAGATTAAAAACTGGTAGTCAGAATTGTCAAAAAGTTGTAATTTTCTATATTTCATTGCAATGCGTTAGCGGGTTCCTTACTGAACTCATCACAGTATTATCGTATTTATAAATATCACATCTCACAGAGGGTGAGAGAACGGATTGGTCACCCGAGGTTGACATTTACTTGTCGAGGGTGACCAATCCGTTCTCTCACCCTCTGTGAGATGTGATATTTATTTTCTTATACCGAACAAAAATTTAGATCTAATTACCTCTGTTTTCAATACAGAATATACTATCAATAACTATCGCGAATACATGTATCGGAACTATTTTATTTTCATTACTAAAAACAAATAACGGAGAAGTTAATTTATAGACGCAAAAACACAATAGGTAAATATGTTTGTTAACCATTTGGTATCCACACAAAAAAAAATATTTGAAAAAAAAAAATGTTTGGATCGATCGAGATTCGAACTCGGACCGCCGTGGGCAGACCATCATACCGCTAGACCACGGACACAGATCACGTGACGTCGATTTAAGTTCTATATAAAGTTTTTATATTGACGCGTTCTTTAAAAAAAAATCAAATTGCAAGCAACAAACCTTTATTCTGAATAAATATTGACAACAAAAGTTAACAAACACATATCCATTCGTTATTTGTATTCCCATATAGCTCTACGCTGTTGTAGATCATTCTACAATCGTCTCCAATTCTGTCTGTCTTATTCTATTTTTAGCAATACGGCACTCTAGCAACAAGTTGACAGATACTTTAGGTAGGCTAATAGACAAAGCAGAATGTCAAATTTAGTAGCAAATTTCGACATAAATATTGAACAGGATGCAGAGTTTGAATCTAAGGAGTGAGTAAAGAAACTGTTCCAAAATAATGAACGACATTGATTAGCAACGCGAAAACTGGTGACACTTTGCAGTCGATTTTTTTAAATCTTATCTCATGAGATGAAGCGTAAAGTATGGTCCATTTGATTTCGATTGTGTAACTTTGCAAATTTGAATCGACTCACTTTTCCAGTTCATTGCCGTTATTTCACTAGAAGCGTTTTGATTCTTCCTTTTTCAGAACTGAGGGGTACTAAAACCCGGGCCGAATACGCAGGGTAATTTCGTGATGTTACGCGGGCCGAAATGTAATGTTAGCCATGTAACATTACGGATTTTCACCTTCTGACGTCACATTAGGCTATATAGTAGATAAATCGAGTGAGGTATAATAAATTGAATTATCGATCGATTGAGCGTTATCGCTTATACAGGTTTTGGACGACATGGATGTATATAGGTTGTTTTTTCTCAGTGTATAATTACTTCGATTGAGTAGTCACAATATAGTCTTTGATGTGCTTTAACAGTAAAATATGTAGGACATGTTCAACTTATTCACTTTTATCTCTAGCCTTGAGAATGTCATTTATCCAGGCAGATTTTTAAATGGTATTTCTATTTCAATTTTACCACATGATTTGATTCAAATCTGATGTGTCCTTTTCAGCTACATCAGGGGGTATAGTTATTTATACTGCAGCAAGTAATTTATATTTACATGTTTCTAACTGTATCGTAACTACCAGAATAATCTGTAATAGACAATCCTTATGAGTAGTCACGCCATATCTTTTAAGATTACTCGTTAGCGGGTAGCCCGCATCTCGAGTTCCGGAAATACTGATCAATGACTTTCAAATGATCTTTTTCGGCTCGTGCTTATACTCGAAAAGTTACATGAAGAAAATTTCGATATTGTCGATGATGTTTGAACTGGCACTCTATGCATATTCCGTCATTTTCCTTAAGCTATTTTTATCTTCCGGAAAACAATTGGAGAAATAGTCACTGAAAAATGACTGAATACATCATAATTTACACAGTCGATAGTAGCTCAGTGGTTTAATCACCGTACTACCAATACCAGGATCGTGGTATTTATTTCTTGCATTACCGAAACCTTCGGATCAAATGATAAACAAGTTACATAACATATTTTATACCTACATTTGGGGCGGATGTCACATGATAAAGCAATCTATAATAGTAAAAGATTATAAAGAAGGAGGTTTGAAAATGATAAATTTAAGATCTTTTATTGATTCACTAAAAACAACATGGATCAGAAGGCTAATAATAAATAACGGTGGATGGACAGGTATAATAAAAACTAACATTGATTTAAACAAAATGCTAAACTGTGGGAAACATTTTTATGAATCTCTTGCAAATAAATGTAGTAATATATTTTGGGCTGAAACTTTTACAGCATTTTCAAAATTATTCAATAATCACATTATAGATAAAAACCATATTCAGGATTATCCATTATTTTATAACCATATGATTTTAGTAGGAGGGAAAAGTGTTTTCTTGAAATCATGGTTTAATGTAGGAATACACTGTATTGGAGATTTAGTAAATGAATATGGTTTTATCATGAACTTTGACGATTTTAATAATAAATATAAACTATCTACCAACTCTTTAATATATAATGGAATTAAACTTGCAATTGAAAAGGGGCTTGAACAGTTACAAATACGAAAGAGAAACTTAAAACCTGTAATGAAACCGATTTTCCCGCCTTATTTAAAAATACTTTTTAAAGATTCTAGAGGTTCTAAAGCAATGTACGAATGTTTAAATACAAACACTGATAACCCGACTTGTATTCAAACATGGTGTGAAATATTAGGAAAGAACATTTGCAACGATGATTGGAAACAAATATTTCATATGCCCTTTTCAGTAACAAATGATAAAGATATACAATGGTTTCAGGTTAGAGTAATACATAGAATACTGGGCACTAACTCTTATCTATTTAAAATCAAGTATGCTGATAGCCCGTTATGTACGTTCTGTAACAAAGACATAGAAACTGTCGATCATTTGTTTTGGAAGTGCACCATCAGCCAAGCACTTATAAATAACATACTGATGTCCATTCATAACGTTTTTCAAAATCTCAACATGGAAACAATGCTCTTTGGTTTTAGACAAACCTCTGATAATGTAAAGAATTTAATTATCATCTTTTTTAAAATGTATATTTTTCAATGCAAATACAAAAAATATCAACCTACGGCACAAGGTCTAAGGAACTATATATCTTTTAAATACAATTTACTTAAGTCTATTGCAATTCAAAATAGTACTGAGGACATTTTTCATAAACAATGGGAGCATTTTAGTATTCTGACAAAGACCTAGATTTTTTATTTTTTCTATCTTCAAAACGTCTGCACATAAATGTAAGTGTTAGTATGTACGAAGATGTGGGTGTATATGGATAAAACAACACTAGTAATAAGCATAATCTATTCATTGCAAAATAATTTTCTGTTTCAAAATCACAAAGAAAACTTATTAGTATAAATACGAAAGAAGACTCAAGCAGGAAACGCAACACAAACAATACACCCATCTCTAAAGCAGAACACACACACAGCCATACCATAACAAACACACACACACACACACACACACGCAATACCATTCCTTCATCTACACACTAAATAGAAAACAACACGCAAGACAAACATAAAGCTAAGTGAACATAGGAGCCCGCCTTGGTACGGTCAGTAGCAATCAATAATCAATTATAAATTGATTATAATTATAAATTGGCTTCAAATACTTTTTTTTCTTTTTGTATGAAAATGTAACTTTTGGACCTTTGTCAGCCACAATGTTATTATATGTATTTGTAAGGTGTGTCGGTAGATGGCTCCCCGACCCCGACGCACCTATGACGGGGACAATAAATGAGGTCCTTACTGACAAGGCCTGAAAAAAAAAAAATATATATACCAGGATCGTAAGTTCGAACCCCGTCATGGTAGTTTTACATACATTAGACTTTTTCGATATACATTTTCTTTGATTTTATTTTTTGTCGTTTAGACGCATGCTTCTGTGAATTTTGAATTTGTAACAGTGAGACTTGTCTTCCACAAAAAATAAAGACGTACAAGTAATGGAATCCAACATTTCTGCTTAAAGCAGTATGCATTTACTTGAATATATAGACATTATTGAGGTATGTCATTTTATAAAGAAAATTTTATTTAGATCGGATTTCGCCAGTGATCCAGTGTAGACCAACTTACATTTCAGTTAAAACAGGGGAGATTCAAGAGAGTACTTGTTTGATAATTGTATCATAAAATTGAAAGATACTCTTGTAATTCCAATAGTTCTAGCAACTAAATATTTTATTTAGAAAACATTTTATGGATTCTTTGCTAATTTCTGCATATTGTAGCAATGATGCGATGTCGTTTGACGCAAATATACACAACATTGATTAGGTTCCTTGAAATGTTTGGTCAGATGCCTTTTGAAAAAGTGTCATCTAATTCTAAGGACCTAATCAGTTTGCAAAGTAGGCTGTAGTCACCTAGGGTATATTATGTTCGTACTTCAATGGTCAGTTATGCAGACCTCTGACTAAGACTACTATTTCAAATACCATCATTCTTATAATCTAATGAGTAGTCAAAACATGGGCTTTGATGTGGATTTAAAGGGAAATATATGTAGGACATGTTCAACTTATTCACTTTTAACTATAGCCTTTTCGAATGCCATGTATCCAGGCAGATTATCATATGTTGTTTCTGTTTCAATTTTACCATATGATTTGATTCAAATCTGATGTTTTCATTTCAGCTACATCAGGGGGTAGAGGTATTTATACTGCAGCAGGTAACTTATATTCCCACATGTTTCTAACTGTAGCATAAATAGAAGTGATACTCGAGAGTGCAAATGGCAAATTAGAATTTTATCTAAAAACCATTTAGAATCTAACAATGCAATGATTGAAAACTATTAAGATAAACCAGTCAATAAAAAAAGTTGCATACTTCAATGGCTATAAAAATCTAGATAAGACTTATGTTTAAATACTTACATTCTTATATCTCAACCCAAACCTATGAGGTTACTTCTCCTCTGTTGAATAATCTGGAGTTCAACATCCTTATTAGTAGTCATACCATAGGCTTTGGTTTGAATTTAATAGAAACTTGTGGACATGTTCATTATACTCACTCTAATTGGTAACCATGGCCAATGTCATTTTTCAAAGTAGAAAGTTAAGTGGTATTTCTGTTTCCAAATGATTGGATTCAAATTTGATGGTTTCATTTCAGCTTAAACAGGGGAACTCTTACAGAGTATTTCGTCGAAAGGTAATTTATATTTACATATTTCTATCTGTACCAAAAAATTCAAAGTTATACTCGTTTTATTCCAAAAGTTCTAGCAAGTAAATGTTTAATTGATAAAACATCTTATTAATTCCTTTTTTGTTTTCTACTTTTTGTAGCAATGAAGCGATATCGTTTGACACAAAAATACACAACATTGATTAAGTTCAATCAATTTGTTTTGGCAGAGGCATTTTGAAGTTATGCAGAGACTGTTCTGTATCAAATCAGTTTGCAGAGTCGACTGTACTATAATTCTTTATACGTCAATGGTCATTTATGCAGAGCTCTTATTAAGACTAATACATTTATTGCAAATACTACCATTCTGATATCTCCCACAAGTCCTGCGATGTGACTGCTCATTATAATAATCTGGAAGGGTCTAATCTAATGAGTAGTCAAAACATAGGCTTTGATGTGGGTTTAAAGGGAAATATGTAAGACATGTTCAACTTATTCATTTATCTATAGCCTTTGAGAATGTCATGTATCAAGGCAGAGTATCATATGTTGTTTCTGTTTCAATTTTACCACATGGTTTGATTCAAATCTGTTGTTTTCTTTTCAGCCAGATCAGAGATGAATAGAGATACTACTGCAGTAGGTAGTTTATAGTGCCAATAGTTCTAGCAAGTAAACATTTAGAATTGAAATCCCTGTCATCGATGCAATAATTAACAAGTATTAAGTGTACCGGCAATGAAACATCTACATACTTCTTTTGTCTATAGAACTCTACATGAGACTAATATTTGAAATACTAACATTCTTATGCCTCAACCAAATCCTTCACTGTGACTGTTCATTAGAATCAGCTGGTAAATACTATTCTAAGGAAAATGCTTTGATGTGGATTTAAAGTCGTAATGTATGATTCTTTTCACTTAATCAATTATCAAATTCCTTTGAGCTGTAATAGTGAAGAGCTGTATGCCAGATAATTACATGTATGTGGCATTGCCCACTTGGGCTTAAGATCCACACTGAACCGAAATCACTTGTATGGAAAATGGAAGACAAATACGTAATGTATGATTATAATGGGCATTTTGTTTTAAATGCCATAAACTTATAATCAATGTAAAACAAAGTAACTATTAAATTTCCATATCTGGGCGACCCGACAATCCCCCAGAAAATGGATGTAACAGAATAATAACATAAACATAATTGATCAAGAACATGATGTAAAAGCAGAGAGCGGATGGGGAAGGGGGTGGTGGTTGTAATAGTATTTTTGATAGAGTCTTGTTTGTTTAGAGATCGAATAAAGAATGAGTATGATGCTCTCTGATTGGACTAAGGCGACGATCTAGCTTCCCCATTGGTTAACTTTTCCCGCCGCCTCCTACACTGACTGGTTTCCTATCTATTCAATACATAATAAAATACTTGACTGGTAATCACCGGAATGATAAAAATGACATTAACCGGTAATTACCTATATAGTGAACAATTACACATAAATCATTTTATGTTGTGCATAAAATATATTTACAAGTTTCTGATTGTATCATATAATTCAGCCTTCTAAAATCAATGTAACCTTGCCATTAAGCCAGTATAACTGCAGGAGAATCTGTGTACAAAGTTCAATCAATAAATGTTTAACCCATTGAACCCCAGTGATGTGAGTGCGTGCATCATTAATAAAATGTGTATATGTGAAGAGTAAACTATGCAAATAGTGTAGGCCAAGCGCAGGGGTATACATATGCTGTACAAACAGTGTACCTGTTAAGAGTACACTTGTCCTATGCAAACAATGTAGACTCAGATCTGAAGATTCCTTAATAAGGAGCCCTTTGAATATAGTCAGTACTGTCATTTTGCAATATAAACAACCCTTAAAATTAAAATATAAAATGGGATTAAATTGAAACAGGGATCGTCCGTTGGAAGTTTTTTGGGGTGTCATCAGTTAGTCAATTCAGGACAAACTATTTCAGGAACTTTTTAGGAGGTTATGTACGAAGCTTTTACGGTATTTCTATAAGGATTGTGGACATATCATCATTAATAACGACATTGTCTTGATACTATTAGTTATGCAGTGCCTTTGTGTACCTAATAATTATGAAATATACACTTCCAGTTCATGTGGGACGACAGCGAAGCCCGAGTCTCATATGGATATTTACTGGCAGTGCATATTCCATATTAGATCCGCTAAGCACTGCATAACGAATTTATCTTACCGACTACCTTTTGATTTGAAGTATGTGTAACCCGTTTTTAGTATTTCATAAAACCTTTTTCAAAAATGAATGAAGAGGTGCTTTTGGTTTCAACATATTTTATTTCAGATATTGTACATGAACATAATACATGGATATAATGAAAAAGGATTAGATCGAAGGCTATGCTTATAGAGATCCTTTCCTTTGCAGTATTTGAAATACACTATAGACAGTAGATGTTCACAATTGCATGTTTATCATAATTGACATGTGACTTGACATTTAGAAAAATATACAAGTTATACAAAAAAGAAAAAAAAGAACAAAGTTTAAACAAATATAAGCGTTTGGTCATCCAAAGGCTGGCGCCCCGGCCAGCGACATGCCCGAGTTCGAGAAGAAACCAGCAGCCCAGTTCAGAGAAATGTACACAAAGTTTTCAGTTGAAACGATTGGACTTTTACTATATATGTCTGCACTGCTTCAATAATCTGCTTATTAGTATCATTATCAAGTGTTGGATCGCCATAGAGGAATAACTTCACTGAAACGCGACGAATTGGGTTTACTACATTTAGAAGATTAGTACGAAGATTGTCCTGAAAAGAGGTGCTTTTAAAATTCAACTTTGATGATCTCTGAACAGTAGATCTACAGTATCACTTTAATATTATAGACGAACCATTATGCCACAAATTCATAAATCTTGCTCAGAATGATCACCTTGAAAAAACCAATGTAGTAATATAAACTACTTTTGGTCATAAAGTGTGTCAGTAGGTCAAATCACAGGAAAAGCTAAAGAGTACTCAAGGAAAGGCTTCTGAACACTTTAGAGGCCATACTTTTAGCCCCAAATTGTTAAAAAACATTTACCCCGGGTCAAAAATGGCCCCACCCCGGGGCTTATCAGTTTTACATAGACATATAGAAAACCCTTTTAAAATCTCCTTCTCCGAAACCATAAGGCCTATACCTTTTATATTTGACATGTATATTTGCCATAAACAGTAAATGTGAAATAGTATGATGTGGTCTGTGCCCGCGTAGTGACTGCGATGTGAATGATTTCAATCAAATCATTTACAGCGCAGCACTAGACCGGCATGTTAAGTCAGTCAACATGGAGAAGTTTTTCTGTGAGAAAGATCATTCGCAGATCAGTCGTTTCTTCAACTTTGATGGAATTCATCTCTCGCCTTCAGGTGTAATGCACCTTTTGGATGTCATTCAGAAAGCAACAGACTTACAGCTGATGAAACATTTTCAGACTTGTGCTTTTGTAAGCCACCAAAACCGCACCAGATATACCAACAAATATACAAGCAGGTCGAGACGAATGAAAGGCACCATGGGAAAGACTTGTTTCATGTGTGGAGAGAAAAACCACCAGTCGATTGAGTGTAGACATAGGTATAGGTTACGTTGTCATGGGTGTGGTGCTCTCGGACACAACATGCAACACAATGTATGCAAGAAAGACTAGGACAGTGGCCAAGATGCCCTACCATGGTTATCTAAAAATAAGTACAATGTTCTTTACGAGCAATGCTCGAAATGTGAATTACCGCTTACTATTTGCCAGTGTCAAATAACAAGGATCTCACACAAAGTTGAAAATATATGCAGTTCAAGACCAAAGCCAAAATTGAATAAGACATCTAATCCTGAATTTGAATCAATCATATCAAGTACAAATGAGACTAACACAACTTTGGTCATGGAGGCAAATGTTTATGATCAAACGACAGTAGCTAATGATGAATCTTTTGAAATATCTTTATACTCTTATGAAACAGAAAACTCTAATATTGAAAATGAGACGCCATTGTATGCCAAAAACAGTATGGTTAATTTAGGTCTTAGAGGCAAAGGCATGCATATTGGACACCTCAATGTAAGGGGTATTAGAAGTAAAATAGATGAAATAAATATTATGTTGCAATCAGATCAAAATGATATTGCTATACTTGGCCTGTCTGAAGCAAAATCGGACCAAATCATCCGGATTCTGCTTTTCAGATACCAGGATTTAGGTTATTTAGAAAAGATAATATGGAAGGTTCAGGCGGTTTACTTGTGTATGTAAGAGAGGATGTAACTTGCGTACAGAGAAAACTTCTTGAGTCAACCAATGTTGAACATATATGGCTTGAAATATTCCCGAAAAATAGCAAATCGTTTTTGACTGGATTTATATACAGAAACCCTAATTCAAAAATTTCCTGGAATGATGATTTTGATGAATTCATTGAAAATGTCCTTGACGAACAAAAGGAAGTCATTTTGCTAGGGGACTTTAACAAAGACTTATTAAATGGTCACACAAAAAGTCAATGGACTGAAAACATGACCTCATATGAATTTTATCAACATGTAGATAAACCAACTAGGGTAGTTTGTGGGAAAAGTAGCACTCTCATTGATCATATATACTCAAATTGTCCCAAAAATATCACATTGGTAGATGTACCATGCATAGGCTAAAGTGATCATTTTCCTGTTTTTCTAACTAGAAAAATCAGACATAGTGAAAACAAGCACTCTCACCACACCATTTCTTATAGATCATTTAAAACGTTTGACGAAAACAGTTTCACAAAAGATTTAGAGCAAGTACCATGGGATGTAATTAAAGTGTTTGATGATGTCGATGATGCTATTGACTCTTGGTATTCTTTACTAAATGAAGTTATTGACAAATACCTTCCAATAAAAGAACACCGAGTTAAACGCCAAACTCAACCAAAATGGATAACATCTGAAATTATAGACGCCATAAAATATCGTGACAAGCTTAAATCTCTAGGTAAAGAAAAGGAATACAAAATTTCAAGGAATAATGTGTGCAAGTTAATTCGATTGGCTAAGCAAAATAATTATGAAACAATCCTTGAACAGTCTGGTAATTATCCACAAAATGTATGGAAAATTGTCAATGAATTTGGAGCAGGGAAGGGGGGAAATGCAAATAAAAGCGCTATATTCTCAATAAGACATGATGATGAACACGTTTATGACAGAAAGGACATTGCCAACATTTTTAATGATTTTTTCATAAATGTTGCAAGCAATCTCAAAGAGCCACTGGACTCAACCTCTCACGAAAAACTTTTTCATTTTTGTAAAGAGAAATTTGCTACAATTAAAAACAATTGGTTTGAAATTCCCTTAGTATGCCACGACAAAGTATTGAAATATTAACCACCCTTGATGTATCTAAGGCAACTGGAAATGACAGTATAGGACCACGATTACTGCGTATAGCAGCTCCATATATAGCGGAAAGTTTAACTTATCTTTGTAATTTAAGCATTCAAACTAGCACATTCCCTAGCAAGTGGAAAGAAGCAAAAGTCAAACCTTTGCACAAAAATGGCTCGCATGAAGACATTAATAATTATAGACCTATTTCCGTTCTCCCAATTATATCCAAACTTATTGAAAAGCATGTCCATGACTCTTTAATGAAGTTTCTTGAAAGCCATAGTCTAATATGTATGGACCAATCTGGATTCAGACTAAACCATTCCTGTGAGTCAGCGCTTATTAATTTAGTTGAGAAATGGCTTAAGGCGCTAAATGAAGGGGAACTAATAGGAGTTATCTTAGTAGATTTTAGAAAAGCATTTGATCTCGTCGACCATACTATTCTTCTTAACAAACTAAAAGCATATCAACTCTGTAACTCAACAATAAATTAGTTTAAATATTACCTAACTGATCTAAAGCAGATGGTGCAAGTTGCAAATGAATTATCATCTTATCAATCTGTTACATGCGGAGTGCCTCAGGGCTCAATTCTAGGACCCTTACTGTTTTTACTGTTCATTAACGATTTGCCACTGTGCACCGATAATGTAATTACTGATATGTATGCCGATGACACCACTCTGTTTGATATTAATAAATCTCAGCAGGTCATTGAACGGAATTTATCAGAAGCTCTTAATAGGTTATCGACTTGGTGCAGACAAAATGGAAATGTTATAAATTTCGAAAAAACAAAATCTATGTTGATTACTACAAGACAAAGGCGTGACCAACTAGCAGTCAAATCCCTTGATATAATAGCAGATGATGATAAAAGATTAAAAATGGTCTCATGTAATAAAATCCTTGGAGTTCAAGTAGATGAAAACCTGACATGGACAGAACACCTTAAATATGTTACATTAAAAATGTCAAGAAACATTTGGCTATTATCACAAATAAGTAAATATCTATCTACTGATCACAGAATTATATTTTATAACAGTTTTATTCAACCCACATTGATTATTGCAATATTGTGTGGTCTTCTTGTTCTCAATCTTGTCTTGCTAAAGTTGAAAGACTCCAAAAAAGAGCATGTAAGGTTAAATTTGACGTCGCGCACGATGTTCGTCCTAATACAGCATTTACAGGGGTCGCTCTCTTAATAATACATTTTCTTTGCACTATATAAGTTCATCTTCAAATGCTATACATCGCTATAAAGGTTGAATGATTGTCATTCCAGTGGTTTAGAAAACATTTCGAAAGAAGAACAATTTTACCATTATATTGCCATACAAAACGTGAAAAATAATCATTTTAAGTAGGTAAGATGTAACACTTTTTACTCCATTGGTACAGTTAAAAGTAGAAAAAAATACTCAAAACTTTATAGATTGTTATGAATTTTGTGAGAAGTCGCTTCACACTTTGACGGATACTATGTAAATGTAATTTTGTTTTAACGGCTTGGTAATTTCGTTTTGAATGCAGAGGACTGCATTTGGCAGCGTGGTAAGATGTTCATTTTTTGTGGATTTTTATCGATTTTTTTAAGATTAGAAACCTTTTTGGTAAAATTATTTTGTAATAAATTATCCAAACTTTGTTTTATTTCACGGTTCAAGGAGTTGACACGAATGGTACTTATCAATGAATCTGAAAAGATATATATAAAGCGATAAAATATACATTTTTGTAAATCTTAAATAACATTAATTATCGTAAATTTTATACAAAAACAGTAAAGAAAATACGAAATTAAAGTCTGATAGATTCTTCACTTCCTGTCGCACAGTGTTTGAGTCGCAATATGTTTACAGTTCATTAATTACGGAAGAGGATGATGTATGACACATATTTCTTTTATAAAGTACGCGAAATGTGTGTCTGTTTTCCGTGATCTTAATGTTTCCCTAAAATGTGAGAAAAGCGACGTCCTCAGAAAAACTGAAGCTGTTTTGATAACTCATATTTTGTTAGCGCTAACCCTGCGTGTGATCTAATTCAATTTTCTATGTCACTCGGTTGAAAACTCCTTAACTAATTATCTTAAACAAGTTAAACAGACGAAGGTAGAACTGAAAAGTCTGTTTTCAGAATAACGGGCAAATAATTAATCGGTGGTCTTTTTCAGAGGGTTCTGACTAAAGTCCACCTGCGAGATGCAATGCGTGATCTGCATCTGCATTGTTTTGAAACCTGAACATTTGCATTTATACACTGTCGTCGAATAGGAGCATTCATACAGATCGAATAGTGAAACAGACTATATATGTGCATTTTGTCATTTAACCTAGAATGTTCGTCACCCCTGTTTATGACGTATGATTATGACATCACGACGTGCCTGTTTAGTGTTTACATAATATGGAATGTACAGTTAAACCCGTGTAAAGCGACACCAAACCAAATCCAACAGAGATGTGTGCGGACTGTGCACACACTAATCCCCTTTGACACTAGATCTACATTTAAAGTTCTATCTGTTGTAACGCTATATACAATTCAAACGCTACCAAAACAAGGGCCACTATGGCCCTAAATCGCTCACCTGGTAAACATGTAACCATGTACACTGTGTGACCTAGTTTTTGACCGGGCATGACCCTCATTCTAACTTGACCTCGATTTCAATGAGACAAACATTTTGTTCAAGTTTCATGAAGATTCAATGAATGTTGTAGTCTATAGAGTGTTAACGAGATTTTTGGCTGATTTGACCTAGTGACCTAGTTTTTGACAAGACATAGGCCACATTTGAACTTGACCTATATTTCATGGAGGCAAACCTTTTCATCAAGTTTTATGAAGATCAAATGAAATTTGTAGTCTCTAGAGTGTTTATAAGGTTTTTCGATGATTCGACCTAGTGACCTAGTTTTGACTAGACATGACCCACATTTTAACTTGACCTAGATTTGATTGAGGCAAACATTTTGATGAAGCTTCATGAAGATCCAATGAAATTTGTAGTCTCTAGAGTGTTAACAAGATTTTTCGAAGATTTGACCTAGTGACCTAGTTTTTGACCGGACATGACCCACATTCGAACGTGGCCTAGATTTCATTGAGGCAATCATATTGATGAAGTTTCATGAAGATCCAATGAAATTTGTAGCCTCCAGAGTGTTAACAAGGTTTTTCGATAATTTGACCTAGTGACCTAGTTTTTGACCGGACATGACCCAAATTCGAACTTGACCTCGATTTCATTAAGGCAAACATTTTGATGAAGTTTCATGAAGATCCAATGAAATTTGTAGTCTCTAGAGTGTTAACAAGGTTTTTCGAAGATTTGACCTAGTGACCTAGTTGTTGACCGGACTTGAACCACATTCAAACTTGGCCTAGATTTTATTGAGGCAATCATATTGATGGAGTTTCATGAAGACCCAATGAAATATGTAGTCTCTAGAGTGTTAATAAGGTTTTTCGATGATTCGACCTAGTGACCTAGTTTTTGACTAGACATGACCCACATTTTAACCTGACCTAGATTTGATGAGGCAAACATTTTGATGAAGCTTCATGAAGATCCAATGAAATTTGTAGTCTCTAGAGTGTTAACAAGGTTTTTCGATAATTTGACCTAGTTACCTAGTTTTTGACCGGACATGACCCATATTCGAACTTGGCCTAGATTTCATTGAGGCAATCATATTAATTAAGTTTCATGAAGATCCAATGAAATCTGTAGCCTCTAGAGTGTTAACAAAGTGTTTCGATAATTTGACCTAGTGACCTATTTTTTGACCGGACATGACCCACATTCAAACTTGGCCTAGATTTTATTGAGGCAAACATTATGATCAAGTTTCATCAAGATCCAATGAGATTTGAACCTGCTAGAGTGTTAACGAACAATTGTGAACGGACGGACAGGACGACGGACGACGGACATCCAGCGATCCTAAAAGCTCACCTTGGCACTACGTGCCAGGTGAGCTAAAAACCCGCTTTGGACGTCAATTTTGGACGCCGATTTAGACGTTACAAACGTTAGTACGAACATCGTGCGCGACGTCATTGTTAATTATGAATATGATGATATAAAACAGTCAATGAATGATCTTCATATTTTGACTATTTTTGAAAGGATCTTTTTACGCAAAGCTAAGTTTATGTACAAAGTTTCAAACAATGCATTTCCCGAATACATTAACAAACTCTTTCAAAGGAGAAATTTAGAAGATGAAACAGTTCCATGTTTAAGATCTACAACCTTAAATAATTACTTACTTCCTCAGCCAAAAACTGAAATGTACAGGAAAAGTCTTGCTTTTGCAAGACCGACTATTTGGAACTGTCTTCCTCAACATATTAGGATCTCTTCATCCAAAGAAGTATTTCATAAAAGTTGCATCCATTGGATGAAGAATGGTATCAAAATCTAATTTTGTAAATAGCAAAATTGTTCTTCCTTTGCTTTTAATAAGCTCACGGCATATTGATTGTTTGTAAATATATGTACTTGCTTCTTTGATTGTTTTGCGCATATATCTGCTTTTTGTCCATATTCGAATGCTGCATGCAGGCCTGTACTTGGGGCATATAAAACTCATATTCATCGGGAACAGTCTGCATGCGACAAGTGACTCTTCTAGGTAGATTGTTAGTAAATGACGAAAATAATCGTCGATATGGTTAGATCTACTTAAGTAATTATGATGCGTGATCGTATGCATAGAGTAAAGACGGTGCAGATCCGGATCGGAGGACTCCTTTAGGAGCCCTCAGATCCGGGTATTTACTGTTAGCAAACGACAAATATACTTTTCATAGACACACTGTTTGAAAATGACGCAATGCTCCTCGATTGGTTTGAGCATGTTAATAGATTTCGACATAATTATGATCGTATCCATAGACGGTGCCGATCCTGGTAAGAGGACTACTAAAGAAGCCCTCTTACCTGGGTCTATACAGATGGCATACATTAAATTTACTACATGTGTGGGTCTACTAAGTAATCGAAGAATTTATTCGTTGATAATTTGATATTATTGAATGTCACCGTAGCTCAGACGGTGCAGATCCTGATCGGAGGACTCGTCAGGCAGCCCTCAGATTTGGATATTCACTGTAAGCGTACGACACAAGTATTTTTATAAGTAGACTGCTAACAAATGACGAGTATACTCGGCGATAGGGTTGAATGAACTTAATTGAACAATAACGCATTAAACGGATCGGGTCGGAGGACTCCTTTATGAGCCCTTCAATCTTGGTTTTCATAGTTGAATGACAAGCAGTTGGAAGCCTGATCCGAGGGTTCTCTCTGATCGGGGTCTACACTGTTTGCATAAAAATGTACGTTTAAGGAGTCCTCCGATCGGGGTCTACACTGTTTGCATAAATATGTACTTTTCGTAGGGATATTGTTGTGAATGACAAGTATACTTGTCGCTATGGGTTACCACCACGTGTTCTTATGTGTCAATTATGACGCAATGTAACAATAATTACGTCACAAATATTTGATAAAGGATTTCCCAGTTTATATAAATAGTACACTATTTACTATTACTATTTCCCCCATGATTTATGACGTCATTCTTACAATGTCATTATTGCTATACAGTGTCGTAACGGGTCATGGGAACAAAAAATTGGTTTATGTTGTGAGTTCAAAATTTAAAGATCTAAAAGTATAAGTCAAATATTTGTTGATTGTTTATTGAATATATGTCCAATGTTGCAGAGTTACAGAGGTAACTCATGTAGATCTACTCAGTGCAATACTACCGTATCCTTGGATAAATGTTAATCGAAGATACGACGGTTTTGCACTAAATTGCGGGTTTTAATGTGAGAATGATAGAGTCTAATCTGGATAAAGGCTAAAATATGTGTTGAACATCTGTTCTGTTCACAAACGCTGTCAATGCCGACCCTGATCAGAGGACTCCTTAGGTAGCCCTCTGGTCTGGGTCTGCACTGTCAGTTTTCGACAAGTACACTTTCCTCCTGTACATTGATAATAAATGACAAGTAGATATATGCTCGTAGATAGGATTGAATGTGTTCTGTAAATATCTGTACAAATGTTTGAGGGCCACAAGGGAGATTAGTTGCTTGTGTGTTCTAATTGTGTTACCCTCTTGAAATAAAGTCTTTATTATTATTATTATTATTATTATTATTATAATCCTCTACCAAGATTGTTCAAATTATGATCCCTAGTGCAAAAATGGCCTTACCCCAGGGCTTATCAGTTTCACATAGACTTAAATAGGAAAACCTTTAAATTCTACTTCTTTGCAACCCTAAGGCCAAGACCTTTTATCTTTGACTGTATATTTGACTTCATTGACTACCACAATTGATCAAATATATCATAACCCCCAGGTAAAAATAGTTCCGTCTCGGAGCATCTCAGTTTTAAATAGACGTATAAAGGAAACCTTTAAAAACAATTTCTTCTCTGAAATCACCAGTCCGAATTTGATAATGTTTTGCAAAAATATTATTTAGGTGACCCTTAATCAGGACTGTTCATATAATTTCCATAATTTACCTTTCTGCTCAAATAGTAATAATAACGAACATATTCTGAGTTCCTTCTACATGCAACAGTTCACATATATACAATGACAAACTTCAGTTAGCTTTCAGTATAACACAATATTTCCTCAGGTGAGCGATATATAGGGCCCTCATGACCCTCTTGTTACCTAAACCATGTTTTACAGTGCACCAAATAAAATAGCATCATGTTTTATTCCTCTCCACAACAGACAGAACCCTGAACACTTACCTTGTTGGTAGTAGAGCAATTGATCAGGGTCTGCTTGCAGCCGTAGTTCACTGATTGCTTGGAATGTCAACCAATGGAATTTTCCTTGATAAAGGAAAGTTTTAAGTACTAGTAGTCAACAAGAATATCGTTCCCAACGATGGATGTTCCCCACAAAGAAAAAACCCAAAGTATAGCATGTTTAGTAGGTGAACAAAGTATCAAGTTTCATCAATTTTCGATGTAACATTCAGGAGATATGCTTCGGACAAAAATGAATTTATCATGAAAAAGGGAGGCAATTCAATATTTGGAGATGACAGTGTTATAATTCTTGTGTACTACACTTCTTTTTGTCATCTTCTAACACAGCATCAAGGTTCACGTTACAGTGTGGCAGAAAATTTGATTTTTTTTAAAGTTTTATGTAGAAAAAGGGAGATAATTCAATATTGGGAGATGGCAGAGTTATAGTTCTTGAGTACAGCACTCCCTCTGTCATCCCCTATCACTTTATCAAGTTTCATCAACTGACAATGCAATGCACAGGAGATATGCTCCAGACAAAATTTGATTATTTTTTAAATAGAAAAGGGGAGATAATTAAATATTGGGAGATGACAGAGTCATGGTTCTTGTGTACTGTACATTCTTATGGCATCACCTATCACTGTATCAAGTTTCATTAACTTACGGTGAAGCAGTCAAGAGATATACTCCGGACAAAATTGTTTTGTATTTTTAGAAAAAGGGAGATATTTCAATATTAGGAGATGACAGAGTTACCGTTCTTGGGTACTGCACTTCCTTCAGTCATCCTCTTTCACTGTTAGAAGTTTCATCAACTTTCGGTGTAACGGTCCAGATATATGCTCCGGACAAAATTGATTTTTTTATGAGAAAAAGGGAGATAATTCATAATTGGGAGATGAGAGAGTTACGGTTCTTGTGTACTGCACCTCCTCCTGTCATTCTCTATCACTGTTTCAAGTTTCATCAACCTACGGTTTACCGTTCAAGAGATATGCTCCGGACAAAAAAGCGTGACAGACGGACGGACGGAAACACGGACGGACGGACGGACAAAGCGGCGACAATATGCCCCCCACCCCCCCTAAAGGGGAGCATAAAAATGTATTTCTACCAAATCATCAGTATTTGGTGACTTCTCCTTAGAATTGACAATGGTAATTTTTTGGTTTCCACCAAATCACATTTTGTAATTCCTGATAGGGAATGGAAACAACGTTAATTAGGAGTTACAACATAGAATTCGATTGAAATACGAAGGTGACAATGATGAAAGTATTTAGTTTACTCTCGCATATTTTGAGTCCTGTCTAAAGCCAGTACTTTCTACTAATAGAACAGTCAATACTACAACACAAATGCAAGTCCTCTTATCTAGTCTACTGAAACTGCCATCTATTTTACCTAGGCTGCAGATAAATGCGGATACCGTAAAAATCCTGAATATTTGGACACCGTGTGTTTTACAGTGCACCAAATCAAATAGCATCTGCAATTATCCTTAAATTTGACCCAAATGCCTTTATCATGCAGACATTTGTCCAAAAGGTGCAAACTAAATGGAACATAGTGTAGATACTAAGAGTACAGTCTGATCAGGGTCTACACTGTTTGCTCGATGAGGCTCGTATGTCCCATGACTTAAAGTCATTACGGGTTACGGATATTTTCCAATATTACTTCTTTTACATCTCCACCAAACCCTATAATGTCGTGACACTTCTTATAATACCTCTGCAATAGATTGCTAGTTATATAAGATTGCTGCTAAACGCCCACCCCTTCCCCAATGTAGATTTACAGTAAAACTTCTCTATTATGACAACTTAATTGTGTTAATTATGTTTTACTTAAAGAAGGTGATTCTTAAGAGGTTTGGAAAGTAATTACCAAATTCCTCAAACTTTGCATACAGACAGTAAAAGTAGTTTCTATGAAAAAACTGGTGAAAAAAGTGGGGGTACCGGTGTAACGAAGTATTTTGACCCCCATCGAAAAATGACCCCCGGTCAAAATTCGACGACGTAGAATGAACCCCGGTCATTTTTCGATATCGTACAATGACCCCCCGGTCATAATTCGACGTCGAAATTTGACCCCCGGTCATAGTACTATGACTTCCCTCATGAAGTGTTTTGACCCCTCCTGAAATATATCGACCTCCATCGAAAAATGACCCCATCCCTCTTTAGTAATTAACAGACACAGTTTAACCGATTGGACCCTTGCAACGAGTATATTAGTCATTTACAAACAGTCTACCTAGTAATAGTACATTTGTCCTTTGTAAACCGTGTAGACCCAGATCAGACTAATCCTAAAGGAGCTCTCTTATATGTTTGCAATAATGTCAGTTTTGAAATATATTGTATAAAACAACTCTAGCTAGTCAAAAGTTGACTTGACATAACTAGAAAAAAATTGCATTGTCCACTTGAAGTTTCAGGTGTGAATAAGTTAAAAGATATATAAAATTTAGATGATAAACAAGTCAAAATTCAGACTTATGATAAGCGCGCCATAGAAACGTACAGTATACTAAATGCTGTTCCTGATGGGTTACGTTAACCTTATGCCTATCTGTTGGATACTGATGGTAGGGAAACAAGGTGGCTGCGGGTCTGTGGTATAATCCGTTGACAGCTTATTTATAAATAAGTTAAGGTAGTAATTCAGTCATGGAGTATGCAGGCCGGCGGGGCGGGAACAGGCATGGTGTGAATTACTTGAGAAAGTTATACAATTACATTACAAGTGTCACCAATTACATTGCTAAAGAGTGTAGTATATTACAATTATTATTACGTTTACATTTGTAATGTACTAAAGTACAAGTACGTTGGCAAAGTAATGCATTGCATCACACATTACATTTTGATAACAGTCAAAAACATTACTGAAAAATAACTAATAAGCATATCATATATAACTGATAGGTTATCATTTACAAGTTCTTTGTCAACTAAATAATCAAAGATTCTAAACTTAAGAATACATGGATGCAAGTTTACAGTTTGAAAAGTCACAGCCTTTTTATAGTGCCCACTGGGTAAGGAAGTATACTTTTGTAAGCAAGTGAGCCCTTAACCCTTTCCTCCACAGTAGCGCCTCAGGTCGCCTGCACCTACATCTGCAAATAAGATTAAGATACACTAATAAAATCCAATAATAGTTTTAATTACAGACGTCAGCTAACAACAAAATGAGTGTAAAGCAGTAAGCATACATGAGCTTTCTGAATAAAATTCATATTGCTGTATGCATTGTCCTGCCTTAGTCACAGTTAAACGTAGCTAATTTGCAAGCTTGCCTATGGAGCAAAGGGTAAATACAGACCAAAAGTTTTGTACAAAGCTCTTTGAAGTGCTTTCTACATATCAAACCTGTTATATGAAATGGCATGTATTTTTGCCTGTATACTTCTTAATTGAATTACTGCTAATTACCAAGACAAAATGTATAAATGTTACTGTTGCACATAACATCATTAAAGTTTCAAATACATTGTCTGTTAGATGCATTATGTCAGACCTGATTATTTAATCCTTTACTCCTTAGCCTGTTTCTATTCTTGAAGATATGTGACAATTTATTGAACGTAGTTTACAGTCTATCAGTGGTACTCCATACCAATAAACGTTACGTGAACGAGTGCAAATATGTATCCCCCTTTTACAGAACATGTATTTGTAATATTTACATCGGTTCCAATGACATTCGTCATCTAACAATGTGTCGCAACAGAAACATTGCGGCATGTGACTATGAAAATTGATTAGATTATTGACAGTATATTGTACAACATAGAAGCATCCAATGATTTAGGTAATTAGCAATCTGATATGAATTTACCCTCAGGGAGCTTATCGCAACCATGGCGGGGTTATTCTACGACATTGAAAAATGACAAGGGGTCTTTGTTTGACATCAAATACGGTAATTACCATATCGGGGCAGGGGTGGCATTCTATGAAATAGAATGATATCAGGGGGTCATTCTACGACATCGAATAATGACCGGAGTCATTCTACGACATCGAATAATGACCGGGGAGTCATTCTACGACATCGAATAATGACCGGGGGTCATTCTACGACATCGAATAATGACCGGCGAGTCAAACTATGATATCGAATAATAGCCGAGGTGTCAAAATACGAGCTAGAATAATAGAACAGAACAGAACAGAATATTTTATTTTGGTTTAAGCATAACAGCTCATCACCATACATACATACATATAAACATTGCATGCGTTGAAAATAATCAACATATCATGTTTACGACATGAAAAACAGTGAAAAACTGTGAGAGTGTTAATCTCGGAATATTTCAGTACTTAATATTATAGGTAAGTTTCGAGTAATTTCTTTTGTCATTAGGAGTCTTTCTACAACACTGAATGGTGTGATGTGCAATGAGGCAACATAACACAGCGTCCGATTTTGATCGCTTTTTGTTTGCTTGTTTGTTTAGTAAATGCAATTAACTTTACACTTAACATGGTAAACTATAAACGCAAAACATAGCAAGTGTTGACAAAAGACAAAAAAGCCCACTCAAAACAACCGACCTGCATTCTTCTTATTTCTTGACAAAAGAGATAAGTTCCGACAAATCAAAACATCCTCTATGAAAATATGTTAAGACATTACCTAATAAATACGAATTTTACGCCTTTGATCTTTTTATTCCTCTACTGGAGATAAAAGATCGAATTTATACAGTCATAGATATTATATACCATAAGAAAATATTTTCTATATCCTAGCAAAGTGTACCTTAAGCAGATTGAAGTAAAGCAGAATGCGCAATCTGCTTTACTTTTAACCTGCTCTAAGTGGTCATCTGTCTTTAAAGCTAGAAAAAGGCTGTGGGGTAGTTGGTTAAACCAAAGAAACCGCGGCAAGATAGGAAGATTTCTTGGAATGAATGTCAATACGAGCGTATTGTAAATTCTGATCATACGCTTTCTCGGAGACGTGGTGCATGTGTGATTGGGGTTTACTCAGCCTGCTACGTCGAAATTAAATCAATAATCGAACAAGAGTAATTGGTAGATCGTAAATGTATACTTGTAAAAGGGTAAACGGTTCTGGGTTCGATACCCATAAGATTGTCCATTGATAGGCAGACACACTTACAATTCAATCAATATAATTTATTCACTCAAAACTTAGGTTTAAAACAACTTTAACATATGCAAAACTGACTTTAAACAAAATATCAAGAATTTTTAAAGGGGTCATATTTCGACAGGGGGTCATAATTCGACGATTGGGGGGTCATAATTCGACGATGGGAGGTCATTCTACGACGTCGAATTTTGACCGGGGGTCACTTTTCGATGGGGGTCAAAATACTTACACCGGACCTTTTTTTCTTCACAATTTGAGATTTTTCAAGACTACCCCCTAAAATTGAAGATTCACAAAAATCCTATTTTTTTTTGTAATACGTTTTTTCAATCTCTATGTATACAAACTATTTGTACAAAAAATATCCTAATTTATATTTCCTTAGTAAGAATAAACCCTAAAAATAATGTTTTGTCATGAACAAAAATAATAATGTTTGATTTCACTGGAAAGGAGTAAAATTTATCCCACCCACTTTTTTATAATGGGAGATTAAGGCACAGTGAAAATTTCCCTACAAATTGTAGCAAACTACTTACTAAATTTTTGTTTGTTGTTTTTAGCCTTGCAAACATAACGTTTAAGGGAAAAGGCAAATAAAAACATAGGGTCCCAGATCTTATAAACAAGAGCCCCATGGGGCATATTTCGCTCACCTGAGAATAGCTGACAAAATGGAGATAATGATTTATGTCCAGGACGGGGTCATTTTTTACCCAAGGGGCATAATTTGAACAATCTTGATAGAGGACCTGTAGATGTTGTTATGTGCCAAATATCTAAGATAAGGTACTAGGGTCTTAGACCAGAAGATTTTTTTAAGTTTCCATTGAAAAAATCTATTTTTAGCTCCTGTGACCTATATATGCAACAGACTGGAACCATTTGAACAAAATAAGGTAAATGGCATCTAGAAGTGTCACCATGCCGAATAACAAAGCTCTGACCATATTAGTTTCAGAGAAGAAGAGGTTTGATAATTTCATTATATAACTCTTTGTAAAATTGTAACCCCCGGGGCGGGGCCAATTTTTACCACAGGGGCATAATTTGAACAAACTTCTTGACAGAGGACCTGTAGATGATGCTATGTGTCAAATGTCTAAGCTCTGGCCCTTGTAGTTCAGGAAAGAAGATTGTTTAAGTTTTTGTAGAAAAAATCTATTTTTAGCTCCTGTGACCTACTAGATATGCAACAGACCGGAACCATTTGAACTAAACGCGTAAAGGGTATTAAGAAGTGTCACCATACTGAATATCAAAGCTCTGGCTATATTTGTTTCAGAGGAGAAGATGTTTGAAAAGTTCACTATATAACTCTATGTAAAACTGTGACCCCCGGGGTGGGGGTAATTTTGACCCCAGTGGCATAATTTGAACAAACTTGATAGAGGACCTGTAGATGATGCTATGTGCCAAATATCTAAGCTCTGGCCCTTGCAGTTTCAGACAAGAAGATTTTTTGAGATTTCCTTATTGTTTTACTTTGGTTGCCATGGCAACCAGAGCTCTACATTGTTTTTAATTCTTTGAACTAATTTGAAAGAGCTTGACCCAAGGAACATTCCTGTAAAGTTTGGTTTAAATCTGTCAAGCGGTATAGAAGGAGATGCCATTTGAAGCAATTGTTAACGACGACGGACAACGCACGACGGACGACGACGGACACAAGGCCATCCCAATAGCTCACCTTGAGCCTTTGGCTCAGGTGAGCTAAAAAGATATAGACCATTTTATTAGAAAAATCCATTTTTTCTCATTTTTTCACTTTTTGGTGTATTTTTATAAAACAAAATATATATATATATTTAAAATTTCATTTGATCTGTTGAATTATCTATAATTTATAATAAAACCGAACTTCCATGAAAATTTCATGCTTATATTCTGAGAAATTGAAATGACACCGGATGTAACAAAGTTCAACCAACCTATGAAAACGGTGTACGCTGTAAACTACGAATCGGACAAAAAAGTTAAAAAGTCCCTTCCGGTACAAAACCACAATTTTTCCGGCGAAAATAGTATTTTATGACTGTATGTATTCACCGAAAACGAGTTCTTAACATTTTTCGAAAAGTGAGTTCGTAAATTTTTTCGGAAAATGAGTTCGTAAATTTTTTCGGAAATTTCATCATGCTCAAAAAGACAGACCGACATCCTTAAGGTAGCTGTATATGAACGATACTGCAAGCGGTTTTTTCTAATTTATTGTCATGATTGATGATTTTCCCCCCAATTTTATAGCTGAGGGGTGAAAATGGTACACATCCCATCAGAATATGCCAATTTACAAAAAATATTTTAATTTTTTACGATTTTATAAGAACATTTATAAAAAAATTCAAACAACGATATCAAAGCCATCTTTATTTGTAACTTGATTAAAATTGCCCAAAATACTCTTTATAAACATATCTAGGGATCCATGTCTCAGATTTTTGAAATACCGCTTCAAACCTTTGTTATGTAACATCAAAGTTTTTTTTACGGTTTAAAGTCGACCACTATTACGTAACGCTTTATAACGGACCACTGGAGCTATTTATAAAAAATCTGAGACACGGTTCCCTCGAGGAGATAATACCCTTTCATCTGCTTCAAACCGCATGAAAATCGAACCCCAACAGCGAAAGTTAGGAGAGTTCAAAAATACCGCTCGCTTCAAATTATATAATGCCGGAAACTCCAATTAATTGCCTGATGTGTCAATTAGGCTCGCGCGACCGCCCGGTATTCAACAAAGACATTCTTTTTCAACAAATAACATGACCCAGCTGATCATCAACCATTTCGTTAAACTCCGCCCCAAATTAACAAAGCCAATCATATAAAAATAACGATTTTGATGCGGTAAAGGTCGTAAATCACCTCTGACAGCTTCGGAATAAACCACCTATCTAGTCACGTAATCTACGCAATTGAGGCACCCAGCGGGGATTCTGACGCGTGATTTACCGGTAAAATGACCGAGAAAGCAAGAGAGAATTTGATAACTTGTAGAAAATACCTTTATCTATCAGGATATGTAAAAAAGTATAAAACGACTATTTTACCATTTATTTCATAAAAAGCTACCTTAAAGCAAGGTGAACAAGTAAAACAGGAAGTTCCTTCAGGAGAAATTTCAAATTAGTTCAAAGGGTTAATGCTAACATTATATATATATATATAAACAATAGTGTGTGTAATTGTTGAGATACTATCGGGTGACAGCTTTGATCCAGTTCAGGCCCCAAATTGTTCGGGTCTGATTAGAATCACGATTGTTTACAAAACTCACTTATACATTCCTAAAGTATTGCCAACTACATGTAAGAACTGGAGGTATTTTCCTGACAATAAAATATGACAAAGGGGAAACACAAAATATTGCTGCCCTTGTGCGTGGCATTTTCTCTCATCAGTTTCTTTCCATAAATAAAATTTCATTACAATAGCATCAGTAGAACTGGAGTTGTCTTCTGGACAAGCAAATATCACAAAGGGAAATAACTCCAAAAACAATGATGTCAGAGTTATGGCCTTTGCAAATGGCACTTCCTCTCATTAGGCTATTTCCAAATAGTCGATTTTATTTCACCCATTACCCCATAGCCTGTTTCTAGTTTTGAAAATAGGTGGCCACCTAAAGCAGGTTGAAAGTAAAGCAGAATGCGTCTTAATGCACACTCTGCTTTACTTTCAAACTGCTTTAAGCTACCATCTACTAGGATATAGAAACTTATTTCTTATCTTACATTTTCATGACTGTATAAAGTGGAATTATTTTCTTAAGTGGAGGAATAAGTTAAAGGCCTAAAAATGCACATTTATGGGGTAATGGGTTAACAAACATCAGTGGGTTGAATTGGAATTATCTCCTGGACAAGAAAAAGTGATAAGACATACAGATAACTCTGACTAAACCAATATTAAACACATGACTGTATTAATATGGCATAAGACATAATACATAATGTCAGTGGATCACTTCCAGATTCTGTTTCTCTAAGTATGAAGCAGACTGAACCATTTCTAAACTTTAGCTGACAACATGTTCAGCAAACACCACCAGTTCTGTTGGTCAGTCACGAGGTCAAATATTATGCAATAGTTGGGGAGTAGCATCTAGGCAGCTGGCTTACCCTTACCAGACTGAAAGTATGTCTGCTTAAAACCTAATGTATGTGAAAAATGTACAAAAAACCAATTTAGAAAATGTAAAGTAGGTAAATGAGTGGAAAATAGTTTGGATCCAGATTAGATGCAGCATTATGTTTCATCTGATATGGATCCAAACTGTTTGCAAATATTGGTTATTTGCCTTTAGTATATAAAGGGCCGGCCTCAGGTAAATACAGTTCTGCATAAATCAAAATACCATGAGACCTGCCTAGAGCAGCACTAAAACTGCGCAGGGTGAGGTCAAGTGTAACCCTAGGGATTTCATTTGAACAAACTTTAGAGGGATCCACCAGGAGATACTACTGTAAACATTTCAAAGGTTATGGCCTAGTAGGTTTTGACAAGAAGATGTTTTAAAGTGTTTTGCTTTTGCAAGCAGAGTTTGCGCTTTTTCCCTTTCATTTGAACAACTTCTGTAGAGAAGCATCCAAGGAACATCATGAGCAGGTTAAACTCTCCCTAAAATCCTCGGGTTCAGAGGAGGTGTCGTTTGAAGTAAATGTGAACGGACAGACGGACGGACGTACTACGGACGGTGAGCGGTCACAATAGCTCACCTTGAGCCTTCGGCTCAGGTGAGATAAAAATGACTAGACTAATTGGAAACTGGTATGTTCATTTAAAGTTTCAGGGGCTAATGGTGTATTTTTCTTTGGCTTAAGAATAATAATGTTTTACAAAAGTGGTTGTTATTTTATGCAAATGAATTGATCACCCTCTTTGATCGAAAATCCACAGGAATACAACGGCAGAAATGAACCCATAAATCCTTCGCCTGCTGAATATTATTTGATAAATTCTCTATGAACATCTATTATCTGAAAAACTATAGTTGTTGGCCATAAATAAGTTCCCATCCTGGAAATCTGTCATAAGTCATACATTTCTTTGTTTGTTCTTACATTCATATGTTTGTTTGTATGTACATGTGCCAAAAGATGTCAGCTAGTGCTATACAGACTTCATTTTTTATCTGATTGTCAAAAAACTTTACACACGTGTTCACAAACAAAACCACTTGTGGTAAAAGTGCAGTACATGGTACTGTTACGATAAATAGAATTTGATAGAAAATTTAGCTGTCCTGAGCAGAAAGTGCTTAAGCTGAGCTATGAAACCCCCGAGACCTTTATCCATTATTCGTCTCTTTGTCTGCCCATATGCACATCAACAATTGCAAACAACTTCTCTGAAACAGCTTGTCAAAACCCACGTGGCCTACAGTGAGTTTGGACATTTTCCTTGTTCGGTAATATCGAATTAAGGGTGAAGAACTGTCTTGATGTTGCCTAATATTTGTTCGGAGCATAATTCACAAAGTATAAGAGGTGCCATAATAAAACTTCATAGGTAGATCCGGGGAGTATCAAAGGTACCATATTGTGAAACTTCATACATTGTTGATAGATATATATATCAATGAGAAAATATGTCAAGGGTCACAACTCGAGCAACAATACTTATGGGTTTTTTCCCTCTGTTAATTTTCATTATACATGTACTTCAATTGCATCTAGAGCATAGCATAGCTCCTGTTCTATAACAGATCGCTATACGAGGGTCTGCCATATAACTAATATTATAGACATTGTATTTTATACTCTCAGCATAGACCTTGTTTAACATTGATTTCAATATTTCTGTTTCACTGTCGTACATGAACATCTAGAGGAGACAACAGCTAAAATCAATTTTCAAAGCACTGTCCTCATTACTAGTGGGTAGTTGGAGAGGGTAAAAGGGTTGAAGCCAATTGAACTGATCAAATCCTTCGCGAATAGGATGGACAATGACATTATGACTGCAGCCTATGCATGACACTGATAGGCACTTTATTGGTTGAATTTGGTAAATGTGTGCGTATATGGTTCATGCAACTAGGGACATAGACACAGCCATATGTATCGTAAGATCTTTGCATGGTGAACATGTTACTTTATATACATGTACATTTGAAAAATAATGTTATTATATCCAATAACTAAGTCATATTTATATACCGTGATGTACAATTAGTTTGCCTGTTATTGTATGTCACATATTATAAATTTTGTAGTATATCAAGTAAATGGAGAACAACTTTTTAAATTAAATAAACCTATCTGCTACCAAATTTTTTTTTTTATTATAACCCATTTCTTTATATTTTTCAGCATTTAATATAGATTGTTCCATAACATCAGGCTGAAAGACAAGCAAAAGCTTTAACCCATGTCTCAATAACTTGTTTTCAGTATTGCAGACAGATGGTTGCTTACACCTTTACTCCGTGGCCTGCAGGGCTCCAGCTAAGGGAGTAAACTGAACAAATTCTACATTTTCTTACTCATTTCAGCACAAAATCTGCAAATGACATGGTATTACTGCTCATTAAAGCAGGTTAAACGTGAAAAAGAATGCACCTAAGCTGCATCATGGTTTATTTTCAGCCTGCTAGGATATAGAATATATTTGTTGCATAACTATTCCTTTATTGTACAAAATGGAACTACACGAATTTTCTTCAGTGGAGGAATGAGTTAAATGTGTAAAGATGTATCTATGGAGTATTTAAGCAAATTGAAAGTAAGGCAAATGTTCTTTAATTCTTTGAACCCTAGTCATGGATTTACATGTCCTTTGCAAACAGTTTACCTGTGAAAAGTACATGCGTTCTATGCAAACAGAGGACCCACATCAGAGGGATCCTACTGCAATACACTGGCAAAAAATGGACTATGCTTAATTGGAAATGTCCATTTGTAGTTTCAGGAACTAAAGGGTTATGAAGCATTCTGCTTTACTCTCAGCCTGCTTTAGGCTACCTCTGCATGGATATGGGAAATATTTCTTACTGTATATATTTATAAGTATCAAGTGGAACTATTTCCTTTTTGTGGAAGAATCTATTAAAGGTGGTTTTATTGGGTAATGGGCTAATGACTTTAAGCAGCCTCTCTCAGTGTATATAAAGATTCCAGTGGCTCTATCAGGATACGGTAGCCTCATGAAAGGCATTTCTATTAGAACAAGAGCACCGCAAGCCGGGCACATTATACGCCCGTCAAATCGATCTTAAGACTGTAGTCATACTAAAACCCTATCAAGGTAAAGTGGAAAAAAGGGGATGAACCTTGAAAGTTAGGGGTCATATGCTAACCAAGTTTCAAAAGGATTGGAATAAATTTGTTTGAGTACGAGAGCGGACAAACTAAAAAATGCCCGTTTTTGACGAAAACAGGGGCATAACTCTTAAATGTCTTAGGCAATTGTGCTGGTTATCGAACTTGACTTAGACATTATGGTCATACACATGCTGACAAAGTTTCAAAGGGATTGGTATAAATTTGTTTGAGTACGAGAGCGGACAAACTAACAAATGCCCGTTTTTTGACGAAAAAGGGGCATAACTCTTGAATGTCTTGGGCAATTGTGCTGGTTATCGAACTTGACCTAGACATAATGGTCATACACATGCTGACAAAGTTTCAAGAGAATTGGAATAAATTTGTTTCAGTTAGAGAGCGGACAAACTAAAATATGCCCGTTTTTTACGAAAAAAGGGGCATAACTCTTAAATGTCTGAGGCAATCTTGCAGGTTATTAAACTTGACTGAGCTATTATGGTCATACACATTCTGACCAAGTTTCAAAAGGATTGAAATAAATTTGTTTGAGTTAGAGAGCGGACAAACTAAAATATGCCCGTTTTTGACATAAAAAGGGGCATAACTCTTGAATGTCTGGGGCAATCTTGCTGAATATCAAACTTGACCGAGATATTATGGTCATACACATGCTGACAAAGTTTCAAAAGGATTGAATTAAATTTGTTTGAGTTAGAGAGCGGACAAAATAAAATGCCCGTTTTTTACGAAAAAAGGGGCATAACTCTTGAATGTCTGGGGCGATCTTGCTGGTTATCGAAACTGACCGAGATATTATGGTCATACACGTTCTGACAAAGTTTCAAAAGGATTGGACTAAATTTGTTTGAGTTAGAGAGCGGACATGAAAAAGTTAACGGACGGACAGCGCCACGACATAATACGTCCCGTCTGAAGACGGGCGTATAAAAAGGAAAGTCTGTTAAAACATTCACCCCTAAAACTTGTAAGGGACAACCATTTAGGGTTGATTTTAAAAATATATTGCAAAATGACAAACAGTGCAGACCCTGATCAGAGGGCTCCTATAGGAGCCCTCTGATCAGGGTATTCACTGTTTGCATAGGAATCTTCTACTCTTCACAGGTACACTGTTTGTTGATGACGAGTATACTCGTCGCTAGGGATAGAATGTGTTAATAATTTATAGTGTTTACACTTTTCCTGCCAATTGTAACTTGATTGGCATTTACAAGCAGTTCAAGAGCCATGTCAGACGGTTGTATGCCTAATCTGATCTGAATCCAAACTGTTTGACACTTGTCTTAAGGTTTTTCTTTGTATCAAATTGTTGGTTTTTAAAACACCTGACTGCTTAAAGCAGGGACACACAAATGAATGAAAAGTGGAAAAGCTTTCCTTTCAGAAGTCATCTCTCATGATGTATTTAATCTTTTGGCTCATTTATTAGCACAAGTTAGGGAACAAGTATGTGAAGGTATATCTATGAGGAATGATAACGGCATGAGATGAAAGTTAGGATTTTTATCAGATATCTTGTTCTATTTCTAAACCAAGCTTGTTGACCCTTATACAGTAAACCTCACTTGTAACGAACTCGGTTATAACATACACTCGGTTATAAGGAACAGTTTTAAAATCTTACCCTTCTTTGTTCTATATAAAATAATACGGTTAAAGCGTACTCGGTTATAACGAAAACTCGGCTATAGCGTACACCATTTTCCGGTCCCGATTCATCAAATTTCATTAAAATATCATCTGTTATAGCGTACCGTCAATTTGGAGTGTTTCAACTGTGTGCCGCCGAGTAATTATCGATCGATAATTACCTCACAGGTAAAATGTTTGTCAGCGATTAATGGACAATTATTATGTTGGGATGACTTAAGATATGAGTGTCAAATAGTTTGAATCCTGACCACACACCGCATTGCGCAGCGTCTGGTCTGGATCCACACTGTTAACAAAGTCAACATTAAGCGATAAACGGGTTGAATAAGTCTACAAATGATCTCTGTGTTTGTTCCTCCAAGTTAAGTGCTTATTTGATTGATTAAAAATATTGTTTTGTCAAGAGTATTACCATGTATTAATTTAGTTATTTGTTGCCCCGTAATGCGGAAATGTTAGAGTCTCGATTTTGGTATCTCAGGCTTTTTCCGAAAGTGAATATTTTTTTTAGCCTGACATGACACTGATCGAAGCATGGATGCAATTGGCGACCAGTCGTCAAAGTTTTGTCGATAAACAATGAAATTAAGACTACCTCAGCACGAGCTGTCATGTTGAAGGTAAACAAACTTGCAAATTACTGAAATACTATTTCGTTAAAACATAAATATTTTTGTTTCCCAAGTTTATAATGTTTCATTTAATCACATAGGTTTACACATATACACAAGTACATGTACATGTCTGGTGTTCGTTATAAGTCCGATCAGTTCGTTATACTAACCTCGCCTACAGCGAACTAGTTCGCTATACGGTATTAACAAACTTCGGCTATAGCGAACACTTTTTTGAGGTCCCGAGGTGTTCGTTATAAGCGAGGTTTACTGTATTTGTTTGTTGAAATACAGGGCTGCCATTTCTCCGGATTTTTCCTAAGTATTCGGATTTTTATCCTAGCAGATCGTAGCTTAAAACAGGCGCATTCTGCTTTACTTTCAACATGTTTTAAGCAGTCATGTGTCTTCAAAACTAGAAACGGACTATGGGGTAAAGGTACGATTAGTAAAATTGCGTCTGAAAATTGAAAATTTGATATCTTAGGATTTTTATGATCAACTTAAGGCAGCCCTGGAAATATGGTAATAGTGACAAACTGTTTGGATCCCTATCAGACACAGATACTCCACACGTTCTGGGAGCAAATTGTTGGTACAGGCAACATGTTGCAATTATGGAGAAAGCTTCCATGGAGGTTCTTTTGTTTTGACCCATTACCCCATGACCTATTCTAGTTTTCAAGATAGGTAACCACTTAAAACAGGTGGAAAGTAATGCAGACTGTGCCTACTTTCAGTCTGCACAAGTTAATACCTGTTGAGATATGGAAAATATTCTTACTGTGCAAATTCATGACTGTGTAAAATGGAACTATTTTATTTAGTGGTGGAATGAAATAAAGGTGTATTTATGTAATGGGTTAACCCATTCCCCCATAAATACACCTTTAATTTATTTCTCAACTGAAGAAAATAGCTCAAATTTATACAGTTATGAATATGTATGATAAGAATTATTTTCTATATTCTAGCAGATGGTAACTTAAAGCAGGCTGAAAGTAAAGCAGAATGTACCTATCTTCAAAACTAGAACAAGGGCCACTATGGCCCTAAATCGCTCACCTGGTAACCATGTAACCATGTACACTGTGTGACCTAGTTTTTGACCGGGCATGACCCTCATTCTAACTTGACCTCGATTTCAATGAGACAAACATTTTGTTCAAGTTTCATAAAGATTCAATGAATTTTGTAGTCTCTATAGAGTGTTAACGAGGTTTTTCGATGATTTGACCTAGTGACCTAGTTTTTGACCGGACATGACCCACATTCGAACTTGGCCTAGATTTCATTGAGGCAATCATATTGATGAAGTTTCATGAAGATCAAATGAAATTTGTAGCCTCTAGAGTGTTAACAAGGTTTTTCGAAGATTTGACCTAGTGACCTAGTTTTTGACCAGACAAGACCCACATTCGAACTTGATCTAGATTTCATTGAGGCAAACATTTTGATGAAGTTTCATGAAGATCAAATGAAATTTGTAGTCTCTAGAGTGTTAACAAGGTTTTTCGAAGATTTGACCTAGTGACCTAGTTTTTGACCGGACATGACCCATATTCGAACTTGGCCTAGATTTCATTGAGGCAATCATATTGATGAAGTTTCATGATGATCAAATGGAATTTGTAGCCTCTAGAGTGTTAACAAGGTTTTTCGATAATTTGACCTAGTGACCTAGTTTTTGACCGGACATGACCCACATTCGAACTTGACCTAGATTTTATTGAGGCAAACATTTTGATGAAGTTTCATGAAGATCCAATGAAATTTGTAGTCTCTAGAGTGTTAACAAGGTTTTTCGAAGATTTGACCTAGTGACCTAGTTTTTGACCGGACATGACCCACATTCGAACTTGGCCTAGATTTCAGTGGGGCAATCATATTGATGAAGTTTCATGATGATCAAATGGAATTTGTAGCCTCTAGAGTGTTAACAAGGTTTTTCGATAATTTGACCTAGTGACCTAGTTTTTGACCGGACATGACCCACATTCGAACTTGACCTAGATTTCATTGAGGCAAATATTGTGACCAAGTTTCATCAAGATCCAATGAGATTTGAACCTGGTAGAGTGTTAACGAACAATTGTGAACGGACGGACGACGGACATCCAGCGATCCTAAAAGCTCACCTTGGCACTACGTGCCAGGTGAGCTAAAAAGGCAATGGGGTATTGGGTTAAGCAGCTACTTGCCTTAATCCATTCACCATCTTACCCTAAGTGCAAAGGTATTTGCAATCAGTTTAAATCCTTAGCAAAAGCTAACATACACAACATCTACTTTGATAAGGAGCAAAATTGTTTGAAACTCTGGTTGATGCCATCTTCAGTTGAATTTCTTAAAATCTAAATTCGAGAAATATAAGCTGAAAAAAAATCTTGGCAGTAAACAAGTCTTCCTTTGAGAGATCATAACTGGACTTATTTCAATACCCCACAGCCTGTATCTAGTACTGCAGGTACAGTTGAACTTAGATATCTCAAACTCGGTTAAGTCGAACATACCAGTATTTCAAAGTTAAAACGTGGCTTAGCCCCGTTTTAACTTTGAAATACAGGTATGTTCGACATAACCGAGCATGAAATAATGAACTTCATGTGTCGACATATCGGATAGTTTGAGTTAAGCAAATTCAAGATATCAAAGTTCGACTGTATGTGAAAACTTAACTGTTTCCCCTATAGAAGCGTCATTTAGCACTTTTAATTATTCTTCCACTGATGAAAATAGTTCCAATTTATACAGTCATAAACATAACCATGAGAGATATTTTCTATATCCTAGCAGATTGTAGCTCAAAGCAGGTTGACAGTAAAGCAAAATGCGCCTTAAGGCACATCATGCTTTACTTTCAACCTGTTTTAATAAACATTCATCTGTTTTCAAAATTACAAACAGGCTATGGGGTAGTGGGTTAAAGCAGATAGAAAGTAAAACAGAATGAGCCATAAGGCGCATTCTGCTTTACTTTCAACCTGTTTTCAGATACAATCTGCTAAGATATATAAACCTATTTCTTATTGTGCATATTCATATCTGTATAAAATGAAAACTATTTTCTTAAGTAGAGGAATAAATAAGAGGCAAAAAATATATGGCTGAGATGTATTGAAAGATAACAGTAAAGTGTCAGTTTGCATTTTTTATTATTTCATTGCTTAAAATTCTGTAAACTTTCAATAAACATCAAACCACAAAATAACGTTTGGCAAAGGAACAGTTCAACAAGAAGACATGCTAAATCATCTCCCTTTTTAAACCCTTATCATGCTGAATTGATCTCTGCTTCATAATTATATTTGTCTTCCAAAAAATGTCAAAATTAGTTTAAATGCTTTTTTAAACTGACTATTTTTTTTAATATGAGTGACAAGCAGTTTGGATCCAGATCAGATGCCCCATAATGTGGCATCTAAATCTGGATCCAAACTGTTTGCAAATTTTAGCTTAGTCCCGCTTAGAACCATAAGGGTTAATGTGAAGTGCAATTTCAGTAAGTGTAATTTGAAAATTCTACGAGATTTAATAATCTTCTAGTCATTTAAATAGCCATTGTATTAAGCCTTTGCCCCATAGCATGCTTCTAGTTTGGAAAATAAGTGTTCACTTAAAGCAGACTGAAGTAAAGCAGAATACCCCATTCACATTTAATTTCCAATGGTCTAGTCTATTTTTGCCTAATTAAGAATGTTTTTAACAATATAATAATAATATATTGTAAATGACTAACAGTGGGCACCTTGATCAGAGGAACCTTCTGATCTGTGTCATAAATACACTTTTTTACTCCTTTTATTTATTCCTGCACTGAAGGAAATACAGTAAAGCTATTACGACCACTAAAACGAAGGCTAATTGAGTGTATAAATGACAGGTGACAGCTTAAAGCAAGGTGACAGTGAAACAGAAAGCTCCTATAGGAGCTTTCTGTTTCTCTGCCACCTTGCTTTAAGCGGTCACCTATCGTAAACACCCTAATAATTAACATAATTTAGTGGTCGTAATAGCGAGGTTTTACTGTAGTTCCAATTTATACAGTCAAGAGTACGTAACATAAGAAATATGTTCTACATCCTAGCAGATGGTAGCTTAAACCAGGTTAAAATAAAGCAGAATGTGCCTTAAGGTATATTCTGCTTTACTTTCAACCTGCATTAAGTTGTCACCTATTTTCAAAAGAAGAAACAGGCTATGGGGTAATGGGTTAAATAGCCAGTGTAGTACGCCTTTGCCCCATAGCATGTTTCTAGTTTGGAAGATAAGAGTTCACTTAAAGCAGACTGAAAGTAAAACAGGATACTCTTTAAGGATCAGTTAAATCCTGCTCTAAGATGTTACATTACTTAAAGTTTAACACCATTCTTAGATTAATCCATCCACCCCTGAAACATCTAAAAGAAAAATCCAATTTCCAATAGTCTAGTCTTTCTTTTTTTGCCTAATTAAGAATGTTTTTAACAATATCTATTATCATAATAATATATTGTAAATGACAAACAGTGGGCACCCTGATCAACGGAACCCTCTGATCTGTGTCTTAAGGCACATTCTGCTTTACTTTCAGCCTGCTTTAAGTGGCCACCTGTCCACAAAACTAGAAACGGGCTATGGGGTAATGGTCATCCCATCGCATTTCTGTGGAAGAATGTTAGACTATTCAAAAGCAAATGAAGATAACAATATTCCAAAATGGGAATTGAGAGTCCACCTCTATGGAAAATCATGACCCGATTTTCTTTGATAAAGTCCTTAGAGGTCAAAATATTAGAAAGAGCTATTTTATAATTTTATACAAAAGAAAATTAATCTAGTCTTAAGCAAATTTCAGCATAGCAAAAACATTACACTTCCGTCTATAGAGATTCCCAAACTCTCATTGAAAAGTCCTTTTACATAAGCTTGAATTAACCCTTTACTCAATAGACTGTCTCTAGTATTAAAGATAGGTAACCAATTAAAGAAGAAAGAAAATCAGAATACCCCTTACGGTGCATTCGGCTTTATTTTCAGCCTGCTTTAAGCTACCAACAGCTAGGAGAGAGATTTTTTGTTTGTTACACATATATTACTACCAGGTATGCGCCGTATGTAAATGCCCGACTTTTGACTCGATGATCAGGGAGGGGAATATAAAAGTCAGCAGAATATACATGTAAGATAATTGCAGACTTTATAAGCCCATACCTTTACCTTTAGGTTTTTGAAATAGAACTAATTCTTTCATAATTAGAATAAATTAAGTGCATTCAGATACTAAATTAACTATGGAGTAAAGGGTTAAAATACAAAACAATTTAAATGAATTTCGTAGCTATTGACAATATCTTAGTAAAGTCCCCTTCTTTGGCCCTCAGTACAGACGGTATTGGAACTCTTATTCTAGTTCCAGTTGGCACACCGTTCTCTTCAATAAGAACCACATTATTTTTGTCAAATCTCGGGACATTTGCCTTCTGTATCTGTCTACACCCAACAATATAGCCTTGTTTCTTCTGCCCTAGGATTGTTACGAGTACTTTATCACCAACATAGCCAACTGATCTTGTATTATAGACATGGATGATCTTCACCTTCTTCCCTTGTAGGACAGCACGCCTTCCAAGCATACTGTTGTCCACAACATGCACTTGTGATAATTTCCTCAGCTCCTGAAGACAGCTGGTGGTGCTGATGATATAAAAACAAAAAATAAATTTGAGTCAAAGTTTTATTAAGTAGCCAGTGAAAAGGATCATCACTGAATATACCCTATAAATACACCTTTAATTTATTCCTCCTTTGAAGAAAATAGGTCCACTTTATACAGTTGTGAATATATGACATAAGAAATACTTTCCATATCCTAGCAGATAGTAGCTTAAAGCAGGAGATTCATTTCACTTTCACCCTGCTTCAAGGGGTTACTGACAAGTACATGTATACTCATTGCTACAGTTGAATGTGTTAAATGGCGTTATATATACATCCACCTTATAGTCCTGATTTTTGGTCTGGCAGTAACGCACTGGACTAGTAACACAAGGGCACCTGGTTAGATTCCCATGCACCAAATAACTTTACTGATGGTCCTTAACTCTTTCCTTCCTGAAACTTCAAATGGACAATCTCGGTTTCCATTTAAGTCTAGTCCATTTCTGACTTTTAAGAGTTGTTTTTGTCAATGTTTGGCATTGTGACAAACAGTGAAGACCCTGATCAGAGGGCTCCTTTCGGAGCCCTCTGATCTGGGTCTTCACTGTTTGCACAGGACAAGTGTACTATTCACAAGTACACTGTTTGAAAACAACGCCTATAAGCGGGACTAGGGATCAAAGGGTTAAGATGAGACCCTGAAAACCATGTTCACATGTATAGGTGCTATTACACCAGGCATGTAAAACCATGTACCCATGTATAGGTGCTGTAAAAGAACCTGCACAGATCTCCCCCAAACACTAAAATAACTTCAGTCTGCTGTGTGCATCCCTACCATAATAGGTCAAAGTAGACCTGGAGGGACGGTAATCCTCCCTACCTACTTAACTCTTTGAACCCTAGTCCCGCATATAGGCGTGCTTTTCAAACAGTGTACATGTGAATAGTACACATGTCCTATACAAACAGTGAAGACCCAGATCAGAGGGCTCCGAAAGGAGCCCTCTGATCAGGGTCTTCACTGTTTGTCACAATGCCAAGCATTGACAAAAACAACCCTTAAAAGTCATAAATGAACTAGACCTAGATGGAAACTGGAATTGTCCATTTAAAGTTTCAGGGAGGAAAGAGTTAACATATAGTAAACACTAAAACAAAATTCTGTCTTAAAAACCAGTAACAGGCTATGAGATCAAGGGTTAAATGTTCTTACCTTATACCTCTACTGGCCAATCCATTCACACACAGCTGTAGTCCACCACTGAACCCTTTCGCAACTGTATTCATGCCTCCAGCTGACAAACTGAAATCATGTCAAAATATTTCAAGAAAAGAAAGAATAGTTTTAACATAACAAGCTTTAACAACACGTCTATTTAACCAAAATACCAAACTTCATCGAAATACAACTGAAACTGATGGTTGTTTGTTTGTCTGTTTGTGAACTCAGTGAAGCGCATCAGCATATGATGTTTCAAGACTTTAGGTGCAGTCATTTGCTCAGAAAAGACTGTAATGCAAAACCTTAACATTGACTCTGGAGGATAAAGGTCAAGACCACCAAATGGTGGTGCATGGTGGTCTATTCATTGAAGCGCATCAGCATTATGAAGTTTCATGACCCTAGGTGCAGTCGTTTGCTCAGAAAATACTGTACGGCAAAACCTAAATGTTAACCCTAAAATTCAAGGACAAATGTCCAGGTCATCAAATTGCAGTGCATTGCGGTCTACTCATTGTGGCATATCAGCATATGAATTTTTGTGACTGTAGATGCAGTCATTTGCTCAGAACAGACTTTAACACAAAACCTTAACATTGACCCTAGAAGAGGTCAAGGTCAAAGCCATCAAACTGCAGTGCTTCAATCATGGTTTACTCATTGAGGCACATTTCCTGACCATAGGTGCAGTCGTTTGCTCAGCATAGACTTTAACCCAAAACTTTAACATTCACCCTAGAAGTCAAGGTCAAAAGACAAGGCTACCAAACTGTGGTGTATCCTGGTCTACTCATTGAGGCGCATCAACATATGAAGTTTCATGACTGTTGGTGCAGTCATTTGCTCAATATAGACTTTAACGCAAAACTTTAACGTTGAATCTAGAGGTCAAGGCCATCAAACTGCTGTGCTTCAGTCTACTCAGTGAGGCGCTTCAGCATATAAAGATTCTTGACTGCAGATGCAATCGTTTGCTCAGAAATAGACTTTAACGCAAAACCTTAATGTTGTCCCTAGAGGTCAAGGTCAAAGTTAAAGGCTACCAAACTGAGATGCATCCTGGTCTACTCATTGAGGCGCATCAGCATATGAAGTTTCATGACCCTAGGTGCAGTCGTTTGCTCAGAAAATACTGTAAGGCAAAAACCTTAATGTTAACACTATAAAGGTCAAGGACAAATGTCAAGGTCATCAAATTATGGTGCATTGTGGTCTACTCATTGAGGGGTATCAGCATATGAAGATTTGTGACTGTAGGTGCAGTCATTTGCTCAGTTTCATGACTGTTGGTGCAGTCGTTTGCTCAATATAGACTTAAACCCAAACCCTTAACGTTGACCCTAGAGGTCAAGGCCATCAAACTGCTGTGCTTCATAGTCTACTCAGTGAGGCGCTTCAGCATATAAAGTTTCTTGACTGAAGATGCAGTTATTTGCTCAGAACAGACTTTGGGCGTGTTCGATTATCAGTCGGAATTGACGGGATTGACGGAATCAAAATCGAATGGTCCGGAATTCAATTCCAGAACAGTTGTTCTATCAGATCTGTTCAAGGAGGTGGTGTGAGCAAAATTGTGACGTATCATCATGGTTCCCGGCACAATTTGCCAACGCTTCGACAGCAAAGTTATTCTAAGCAGGGAACCAAACTACCATATTTGCAAGGGTTCAATTCCGTTTTTACTTGATTTACTAATTCCATGGAATCGTTCCAAACAGTTCTGGAACTGATAATCGAACACGCCCTTTAACACAAAACCTTAATGTTGTCCCTAGAGGTCAAGGTCAAGGCTATCAAACTGCGTGTAAGTTTGATAGCCTTGTCTTACGCATACTCTCGGTCCTACTCGGAGAAAACGAGCTTATGTAGATGCGCGTGATTGCTAAGTACAAACAAACTGAGGGGTGCCGAATGAAGGGTGTATGACGTAGCACTGGAAAAGAGATGGCTGGACAGTCTCAACTGGATTGAATCACAGGTACGTGACACATACATCTAGATCTATTAACCCCCCCCCCCCCTTTTTTAATAAATTTTTTTATTTTTTTTACTATACTTCTATTATAGATACAAGGTAAACAGCGCAATTCGACACCTAGTCTTTACTATCGACTTAAACTGATGCTAAAATAGACTCGATCGCCGATATTCTCTTGTGGTACCCTAGGGAAAGGATTAGTTTATCAATATCTACTTTTTATTTCATCAAATTCCGTCAAATAACGCCACAGTACGTACCATGATCAGTTTGAACGTTAAGTGCACTGAAACTGGTACCTCCATTCTCTTTTCCAGTGTGACGTCATACCCCCTTTATTTACACTTAGCGCGCACTCGGGGACAACAAACCCGAAATCTACATAAGTTTGTGCAATAGGGCGTTTAATCTCATTCTTTTTTACTCATTATTATCTGAATAGGTCCTATGAATACTACGAAGGTCTTACATAAGTTGCAAAATCGTGATTTTACCGAAAATTAGAATTCATTTTTTCTCCGAATAAGACCGTCGCCATCCGAATGAAGGACCGAGAGTATGCGTATGACATTAAATACCCGGATGACTGGAAAAGAGAATGATACCTTTGGATTGAATGGCATGATGAAAATCATGGGAAAAGGCATTTGAAGCTTATGTGGGACTATAAACCTTAGAAGCAACAGCAACACTTGGAATGTTTATCCTTTCACGCGATGAAAGTCACACTTTAGTGTGCCTAGTCATTCTGCACTACGACGGTTGAAGGGCGAAGTGACAGGGGACGAAACTTTTGTCTGACCATTTCAACGTTTGAAGATGATTTAGGGACGCTTTAAGTTTCAAATTTATACGACCAATGTTCCGTTTTAAATTTCATGATTTCATTCGAATTACTAGTCCTTGATTTGGATATTACCGACTACAAACGTTCTTTTCTGGCGACCTTTGATTCGCAAAATGTGCCGAATAAGGGCTGCTTGATTCAAATGAAATTAGTCAAATTGAGTTCAGAGTTTTTAAATTCCATTGTTTACCTAAACAAGGCATTTAAAAATGTATATCAAAACAAATATTTGTGTTATCTCAATTGTCGAGATGACACCATGAAAGAGCGGACTACTTTCACTTTTTAAACTTCTACCTTTTTTTCAGAGCAAGTTCTTTTATTAAAATTACAAATCAAACAGGATAATTAGAAAAGGATAAATTATGTACTCTGGCTAACTTTTGGTAATGAATTACGGCGGTGCCGACCCAAATCTTCTCGATCTTGGAGCTAATTTACTTTAAAAATCACTTTAAATTATTCATATTCTTTTATGTCAATTCCTTAATGTAGAAGCCTTTGGTTGTTGTTGTTTTTGGACGAGAGTGCCAACGAATCTGTCCCATTCAAGCCTAGTGCAGATCCTGAAAGGGTTAATTATAGCTTGATTAAGTTTGGGTTTCACCAAAGGTAAAATGGTCACTGACAAACAGTAAAGATCCTTATGAGGCGCCGCATTACGCAGCTATTCATCAGGGTCTACACTGTTTGCTGTTGCACATTCTTTGTTCTGATGCATGGAAAAACATCACGTCTATATAGATAACTTTAAATAGTGCAGGCATAAGCAACATAAAATTTAAAACCATCAAAGCAGCCATTCAGAGACAAACTAGATCATCCTATTGGAGCTACCTCGAATCTGTCATCTTCGAAGGCGATTCTCAACCAGGTAGAAACAAGAAATTTTACTCCTTTATCAAACATAACAAGTCTGAAAGTTTTGGAATCTCTCCACTGAAATCAGAAGGTATCACATACACAGACCCCTTAGAAAAAGCCAATATACTGAACAAACAGTTTGAATCAGTCTTCACCAAACCACAACCACTGAGTCTTAAACAGACCTGTATTGAATTGATAGACCCTGTTAGGACTAAAATGCTCCCCCCCCCCCCATCTCAATCTCAGTTGAAGGTGTACAAAAACTCCTCTGTGGCCTCTCCCCAAATAAAGCCTCTGCATGGACCTGACCAAATCTCGCCAAGATTCCTAAAATAACTCCACAGAGAAATTGCACATGTACTGTGCAAAATTTTCCAGTTATCTTTGGATACTGGCACAGTCCCCTCAGACTGGAGAAAGGCCATTATTGCACCTGTCTACAAAAAGGGCCCAAAATCCAAAGCACGCAACTATAGACCTATCTCTTTGACCTGTATTGCCTCAAAATTGTAAGAACACATAATTGTCTCAAGTCTAATGAAACACGATCATTATGAATTACTTTCTCCCTACCAGCATGGTTTCAGGTCCAAGCGCAGCTGTGAGACACAGCTGATATCTTTCACTCAGGAAGTTTTTGACTCAATGGAAAGTGGCCAACAAACTGATGTAGTAGTCATGGATTTTTCTAAAGCATTCGACAAGGTAGACCACAATAAGCTAATCCATAAACTTTCGAAATTTGGTATTAATTCACAGATTGCAAAATGGGTTAGATCCTTTCTGACAGGAAGGTCACAGAGAGTGGCAGTGGAGGGCCATCTCTCAGAGGAAGCTCCAGTTCTTTCTGGAGTTCCTCAGGGCTCAGTGGTCGGCCCATGTCTCTTCTTAGCCTATATAAATGACCTACCGGACAGCCTCAAAAGCCGTGCTCGACTATTCGCGGATGACACGGTCGTGTACCTGACGGTTAAGTCCCAGGGCGACGCGTCAGACTTACAGAAATACCTTGACAGACTAGAACTGTGGGAGAGGGATTGGTCAATGGACTTCAACGAGGACAAATGCGAAGTCTTGCGCATCACAAGAAAGAAAAAAAACAGTCACTTACCCATACAGACTCCATAACACTGTTCTAAAAGACACTGACAATGCTAAGTACTTAGGGGTTACAATAAATAAAGACTTAAACTGGACAGGACATATTGACAAAACAGTGGCAAAAGCCAAAAACACGCTACGCATCATCAAGAGGAATGTTAAAACCTCAAAAGTTAAAGTCCCATTGTGTTTTCAGACCTTTTTTAATGTCTGAAATACAATAACGGTTAATAATAATGTTTGAACATTCTTATGGGCCAAACTGATCTATGAAATGTTGAAGACAGACCTAAATCACCAAAAAGAGCAGTTTAAAACCATAACAAACCGAAAATAGAACGCCTGACATAAACATTACTACACGGCTTAGTGTCACGTGATACAGCCGGGATCAACTTCACAGTTAACTCATTGGTTAACCCTGTGCCTGCTGGTCGAAACTTTACGTAGTTTATAAACTGTTTGAATCTAGAACAGACGCCGCGTAACGCGGCGTTTATCTGGATCCAAATTGTTTGACAATCGTCTTAAGGTTTGTTTAATTAAAACTATGCATAAATCTAAACTAAACAAATTTTGCACATGACAATTTCAAAGCAGACGTCTGCAGAATAAGGGTTAACCACTTCATTCCAGTGTTCCAGATAAGCGGAAGTAAACTGAACAAATCCAACATTTTCTCACTCATTTCAGCACCGAATGCTATGGTGTTACTACTCATTAGAATTGTCTCTTCGAGACGATTCTAATGAATAATGACACCATTGGTTTTAAAGCAGAAATACAGATTTTAGTTTTCGAAATACTCCCCTTATCTGGAGCCCTGTTTTTACAGAGTTGCCCTTCTTTCCGTTCGCAAGGTCAAATTATTGGATGTTACATCCATAAATTAAAAAAATAAAATAAAAAGCGAATTTCTTAGATAAAGCCGCTTTTTGTTAAAGAATCACGTCCCATGTAGTTCTAATGGGATCCCAACCAACAGTTTTATGCAGGTTTCCCAAATACACAATGCTGCTTTAACACTAAGGAAGCTGCATACAAGACCTACATCCGTCCCCAACTAGAATATTGCTCCGTCATTTGGCACCCCTGGCAGAAACACCTCTCCAAACAGTTGGAAGGTGTTCAACGTGCAGCGGCCAGATACGTCCTAAACGACTTCAGTTACACCAGTAGCGTGTCCCAAATGTTAAAAATCGTACAATGGAACACATTGGAACAAAGACGCATCGAAAACTCCCTCCTCATGCTATACAAAATACAGTGCCAACTAGTTCACGTCGACAACCACCACCTTACTCCTACCAGAAACCATAACTTTTTGATCCCACAGTCTAGAACCCAGTACCACAAATTCATTATTTCCCAGAACCATAATTAAGATATTGGAACAACCTCCTTGGTCAAACTAAGTTAAGCCCCAGTCTGGGTGCCTTCAGGGTGGGACTGGGAGCAGTCACATTCTAAGCACTGAGAGCTTGCTTTTATCTTTTTAACCTAACATTGCACCCTATCTCTGTACATTATGTATACTTTTGTTTTATCTTTCTCTTATCTATGATCTTTTAATTTGACATTTGTAACACTTTACTAACACTGTCTTTCCCAGACAATGCGCCTCCAAATTATAATCAGCCTTGATTGTTCTGGAGTATACTGTTGATGTTGATGTTGATAAAAAACAGCCAGATTGAACCACTACCATAACTTATAAAAAAAAAAAAAAAGAAGAGAGCAGACGCTCTCAATTTCCACTTTCTCAGTATCTTTACAATAGAGGGCACACTCAGCATACCGGAGCTACAGACGACCGAACAGTAGCCATAATAGAGAACATTATTATAGAAGTAGAAAATACTATCTTAAATATGATTAATTCTATTAACTCATAAAAAGTCCAAGGACCGGACAATATTCACCCGCCAATAATTAAAATATGCGCTAACAACATCGGGAAGCCGCTGACAAAAATATTTAACCCTTTACCCAATAGCCTATTTCTAGTTTGAAGACAAGTGACCACTTAAAGCAGGCTGAAAGTAAAGCAGAATGCACCCTAAGGTGCATTCTGCTTTACTTTCAGCCTGCTTTAAGCTACCTCCTGCTAGAATATAGAAAATATTTATTAAGTACATATTCATGACCGTATTAAATGAAACTATTTTATTTCAGTGGAGGAATAAATTAAATGTGCTAAAAGGCGCTTCTATGAGGGAAAGGGTTAAGAAGTCTATGGCAGAGGGGAAAACTGCCAGAGCAATGGAATGTGGCAAATATAGCGCTAATATATAAAGCAGTTTAGCTTGATCAAGAAAACAATACAAGCTGAACGTTACAGACCAATAAGTGTGACATCCATGTGTAGTAGGACCACGGGGAAACATTTCAGATAAAAGAGTATCACACTTGGAATAAAAAATAAGATACTTTCCCAATTCCAAGTTAACTTTAGAACGCATCATTCGTGTGCACACAACTTGAGGACTGGCCTGAGGCTATAGACTACGGGAATGAAGTGTACGTAATCTATCTGGATTTAAAAGCAGCGTTTGACAAGTTACCAGCGACTTCTGGGTAAATTTTGAGTTAACTTATACAGTTTGATTTAAAACTTTTAGCCTATATATACAACAAAAATAGTAAATGGGGAAGAATCAGAATTGTGGGAGGTAATAATATCAGAAAGCAAGGGCAATTACAGTGCTCCCTCTCTGCAACGACACCCAATGGGATACAAACATTATTTGCGTCGTTCGGAGAGAGTCGTTATGGGGAAGAAAAATGACTAATATTTTAATTTGCGTTACGCGGCGTCTGACATGGATTCAAGCTGTTTGTCACTCGTCATTTTTTCTATCAAAATGTCAATGTAAATTTGAGAAAAAAAGAGCAGACGATAATTTTAAGAAAACGATATTGCAGCAGTGAAATGGTTGGACAAAAATGTATTGTATGGGAACCAGCGGTGAGCTTTCTTGTAAGGAGGGATTCGTTGTTCGGAGGGCCGTTGTAGGGAGGGAGCACAGTACTTCAAGTATTCCCGACCTTCACTGGCTCTGTGTGGGTGGCAGAAGGACCAGGGGCCTTCAATGCACTGATCACAAGCGATGAAGTAGACGATTACAAGTGGAAATGTAAGATTTGCAAAAACAATTGCTCCAACACTTTGAAGAATATGTTCTAATCTCCAGGACCTAAATGAAAGACAAGAATTAAGACCTTAAAAACAAAAATGAACGAGTTAGAAATAAAAAAGCAGAAAAAATTGATGATAAAATGTATTATGGCAAAAGAGTGTAAAGAGGGACTTAACAAGAGAAATGAAAAAAAGTAGATGAAAGATCTTTAAAGAAATGGATTATCGTCCCCGGCGCGAACTAAACATCCTAGTTTTCAGCTTACCAGAAGGTACCCGTGATCGAGGGAAAGAGAACAAACTTCACGAAATAAATAAAGAACTAGCAACATCAATCGAAGTACTGCACCACGTACACATTTGGCGAAAAAGCAGAATTTTATTCATTCTGTTCCTAGACAATTAAATAACAGAATACAAAGAAAAGGGCTTCTTGAGAATGCAAGAAAAATGAAAGACCCATTGCGTGGGAATTTAAAACACGTGGTAATAATCAAAGACCTAGCAATAGAACAAAGAAATGTCAGAAAAGAAAAAATCAGAAAAACAACCTGAAGGGATGGCTTTGTCTGTAAGACAAATATGATACCCCGCTATTTGTCATCCGATCCACAAGCACAAATTGCACGTACGGTTGAACTTCGATATCTCGAACTCGCTTAACTCGAACTATCCGATATATCGACACATGAACTTCATTATTTCATGGTCGGTTATGTCGAACATACCCGTATTTCAAAGTTTAAACGTGGCTAAGCCACGTTTTAACTTTGAAATACGGGTATGTTCGACTTAACCGAGTTCGAGATATCGAAGTTCGACTGTATGTGGTATATGTAGAAACAATATGTACCGTTGCATAAACCGTACAAGCCGACGATGACTAGGCTAAAATGACTGATATTCTGTGACAAATTTAGGCAGATCAAAATCCTGTCGACATGCACATCTGTGGTATATGATAATGTGTAAACACTTTACCAAATATCAAGACGGTGGGAGGAGTTAGTCGAACAAAGTGTGTACCACATTATGTGAACAGACTGCTAAAAGGACTTAGATCAAATGGCTGTAATTCTGTGAGAAAAAAAAAGATTAAAATCCTGACCACATTCACGTCTGTGGTTTATGTGCAATCACTCTACCAAATTATAAGGTTGTAGCTTTAAACTGTCAGAGGAGTTAACCGGACAAAGTATATACCATATATGTGAACGAACTGCAAAAACGACTAGGTTCAAATTGCTGTAATTTTGTGAACAATTTAAGCAAATCAAAACCCTGGCCACATGCACACATGTAGTATGTTCGCAAACACCTTACCAAACGATACAACTGTAAGAGGAGTTAGCCGGGCAAAGTATTACCGTATATGAGGACGGCGGACGGACGGACGAACGAACGGACGGACGCACAAATGGACGGACGGATAGACAGGGGTAAAACAGTATGCCCCTAGACTGATCGTCGCTGGGGCATAAAAACCACTAACCAAGAAGGAGAGTGTGGTACAAGTGGAGACCTCCAGATGTTCAACGACTTGGGTCTACATGGAATAAACAATGCCTTTGCCGACGAGACAATACCCTTGATGGGTTCGACAATGGTCGTTCAAGTATAGGCCTAGTGCATGGATCATAAGTATATTCCAAGTATATTAAGTGGCATAATTCCAATAAAATTAATCAGACAATGACCAAAATCAATAGATTTCTTTCCTGTATAATGAGAAAGCTATATATGAATTTTGGTTTCAATAAAGCAAAGTAAAACTTACCATCCGGAAACCAGTTTGAACCGTAAAGTTCTAAGTACATGTATGTAAAGGGAAATAACGGCAGGAATATTCGTTGAACAGAAACCAAATCACTAGGCATCTTCCATGTATAGTAAGTAAGCAAAGTATGAAATATGGCTACAATGGTAAAAAATTAACTGAAATTGTAGTCTAGAAATGATACTTTTTTAAAAAGAAAATAAAATAAAATAAAGAAAAATGAGACGTATTAACGGGGAATTATCCCGGATGAAAGCATCCGACCGACACCAAAATTGGAAAGTATTTCCATGTATACTGAGAAAACTAAATAACAATAGGCCAATTGAAACTAAAATTATTTTCAGAGAACAATTAAAATAGAAAACAACAAGAAGCATGTTCTGTAATGTAAATTGTAAGCTTTGGGGCCCCCAATTATAAAAGTCCAGACTTTTCCCTAGCTTTACTTGACACACCAATTTTCCCTGGCCAATTTCAAAATTCCCTGACTTTTCACTGACATTGAAAAAACATTCACCTTTTCCCTGACCTGTGGGAAACCTCCCAAGACGCCATGCTAGACTCTGTGTCTCACTGTGCGCTGGGTCATTTTAATACATTTTTAATAGATCTACTTTAATCATGACTTAGTTAAAAAGATCAGAAAAAGGGACAGAATGTATTCAAAGTTAAAAAAGTCATCCCAAAAGGACCACAGGGCTTGGTCTAAATTCAAAAGCCTCAGGTCAAGCATCCAGTGGGAAATTAGACGAGCCTACTGGTCCTATCTAGAATCAGTAATATTCACTGATAGTAACAGAGCAGGCCAGAAAAAAGAAATTTTATTCCTTCATCAAACACAACAAAACTGAAAACTCTGGTATAGCTCCTCTAAATCACAATGACCAAATCCACTCAGATCCGACAACCAAAGCAAATATCCTTTACAGTCAATTTGAATCAGTTTTTTCACACCCATAACCCCTTAGTCTTAAACAACTAGCTACAAGCGCAGCCTCTACCATCCCCCATAGACCCATGCCCCCTATACATATTAACTTGAAGGGAGTAGATAAGTTACTTCTTGGCCTCAACCCTAATAAGGCTTCAGGGCCGGATGAAATATCCCCTAGGATACTGAAAGAGCTGCACACAGAAGTCGCCCCTGTCCTCTGTTCTATATTCCAAAGGTCACTAGAAACTGGAATAGTCCCCGACGACTGGAAACACGCTATTATGGCTCCAATTTTCAAGAAAGGCCAAAAGTCAAAACCAAGTAATTACCGTCCGATCTCACTAACCTGTATCGCCTCCAAATTAATGGAACACATTATTGTCTCTAATATCATGGAATATTTTGACGCTCACAACATACTCAGTCCACAACAGCATGGTTTCAGATCCGGACATAGCTGTGAGACGCAACTCATTGGTTTCACCCAAGAACTTGCTGACAATTTAGATCAAGGCAAACAAACAGATGTAATCATAATGGATTTTAGTAAAGCTTTCGATAAGGTTGACCACCACAAACTTACTCACAAACTCAAAGGTCTAGGTATAAACAAAAATGTCACTCACTTGATACAACCTCTCATAAGAAATATATCTCAGCAAGTCCTTGTAGAGGGTGAAATCTCTGAGTCGCTCCCTGTCATGTCCGGAGTTCCCCAAGGTTCAGTGCTAGGTCCATCTTTATTTCAAGCCTATATCAATGATCTGCCAAGTTCAATTAAAAGTAGAGCACGTCTGTTCGCTGTAAACACCATAGTCTACTTAACCATCAACTCGCATTCACAAGCAGAAACACTACAGCATGATCTACACAGTCTAGAGGCCTGGGATAAAGATTGGGCAATGGAGTTTAATCCCGACAAATGCGAGGTACTTAGGATTCACCGCAAAAGAATCCCACTCATGTACCCCTATAAACTGCATGGAACAGAACTAAAATCTACAGAAAATGCTAAGTATTTAGGAATAAACTTTAACAAATCTATGACATGGGCAAATCACATTAAAAATGTAACATCTAAGGCTAATAACACTCTTCGATTTATAAAAAGGAATATAAAAACTGAAAATAAACAAATAAAAGAAGCAGCCTACAAAACATATGTCCGTCCCCAGGTTGAATATTGCTCTACAATCTGGCCAGCATCCTTGGCAGCAGTATCTAACACATAGGATAGAAATGGTTCAAAGATCGGCAGCTCGTTATGTCTTTAATAATTACCAATATACAAGTAGCGTCACAGAAATGTTAAATGCACTGAATTGGAGAACACTTGAGCAAAGAAGAAATCACTCTTCTTTGGTCATATTCTTCAAAATCAGATACAACTTAGTAGCTGTTGACCATAACCATCTCACTCAGACAAGAAACCTCAACTACCTGATCCCTTTTTCCAAAACTCAAAGCCACCTTACATCTTTCTTCCCAAGAACAATCAGGCTTTGGAACGGTCTACCAGAACATGTGCAGTCTAGCCCAGATTTAGAGTCATTTATTCTTGGTCTGACTGCACAATGTCATTAATAAATGACACCTATTGTTTTTAACTGGCTTTGGGGCCTTTTATGTTTTAACTTGCACATCTTAACCATTTCTTTTAACCTTGCACACTGTTTCCTGACAGCGCCTGTGATCGATTGTCGACAGTACAAAGTAGAAGTAGAAGATACTTTTATTTTTAAAATATTGCTTTTTGTTTTGGTCATTTCTCCTAAATTTCACTGAGGAAATACGTGCCTCGGTGTGCCTTAGCGTGGCTACGAGCCTGATAATTACATCATCTTACATAAGCATTTTGTGTGTGTATTAGTGCTGAAACGGGAAATATATAGAGGATAATTGTTCTTTTCAGTATAAGATAGAAATTTAATCCATTGAGTGAACATCAGACGTTATATTTTCACGAGTGGCGAAGCCACGAGTGAAAATATAACAGTCTGATCGATGTTCACTCAATGGATTAAATTCGATCTTATACTGAAAAAATACAATTATTCTATTTATTTATGCTTTTAAGCCACTTTTTAAACGAAATTGTTCGACAATTGTGAAAGCGAAAGTACATGATTTACCCTGTGTTGAGCCCCAAGTTTACATCGAACACATTAACGAAACAGTTTCCCGTACGATGACGTCACTTATTTATTGATTTGACGTCATCCGAATTACGTCGTTGCTCCCGATTTTGGATTCGTGTTCGATAAGACACGATTGACTACGATTCTTGGGGAGCCCTACGGGGAAAATTCATAACAAAAGCGATTGGTGATAATCCACTGCAGTGGATTACCAAGTGATAATCCACTGCTATTTCGTGGTAATCCACCGAAAAGCATAAATAAATCCGATTAATCGTACCCAATAACCATGATTACCGAAATGTCCGGCATCTGTAAAATCGGCGCCGCCGCATTCAGTTCGTGAATTTCCCCGAACCGCTGAATAAAAGCATGGCGGAATCCTTCACGATAAAAGCTGAAAGCGACGGTTCTCGCTCATTTCAGGGTATTTGTGTTGTCTTAGATGCTTCATAATTATAATAACTGATCAATGCTATAAAATATGCTGTTTTTGAGATGCATGCTAGTATTTTAAAGAAATCAGATCGTTCAATATTTGTCATTTTTAAACTGAAAGTCAAATACCCTCTATTGTGCAATTTTCATATTTTCCTCTGTTTGTTTGTTCCTACACTGCTACACACCCATTTCGTGTATTACGATCAGGGGCACTTTTAAGGTGCACCATTGGAACTGTACCCGGCCGGTCACTTTATCCTGACACCGACGAACCAGTTGTAATGCTAACCCGCTATCCTGAGCGCCAAGGAGGGAAGCCATTACTACCAATTTTTAAGTCTTTGGTTTGACCCGGCCGGGGATTGAACCCAGAATCTCCCGCACTGCAAGCGGACGCTCTACCACAAAGCCACGCAGCGATACTGTATCTATGTAACTTGGTGAAAAAGTTGGGACTCGAAACCAGGACCTCTGGCTTACCATGTCAACACTCTAGTCACTGAGCTACCGAGTCACACAGCAAAGCCATTCAACGGTGACTGTAAGAAAGGGGGTGTTTATGATGCCTAGCTCTCATAGGGTGTTGAAGATAAGGGGGAGGCGGAATAGCAAATCTACTATCTAGCCTGTAAACAACTTTGTAAAACATGACCATTGGGAAATAATGCAGCAAGCCTGTGTTAAAGGACCCTCGAACAAACAGGTTTTTTTTTTTTAAAAGTCCCAGACGCCGTTTAACGGCGCCTTGCCCAAGAATTTTTTTTTCCCAAATCAATGAAATTCCAGAACAGAAGCAATGTTTGTTGTTAAATCGCAACTGGAAGATTTTACATCAACACCGTTCCCTAAGGTAAAGGAAAAACGCGGACCCAATGTACCGGTTGCAGTGCACCTTTGCGGCCGCACTCCAGCTATAAGCGGCTATGTTTTAGAGCGGACCCCGGGTAAAAGAGAGTGATGTCCCTTCCTTACAAGTTTTCGCGAATAATGAAAAATGTCACGATCGCACAGTGAGGGAAATTATATTCCGAAGTTAAAGAAGAGGGATGCAGCAGGAACAATTATACTATCGACTGTTTTTCGACCTGCCAAGTCAAATACGGAGGCCACAGGTTCAATTCTTTATAATTTCTTTGAGGCAAAACTTTTGCCAAACTGAAATGTTTTGTTGCCAACTTGTTTATTTTTGTGTCTGTTTCGCATGAAGAAAAAGTGCTTAGGGGAGACCCTGCTATCTAATAAAAGTTATCAACATAGTAAACTTATCTTCATATCTACATCTACATCATTACGTAGTCCTGTCAAGCTTGACACTTACACTACAGTGTGCTAGAAAGATAAAGGTAACAAAAAGAAGAAGATAGGAAAGTAAGAAAAGAAACATTCAAGAAATTCATAATTGATTTATAATCAAAGGCTTTTTTTAATCAGGACTCTTTAGATGTGACTGAGTGTAATGAATAACAAGTGAATTAAAGTTTCATAGTTATTAAACTATAATTAACAGACCAGTTAAGCTGCTTTTAGTGTTCTTTTATTAGCAAATCCCTCTCCTGATGATACTTATTTAAAACTAAAAGTTTAAATATATGTATTTAAATTTCCCCCAAAAATGACGTAAACATTTTTTTCCCCCCAAAAAAAATGTTTTCGCGCTTAAATTTCCCCCCCCCAAAAAGGCGTTTTGTGCTTAATTTTTCCGCATCCAAAAAGGCTAGGCCGCTTCCCCAAAATCAGAGAAAAACCCCTGACAAAGATGCATGGTGATACCAGACGACTGCTTCATGTGAGGCAAATGTCATGCGGAAGGTTCCAAAAGGAGCCTTCTGCATGACTTACCCTGTATTAAGCTGCCACATGACAGGAATGCTACAATATATGGTATTTCTAGTAGTCGTTTAACACATTGCCCCATAGCCTGTTTCTAGTTTTGAAGACATGACTACTTAAAGCTGGTTGAAAGTAAAGCAGAATGCGCCTTAAGGCGCATTCTGCTTTACTTTCAGCCTGCTTTAAGCTACAATATTATAGATATAAAAAAAAGATTTCAGGTGGAACTATTTTCTTCATTGGATGAACAAATTAAAGGTGTCAAAAAGCATATTTATGAGGTAATGGGTTAACACAGGTTTCACTGTAACGTCTTCTCCACTGTATTTCATCTTATATGGAGCCCTGTAGCATGTTCAAATACCATTGTTTGCTGTTTAGGTTAGCAGATTTGTGCCCGTGTGCAGAGTACAGTAGAGAAAATGTTTTCTTTCCAAAAACACAGATACGCTTAAACTATTATTTTCATTGCAAACAGTTTGGAGCCAGATCAGACGCCTGGTAACCCGGCGTCTGATCAGGCTCCAAACTGTTTACCACTCAGAGTAAAACTGGTAGTCTGAATTGTCAAAATGTTGTCATTTTCTATATTTCAATGCAATGCGTTTGCATTTGAACGAAAGAATAGCATTTTCTCCACTGTATTTCAGACCGGTAGCCAACTTGCAATCAATGGCCATTGACGGTCAGCCATATATTTCTTAACTGAACTCATCACTAGTATGTCTTTTCCAGAACATGATGACAGATGGAGTAGAGGAGGAAGAGGTGGCAGGGGCAGAGGTGGATATAACAACAGGGGTGGCTATAATAACAACAGAGGGAGAAACTCAAACTACAGAGGTGGAAGAAGTAAGAATCATTTCACTGCTTACTTTCACCTAGAGAATAGTAGCATATCCTTTACCCCATAGCCTGTTTATTGTTTTGAGGACAGGTGGCCTCTTAAAGCAGGTTGAAAGTAAAGGAGAATGCGCCTTAAGGCACATTCTGCTTTACTGTCAGTTTGTTTTAACCCATTACCCCATAAATACACCTTTTTACGCCTTTAATTAATTCCTCTACTGAAAAATATAGTTCCAATATATCCTGCACAAATAAAAAACATAAGAAATATTTTATATATTCTAACAGATAATAGCTTAGAGCAGGCTGAAAGTAAAGCTGAATGTGCCTTAAGGCACATTCTGCTTTACTTTCAACCTGCTTTAAGTGGTCACATATCTTCAAAACTAGAAACAGGCTATGGGGTACTGGGTTAAGCAATCATCTGATAGGATATATAAAATACTTCTTATGATGCATGTTGATGACTTTATAAAGTGGAAATATTTTCTTAAGGAATAACTTAACTCTTTCTTCCCTGAAACTTTAAATGGACAATTCCAGTTTCCATTTTATTCTAGTCCATTTCTGACTTTTAAGGGTTGATTTTGTCAATGTTTGGCATTATGACAAACAGTGAAGACCCTGATCAGAGGGCTCCTTTCGGAGCCCTCTGATCTGGGTCTTCACTGTTTGCATAGGACAAGTGTATTATTCACATGTACACTGTTTGAAAAAGACGCCTATATGCGGGACTAGGGTTCAAAGGGTTAAGGCATAAAAAAGTGTATTTATGGAGTTTCAGCACAAGCCTGAATGGAGACCCTTCTTATGCTGAATATTCATATATGAAATCCCTGATCCGTCACACTATTAAGATCTATCATCTGAACTATTACAATGGCTAATCGAATAAAGAAAGTAATCCACAGGAAAGGGTGCAGACTGATGGCCAAATGTATCATGTAGGAAAAAAGTGCAAACCCAGATCTGGGTCTGTTTTTAAAAAGTGTCAATATAGACTAATAGCAGGAAAAGGGATAATTTTGAGTCCAATGTGGCCCTTTCAGTACAACTATAATTTCTTTGGAATGTTTCTTTTACAGAAAGTTACAGTAGTAACAGGGGAGGAGGAAGTTACTATAGACGTGGAGGCTATTCCTCAGGTCCACGATATCGTGGCAACAGTAGAGATGGACCTGATCCTCGCTCTCGGCTTGATGATGATGGTGATGAGGCGATGGGAGGATCTGAAGATAGTAGCAGTAGGAGATTGTAAGTAGTTATACATTTTTAAGGACGATTCAGGGCTCTGGATAAGAGAGATTTACTGAACAAATCCAGCATTTTCTCCCTCATGTCAGCATCAAATCCTCTGGTGATAATACTGATTAGAATTGTCTCTTCGAGACGATTCAAACGAGTAGTCACACCAGAGGGTATCATACAGACATGAAGATTTTAGAAATAAGTCTCCTTATCTGGGGTCCTAAGAAGGGTTTGAAAGTTTTTGTTCAAAGCAGAACCTGTCTGACTGAATGTTTTTAGCTATTATTCAATAGATATGCACTTTTACGACATTAATTTATTCTTCCACTGAAGAAAATAATTCCATTTTTTACAGTCATGAATATGTACATTAAAAAAATTAAAAAAAATTACGCGTCTGTTTTACGAAGAAAAGAGGTAAGTATTACAAAACCTTATACAGTGCTACCATCGGGTTTAATGCAGAAATAAAATTTTAAATTTCGAAATACTCCACTTACATTGTATCTGGAGCCCTGTTTGACTGTATCTTATAATCACTTCTGCTTTCCGTTAACAGTTCACCATATGGCAGATCTAACCGCCGTCCCAGAGGAGGCTATAGAGGACCTAGACATTCATCTTCATACCAAGGCAAGACTTGTTTAAAAAATCTGCTGAAGATTATTTATGCTTACAGAGGTTTTTTCCCCACTTTGGGAATGAGTTGGTACCCCTTCAATTGTGAAAAATAAGCCCTAAAACGGTGTAAAATACTTGATTTTTGGAAAAAATTAGTCATTAAAGGCTCATTTTGGGAAAGCATTGTGCCGTGAAATGCTCATTTTGGGAATAAAGCCCTTGTTTTTATTGGGAATGGGTCCCAAAAAAACCGCTGGCTTAACCCATTATCCCATAAATATGCGTTTTTACGCCACTTATTTATTCCAATGTTGATGAAAATTGTTCCAATTTAAAGAGTCACGAATATCATAAGCAATATTTTCTTTATTCTAGAAATGGTAACTTAACACAGGCTGAAAGTAAAGCAGAATGTGCCTTAAGGCGCATTCTGCTTTACTTTCAACCTGCTTTAAGTAGTAATCCGTCTTCAAACCTAAACCCAGACTATGGGGTAATGGGTAAATCATTTGCAATCTGGGTTATTCTTTGTCTTTAACCCATTACCTCTTATCCTATTTCTAGCTTTGAAAACAGGTGACCACTTAAAGCAGGTTGAAAGTAAAGCAGAATGTGCCTTAAGGCACATTCTGCTTTACTTTCAGCCTGCTTTAAGCTACCATCTGCTAGGATATAGAAAATATTTCTTCTCGTACATATTCTTGGCTGTATAAATTGGAACTATTTTCTTCAGTGGAGGAATAAATAGAGGCGTAAAAAGGCGTTTTAAGGGGTAATTGGTTAACAACTGTCATCTGCTACTGTTCTAAAAATAAATTTTTCAAAACTGCTTTTCAAAACAGGATCAGCGTGTCAAACAGTTTGGATCCTGATGAGATGACGCGTTGCAGCGTCTCATCTGGATCCAAACTGTTTGCAAAGGTAACCGTTATCACTGTGGCACATGTTCGCTGCTAGCATGGTAAGAGTTAACTCAAATACACTTCTGTGAAGAAAAGAAAAAGTTACAGTGGGGGGAGATGCAAATTCAATAAATGTAGAAAACAAATCTGAAAAACAAAATTTAATTTATTCTGAGTGGCAAACAATTTAGAGTTTGATCAGACACTGGGTTACCTGACGTCTGATCTGGCTCAAAATTGTTTGCAATTCGATATAATAATTTTAGCATAAATATGTTTTTGTTGAGAAAGAAAAACTTCTGTTTTGTAAACTGATTTCCCTTTACTTTGTTTCAGGAGGACAAGACACATTTAAGAGGTTAGGCTTGCCAATAGACTCCAAAGGTGATTCCGAGACCCCGTGGTTCAAAGTTATAGTAAGTTTTGAATGTGGAGATGACAAATATTCCAATATTTTCAATATTTTTCAGGCAGATTCTTCTGTTGGCTTTCAAGTTGTTTGTAGATCTTCTGAATTAAAGCTTTGCCCCATAGGGATTAAACTCGGCTCAATATTTTTTAGGCAGATTCTTCTGTTGGCTTTCAAGTAGTTTGTTACTGTTTGTAGATCTTCTGAATGAAAACTTTGCCCCATAGATACACCTTTTGACGCATTTAGTATTCATAGACTTCACATGCTTCTACAATTACCTGTTAAAGATCCATTGGAAACTGTTCCTGTATTGTGACAGATGGGTGCTTAAAAAGCAGGCTGAAACTAAACCAGAAAGTTCCTAAAAGAGCTTTCTGCTTTACTTTTAGCCTACTTTAAGCAACCACCTATCTGAATGTATAAAGACAGGTTACTGTGGAAAGAGTCAAAAAACCATTAATACATGTGACAAACAGTTTTGATCTTGGCATACATTTAGGAATCAAGGATGCCAACATGGGCATAAGGATTTATTGAATGGAGTCTTGTTTATCCTGCATTAAGCAAACGCCTATATTAAATACTACCTTTGTTCCTTAGTTGTAATAATGAATTGTAACTAAAGACAAATTCAACAGTTTTCTTTATAGATAATGAATGTTTCTCCCTCTTACAGATACCATGGGGAAGCAAAGCTGATAAAGAATACATTATAAAAAACATCAACAACCACCTGGACACACCCTTTCAGCCAACATATGTAAGTATTTGGATATTTGATGTACCTTTGTAACGAAATATCAGTATTTGATTACTTCTGACTGAAAAGAAAAGCAGAAAGATCTTACAGGGGTGTTCTGCATCAATTTACTCTCAACCTGTTGAAATGTAGGGAAAATTGAAATGCTTTTGAAAAAAACCCAGATTCCTGACTGCATACTAAGGCCTTAAAGGAAAAACATTATTAATATACATAATTGATATAAATCTTAACCAAGACCAAGGTCGCCAAACTGCAATGCAATATTATAATTACGCATTGAGGTTCATGAGCATATGAAGATGTATTACCTAACTGGAGTGTTTAGTCCACTTTCAAAAACTTAACTTTGGGAAGTATAGATAGACAATGATACATTATATGACACTATATAACACATCCCACAGTTAGTGATAGAACAAACAGTTCACCTAAGACATGTGATGTCAACCAAGGCATTAGCCTCGATTGACATGATTAACTTATCAAAGATGAGCATTCAGTTCTATCACCATCTGTTGCATGCTATATTCACGTTATTACACCAAACATCAAAATCAAATCAACACAAAATGTTTTGTTCAGTGATAAGGGATAAATATGTATTTTCCATGACAGCAGCAACATGTTGTTGGGTAAACTATGCAAGCGTTGGAACTGATGCTATCATTGACATAGTCTGTATGCGTTACATAGTTAGCTCCCTTGTCTTCTCTTCAGGGTTCTAGATAAGAGGGAGTAAACTGAACAAATCCACCATTTTCTCACTTATTTCGGCACCAAATCCTATGGTGTTACTACTCATTAGAATCGTCTCTTTGAGACGATTCTAATGAGTAGTAACACCATAGGGTTTAAAGCAGAAATAAAGATTTTAATTTTTGAAATACTCCCCTTATCTAGAACCCTGCTTCTCTTCCTATTGGCAATAAACAGCCATGTGATGATGTCTAATGGGGCATAATGGATTGTCGAATGACATGTATATGGCAATTTTATATCAAGCAAATTCTTTTGAAGTATTATATTATATAAAATATTTTAAAGGAGGGGCATTAACCTGTTCATTGTCAAATTTATTGAGAGGTTATTACGACTTCATTGCTGTATTGTTACATGCTTCAATACTGTTGTTGCTTTAGTGTTCAAAAGTTAGACTTAAGGCAGTATGACTGTTATTACTAAGAAATGAGCATCAAACAGTTTGGAACCTGGTAAGATGCAACACGATGCGGCATCTGATCAGAATTCAAACTGTTTGCAAGGGCACCTTTTGGCTTCATTGACAGTGAAAGGGTTAAAACTGATTTTTTTCATGGATGGGAAATGGATTCCTAAGTATGGTGGAAGGCTGGTGACATATATATCAGGAAGAGGAATTTGGCAGTTAGTTGGCTTCATAACACCCTGAGAAAGAATATTAAATGGATAACTTTATCTTAAATGGTTCTCTTTTCAGTTTCACTTTGAGGAGAAGAATGCAGTATTCTTCATTAATGACAGATATGCAGCAGATGCCCTCAAGCAGGTGTCGGGGAAAATTAGCATGCCTAATGGCTACAAGGTGAAGTAGAGTTCATACAATGACCCATTACCCTGTTTAGCCCGTTTCTAGTTTTGAAGACAGGTGAACACCTAAAGCATTTGAAAGTGAAGCAGAATGCACCATAAGGTGTATTCTGCTTTACTTTCAGTTTGCTTTAAGCTTCAATCTGCTAGAATATAGAAAATATCTCTTATGGTACATATTCATGACTGTATAACATAGAACTGTTTTCTTCAGTGAAGGAATAGATTAATGGTGAATTTTGGTTTACTTTCAATTTGTTTTGAGTGGTCTTAAAATAGAAGTCAAGCCAAGTGTGTTGGTTGAATTCTGGTTTAGACACTTCTGATTTTCATGTAGGGAAGCCTTCCAGCTGGCTTTCAGAAAGTGGCTTCTACCTAGTTCAACATTGGCCATACATTTGGTTTAAAATCTAGAAAAAGCTTCAAGCCTTGTTTCTTTGTACATTTTCATCACAACAACAGCAAGGAGTACCATACCTGCTGTATAATTTTATTTTACAGCCAAATGAATACATTTCAGGGATAAAACGCCAGGGGGGCATTTGTCACTTACTGTGGCACCAGTCTGGTTATGATACATCTTCAGTGAGACATACATAAGGCATATTTATGGAGTAATGGGTTAAACATTGAATCTATTTTGTTACAGATGAAATTACTGGTGAAAAATGGCTTCCCTCCCAACATTCCAATGAGCTCAGAGGATTTGGACAAAATAAAGGTATATGACTTTATTCCCTAAACCCAAGCAACCCTAATGAGGAGGATATTTGTCCTTTACAGCCAATGTACCTATGAAGGGTACACTGGTCGTGTGCAAGCAGTGAATACCTAAAGCAGGGGGCTCCTAATGAAGCCTTCTAATCATTGTCTGCATTGTTGCATTGTTATTGTCATTTTACAAGATACAGTCAAACATTCCTAAATAGTCAGAAATGAAGTTGACTTAATTACCCCTTGGCTATTAAAGTTGGAGTTGTTCAAGTTATTGATTTGTATAAATGTACATATGCATAACCCCTTTGTCATTTCTCAAGTGACCTAATTTCTCTACGGAATTTCATCACACTCCATACAGGCGAGTGGATTGACAATATATTATGTGTGTGCAAGGTCACTTTTGCTATTTTGAGAAAAAAACACTTGTCACGGCTCTAGGGATTTAATTTCTTAACAGAATTTATCTGACTTTAAGTTGCCACTTGTCTTCAAAACAAGTATTTAGGCTGTGGGGTAAAGGGTTAGCAGTATCATACTAGAAGCCTTTACAAATAGTTTTCTCTTTTTACAGGTGTGCATGAGCAACCGGTATGACCCTGCCACAAAAGCTCTGAATCTCAGTAGTTTCCACACAGATCAAGGTAGGTAACTCTTTTCTCCCTGAAATTTCAAATGGACAATCCAAGTTTCCATTTTAGTCTAGTCCATTTCTGACTTTTATCTTAAGTTTTAAGGGTTGTTTTTGTCAATATTTTGCATTATGATAAACAGTGAGACCCAGATCAGAGGGCTCCGTAAGGAGCCTTCTGATCTTGGTATTCACTGTTTGCATAGGACAAGTGCACTTTTCACATGTATATATTGTTTGAAAAGGATGGCTATATGCCAGACTAGGGTTCAAAGAGTTAATTGACATCACATTTAAGTATTATGGATATCTGTAAAGATTACAGATTTGTTACTGCATAATTCATGATGAAGATAAAACCAGGGTTGGCAATCGACCGGTCAATAAGAGTATTGACCACCCGGGCGGTCAATACTGGTTTTAACCGGTCAATACCGGTCATTAGTGGTCAATACCGGTCATTACTGGTCAATTGAAATGACCACTTCAAACAAACCTATGTATCATACCCCTAGCAATGTAAATTGTTGTTTAATATATACAGTACAGACAAACTGTACTGTTAAGGATCTTTTTTAAATAACAGTATGATAATTTGATGTTGTATTTCAAAGTTTTTCTTTAATGACCACAAGTGGTCTTTTGCCGGGTGGCCATTTGATGTGGTCAATTCAATCAGACTACTTATAAAATAAAGTACTAGTACCCTACCTATCTTATTCATACATTGTCATGATTAGCATACTGGGAATGATTATCATATCAATGATTTAATCTAAAGATTGAATTTGAATTACATTTTGTAAATATTTGATAAAACCTTGTTTACAATGTGGTTGATTGAAATGACCGGCCCTGTCATTTGCAAATCGACCAGTATTGACCACCTAGGGTCAGTATGGGAGTTTAGTCACCAAAAGGCTAGCTTTACATCAATCAATCTCTAAATACTTCATCTCAATCAACTGTTCACTTACATCTCAACTGACCATTAAAAACTCAATTGACCACTCAAAATTTCAATTGACCATATTGGGAATATATTACAGCAATTAATTAACCATTAATTAAGGTCATTTACCTATAGTCAATCAACAATTAAATGTTGAAGATTCTTTGATGTCTACTATTATTTACAATCATGGGAAAATCAAGTATTTGCAAGTTTGCAACACCTGTAAATTGCTGTCAAAACAGATAATCATATGTTAGGTTGCCCCATGTCACTGCAGTGGGAGTGTCATAGATCTGATTGTGACCAATCAAATGGCTTGATACAGGGTGATTATACACTGACAGGGGTATTCATAATACACTGACACTTTGTTTTACTCCTCTGCTGAGAAGTATGGCTGCAAGATCATCAGTGTAGTCACAGATAATGTGATAAGATATCTGTGATGAAGCAGAACCTAAAGGAGGACGACCTCAGCCTGACAGTTTATGGTTGCCCTGCACACTGGCTGAATCTGCTGGGACAGTTTACTACTCCTGACCAGGTGATAAAGCAAGTTGTAGAAGTCAAGAAATACTTCAGGAATCACCAAACACCTGGTTCAATTGGCCAGGGTGGTCTTTTCAATCAAACAGAGTGGTCGATTCAATCCATCGCAAGTGGTCATTTCAGTCGACCACAAGTGGTCAGTTCAATCGATAAATATGGTCAGTTCAATCAACCAGGGTGGTCTTTTCAGATTTGAAAAATCCACTTTGTGCTTTCTATACCCCCTATATACACTTGAAATAGCTTCCTGTGTATCTGTAATACATAACTACACTATAATTAAACCCTTTTAAAGCTTTAGGAGCTTTATTTTAACAAAAAAAGAGTATTGACCGGTATTGACCAGTATTGACCACTTCAGGGAGTATTGACCGGGGCGGTTTTAACCGGTTAAAACCGGGCGGTTAAAACCGCCCCGGTTTTTACCGGCCAACCCTGGATAAAACAGAAAACTCCTGGAAGAGCATTTTGCATTATTATGCCCTATCTGTACACAACTTTAACCCACTACTCCATAGATACACATTTTTACCCCTTTAATTAATTCCTCTACTGAAGAAAATAGTTCCAATTTATACTGTCACACATAAATATCGTAAGAAATATTTTCTATATTCTAGCAGATAAAAGCTTAAAGCAGGCTGAAAGTAAAGCAGAATGCGCCTTAAGGTGCATTCTGCTTTACTTTCAACCTGCTTTAAGTGGTCACATATCTTCAAAACTAGAAACAGGCTATGGGGTAATGGGTTAACCCTTGGCCATACCTTTAGAACTTCATGGGAAATACTTTATCTGGAGCTCGGTTGTCATCTACATGGTTCTTTCCTTTCCAGAGCTCAAGTCTCACAACTTGTACATGGCTCTGTCTAGGGCACAGGTGATGATTAATATTGTGAAGATCATTGAAGAAAACATTCCAGAGGTAAGTATTACAAAACCTTATACAGTGCTCCCTCCCTACAATGGCCTTTCAAATTGTTCCCTCCTACAAAAATGCTTTCCACTGTTGTCTAAACAAGACAGTTATATTTAATTTTCCCTCCCATAACATTTTACCAATAACAACTGTTCCTTACAACACGCAAAATATTTGTTTTTGGAAAAAAATAATTCCTATGGGTGTTGTTAGCTCACCTGGCACGTAGTGCCAAGGTGAGCTATTTTGATCGTCCTCTGTCCGTCGTGCGTACGTTCGTTCGTTCGTCGTCAACATTTTCTTTAAATGACATCTCCTCTGAAACTACTGGATAGATTTTTACCAAACTTGGCCTGAATGATCCTTATATGGTCCTCTTTCAAAGTCGTTCAAACATTTCCGGTCCGTTGCATATCTAGGTCACAGGAGCTAAAAATAGATTTTTTCAATAAAAACTTAAAAAATCTTCTTGTCTGAAACCACTGTACCCTGAGCTTAGATATTTGGCACAAAGCATCATCTTCAGGTCCTCTATCAAGATTGTTCATATTATGTCCCTGGGGTAAAAAATGACCCCGCCCCTCGGGTCATAATTTTACATAGAGTTATATAGTGAAATCTTCGAACATGTTTTTCTCTGAAACTTATATGACCAGAGCTTTGATATTTGGCATGGTGACACTTCTAAAAGCCCTTTACCAATACTGTTTATATGGTTCCGGTAAAAAATGATCCCACCCCATGGGTCATGTGACCCTTGTGTTGGTTTTTTCAGGTGAGCGATATTTAGGCCCGCAGTGGGCCTCTTGTTTTAGAGAGAAAGCACTGTATCCCAAAATGAAATCGAACTGAGTGGAATCAAGAGAAAAATGCTGTAATTTATTGAAACGGTGTGGACCCAGAGCCTCTGTTGTATATTGTAAATGTTGTTTTTGTTACGTAGCAGTAAGCTAATGGTCAGTAATGGCATTTATTGGTTAACCTATCGCCCCATAGTATTTTCTGGTTTTGAAGACAAGTGACCATTCAAGCGCATTCTGCTTTACTTTCAGCCTGCTTTTTCTCGGCTCATAACACTTCAACAAACATTTTATATAATATCTTACAGTTGCATACATAATTCTACTGTAAATATATATCCAAATGAGGTTACTGAAAGCATTAAAGTGTTATTTTTAAAAACTACAGTGTGAACTCGAAATTGAGTATCTTGAAAGAGACAGAATAGAGTTAGTTAAGTTTAATAACCTTGGGCTTGCTTTAAGAGGTCACCTGTGTTAACCCTTTACCCTATAACCCATTTGTAACATTAAATTAAGGTGATCATTTAAAGCAGGTTGGAAGTAAAGCAGAATGTGCCTTAAGGCACATTCTGCTTTACTTTCAGCCTGCTTTAAACTACCATTTACTAGGCTATTTAAAATACTTGTTATAGTAATTGTGCATGAGGGTAAAAACTGGAACTATTTTCTTCAGCGGAGGAACAAAATAAATAGGCTAAAAGTCGCTTCTATGGGGTAAAGGATTAAGAGATCACTAGTGTTCTTCATTAACTGGTTTGACTGTATGTGACCTGTTATTTTTCAGCTTGTAAGCTTGGATTTAAGCAACAACAAGTTGATAGGATTAGAACATGTTGCAAGACTGGTGCCTAAAGCACAAGACCTGGTGACTTTGAATCTTGGCCACAATCGGGTAAGTATATGACAATGCCTTGAATGTCTCTGAGTGTATTACATATATAATATGCGAACAATAAAAAATTTAACCCTTTTCCCATAGCCATCTGTACAAATCCTCTATATAGTACCTGGGTTTAAAGCAGGTGGCTGCTTTATTTAGAACCCTGCCGGACCAAGTCCTGATGAGACTTTGTAAACTGAGGTCCGATGTATCACTGCTTTGCACTGGGCATCCAAAGAACCAGAGAACTCTTTCAATAATATAGAAGGGCATTGGCTTTGGTTTTCTGTATCCGTTCCCTTCTCTCTGGGGCGTCCAATTAACCCATAGATAGCAGAAATGGACATTAACAATTTTAATGTAGAATGAAAGTTAAGCTTGATAAAGGTGAAGCAGTAAAAAGATGGTAAATTCTTAATAACTCACTTAAACTAACTTAGATATTTAACTTAAATAACTAGCTGCTTAACCTTTGAACACGTAGTGATGCATATATGCATCACTTACAAGCAGTGTACTTGTGATAAGTACATTTGTCCTGTGCAAACTGTATACCCAGATGAGCTCTCTGTATCTCTTTGGTTCTGCATTAACCTGTATACAGTGTAGCTCCATTATTTCGCGGTACGCTATTTCGCGAAAGCCAATATATCGCCGTCGCGGCTTGGACCCCATTTTTTCCTATAATGTATACTAAAGTCAATAAAAGCTGAGTAGCAATAATTTCTGTTTCTTTAATAATTATATCTTCCTTTAACAGATCGCTATAATTGGGTAATCAGTGTCAATTATCACCATCTGTGGACTTGTCATCGCGCAGGGCGTCATCCCGCTGCGTTGATTGACAGGTGATGCACTAACAAACAAACAATAAGCCTACTGAGTGAACTCGCGCATGTGAAGTTTCGCTCATTATTTAGCAATAATTAGCAAACTAACCTGATTCAGTTATTATTATCAAAGTCGACTAATCCATATTAATAGCAGTGGAGAGATAACCACAGACATTAAAATCACAGTCACATCAATCGTAACTGCGATTCGTACCAGATAACAACGTACTCGAATAATGTCGGCCAAAAAATTAATGAAATTAAACTTTTGAACTGTAAATTGGTTTTAGTGTTCTTTCACTTTCATATACATTTACTTGTTTCTTTACAATACAACCGAGAAAATCCCATTTTATCCGCATTCATATCGCGATATAGGCATTAAGTGTGATTTTCACGAGTAACTGAATCTTACTGACACACGCACATTTAAATCAAAATGGCGGCCACTGTCAAAAACGAAAGTACGCATTTGCTATAATACAAATGAAAACGCTGATGCTAGATATGACAGTGCATATAAAGACTTGTTTTCACAAGAAATAACAAGGTAAACAACCATGAAACCATGTTTATTGCATGACATTGATATTATAGAGTTTGACAATGGAAAATACAATAGAATTTGGTTCAGCTCAGAATTTGGCTATATCGCGATCCGACCACATCGCGGATTTCATTCCATGGACCCCAACTTCCGCGATATAATGGAGCTACACTGTATATACCTATGGTCATATTTAAATATTTCAGCTCAACTACTTTGACGAACTGCGGAAGATCAGTAATTGGAAATTGACCTGTCTCGTTCTAGATGGCAACAACATTTGTGATAAGTTCAAAGATCAGGCATCTTATGTCAGGTAAAACGTCTGGTAACACAGATCAAAGGGCCTTGGTCCATGTTGAGAGGCTCTTGATCTGTGTCAGGTAAGGTTGCCATAGTAACAAATGACACAAGAGACACTGCTCACAGGACTTGTGGAGTAAGGGTGCAGCTGCAGCTATATCTTTTGCATGATTGTGAGACTAAGAGACACATTGAGTAAAACATTGTATTGAGTGACCATTGAATGAAGAGGCCTGGTGATCTTTTAAGACAGGTGACCACTATGCAGGACAAATGTAAGGCAGAAAGCTCCTATTGTTTTTTACCTTATGTTTGTCCTGTATTAACCCATTACCCCATACCCTGTTTCTAGTTTTTAAAACAAGTTACTACTTAAAGCAGGTTGGAAGTAAAGCAGAATGCGCCTTAGGGCGCATTCTGCTTTACTTTCAGCCTGCTTTTAGCAAATATCTGCTAGAATATAGAAAATATTTCTTAAGTTGCATATTCATAATTGTGTAAATTGGAGCTTTTTTCCTCAATGGATGAAAAATCTAGAGGCGTAAAAAGGGGTATTTATGGGGTAATGGGTTAAACAGTCACCTTTCCTTAGACTATTATATTATATCCTTTTAGTGGTTGCTAAATACAAGTTGGAAGTCTGAAGATCTTAAAAACAAATGACTGCTTAATGTGAGGATGAAAACAATGCAGAAAGCTCCTAGTAGTGCTTTCCCCATTACTCGAATCTTGCATTAAGCTCTTTCCCTATCTTTAATGCTGTTAGTTGATATTCCTTTGAAATATAGCGTAATTATGGTGCATAATCATGACTGTATGAAGTGGAACTACTTTCTTGAGTGGAGGGATAAATTAAAAGGAACGAAAAGACAAATTTGATCATTTCTACATGTTACACTAAATTCAGCAGCTTTCATAAATTCTGCTTTCATTTGCCCTTCATTAAGCTGCAACCTCTTTAGAAGACTGCTGGGTTATTAATTTGGATGAATGCCGTAAATTTGGTTTTACTGATACAATAGTTTGTTAAGTAACATTATTTCTATTGTTTTCTCAAACAAATGGTATTGAACATATGAGCAGTGTGATTCCATTATCATGTTAAATGTTGAATTTATCGATACATTATGTTTTTGATCTGTGTAAATAATTTTATATTAAAGAAACATCTTTGAGTATTCAATTCACACCAGTTTATCCATTTTCATAAGTCTGTAATGAAATTTGCTAAAAACTTACTGAGTACTATACATTTTTGTCCAGAGAATTGCAATATCTGAAATTTGTTATTTGGTTACGTGGAAGTTTGACTGGTTTCTTTGAATTCGTTGCAGCCTGATCTATTTATCTAAAGTGGTATCTTGTCAATGAATTGACTAATTGAAAAAGCAAGAAATTAGCTCTGGCAAAGGGTGAATATTTAGGTGATTTGTATTTTCTAGGATCATGGACATCACTTTTTGTACTGTTAATGATCTTTTATTTTTCAATAATTGATCAGTTAAGTTTGCCTCTCAAGGGTTATTTTCTTAGAATACTTAAAAAGTATGAACCTCTGAGGAGCCCTCTGATCTGGGCCTACACTGTTTGCAAATGATTTATATGTTTGGTCCTCACACTATTAGGGTTAACTCTTTGAACCCTAGTCCCGCATATAGGCGTGCTTTTCAAACAGTGTACATGTTAATAGTACACTTGTCCTATGCAAACAGTGAAGACCCTGATTAGAGGGCTCCGAAAGGAGCCCTCTGATCAGGTTCTTCACTTTTTGTCACAATGCCAAACATTGACAAAAACAACCCTTAAAAGTCAGAAATGGACTAGACTAAAATGGAAACTGGAAGTGTCCATTTAAAGTTTCAGGGAGTAAAGAGTTAAGCTGAAAGGGTTATTTGATGTAAGTTTTATTGGCGACTGTTGAACGATGTGCTTGGAAAAAAATCAAGAAATGCCTGCTAAGTAATCCGATCAAGAATTTTGTCCCCCATAAATGCAAGAGGTCTTTGCAAACATGATGAAAGTGCCTGCTGAATTTCTGTCTGTGTGGTGTTACATGGAGTGTCGTGCTAAAGAACACGCCATGATGTTGAAAAGCCGGTGGATATATGCAGAGCTTGATGGCTTGGCAATGAACCCACCATGATACATGTGATATGCTTGAAAAAGCAACCATGAGCCACATGTCTGTCACCAATGACGGGTCAAGACGTACCAGAAAGGGCGTCGGCCTATACAGGGACAGCTAGCTGCAAAGCTGAAAGGTGGGCGTTGCCTGGCTTCTGTGTAAAGCATTTGGATATTCAGTCAGGGATTTTCTCATACCCTCTACTAGATCATGTCATTTAAATATTTTATTATTTTAAATGCTACTTGATGTGCCATATGCTGAGATAATGGTTTGATGTCCTTGAGCTATATTTGTGTTTAAATGATAAACATTAAATAAGTAGTGAAATAGGTTGTAGAACTATTCAACTACAGACAAGACAAATTTATAATGAGCAAAGATGCATGGAGTAGTAAGACAAATGTCTTCTTAATGCAGAACAAAAGTAAGGCAGAAAGCTCCCTTTGGGAGCTTTCTGCCTTACTTGTGTCCTGCATTAAGTGACTGTCTGTCTCCAGGGTGACTTTGCTCCATCTCTTACAGACACTCTGGAGGTGTTACCATGATTCTGTTATCACACTGCCATATGAATCATTGCAGTTTACAGTATAAGATCATCTGTTTGTAATGGAGTCTACTTTGAAATTAATGTCTGCAAAATTTGTTAGAATAAGAGTTTTACATATTTTAAGTAAACAAAGCCTAAAGATCAGTGTCAAACAGTTTTGATCAACTGTTTTAACTTTTACCCTTATCCGGTTGTAATGTAGTCTACTTTGAAATTAATGTCTGCAAAATTTGTTAGATTAAGAGTTACCAAAATACATTTTTTAAGTAAACAAAACCTAAAGATCACTGTCAAACAGTTTTGATCCAGATCAGACGCCATGTGACGTGGCATATGCAATGGATACAAACCGTCTACAAAACCCAGTCCAGGTGCCAATTAGCAAACAAAGGGTCAATTACTAACAGAGAAATTATGATGTAGGGATATAATTGTTACTTGAATCTGGTGTTATTTTTGTTGAAAAATTCATGTGTTTCAGTTCTGTGAGAAAGATATTCCCTAAAGTTCTTAAACTTGTAAGTATGGACTTCTATTTCTTCAGATATGGTTGGGATTTATATATTATGATAGGAGAAACTTTAAATACCGAGTTGCTATGTGTAAATGGTGTTTTTCTTTAAAAAAATCCCTTAACCCATTACCCCATAGTATTGTTTCTAGGTTTTGAATATAGGTGACCACTTGTGAAAGGGTTGAAAGTAAAGCAGAATGAGCGTCAAACAGTTTAGATCTTGGTCTGATCAAGATCTTAACTGTTTGCAAAAAGCCAGTTCACTGATCAGGGTCTACATTGTTTGTTATTTTGAAATATTTTGTTAAAATCAACCCTAAATAGTCAAAAATGGACTAGACTTATTTTAAAATTGGAGTTGTCCATTAAAAGTTTCAGGTGTGAATAAGTTAAGGGGTATAGGATGGATACTAGTTCACTTTCCCAATTGACCAGTTCATGTTGATTTTAGATTAGATTGATTTCAGAAATACATGTATAAACATTGTGAAGACCCTGGTCAGGGGACCTCATTAAAGAGCACTCTAATTGGGGTTTAACACAAAATTATTTGTTACAGGACGGCCATGATCTTCCTCCACCAATAACATTCGACATAGAAGCCAGAACAGACTTGCCCAAGTCCAAGGTATATTTCAGGATGCTTGGTATTTTACAATATCTATACAAAATATTTCTTATGATACCTATTCATGACTGTATCAATTGGAACAATTAATGGATAAAAAATTAAAAATGCAAGTCTATGGAGTAATAAGGTAAAAGAGGTATGGATTTTTCTAATTAAACGTGACTGCTCAATGTAAGGCAGATATCTCATATTGCTATTTAAGATTAACTCTCATTTGGGAGTATTCTTTAATCCTTATCCAGAATTAAAGATTAAAAAATCTTTTTAGTGTTCACATAAAACAAATTGACTGTATATACTTACAGGGTAGTTTTTTCCCAAACCAAGAGAGCCAGGTACCGATTGTGAAGTTCCTGAAGGATTATGTGACTGTGTATGACTCTGATAACAGAGCTGGTCTATCTGGGGCATACAGTGACAATGCTGTATTCTCGCTGTCTACCTCCTACAATGGTGCTGTACAATACAGGTAAGAGCAGGACTCGTGATCAGAGGGAGTAAACTGAACAAATCAAACATTTTATTACTCATTATAATCCTATGGTGTCCCTTCTCATTAGAATCGTCTCTAAGAGACGATTCTAATGAGTAGTGACACCATAGGGTTTAATGCAGAAATAAAGACTTTAGTTTTTAAAATACTCTGTAAATGACCATGTGAATAAGTAGAAATGGTTAATAATGTACAGTAAAATCTCTCTAAACCAGACACTTTCTTTGGAAAAGAATGTAGACCACTAAAGACAGGTGACTACTTAATGCAAGACAAAAGTAAGGCAGAAAGCAAGACAAAAGTAAGACAGAAAGCTCCTTACTTTTATCTTACATAAAGCTGCTACCTGTTTTATCTTGCATTAAGCTGCCATCTGTTAACCAACTGGTTCATAGACCAAAAATGTTGTTTTATAAGTGTCAAGTTTATAGAGGTTTCACTGTATTTTAATGTCAACAGAATCTGTGATTGGGGGCATAAAGGTTTTGGCTTGTCTTTTTGTCTGTTTGTCCATCTGTCTTTACCTTGGCTATAATTTTTAGCTTGCCTATTCAGAGAATGGGGGGGGCTTATGGAATCACGTCGGCGTTGGTTTTTCATGGTTAAAAGTTTTGGGGTAAGTGTTGTAATGCACTAATACTTCATGAAATATTTGCATTAGGAAGCTGATATTTGGAATGGAGGTGCCCTGTGGGTTGAATATTGATGGTGTGTAGTTAAATATTTTAAAAAGTTTAAATTTAGTCAAAATTTCACCTTTTGTGGACTTAGGTTTTTCGACTGATTTCTCATTGTTAAAGTTTTGGGGTAAGTGTTGTAATGCACTAATACTACATGAAATATTTGCATTAGGAAGGTTATATTTGGAATGGAGGTGCCTTGTGGGTTGAACATTGATGTTGTGTAGTTATAATTTAAAAAAATGTTTAAATTTAGTCAAAATTTCACCTGTTGTGGACTTAGGTTTTTCGGCTGATTTCTCATGGTTAAAGTTTTGGGGTAAGTGTTGTAATACATTAATACTACATGAAATATTTGCATTAGGAAGCTGATATTTGGAATGGATGTGCTCTGTGGGTTAAACATTGATGTTGTGTAGTTAAAATAAAGTTTAAATTTAGTCAAAATTTTACCCTTTGTTGACTTAGGTTTTTCCGCTGATTTCTCATGGTTAAAGATTTGGGGCAAGAAGTTTTGGGGTACGTGTTGTAATACACTAATACTACATGAAATATTTGTATTAGGAAGCTGGTATTTGGAATGGAGGTTCCCTGTGGCTTGAATATTAATGTACTGTTACACTTTTCTATGGATTGTTACCTATTTAAGAAAGGTTTAATTAGGCGAGCTTTGCTGTTCTCCGACAGCTCTTGTTGAACTGCTTGACATATGGTTTTCATTTTCCTTGGTCATATATCGCAATACCTTAGTCTTGCTTTTCTTTCCTTCTAGAGGTGAGGCATCTTGTTGACCTACCACCAAGATTAGTATAGTTCCATCTCTGTCCAACCAGAGTTTACCATTATAGTAAAGACTGTATATCAAATGAAGAGGCATGGAAATATGTAATATGTAGATTTAACCGTACTAATGAAGAACATTTCCCTATTTGTAGGCAACCATCCTTATCAGCTTACATTGAAGAAAGCAGGAACCTTATCCGCACAAACAACAAAGACACAGGTAAGCCTGCACATTTTTGTTTGTCAATTAACCCATCAAGCCTATGTGCTGCATACAGTGGAGAATCTGTTATTCTTTCCCGTTTAAACGCAAACGTACGCAAACGCAAAGCACTAAAACGTAGAAAAGTACAACTTTTGGACAATTCTGATAATTCATGTTTATCTTGGTTGCAAACAGTTTGGAGCCTGATCAGACGCCGGGTTACCCGGCGTCTGATCTGGCTCCAAACTATTTGTACTGCAAATAATAGATTAAGCGTAAACACGTTTATTGGGAAAGAATAACAGATTCTCCACTGTACAACTTATAAGTCCTTTATTGTGTACCTGTCAAGAGTACACTTTTCATATGCAAACAGTAAAAACAAAACTCCTGAATAACCAAAAAGTACATAGACAAATAAGGGGAGTATTAGACAGATAAGGGGAGTATTTGAAAATGTAACATCTTTATTTCTGCATTACACCATGTGGTGTTACTACTCGTTAGAATAGATTCTTCCAGACAGTTCTAATGAGTAGTTACCCAGGGCTCCAGATAAGAGGTAGTTAACTGCACAAATCAAACATATTTTCACTTATTGTAACATCAAATCCTATGGGGTTACTACTCATTAGAATCGTCTCTTCGAGACGATTCCAATGAGTAGTGACACCATAGTGTTTAAAACAGAAATAAAGATTTTAGTTTTTGAAATACGCCCCTTATCTAGAGCTCTGTTACCTATAGGATTTTGTGCTGAATTGAGTGACAAATGTTGGAAATGTTGTTCTGACAGTTGGAATAGACTAAATTTGAAAATGGAAGTGTCCATTTGAAGTTTCTAAGATGTAAGAATTAGGTTGTCATCTGACTTTAGAAATCTAGATGTTTTTGCAAATAGTTATGATCCTGATCAGACGTTATGTAGTCTGATCAGGATCCAAACTTTTTGACAATCATTACAAAATTACTTTTTATCAATTTTCCTAAGACTTATTTGAGAAAGAAAAGTAGTCAACAATTGTTTGAATCAGATGATGGCATTGTAGTAAATGGGATCATGCATTTACATAACTTTATTTTCTTTGTTTTCAGGTCGTAAGCATAAATTGCTGAAGTGTGGTAACCACATTGTGCCCCAGCTCTGTCTCCTGCCCAAGACACAACATGATCCCAACTCCTTCTTGGTGGATGTTGATTTTGTATCAGTAAGTACATGAATTGCCACATTGCCTAGACTTGTATCAATTAAGGTAACAACAATGCATTAAATTTGTACATTAAAACAATTAAATTTCTCTTTATAGCTAGAAAAATCAAATTTTCCAGATAAGGTGTTTACAGCACTCCCTCTCTTTAATGACACCAGATGGGAGACACAGATTGTGTGCCTTGTTTGGAGGTAGTCATTTTAGGGAGGGAAAATTAAGACTTGACCTACATTTGCAATCAGCTTGAATTCAGATCAGACGTCGCATAATGCAGCGTCTGATCTGAATTCAAGCTGTTTGTCACTTGTTATTATATTTATTCTATCAAAATATCCACTTTATATATAACTTTGAGAAAAAAAGCAGACGACGATCTTTAGCAGACGATTTTGCAGCAGTAAAAGCGTTAGACATAAATGTCTTTTTAGGGATCTGCGACAGGTGTCGTTTTAAGGAGGGAGTCATTGTTGGAAGGGCTGTTGTAGGGAGGGAACACTATTTCAAATATTAACTTTTTATTTTTCCCACCAAACTCTATCTTCAGGACGATTTTAATAAGTGTTCACATCATGTTTTTTTGTACAGACAAAATGTTGGAAATGTTCATATTACTCACCCTTAAATCACTCACTTTTCAGCCCTCACTTATGACATTTACCGTCCAAGGAGTGTTTAAAGAAGGTCAGTACTTTCATTTTGTAGCCCAGTCTTGTATAGTCTCAAATACCTTACCCACCTTACCCACTGTAAAGTCTGTTTACCTATTGCCTGCTTAGGAACAATGTTTGCTTTGCAACTGTTTACCCTTTATCCCATTCCCATCTAATCCTGTCTTGTGACATCTCCTTAGAACCGTCTTGAAAAGACGATTCCAAAAAGATGTCACAAGACAGTATTAGATAGAGAAATCAGAAATTAAATGTATTTCACAGTTTTGACTTCCGACCGTTTTATGAAAGGGGCCCCAGGTTTCAAATGATTTAATGTTTTCTTCCATAAAACTCCTGTAAGGTAAAATGCTGTGTTAACCCTTTACCTGATAGCATTGTTTCTAGTATTGAAGATATGTGACTACTTAAAGCAGGTTGAAAGTAAAGCAGAATGCGCCCTAAGGCGCATTCTGCCTTACTTTCAGCCTGCTTTAAGCTATTAACTGCTAGAATAAGGAAAGTATTAAATATGACACATATTCATTACGGTATAATTTGGAACTATTTTCTTCAGCGGATGAATAAAATGAATGTGCTAAAAGTCGCTTCTATAAGGGAAAGGGTTAAGCAACATCACTGAATCCTCATTTGAGTGTATTTATCAGGACAGAGGACAGGCGGTATTTCCCCATAGCCTGTTTCTAACTTTGGAGAAAGATGATCACTTAAAGCAGGTTGAAGTAAAGCAGAACACGCCTTTAGGCGCATTCTGCTTTACTTTCAGCCTGCTTTAAGCTACTGTCTGCTAGGAAATAGAAAATATTTGTTTTGAAACATATTCATGACTGTTTTAAAGGGAACTATGTTCTTCAGTAGAGGAATAAATTATAGGCGTATTTATGGGGGAATGGGTTATGGGACTTATTTGTCAGAATAGAGCAAGATGTTCCTATAAGGCACACAAAGGCACATATGAGGATACTTAGTTATTTCCAATCTGATTGTCACTGGAGTAAATAATTTAAATTATGGGATTCCCTGAAAATGTCTTATGTCTTATTGTAGTGAATTCCAAGCAGGACAATCCACTGATTCGAGCATTTAGCAGAACATTTGCAACAGTCCCTGGGGGCCACGGGTAGGTATTTTAAACCCAATCTTGTATTAAGCAACTACAAATCAGTTTAAACACATTTATTTCAGATATTTAACAACATATTAAATAAAACACATATCTAGTAGAGGTTTGAGACGAAAGACTCCAATTAAAGCGTTGTAGTGATCTCAATGGCAGTTGACTGCTTAATTCAGGATTAAAGCTCATATAGGAGCTTTCTGCATTTCTTTGATCCTACATTAAGCAAACAGAGATAAACGAAGGATCTTCTAATGAGTAGTCACTTATCCCTTTAACTCATGGCCTATTTCTAGTTTTAAAAACTGGTGACCCCTTTAAGCAGGTTGAAAGTAAAGCAAAATGTACCATATGGTACATTCTGCTTTACTTTCAGCCTGCTTTAAGCCACCATCTGCAAGGATATAGAAACTATTTTATAGTTCATATTCATGATTGTATAAAAAAAACGTTGGACAAAGCTTGATCCCAAAAATTGTTGACCTGTTAATTATGACCACCAACAAGAATACTAATGGGTTGTCTAAAATGCAGGTGACAGCTGAAAGCAAGGTGACAGTAAAACAGAAAGCTCTTTTAGGAGCTTTCTGTTTTACTGTCACCTTGCTTTAAATAAGCAGTCATCTGTTTTAAACACCTGATAAATTACCCAATTTAGTGGTCATAATAGAGAGGTTTTACTGTACAGACATGTGTGCTTAATCTCTACTGTTCAAATGGTGTATTTCAGTATGCTGATAGTGAATGACATGTTAACAATCACAACACCTACACCAGACCAGATAGAGGTAACTGTCATGTAACTACCACAGTGGAGATGTTGTTATTATTTCCCAATAAATATGTTTATGCTAAAAACGATTTCCATTGCAAACTGAAACAGTTTGGAGCATGATCAGATGCCGGGTAACCCGGCATCTGATCAGGCTCTAATTTGTTTGCCATTCTGATTAAAATAGAATTGTCAAAAGTTGGCCTATTCTCAAATTTCTTCCAATGTTTTTGCATTTTGTTTTCGTTTAGAGCAGGAAAGAATAACATCTTTTCCACTGGCAATTTTGATTTTATGCACCCACCAAGAAAGGAGAAATAGGGTTATAGCCTGTTTATAGTTTTAAAAGACAGGTAGCCATTTAATGCAGGTTAAAAGAATGCAAAATGTGGCACTATGCCTGTCCTGTTTTACTTCCAGCCTGCTTTAAGCTACCATCTGTTAGGATATAGAGTATATTTCTTACGGTGCATATTCATGACTACTAATTGGAGCTGTGCTCTTCAGTGAAGGAATACATTTGGTGTAAAAGGGCATAGTTACAGTGGAGAATCTGTTATTCTTTCCCAATAAACGCGTTTACGCTTAAACTATTATTTGCAGTGCAAACAGTTTGGAGCCAGATCAGACGCCGGGTAACCCGGCGTCTGATCAGGCTCCAAACTGTTTGCCATTGTCAAAAAGTTGTACTTTTCTACGTTTTAGTGTTTTGCGTTTGCGTACGTTTGCGTTTAAACGGGAAAGAATAACAGATTCTCCACTGTATAGAGTATTGGCTTAATTATTATTTTGAGGGCTATATCATTCTACTTCTGTTATATTTATGCAATCTTCATTCTTTAAACCTAGTGTTTACAGGAATGACATATTGATTAACAATTTATTTTTAGTTACCTATTAATCTTTTTTTAACCCATTACCCAATTGCCTGTGTCTAGTTTTGAAATTATGTGACCACTAAAGCAGGTTGAAAGTAAAGCAGAATGCGCCTGAGGGTGCACTTTGCTTTTCTTTCAGCCTGCTTTAAGTTAACATCTACTAAAATATGGAAAATATTTTTATCATACATATTTATGGCTATATTAATTTCAACTATATTCTTCAGTGGAGGAATAAATTAAAGGGCGTAAAAAGGCATATTTATGGGGTAATGGGTTAATGTCATTTCTATATTATACTGATAACTATGATATACTCAATTGTATGTTACCCTATTTCTAATATGAAAGTTTCTCTGTTTCAGTCAGCATTTAAAAATCCTGCACCCACACCCTCATCTAGTCCTGTACCCCAGACAGCACCTACCTCAAACCCCTTAGATGGATTAGGAATGACTGAAGTCCAGCAGAAAATGGTGGTCAGCTTCATGGCAGAGTCTCACATGAACTCTGAATGGTCTGCCAAGTAAGTACATTGGGTCCCTTTACCCAATAGATGCGTCTTTAAGCCCATTCAGTTTATTCCTCCGCTGAAGAAAATAGTTCCAATTTATACAGTCATGAATATGAATCATAAGGAAAATTTCTTTATTCTAGCAATTGGTAGCTAAAAGCAGATTGAAAGTAAAGCAAAATGTGCCTAAAGGTGCATTCTGCTTGACTTTCAATCTGCTTTAAGTGGTAACATATCTTCAAAACTAAAAAGTGGATATCGGTTGAAGGGATTAGACCCCAAACCTCTTCAAACCACTTAAAAGGACAACCCAAACTATGTGTACTTAATTCCTTAAGATCTATTCAAATAAAGCTATATTAATTGTGAATTTTAAGCTAATATAATTAAAAATGCTAAATAAAAGTTTACATGGTTTTTCATTCAAGGGGAGAAACTCTAACAAAAATTAAGACAGCTTTATATATACAGGTACTACTAGATATTAACCCTTGACCCCATAGCCTGTTAGTAATTTTGATGACATATATCCACTTACAGCTGGTTGAAAGTAAAGCAGAATGTGCCTTAAGGTCCAATCTGCTTTTCTTTCAACCTTCTTTAAGTCTTCAAAGCAATGTAACAGGTTATGGGATAATATTATTGTTAATCCTAAATCTACAATTTTCCAGGTGTCTAGCAGAAAATGGATGGGACTATGGCAAAGCTGGTCAGAATTTCCTGAGTTTACAGGTATACATCTATTTGTAATACTGATATGTTATAATTTTATGGTTGATTTAACCAATATTCTGATAATACACCTTTAATTTATTCTTCTACTGAAGAAAATAGTTACTCGTTGTAAGGCTCATTCTGCTTAACTTTCAATCTGCTTTAAGTTGTCACCTATCTTCAGTACTAGAAACAGGCTATGGAGTAAAGAGCCGATTGATTTTTTTCAAAGAACTTTGTAGATTTCTGATGGAACATAAGGCATATTTATTACCCTTTTTTATGCGGACTTTTTCAAAAGAAAGATCTCACTCTTGGAAAATAATCAGTTTATATTGGTGTATATTAGGAATGATTGTAGAAACTATTAGAAAAATTAAAAGTAAGCTTAACAGTGATATTTTATTTTATTTTTTAGCAAGGAGGCAAAATCCCCCCAGAAGCCTTTAACAAGTGAAAGGTTGTAAAACAATACAGAGGACGAACTAGCAGTGTGACAACAACAACATTCCACAGGGAGATAGATCAGAATAAAATTACTGATATTTATGATGTGAGAAACACACACATACTCTAACAATCGGTGTTGTAATATTTGCCCATAGAGATGTCAACATATTATATAGGCCATGGAGATATGAACATTTATAAGAAGTGACCATGGATAAGTGAACATATGTTGATCATGGATATGTGGCAAGGTCATATGGACCATGAAGATGTGACTGTAGAATTATGACCATGAAAATGTGGACATGTTATATATGTATAGACCATGTCAATGTGAAATGTATGAAAATGGACCTTGGAGATGTGAACATAAGTTGACCATGGAGATTTGTGGCAAGGTGGTGTTTTAAACATACATTTGGTCATGGATATGTAAACATGTGATATTTACAATGGAAGTGTGATCAAATATAATGTGCTGTGTCCATTTAGTGATTGGCATAAATGTGTCACAAAAGATGTGCTTGTGTACCACAGTCCAAACTATAATGAGCAATCATTCAAAATAGCATGCATATTCTGCTTATTATTGACTGGTACATACAATGTATTTACAAATAGTTTAGATCCATATCGGACGCCTAGCAACTTGGATGTCTGACCTAGATTTTGACAATTGTCTTTTAGGTTTCTTCACATTCAAATAATGAATGTCTTAATTTGCAGATATCACATTATAAGCAGGTGATATTAGGGCAAAAGAAATATTTAGGCAGATTGCAGTTTAACCCTTTCCCCCATAGAAGCGACTTTTAGCGTATTTAGTTTATTCCTCCGCTGAAGAAAATAGTTCCAATTTATACCCTCATGAACAATTACTATTACAAATATTTCATATAGCCTAGCAGATTTTAGCTTAAAGCAGGCTGAAAGTAAAGCAGAATGTGCCTTAAGGCACATTCTGCTTTACTTTCAACCTGCTTTAAGTGGTCACCTGTCTTCAAAACTTTAAACAGGCTATGAGGTAAAGGGTTGTTTTCAGTGTTGAACCTTTTAATTCATAGATACACATTTAATGCAATATATTCTTCCAGTAAAGAAAACAGTTCCAATAATTATACACTGTATTACAGTCATCAATACGTACATGTGTCATAACAAATGTTTTCTTTATTTTACAGGGCTCCAGATAAGAGGAGTATTTCAAAAACTAAAAATATTATTTCTGCATTAAACCTGATGGATGTCACTACTCATTAGAATCATCTTTCCAGACAATTCTAATTAGTTGTAACACCATAGGATTTGTTGCTGAAATGAGTCAGAAAAAGTTGGATTTGTTATCTGGAGCCCTCTTTTATCAGATGGTTAAGTGGTAGGTTAAAGCAGGCTGAAAGTAAATCAGAATGCACCTGAGGGCACTTTCTGCTTTACTTTCAACCTGCTTTAAGTGGTCACATATCTTTTAGTACTAGAAACAGACTATGGAGTAAAGGGTTAAGATGAGTGGCTACCCAAAGCAGGGTAAAAGTAAAGTAGAAATCTGTCGAAGGGGAGATACAGTGGAGAATCTGTTATTCTTTCCCAATAAACGCGTTTACGCTAAAACTATTATTTGCAGTGCAAACATTTTGGAGCCAGATCAGACGCCGGGTAACCCGGCGTCTGATCAGGCTCCAAACTGTTTGCCACCAAGATAAACAAGAATTATCAGAATTGTCAAAAAGTTGTACTTTTCTACGTTTTAGTGCTTTGCGTTTGCGTACGTTTGCGTTTAAACGGGAAAGAATAACAGATTCTCCACTGTATGTAATGCATCAAAAAATGTGCTTCTGTGGGAGTTATGATAAAAAACTACAGTCAAAACTTGATACTTCAAAATAAATTAAATCAACCTTACCGTATTTCATATGTTATAATTTCAATAAATCGATCTTGCTAAAGTCAAACATACCCATATTTCAAATTTAAATGTGGTTAAGCTGCGTTTTAACTTTGAAATATGGGTATGTTTGAACTAAAGCAAGTAAGAATTATGGAGTTTCGACTGTATGTAAAATATAATGGGTAGCATGAATAGGACTTGTGTGCTCAATTGTTTGTAGATTTTGTGTCATATATAATGCATATACAGTTAAACATTCACTATTAAATGTGATCATTTAAAAACAAGCTTGTGTTTGGTGTGTAAGACAGTTGTCAGCTTAAAAACAAGATGAAAGGAAAGCAGAAATTTAATTTTTGTTTGGTGTTTACATGCATTGCAAGTAGAGCAGACAGATTGTTGTATTATGTACAATAAAACATCTCTCTATATGAGGATTATTGATAGCATAAAAGACAGGTGGCAGCTGGAATCAAGGTGAATTTCCCCTTGCTTTAAGCTACCACATGCTTTAACTCTTTGAACCCTAGTCCCGCATATAGGTGTCCTTTTCAAACAGTGTACATGTGAATAGTACACATGTCCTATGCAAACAGTGAAGACCCAGATCAGAGGGCTCCGAAAGGAGCCCTCTGATCAGGGTCTTCACTGTTTGTCATAATGCCAAAAATGGACCAAAACAACCCTTAAAAGCCAGAAATGGACTAGACTTAAATCGAAACTGGAATTGTCCATTTAAAGTTTCAGGGAGGAAAGAGTTAAGCTACCACATGCTTTAAACACAACTTAATTTAGTGGTCGTTATAGAGAGGTTTTACTGTAAATAACAGTTTTATCAAGTCTTATTGGACATACTATTGGGGCTGTATTGTAAAAATAGTATCATAATTTGGATTTAGTCCATGGATAGCAGTTAGAATGTAAGTGCTATTTGGCAGGTCTAGTTCCATACTTTGATTGGTCAGTAAATGCCCACAAAATGAGAGATACAGTATAACCTCTCTATTACTACCTTAAAATTGTGTCATGTGTTTACAACAGTAACAGGTGACTACTTAAAGCAAGGTGACAGTAAAACAAAAAGCTCCTTTAGGAGCTTTCTGTTTTACTGTCACTATGCTTTAAGCTGTCATTTGTCTTTTATACAGTCAATTCGGATTCATTTTAGCGGTCTTAATAGTGAGGTTTTACTGTATATCTCTGTAAGATAGAAACTATTTTAATGTTCATTTTATGTCAGTAAAGATGTGCCATTTGAGGTTGATTGCTTTGTGCAGTTGTGCTAGTATGTAATAAGTTAATATAGTCATTCTTATATTAAGTGACTTCTAATTGGAAGTTACATGAAGATCTCTGATCGTATTGCATAATGCAGAATCAAAATAATGCAGAAAGCTCCTATACAAAAAACAGGATAGCAAAATAATGCAGAAAGCTCCTGTGTTATGTATGTAGTCAATTGTTTTATGAAATGCTAACTGATCTTTTTTCAAGTGATCACATTACCCTTATCATGCTGAATTGTCATCTGCTTTAAATTTATTGTCTGAATAAAACATCTACATAAGAATTTAAGCTATTTAAACTGAAGAAAACATTGAATATGAGTGTCAAACAGTTTGGATCCAGATTAGACACCTCATGCGGCATCTAATCTGGATCTAAACTGTTTGCAAAATCTTGCCAAGTCGCGCTTAGCATGATAAGGGTTAATGCAATATTGACTTTAACTCTTTCCTCCCTGAAACTTTAAATGGACAATTCCAGTTTCCATTTAAGTTTTGTCCATTTCTGACTTTTAAGGGATGTTTTTGTCAATGTTTGGCATTATGACAAACAGTGAGGACCCTGATCAGAGGGCTCCTTAGGAGCCCTCTGATCTGGGTCTTCACTGTTTGCATAGGACAAGTGTACTATTTACATGTTCACTGTTTGCAAAGAACGCCAATATGCGGGACTAGGGCTCAAAGGGTTAAAGGACAGACCTAACAAATTCACAAAATAGATGATGACATTTCCCAGGTGAAATAAAGAGTATTATTGTTTATTGCTAACAGTGTAGACCTAGTTTAGCCCAGAAAAATTAGGGTATACACTGCATGCCATTGTTGTGTCTAACATAACTGTGAACAGTGAAATATTGGAACAAATAATGTAAAAAATGCGGAAAACTAATCAGTTATAGTTTTTTTTGCTATGGTAGCATTAATTGTTGCACTGATGGAAGTCTGACCAAATGCAAACACAGTGTAATATCTAGGCCTATACTGTTAGCAATGTCCTGATACCCATAATTGGTGACATGACACCAAATCTTTTTTGTTGTTTTATGTTGGACTTTATATTTTTTAAGATTTCATTGTTTAAAATTGTACATATGTTAATGTTGTTAATATTGACCAAGTTGTTGTATAGTTTGTATTTCATGTATAAACTATCAAGAGGAAACTGTACCATAATCTCATTCACCTATGACATTTCAAATGAACATTTCCATGTTCCTATTAGTTTACTCAAATTTTGACTATTTAGGAGTGGTTGAAAAAAATGTAAACTAAAGTGAATTTCGTGATAGACTGAAATCTGTTAAAACCAGGGTCCGAGGTTATAAACCTAGCCTAAACTCGTTCCCAAGCATTTGATTGGTCAGATTTGAGCCTAGGCTCAAATCTGACCAATCAAATGCTTGGGAACATACTCAGATTCAACTAAAACGCTTTATAACCCCTGAGCCAGGAAATATAATAAATTAAAAAAATCTCTTACTATTAGAATGGGCATTTTTGATAGCATGTGACTACTAAATGCGGGACAAAAGTAATGCAGAAAGTTTTTTGTATTAGTTGTGTCCTGTGTTTAGCTGTAAGCTGTCTATACCACCACTAATATGCTTAGTTTCAGTATCATTGAACAGTGGTTTTACTACAGTGCTCCCCTTCTGACAACAGTGCTTGCCGCTGTTCCCCAAACAAGACAATTATGTCTAACGCCTGCACTGCTTCAATATCCTCTGCTTAAAATTGACGTCTGGGTCAAAGGTTATAAAGGTTTTCAGTTGAGTCTAAAGTCGTTCTCAAGCATTTGATTGGTCAGATTTGAGCCTAGGCTCAAATCTGATCAATCCAATGCTTGAGAACACACTCAAACTCAGCTCAAACGCTTTATAACCTTGGACCCTGCTGTATTTCTCAAAGTTTTATATAAGTGGACTTTTTGACAGAATAATTATAACGACAAGTGACAAACAGCTTGAATTCAGATCTGACACTGCGTTATGCAGCATCTGATCTGGATTCAAGCTGTTTGCCAATGTAAGCCAAGTCTTAATTTCACCTCCCTATAACAACTCCCTCCGATAACACACACAATCTGTGTCTCCCTGTCCCATTGGGTGTTGTTGTAGAGAGGGAGCACTGTAGTCTCAAAGAGACCATTCTTACGTTTTAACTGTCATTAGTTTTAAGCACACAATGATTTAGTCGGATAAAGTGTTGCGATAAGTTTGAATCCAGATAAAACATTTAGTAACTCAGCTTCTCATCAGGATCCAAACTGTTTGACATTTCTCTAATATTTATTTAAAAGAAAATGCAGAAAAGTATTATGGAATTGCTCAAAACAAAGTCAGGGTTGACAGAAAAACTTGCTGAGAATGGTACAGATTACAAATATTGAATGATACAGTGGAGAAGAGGCTATATTTTTCACAATACAAAATGTAGATGTGTTAATGCTAAAAACTTTATATCTATTGCAAATAATTTGGAGCCAGAGCTGATGCCATGTAATTATGCTTCTGATCAGGCTCCAAAGTGTTTGACACTCAAGTCAAACTAAATTATCAACAGAAAATGTTTAATGTTCAAACTTTTACTGCATTATGTTTGCATTCAGTGTTGTTTAAATGGAAAAAGAAAGTGTCTTCCCCACTGCACTTTGGGTATGCTGCAGACAAAGACTTGTACCATTAATCTCAACCATACCATTATGAAAATCACAAGAAGACTTATTAATAGTGTTAAACATTGGTGACAACTAAAAGCAGGAGAAAGTAAAGCAGAAAGCTTTCTGTTTTACTTTCTTCCTGCTTTAAGCAGTTGCTATTCTTTCACACAGAAAACCAACATTTTGTGAGTAGTTGTAAAAGTGAGATTTTAATGTAAATATTTACATTGTTTTAGTGCCAACTTGTACAGATTATTTTATTATGAAGTATTTTGAGTGAGTAAAACGATACTCTGAATGTGTTTTAATTAGTTTGATTTTCTTTTTAACTCCCAAAACACCTGAAGAGATGTATCGATTTATTAATTTTCTAAGTCATCTTTTTTAATCCTTTTCTCCATTGCCATCAGTGCAAATCGCCCATGTCAATCTGGTTTAGCATAAATAGTACTTCTATGTTTAAGGCATGTGACTGCTTAACCCTTTCCCCCATAAAAGCACTTTTTACATATGAGTTCCAATTAGTCATAAACATGTACGGAAAGAAATATTTTCTATATCTTATCAGATGGTAGCTTAAAGTAGACTGAAAGTAAAGCAGAAAGTGCCTGAAGGCGCATTCTGCTTTACATTCAGCCTGCTTTCAGTGGTCACTTGTCTTCAAAGTAAGAGACAGGATATAGAGTACTATCTGCATGTAAAATGATATGTGGATCCTTACAAGTGTATCTTATAGTCATTCTGCTATTAGTGTATATCAACACTATTTGAAAACAGTGAAGACCCATATCAAACAGCACCTTGTTGAGGCATCTTATTAGCATGGATGCATTGTTTTCTTATCCCTTTACTCCATAGCCAGTTTCTTTATTCAGAAGACAGATTGCCACTTAACCCTTTGAACCCTAGTCCCGCATATAGGCGTCCTTTTCAAACACTGTACATGTGAATAGTACACTTGTCCTATGCAAACAGTGAAGACCCAGATCAGAGGGCTCCGAAAGGAGCCCTCTGATCATGGTCTTCACTGTTTGTCAAAATGCCAAACATGGACAAAAACAACCCTTAAAAGTCAGAAATGGACTACACTAAAATGGAAACTGGAATTGTCCATTTAAAGTTATAGGGAGGAAAGAGTTAAAGCAGACTGAAAATAAAGCAGAATAGACCCTAAGGCACTGCTCTATGTACAGCTGGGAAATCAAGGCAATAAAATATAGAAAATAACAGTTATTTGAAAATTGAGATAAATTATTTTTACCCGAGAGTAAAAAATAGTTTCCCAGTGTCTGGTTTGGCTCCAAACTGTTTGCAGTGGACATGAGAATTTAAGCATAAACATGTTTTTTCGGACATCTTCACCAAGGTATTTGGAATGTAAATTCAAGACAAGCTGATCAAACAAGGTGAATATAAATAAGCAACAAAACTATTTCAACATTTCAAAATTTAATATTTCCCAAATTTAAACATTTCATCAAAGCGATAATACAAATACCTCTAGAAAACCAAAAACTCAAAAACTGGTCTAAATGCAGCCAGTAAATAAATGGTTTATAACAAAAACAAGTCATTGTCATAAAAAGATCTCTACATCTTTATAAACAGTTCGGCACACCTAAACTCATAAACCGGGAAACATCACTTAACCCTTTTCTCCATAGAAGTACCTTTGTGCATCCCTACCTACCTTTCCACATAAGGGCCAAAAATAAGTAAGTGTTGAAAATAGGTCACAGATTAAAGCAAGTTGAAAGTAAAGAATTAAGCTCCTAAAGGAGCTTTCTTCTTTACTTTCAACTTGCTTTAAGTACTTTTATATAGTGGTGATTTGGACAATTGGCTATAGAGGAAAGAGTTAAAGTTTCTGACCCTGCTACAAATTCATTTGGTGGGCAAGAATGATACGTTTGATCAGGTTGGAATTTCTCAAAATGCCATCTACTTTCTAATTGCCATAGGTGACTACAGTTGTAATTCAAATTATGAAGTGAAACTCGTGTGGGGACATCATCATGATGAATTTCCAGAAAATTATGTAAATATTGTATCTAAGCAGGATCCAAACTGACCTCTTCTGTGATAACCTATTTGTCGAACTACCTTTAACCCATATGCCAGTATGAGTAAAGTAACCACTTAATGGAGGATAAAAGTAAGGCATAATGTGCAATATGGCACACTATGCTTTACTTTGAGCCTGCTTTAACCCTTTCCCTCATAGAAGCGCCTTTTAGCGCATTCAGTTCAGTTTGAAAAGAATAGTTCCAATATATACAGTCATGAATATGTTACTGTAATAATGTATCATAAGTAATATTTTCTTTATTCTAGCAAGTAGTAGCTTAAAGCAGGCTGAAAGTAAAGCAGAATGCGCCTTAAGGCACATTCTGCTTTACTTTCAACCTACTCTAAGTAGTCGCCTATTTTCAAAACAAGAAACAGGCTATGGGGTAATGGGTTAAGCTACTATCTGCTAGGACATATAGAGAAAATATGGTGCATATTCATGACTGTATAAAGTGGAACTATTTTCTTCAGTGAAGGAATGGATTAAAGGTGTAAAAATGCACGCTAAGGGAGTACCAGGTTAATTTAAGTGGATAGCATAGTGCAGACCAGGGTATTAAAGCAGATGATATGATGTTGGTGGTGAAAGAAATGTTGCTAAAGCCGGCAAAAACTTGGCAATGAGTATGAATAAAACTTAAAGCAGAAATGATTGTTGAGATGTAAGGGTCAAAAGAACAGAAACAGGAAGAAAAAATATCTCTGCCACTCTTTTAAAACTACCCCCAACACACACACACACACACACACACGCACATAGCCATGGGTACACAATAGCTATGTCAAATTTATAAAGCATAGATAGAATTTCTGTGTTTGAAACAGGGGACTGCTTAAAGTATGTTGAAAGTAAAGCAAAAAGCTTCCACATGTATTTATAAACAAAGTATTTAAAACAGGCTACTGCTTCAAGAAAGGTGAATGTGAAGCAGAAAGCTACCACACATTTTTATAAAGAAAATATAGAATCTTTGTGTTTAAAACAGGTTACATGGTGAATGTAAAGCAGAAAACTCTAAAAGAAGCTTTCTGCTTTACATTTACCTTGCTTAAGGTACCAGCTGTATTAAACATCCGTGTGATCTGGATACAAATTGTTTGCAAAAGTTAGTCAAGTCACACTTAATAGCAAAATTAAGTTTTAACTCTTTACCCCATAGCCTGTTTCTAGTTTTGAAGACATGTGACCACTTAAAGCAGGTTGAAAGTAAAGCAGAATGTGCCTTAAGGCACATTCTGCTTTACTTTCAGCCTGCTTTAAGCTATCATCTGCTGGGACTTAGAAACTATTTTTATGGTACATGCTCATGATTATATAAATTGAAACTTTTTTCTTCAGTGGAGGAATAAATTAAACACGCTAAAAGGCGCTTCTATGTGGTAAAGGGTTAAAGAAAAGCAGAAAGAATGTTTTGCTTTATTTACAACTTGCTTTAGCATCCATTTGGTTTTGAGTGATGATAAATGGTGCTTACTATATTCATATATTTTGTTTTATCTGACTTTGTAGAAAAGGACTACTGGTACATATATAATGGCATGAAATAAATAAAATAATGATTGCTACTGATTTCAATGTTTGTTCAGTCATTACACACAACACAATAATGGTATAAGGAATACTGCAACATGGAAAATAATTGTAAATTGGAATGCAACGATATTTGGTACAATAATATGTAAACTGGAACATATGGATTTCTTTGTAACATAAACAGTATAACCTATATCTATAACCCATTGAACATCATTTATAAGTGTCACTGTCAAGAGTACACTTGTCTTATGAAAATAGTGAAGACTCATACTGAGCCCTTTGATCTGGGTCTGCACTCTATGTGCAACAGGGCTGCCATAAGTTGATCATGAAAAATCCTAAGATTTCCAGATTTTCAATAGGGATTACTTAAAGCAGGTTGAAAGTAAAGCAGAATGCGCCTTAAGGCACATTCTGCTTTACTTTTAATCTGCTTTAAAATACCATCTGATAGGATAAAAATGGAAGATTTCGGAAAAATTGGGAGATATGGCAGCCCTGATGCAATATAATATTGCAAATAACCATAACCCTAAATAGTAAGAAAGGACGGGCCTGGAATTGGCCACCTGAGGTCGCGGGTAAATAGGAAGCAGTGTAATACAGGACAGAAGGAAAAGTCTTGCAGTACACATGTTTTGGTACATTTATGGATATACATGTATAAACTAATACATGCAAATATTGCTCTGGATCAATATTAAACATCTTGCTTTATGATCAATAGGTGCATGTATATTCAATGGACTCATCTTCTCTTTGTGCGTTTTAATTTATATCCTTTTCTGCTATTAACTTTGGGCTAAATGGACGTCCTAGAGAGAGGGAAGAAATTACATAAACTCAAGCTGCCCTACTCTTGTATAACACTGATACATGGGACATCTGGTTAACACATTCAGCCCTGAAACTTTTAATAGACAATTCCAATTTCAAAATAAGTCTAGTCCATTTATGACTTTTTAGGGTTGATTTAAACAATATTTTTTTATATCTTAAAATGACAAACAGTGTAGATCCTGATCCTGATTAAGGAGCCCTCTGATCAGGGTCTGCACTGTTTGCATAGGAAAAGTATAATACTCACAGGTACACTGTTTGTAAATGACGAGCATACTCGTCGCTAGGGTTGAATGTGTTAAAGTCTCATCCAAAGGACTCATTTTCTCTTTGTCAAATGATTGTTTGCACTAATTTCTAAGGGTAGTGTTGTCAAAATATTTAAAAGTATGACAAACAGTGCAGACCCATTTAAAGCGCCATCTTCAGGAGTCAATGAGTTAAAGACTGAAAGCAGTGTCATACAGGACAGAAGGTAAAACCTTGCAGTACACATGTTTTTGGATATTCATACAATACAACCTGATACATAGTAGAAGATTTAACATCCATCACAATAAAATTGACAACTGTTACTGACTTCCAAAGTGAAACAAAATCACAGTGCTTTTAGTGACACAGTATATATTATATAGTACAAATTCTCTATTACGTCCACTACAACAAATGCATATGTACATGTATATTGTTTAACCCTTTACCTCAGAGCCTGTTTCTAATTTTGAAGACAGGTGACCACTTAAAGCAGGTTGAAAGTAAAACAGAATGCGCCCTAAGGCACATTCGGTTTTTACTTTCAACCTGCTTTAAACTACCTACTACTGCTAGAATGTACAAAATAGCTATTATAATACATTTTCATGACTGTATAAATTGGAACTATTTTCTTGAGTGGAGGAATAAACTACATGTGCTAAAAGGCGCTTCTATGAGGGAAAGGGTTAAAGACAGGTGACAGCTTAAAGCAAGGTACGGTAACAGTAAAACAGAAAGCTCCTAGGAGCTTTCTGTTTTACTGTCACCTTGCTGTAAGCAATTACCTGTTGTAAACACCTAATAATTCACACAATTTAGTGTTCATTATAGAGAGGTTTTACTGTAGGAACTAATCATCTAGATAATCAAAGTGTTTCTTGTAAATGTAGGTGCACATTACACTAACTTGTACAGTTAGACCTGTATTAACCCATTACCCATGCACAAAATGAATTTATTACTTCACTGAAAAAAACAGTTCCCCTTTAATATGTATCAAATATTTTCCATATCCTAGCAGAAGATAACTTAAACAAGCTAAAGGTATAGCAGAATGCTTCTTTAGGAGCATTCTGCTTTACTCTCAACTTACTTTAAGTGGTCAGCTGTCTTCAAAACTACAAACAGGCCATGAGGTAATGGGCTAAATGACCATTAAATACAATGCTCATTAGCACAGTCTTTTATAGTTATAAAAGGTTGCTAAATGTGGGATAGAATAATGCAGAAAGCTCCTCCAGGATATTTCTGCATTACATCTGTCCTGCATTTATCAGTTAACTGTCTTTTGGTTACCTGTACAGGTTTAAACTAAACTATCTAACAAAGTGTATATATTAAATTCAAATTCAAATTCAAATACTCTTTATTTTCTCAGTTTGTACATTTCTACAAATACATGAGAACTATCCTAACACACATTCAAAACATTAGGTTTATAAAGCAGTCTTAGCTACATTTATTACACAATAACTAAGTTTCATAAACCCACTTTAATTAATCCTTTCAATGCAGGATATCAGTATAATTATACTGGTAGGTGTATTTTTTGTAAACAGTGTAGAGCAAGGAGTCTGCATTGTTTTATTTCGATCTTTCTGAAATAGTTCCTATAAATAAGAAACTGGTAAACTGTAATAGTTGATATGAAAAATTCAACAATAAAAGGGTTAATGAAATTCTAATTAGTTGTTATTTCAATGACTACCATAGACATATCTACATATTAATTCATTCTCCCGTGAGACTTCCAAGGACAATTCTAGTTTTCATTTAACCCTTTACCCCATAGCCTGTTTCTAGTTTTGAAAATAGGTGACCACTTAAAGCAGGTTGAAAGTAAAGCAGAATGTGCCTTAAGGCCTGCTTTAAGCTACCATCTGCTAGAATTTAGAATTATTTTGTTGAATACATATTCATGACTGTATAAATTGGAACTACTTTTAGAATGGAAGAATAAATTAAAGGTGTATTTATGCGGTAATGGGTTAAGTCTAGTCCATTTTTAGATATTTCGGGTCAATTTTTGACAATACATTGCAAAATGACAAACAGTGAAGACTGATCTGACTAGGGCCTCCACTGTTTGCATTGGACAAATGTACTCTTTGAGGTACACCGTTTGTAAATGGCAAGTATACTTATTGCTAGGGCCCTTATAACCAACCCTGTCCTGATAAATGCACTTAAATGGTGTAATTGCTACTATAAAGGATTTATGTCTATTTAGGCATCTTCAAACTAGGAACACTCTAAAGCCCTGCAACATGTTTGGTCATAAATGCAAACACTATATGTATGTAAGTCTTTAACCCCATAAATACGCCTTTTTACACCTCTCTTTATTCATCCATAGAGGAAAAAAGGTCCAACTTACACAATTATGAATATGTACCTTAAAAAATAGTTTCTATATTCTAGCATATTTTTGCTTAAAGCAGGCTGAAAAGTAAAGCACATTCTGCTTTACTTTCAACCTGCTTTAAGTGGTTACCTATTTTCAAACCTATAAATAGGCTATGGGGTAATGGGTTAACTGACCTAAATGCTAAAACATAACCAAGGTCAAAGGTTAAGGACACCAAACTGCAATGCAACATTATTTACTAATTGAACATGAACATTAACTGATCTATAGCTGCAGTACTTAGTTAGTTCATAACTGACTTAAATACAACAACTGAACCAATGGGGTGTACAGACAGACATACAGATGAACAAACAAGGGTAACACTATATGCCCTGTATCAAATCATCAGCAAACATTGGTATTTCAGTACTTCAGTTTCAATGAATTAACTCTTTCCTCCCTGAAACTTTAAATGGAAAATTCCAGTTTCGATTTTTGTCTAATCCATTTCTGGCTTTTAAGGGTTGTTTTGTCCATTTTTGGCATTATGACAAACAGTGAAGACCCTGATCAGAGGGCTCCTGTCGGAGCCCTCTGATCTGGGTCTTCACTGTTTGCACAGGACAAGTGTACTATTCACATGTATACTGTTTGAAAAGGACGCCAACATGCGGGACTAGGGTTCAAAGGGTTAATGAGTTGTTGTTAAGACCCTTTATAGAACAATGGGGTTCTAAACTCATTTATAGATGAAACTTGATGAATGAACATTTCCGGTTTCCAATTAAGTTTATTTCATTATTGAGTATTAAGTGTTGATTTTTACAATTTATTCCAAAATGAAAAACAGTGCAGACCCTGATCAGATGGCTCCTGCAGGGGACCTCTGATCTGAGTCTTAACTCATTGCATAAGACAAGTATACTCTTTACAGGTACAATGTATAGGATACTAGGGCTCAATAGGTTAATACAGGGCTTCAGAGAAGAGAGAGTAAACTAACAAATCCAACTTTTCTCACTCATTACAGCACCAAATCCAATGGTGTTACTACTAGTGACACCATAGGGTTCAATGCTGAAATAAAGATTTTAGTTTTTGAAATACTCCCCTCATATCGAGCTCTGTTAATAGGATGGCACTCTATAGCATATGCTCTCCAGCTAAGCGACTGGCAGTAAAACTCTAGAATAGGTGTCATTCATCCAATCAAGCCATTTTCTATGCTCTTTATTGCGTTTCACCATCACTCTAGGAATAAGCATTACAAATGTTTAGTGAAGGATTAAAGTAAAGAAGAGCTCCTATGCAGAGCCGTCTGCTTTACTTTTGTCCTGCATCAACCTGTCAACTGTATTTAATTCTTTCCCTATAGCTTGTTTGTTCTCAGAATTAAAGACAGATGGTTGCTTAAAGCAGACTAAAAGTAAAATAAACACTCCTTTTTGCTTTCAACCTGCTTTAAGTGGTCACCTGTCTTCAAAACTAGAAACCGGCTTTGAGGTCATGGGCTATACAGTCACTGCATTACAAATACCACAAGTGATCTTGGCCTACACTACTTATTGTGTTTCACAATTGTTCACATGTTTGCTCATCACGGGCAAGAACATGTCAGATTTCTTTATCACAGATTTCTGTAGGATCGTATCAGAGCATGTCTTCACCGGGCCAGGCCAACCTCTGATAAAAGCTGGAAGGATGCTCCAAGACCCCAACTCACTTCAACACCATTAATCTTTTTTTGTAGCTGAAAAAGAGAAAGAGAACAAGATTTAAGATTAACCCTTTACCCCATAGAAGCACCTTTTAGCACATTTAATTTATTCCTCCCCTGAAGAAAATAGCTTCAATTTATACAGTTATAAACATGGACATGTACCATAAGAACAATTTCCTATATCCTAGCTGATGGTAGCTTAAAGAAGGCTGAAAGTAAAGCATTCTGATTTACTTTCAGTCTATTTTAAGTGGGCATATCAAGCATTGTTGTAAGGAGGGAATCATTGAGAAAATGATAAAAAATGTATACAAGGCCACAGGTCCTGTAGGTACTACAAAATCTCTGAAACCTGAACTATTCCTGACTAAGCCAAAGGTTTGGTTTAGAAACATTTCTTGATTTATAACCAATTTCTCCTCAGATACACCATTTTATGCCTTTAATTTATAACTCTTCTGAGAAAATAGTTCCACTTTATACAGTCATGAATATACACAATAAAAACTATTTTCATAGCAGAAGTTTGCTTAAAGCAGGCTGATAGTAAAGCAGAATGTGCCTTAAGGCACATTCTGCTTTACTTTCAACCTGCTTTAAGTTGCCACTTTCTTCAAACCTTGAACTAACAGGCGATTAGGTAATGGGTAAAGGAAACAGTGTGTAGAAGAACATATTTTATACATACAATTACAGAGGTGAACTCCGATATTCCATAGCCATAGCGTAAAAGGGTAAACATATATGTCAGGTCCAGGGCTGCAAACGGAAACTTTGAGTCTGGATTGGTGAAGGCTGAAAGAAAACAATATGACCATTTAAACCTTTCATGCATATACATGTATGTTTTAGTGTTTAACCCATTACCCAATAGCCTGTTTCTAGTTTTGAAAAAAGCTGGGCCCGGGTAAGCCCAAGTTTCAGAGTTATGGTCAATTTTAAATTAACCTTATTTTGACCTCTAAATGACCTTGACCTTTGTCGGACATGACCAAAATTGTACTAAGCCCAAGAGCTTTCAAAGTTGAATTCACATGCCAAACATGAATTCTATTTCACATGTATTTCCAGAGTTATGGCCATTGTTAAATGTATCCTATTTTACATCTAAATAATATCTAAATGACCTTGACCTAAGTGTGGGTTTAATAGTTAATGATGGTTACAAAGCCACTTTCACACTATCACTGCTTGTATAAATGTATATTGTCAATACCTTGTACTATAGGCTGGAGGCCTGAACGTATCAATAAACTATTGTCTTGTCTTGTCTTGTCTTGTCTTGTACTAAGCCCAAGAGCTTTCAAAGTTGAATTCACATGCCAAACATGAATTCTATTTCACATGTATTTCCAGAGTTATGGTCATTGTTAAATGTATCCTATTTTACATCTAAATAATATCTAAATGACCTTGACCTTTTTCAAACGTGACTCAAGTCATACTGACGTCAAGAGCTTAAGTTGATTACACATGCCAAATATGAAGTCTCTATTACATGTAGTTCCTGTATTTCCAGAGCTATGGTCAATATTAAATTAACCTTATTTTGTCGGACATGACCAAACTTGTACTTAGCCCAAGAGCTTTCAAAGTTGAATTCACATGCCAAACAGGAATTCTCTATCACATTTAGTCCCAGAGCTATGGCCCATGTAAAATATATCCTATTTTACCTCTAAACAACCTTGACCTTTTTCGAACATGACCCAAGTCATACATGGTAAACATGAAGTCTGTATAACTTGTACAGTAAAAACTTGATTCTACGAACTCGCGTTAGTTCGAACAGACCCGTATTTCAAAGTTAAAACGTGGCTTTGCTCGACTTAAATGAGATCCGCTTATCAAAATTCAACTTATGAAATACTGGTAAGATCGAATTAAGCGAGTTCGTAGTATCGAGTTTCGACTGTAGTTTTAAAGTTATGGTTGTGTACAAACAGACAAATGTACAAACAAACAGACAGACCAAAAGAAATATGTTCCGACTAAATCGTGCAGAGGGATAAAAATCATTTCTGAACAAAACCAGCTGTGAGAGACGTACCTTTAAGAGCAGCATCTCTGAAGGCTATGACTCTTATTGTTCCACCAGTACTGGCTGAAAAAACAGTAACAGAAACATGTAAAATATGTAGTTAAATTAAGAAATAATCTATGTTCTACCGTTGTGAAATGGTATTTTACAACGGTTGGGAGTTGTGGTGCGCAAGAATTGACCACTCAGGCCTTCGGCCTTCGTGGTCAATTCTTGCGCACCACAACTCCCAACCGTTGTAAAATACCGTTTCACAACGGTAGAACATAGATTATTTCGATTCTAACATGACCAGATTTAAGGAAATTCATTAGAAAGGAAATATAATGTTCCATACTTATTTCCTCAGCGGATGAAGTTTTTCGACCGAATAACTTTTTCCGCGGCATTACAAGAATCTAACACCCATAAGCAAATTTACAATTACCGATCCATAATCTGGCATAGGACAAACATTACATCAAACACGACAGAAGAATGAGAAAATTACTGTAACGTTACTGGTTAAAAGTATATGGTCTTTACGGGCTATATGAATAACGAAAGAAATTTAAAAAACATAACGTATGAACGCACGTGGTCACGTCATGTCATATAACCGCGGGAGGAGCGGGGTAGGGAAGAGCGTGGTATAACGTCTCAGGTATACCACGATAGACCTGTTCTTTGTTTATAGAGACGAATTCACGTGTCATGTTAGAATATTGCTTTTACCACTACTAATATATTATTAACCCTTTAGCCCATAGCCTGTTTCTAGTATTGAAAATAGATGACCACTTAAAGCAGGTTGAAATTAAAGCAGAATGTGCCTTAAGGCACATTCTGCTTTAATTTCAGCCTGCTTTAAGCTTCCATCTGCTAGAATGTAGAACATATATCATTATGGCACACATTTATGACTGTTTAAATAGGGAATATAATCTTCAGTGGAGGAATAAATTAAATGCGCTAAAAGTCGCTTCTACTGGGGAAAGGGTTAAATGCCTTTTCCAATATTCACGGTAGGTGCTGTTTATCCCATTACTCAATAGCCTGTTTTGAAAACAGGTGGCCACTAGATGCAGGTTGGAAATAAAGCAGAATGTGCCTAAGGCTTTCAGCCTGCTTTAAGCTAACTATGAAAAATATTTCTTATGGTGCATATTCATGACTGTATGAAATGGCATTATTTTCTTGCATAGAGGACTAAAATAAATGCGTAAACAGGCACATCTGTGGGGTAATGGATTATATCCTTTCTTTAATCCTTCCTTTTTTTGTTTTTTAGCTTTGTATCAATGTTTGCCTTAACCCTTTCCCCCATAGAAATGTCTTTTAGCACATTTTATTTATTCCTCCACTGAAGAAAATAGTTCAAATTTATACAGTCATAAACATGTACCATAAGAAATATGTTCTATAGCCTAGCAAGTGGTAGCTCAAAGCAGGCTGAAAGTAAAGCAGAATGTACTTTAATGCACATTATGGCTTTACTTTCAACCTGCTTTGAGTGATTCCCTGTCTTCAAAACTAGAAACAGGCTATTGGGTAAAGGGTTAAGGCACATTCTACTTTACTTTCAGCCTGCTATATGCTATCATCTGGTAGGATATAGAGATTATTTCTTTTAATACATATTCATGACTATAAATTGGAAATATTTTCTTCAATGTAGGAATAAATTAAAGGTGAAAAATGAGTATTTATTGGATAATTGGTTAAAGGCATAAAAGGGTGAAAAGAGTAGTGGGATAATGTCTGTTAAATCTTCAGTGGTTTGATATTAATGGCATATGAAAAAGATGAACAGAGGAATGGCTGAGAATTTTTCAGAACCCAAGAAACCAATCAAAACCTTAAACATGAATGGAGTCTTGGTACAAGGCAAATACATTTCAACCAGTGTAGATCCACATCAACAGCTTAGGTGAAGAGATCAGAGACCCAAATCAGTCAAACAGTGTTTCCATGCTATGGAAACAGTTGATCAAGGAATAAATTGTCATTGGTCAAACTCCATTTGAAAGAGCCTTCAAGTACAGCAAAGTCCCTCTATTATGACCACTAAACTACTTCTTATTATCTTGTGTGTATGGCAGGTGGCTTCTCAAAGCAAGGTGAAAGTAAAACAGAAAGCTCCTTTAGGAGCTTTCTGTTTTAATTTCATCTTGCTTTAAGCTGCCACCTGTCTATCATACAATCAACAACCATTCATTTTAGAGGTCGTAATAGAGGGTTTTTTACTGTATTGCAAACAGGTCTGACCCCAGGGCTCCAGATAAGGGGAGTATTTCAAAAACTAAAATCTTTATTTCTGCTTTAAAACCTATGGTGTTACTACTCATTAGAATCGTCTCTTTCAGACGATTCTAATGAGTAGTCACACCATAGGATTTGGTAATGATAGGATTGAGAAAATGTTGAATTTGTTAAGTATACTCCCTCTTATCAGGAGCTCTGTGACCCACATAAGTCAATATACAGTTGTTTTGTACTCACTTATAAGACCAGCTTCCACAGCCCTATCAAAGAAGTAGGAGAAGATATAGACAGGCTTGCCTGTCAGTTCTATCACCGGTTTCACCGCTCTTTTAATGTAAGGTCGCATTTGGTCTTCACAGTTTCTGTAGGTAAAATTTCCAGGTACTGCCCCTCTGAAACACCATAGAATGATAAAATGTTGAAATTGTTGAAAATGTTTACGTTTTCTTTTACAGAAATACAAACAATGATACGAAATTGGTAAATTTATGGGATAATGGAGGAAGTGGTCTACAAAACTAGAAACAAGCTAGTGAGTTATGGGTTAACCCATTACCACATAATTAATTACTCCTTTTTATGTCTTTAATTTATTCCTTCACTAAAGAAAATAATTTCACTTTATACTGTAATGAATATGTACCATAAGAAATATTTTTTGTATATTCTAGCAGGTGATACCTTAAAGCAGGCTGAAAGTAAAGCAGAATGCACCTTAAGGTGAAAAAAAATTCCATTGGAAAGCCGTTCGTGCGTTTTGAGGGGTATTTAGAATATAAAAAACCTTGCTAAAATGATAGTTAAACTATCGTTTTAGAAAGGTTTTTTTATATTCTAAATACCCCTCACAATGCACATAATAATATGTAATAAAATACATAAATCATTTTTAGATACATATCAAAACACAAAATATTAGAGCTATAAGAATATCCTTTGCTTGAATTAAACTGTTAAACTATTTAATAAACAGGGTGTCCACCATTTTAGCGAAGCGAAATTCCCTGATATTTCCCTGACTTTTCCCTGACTAAAATCAAATTTCCCTGACTAACCAACTAGATCTATGTCCGTACGGTTCTAACATGTGTTAGCCTCCTCCTCCCCTACACCAGGAACCTATATACAAATGTATACGTTCCTGCCTCCACCTTTTATATCACCAACTGCAATTGCATTACCCTCTATTCATGTTTCACTTTTGTCTGTTTACTTTCCCTTGACTTTACCTTCTATTGTACTTGTTTTACATACATGCGCATGCATTTTAAAATTTATTTACACTTTTGAATGAGTGCTTGAAATGCACATCAAAATACAGAGAAAGATGCTTGCTCTCCTGAACCCCCCCCCCCCCCCCCCCCCCCCCCAACCACACACACACTTTGTATGAAGGAAAATACGATTGGGACACACGTCACGGGCGTAGTTAAACAAATTTAGTGTGTGCAAGTTTGCTAGGGGGTCCCAGGGAAAGCTCCCTGGGGAAATTTTACTCCTAAATGGTCTCTGGTGCGTTTTTCACATCCAAACCAAGTACTACCATAAATTTATGTAAGAATTTGACTCCTAAATAACATGAACTACACAATATTTTATATTTTTGATAGATTATCTTCTGGCCTTTTTCTCCAACCCCTACCCTCACCAAAAAGTGTACACACTCTTACTAGGGGGGCATGCTCCCCTGGGAATTTTTTGATTTCTAGATGGTCTCTGGTGCATTCTGGGGGCGTTTCGCACATTCAAAACAGGTACAATACTAACATAAATCTATGTCAAAATTCTGCCACTAATAGTTTAAATTGTAAGAAACGCCTTAAATTGTTATGGACAATTTTACCAGGTAAAATCTACATTCTCGTAAACTGAGTAGTGGACAACCTGAAACCTGATCAGAGGGTGAATTATGCGCGTTGTGTATAATTTGAAGTAGACTAAAGACACTTTAAAGAAAATTTATTTATGCCTCACCCGGGTAAGGTGGTGATTTTTATTGCATTTTTAGCGGTTTTAAATTTTCGACTTTGTCAATTAACTTTACGCACGTGCGTAAGCCCAGACACGCCCCTGACAAGGAATAGAGCGAACTTTAGTTGAATGCTTAATCAGCATCAGTCCTACTGTATTTTGTTTTATCCAATTACATGTATTCCATTATATACACCTTTTTACCGTTTAATTTATTCATACAGTGAAGAAATAGAATCTAGTTCCAAATTTTACAATCATGAATATGCAGCATAAGAACTATCTTCTATATTCTAGCAGATGGTAGCTTAAAACAGAGTGAAAGTAAAGCAGAATGTGCCTTTAGGCACATTCTGCTTTACTTTCCATCTGTTTTAAGTGGTCAGCTGTCTTCAAAAGTATAAACAGGTGATGGGGTAATGGGTTAAACAACAGTGAGTAAATACTTACTTGAGTTTGTAAGTTTTCCCTCCATACACATAGTCCCCAGAGTAAGCCGAGTGTATACATGGGCCTGATAGCTGTACACTAGATTCTGAAATGAACATTACAATTACAGTCCAAACTCAATACTTCCAACTTACTTAAATCAATCTTACCAGTATTTCTCATGAATTGAATTTCGATAAATCGATATCGCTTTAGTCCAACATACCCGTATTTCAAAGTTAAAATGTGGCTTAGCCACAGGTTAACTTTGAAATAAGGGTATGTTTCAATTAACGTGTGTTGAAAGTATCGAGTTTCGACTGTATGTCATTCAGCCTTCTTTAACCCATTACCCTATAAATATGGATTTTGTGCCTTTAATTTATCCCTCACATGAAGAAAATACAGTAGCTACACTTTATGCAGTCATAATAAACATCATAAATTTTTTTGTCTATATCTTGGCAGAATATGATGGTAGCTTAATATACCTGTTTCTACTTTTAACATCTTCATTGCCCTGCCCCGTGGATCAATGGACCCCCCTTTTCTGCCGGTAACCCCAAGTACAATGGTTATTTTCAAACAGTTTGGATCCTGATCAAAGGCCACATCACATAGCGTCTGATCAGGACTCAAACTATTTGCCATTCATTTGAATATTTCAAAAAATAATTCAAAATACCTAAAATTTAAATTTGCAAAATAAAACCAGACGACAACTGTTCAAAATTGATGATGTCATGGCAGTGAAGGGGTTAAAGATAACACATAAAGCAGGCTTGAAGTAAAGCAGAATGCACCTTAAGGTGAACTCTGCTTTACTTTCAACCTACTTTAAGCTACCATCTGCTAGGATATAAAATATGTTTTTTATTGTGCTAATTCATAACTGTATAATTTAATATTGTTTGTTTTCATTACTTCTGGTTTGCCGTGATTGGCTGTAATTTTATTTTCATAACCCCATGAATAAAAGTTCAGACCACTCCTTGTCAGGACTACTTTCTCTTAGTCAAACTGCTCCCCACAAGCGCTGCATGAAGCAGGACGCAAAATGACTGCATTGACGTCGAGGTTACTACAAAACAACGTCGCTTTTTGGCGGAAAATATATATAGCGGAGGGACTACAACCTACTACAACCTACGTTTTAAAAGTGGTAAATAATGAAAACTCGTGTCAGATTCTCTATTTAACTACTTTCTTAAATTCAATAGTGATATTAAATTATAAGGAATAATTCAGAACATTTATTGTATTCATGGAGGTATGAAAAAAAACCTGGTCACACTTTTGTATGAATAAAGTGGAACTATTTTCTTTAGTGGAGGAATAAGTTAAAAGCCTAAAAAGGCAGAGTTATTGGGTAATAGGTTAAAGCAGACTGAAATTGAAGAATAATGCACCTTAAGGTGCATTCTGCTTTACTTTCTACCTGTTTTAAGTCGTCACCTGTTTTCAAAACTAGAAACAAGCTAGTTAATCAACATTCTGTCTTCAAATTACAAAACTAAAATCAAGATATGGAGAAAGGGTTAAGAGTGAAAAGAGTTCAACATCACTTTTAGTCTGTTTATTTTGTCAAATTTCCTGTTAAATCTTTTTTCAAGTGCAATTTATCATACAATTTATTTTTTGTGGGAAAATCGATGTAATAATTCTTTATACCAGAGTATGAATCTGTAAATAATTCCCAGTTATTTCCATTTAAATGTCAAATTTCTACATATATAAGAATGGTTATGAATAGCATTACAATTAACTGTCAAAGAGAGAGCAGTTTGTCAATCAATGTCAAAAATATATCCCATACATGTATTACTCTGACTGATATGCTCATAATACATCAAACTTTAACTCTTTATCCCATATGTGGTTCTCTCGAGTAGACTTTTTTGTACTCTCATTCTATTTATATATAAATAGATAGACTCTAGTACACGTATGTATATTACTAACTCGTGAGAACCACATATGCTTTATCCCACAGCCTGTTTCTAGTTTTGGAGACAGGTGACCACTTAAAGCAGGTTGAAAGTAAAGCAGAATGTGCCTTAAGGCACATTCTGCTTTACTTTCAACCTGCTTTAAGCTACACTCTGCTAGAATATTGAAAAAGTTTCTTATAGTGCATATTCATGAGTATATAAATTTGAGCCATTTTCTTCAAAGGAGGAATAAATTAAAAGTGCAAAAGGGTGTATTTATTGGGTAAAAGCATTAATAGCTTTGCAAGCTGTACTAACCTTTCTTCTGTATTGTAAGACGTCACTGAAAATTGCAAACAGTTTGGCTCCAGATCGGATGCAAAAAAATCGCATCTGATCTAGATCAAAACTCTTTGATAATCAAATTTAGATTTTTGTCTTTCAACGGTCATGACAATCAAACTTTGAAATAATACTGATTACATTTTCCAAGCCGACATTAACCCTTTACCCCATAGCCTGTTTCTAGTTTTGAAGAAAGGTGACCATTAAAGCAGGTTAAAAGTAAAGCAGAATGTGCCTTAAGGCACATTCTGCTTTACTTTCATCCTGCTTTAAACTATTATCTGCTAGGAGTTAGAAAAAAATTCGTATGATACATGTTCATGACTATAAATTGGAACTATTTTCTTCAGTGGATGAATAAATTCAATGCGCTAAAAGGTGCTTCTATTGGGGGAAGGGTTAAAGTAAAAGCTAGTTCAAACCTGGTGCAAAGAGACATTTATCAAATTTTCTGCCATTCATATGTACAAGAAAATTAGAAAAAGCACTGTAAAAGTGTGAATTGTGAGGGAGAATCACACATTTCAAATAGTGTACATCTATATTACCCTTCAGATACATGTTTTTACACCTTTACTTTCTGCCTGCTTTCAGCTCCCATCTAGTAGGATATAGAAAATATTTCCTATGTGGCATATTCATGACTTTTTAAATTGGAACTATTTTCTTCTGTGGAGGAATATATTAATTTAAAGGTGTATAAAGGTGTATTCATGGAGTAAAGAGTTTTACACTGTGAGCATGTTTCTTACTTGGAAGTCGAAATCCACCAGTCATGTTGAATCTCATAGACATCAGCCCCAGACCAAGGTAACTGAAATATAATGGAAACAATATTTTCTTCTCTTTTTCCAGTGTTAAACATTCTTGAAATCTATAATTATAGTCTTACACGGCTCAAGCTAGATAAGAAGTATAGCGCTCCCTCTCTACAACGACACCCAATGGGAGACGTTAGGAGGGAGTGGTTATAGGGATATAAATTGGCTTATATTAGCAAACAGCTTGAATCCAGATCAGACGCCGCGTAATGCGGCGTCTGATCTGGATTCAAGTTGTTTGTCACTTGTCATTAAGTTGTTTTCTGTCAAAATGTCCATGATGTAAATTTGAGAAAAACAGCAGAAAACAGTTTTAAGTAGGTGACATTGCAACCGTGAATAGGTTGGACATACTTTTATTATTTGGGGGAAGAGAGGCAAGCATTGTTGTAAGGAGGGAATGGTTGTTGGGAGGGTTGTTGTAGGGAGGGAGCACTAGCTGTAGTAAACTGAACAAATTCAACATTTTCTCCTCCATGGCAGGTCTAAATCCTATGATGTTACTACTCATTAGAATCGTCTTGAAGAGACAATTCTAATGAGTAGTAACACCATAGGGTTTAATGCAGAAATAAAAGATTTTAGTTGTTTAAATACTCCCATCCCGTTATCTGGAGCTCTGTATAGAGGTAGGAAGATAAAGTGTTTTTATAAATGATTCTCACATTTGTAGTGGAATGGTGTGGCCAATTTTTGAGAAATAACAGTATTATTGTTATCATTTTTGACTTGGTTTGTTTCATGAATTAATAATTTTTCTTAGATATAGGAATTTATTTCAGATTATTTTGGGAAAATAAATACCAGCCATGCCATGAGAAAACCAGACTTATTGTATTGCAAACAGTGTAGGACCCGGCCCAGCAGCCACATCAAAGATGCTGCAGCTGGTCTGGAATCTATGTTTGACACTCATCAAATATTCTTAATTGTACAACCTAACTAGCTTGCAAGTGTAGACCTTGAACGCTGTGATTGATATGACAACTGGTCTGAATTTACGCTTTCTGCAATGCAATATGTCAGGTTTTGCTATTCTCATGGCACAGTAACTGCTCATCCTTTTCAGAGGAAAGAATGAACCTATTAATCCATAGCCTGTTTCTAGTATTGAAGATAGGTGATTGTTGAAAGCTGGTTGAAAGAAAAGCAGAATGCACCTTAAGGTGCATTCTGCTTTACTTTCAACCTGCTTTAAGCAATCATCTGCTTCAATATAGAAATTATTTCTTATGAAACATGTTCATAACTGTACAAATTAGAAGTATTTTCTTCAGTGGAAGAATTAATTAAAAGCGCTTAAAGGCGCTTCTATTGGGTGAAAAGGTTAAAATGTTTAATTTTCTAGGCCTTTTCCATTTTCTAAAAAATAAACAGTTTGAAAGCCTGTTGAAGAACTGTGTTTTCATATTTCTTAAAGTATGACAAACAGTGCAACCCTGGTTTGAAATATCCTTCAGGAACCTTCTTATCAGGGTCTACACTGCTTGCAAAACATGTATATACTAATTCCTTGCACTTATGGACCACTCTAAAAAGAAGCTTTTTGATTTACTGTTCTCCTGCAATAAGCAGTCTAGAGATTTCCTTGCTTCTTCAAGTATTGTCCATTTAACTCATTACGCCATAAACATACCTTTTTACGCCTCTAATTTTTACCTCCACTGAAGAAAATAGTTCCCTTTTATACAGTTATGGATATGTAGAATAAGAAATATTTTCTATATCCTAGCAGATAATAGCTTAAAGCAGGCTGAAAATAAAGCAGAATGTGCCTTAAGGCGCATTCTGCTTTACTTTCAACCTGCTTTAAGTGGCCATCTATCCTCAAATCTAGAAACAGGCTATGGGGTAATGTTTTACCCCTTTACTCCATAGATATACATTTGAACTCCTTTAATTTATTCTTTCACTGAGGAAAACGGTTCCAACTTATACAATCATGAATGTGTACCATTCAAAAAACTCTTTTTCCCTGGCAGATAGTAGCTTGAAGCGAAGCAGAAAGTATAGCAGAATGTGCTTAAGGCACATTCTGCTTCGCTTTCAACCTGCTTTAAGTTGTCACCTGTCTTCAAAATTTGAAACAGTCTATGGAGTAAAGGGTTAAAACAAGTAGCTGTATGTTTTTATTACTGTTCACTGCTAAGAAAGTCAATAATTTTATTCTGTGGTCCCTGAACAGTAACTATCTTTAGATTCGTATGTCTTCCTCGCATAAAAACATTACCAAGTTTTGTCCACCAACATATTTCTGTAGTGTGTACGTGACTTGACTAAAGTACTTTTATAGTTCATCTAAAAAATGTCAGTTCATAAAATCTAATTCAGTTTCTTTAGATCCTGGTTAAATTAAATTAATGGAAAATTTTCGAGTGAAATCATACAAAAACCTTCAGCTTTAAACTCCACCTTATAAGAAGAAATATCTAGTCTAATAACAATCATCAAGTAGTAAACAGATCATTTTTTGATTTCTCTGACAATTATCAACCATTTACAAGACTTCAAAACCATTCAAAAACACACTTAACCCACATCCAACTTGGAGCAACTTGGTATACATTTGCAAACAGATTGGGTCCAGATCAGATGCCAAGTAACTCGGCATCTGACCAGGATCCAAACTCTTCGACAAAGGTATATATGTAACACCAATTGAAAAGGGATATAAAAATCTATTATTTGATAAACTCTGATGAAAATAATTTTGAAGCAAACCATTTAGTATGAACTGTCTGTTTGAGACATGTCACCTAACAAAATTTCAATTTATTTTTCGATCTTTTTTTTCACTTGTACAACTTCGCAATTAAAATGATAAGAATAACTAGACATCAATTTACCCATTACCCCATAGCCTGTTTCTAGTTTTGAAGACAAATGAACACTTAAAGTAGGTTGAAAGTAAAGCAGAATGCGCAGGTGCATTCTGCTTTACTTCCAGCCTGTTACCAGCTGCTAGGATACAGAAAATATTTCGTATCATACATATTCATGACTGTATAAAACAGAACTATATTTTTAGTGGAGGAATTAATTAAAGGCGTAAAAAGGCGTTTTTATGGAGTAGTGGGTTAAGTAAGTTAAGTGTAAGGCACTGTCATCCCTCAAACTTCAAATGGCCATTTCAAGTTTGCAATTTAGTTAATTTTTAACTATATAGGGTTGAGCAGACCCTGATCCTTTAGGAGCCCTCTGATCTGGGTCTTCATTGTTTGCATATGACAAATGTACTCTTAACCCATTACCTGATAGCCTATTTCTAGTATTGAAGATAGGTGACTACTTAAAGCATGTTGAAAGTAAAGCAGATTGCACCTTAAGGCGCATCCTGCTTTACTTTCAGCCTGCTTTAAGCTTCCATCTGCTAGAACATAGAAAATATTCCCTATAATATATATTCATGACTGATTAGATTGGAACTATTTTCTTCAGCGGAGGAATATATCATATGCACTAAAAGGCGATTCTTTGGGGGAAAGGGTTAAAAGATACACTATTTGTGAACCAGGAGTAAACTTGTCACTAGGATTCAAGAAGTAAACCCTTTCCTCCACAGAAGCCACCTAGAACATCTACACCTCCATAAATGAATATACAATGCTGGGTGTTGAATGCAGTTGGCACCTGAACCAATTACCCCATAAATACACCTTTACTTTATTCCTCCACTGAAAAAATAGTTCCAATTTATACAGTCTTGAAAATGAACCATAAGAAAAATATTCTAAATCCTAGCAGATGATAGCTTAAAGCAGGCTGAAAGTAAAGCAAAATGTGCCTTAAGGCACATTCTGCTTTACTTTCAACCTGCTTTAAGTGGTCAAATGTTTTCAAAACTAGAAACAGGCTATGGGGTAAAGGGTTAACCAATTACCCCATAAATACACCTTTACTTTATTCCTCCACTGAAGAAAATAGTTCCTATTTAAACAGTCGTGAGCATGACGTACTAAAAGAAATATTTTCTATATCGTAGCATATTGTAGCTTACAGCAGGCTGAAATTCAAGCAGAATGTGCCTTAAGGTGCATTCTGCTTTTCCTTCATTCTGCTTTAAGAGGTCACCTGTCTTCAAAACTAGAAACAAGCTATGGGTAAAGGGTTACAGCAGGATGAAAGTAAAACAGAAAGCTTCTACAGAAACAGAGCTCTTAAAGAGCTCTTTGGTTTACTTTCATATTGAAAAAAATCGGGAATATAGGCATATATGCTCATTTTAAGTGTTTGCAACGCTTATAATGTGCTCATTTTATCTATGCGTTTATCAACAATAACAGACTGCGCTTATTTTTTAAGTCAGAAGAAATTTACCCTGTTTCCATAAAGATCATAATATGTGCTTACCTATGAGTGTACAGTCTATACTGGTTCTTAAATAAGCTCACATTTTTCACAAACTCTTCTGGCACACTTCTAATGGTTTGCTGAAGAAAAAAAATCATAAACTTGTATGTAAGTTCAGGGCTCCAGATATGAGGGAGTAAATGGAACAAATCAAATATTTTCTCACTCATTTCAGCAACAAATCCTATGGTGTTACTATACATTAGAATTGTCTGGAAGAGACAATTCTAATGAGTAGTGACACCATAGGGTATAATGCAGAAATAAAGATTTTAGTTTTTGAAATACTCTCCTTATCTGAAGACCTGAAGTTAACATATTTCTTGATCCAAATATATAAACCGTTTCACCAGGAAAAGGAATAAGGCAGAAATGTAACCCATGACCCTATAATAGCCTGTTTTTAGTTTTGAAGACAGTTGACCACTTACAGCAGTTTGAAAGTAAAGCAGAATGTTTCTTTCAATATGGTTTAACTCATTACCAAATTGCTTGTTTCTAGTTTGAAACCAGGTGACCACTTAAAGCAGGTTAAAAGTAAAGCAGAATGTGCCTTAAGGCGCATTCTGCTTTACTTTCAACCTGCTTTAAGCTACCATCTACTAAAATATAGAATATCTTTCTCTTGTTGCATAAATCATTATAGTTCAAATTGGAACTATTAGCTTTAGTGGAGGAAATAAATTAGAGGCGTAAAAAGGTGTTTTTATGGGGTATTGGGTTAAATGGTAACCTGTCTCAGCTATGGGGTAATGAATTAAAGGGGTTGGTTTTTGAAGATACATTTTACAGTAGAACCCCTCTATTACGACCACTAAATTGTGTCAAATAATAGTCGTTTAATACAGGTGACTGCTTAAAGCAATGTGAAAGTGAAACAGAAAGCTCCTACAGGAGCTTTCTGTTTTACTTTCCAATGGCTTTAAGCTGTCACCTGTCTTTTATACAGACAATTAGCCTTCTTTTTAGTGGTTGTAATAGAGAGGTTCTACTGTACATACCATTTTTTCAGGTACAAATGTGATCTGGGTGGATCCTCCTCCCATGTCCAGAGCAGGAACTGTTGTTTGTCCCTTTGTCATTACACCTGGAAAACAAAATATCTCATGGTTCAAAATGTCTGGGAAAAAAAAGCTTTAGCCAAACTGGGGGCTGCCATAAGTTGACACAAAAAATCCTAAGATTTCGAAATTTGCATTTTTCAAGTGCGATTTTACGAATCGTACCTTTTCCCCATCGCCTGTTTCTAGTTTTGTTGATGTCTGGCTGCTTAAAGCAGGCTGAAAGTAAAGCAGAATGCGCCTTAAGGCGCATTCTGCTTTACTTTCAGCCTGCTTTAAGCTACCATGAACTAGAAAAAAATCCGAAGATTTAGGAAAAATCCGGAGAAATGGCAGCCCTGCAAACTAAGGTGCTGAAATCAAATATAGGCCGATTTAATATTGTTGTCTGTATCAACTGTCATGTGCAACTGTTCTAAAAATATTTTCAAATAGGATCAGAATATCAAATGGTTTAGATCCTGATAAGAGGCCTCTTAGCGCAGCGTCTCATCTGAATTGAAACTGTTTTAAAAAGGTAATCACAAGTTCACATTAGTTTATTAGCATGTAAAGATTTAGAAGCTCTTGGATTGGAAGTCTAATGCGCTACAGCTAGATGCCAGGGCTGCCATAAGTTGATCAAAAAATCCCTAAGATTTCAAATTTTTCAAGCGCGATTTTACGAATTATACTTTTAACCCATAGTCTGTTTCTAGTTTTTAAGACACGTGATGCTCAAAGCAGCTTGAAAGTAAAGCAGAATGTGCCTTAAGACGCATTCTGCTTTACATTCCGCCTGCTTTAAGCTACCATGTACTAGAAAAAAATCCGAAGATTTAGGAAAAATCCGGAGAAATGGCAGCCCTGTAGACCACATCTACAAACATAAAGACAGATCAATCAAAACCAATATGCCCCTTATCATTGATCTCAGAAGCATAAAAAGTCACTTATGTCACAATATTGATAATTAGCAAGATATAGCATACTGATGTAATCCAAACAGTGAAGATTACTCACCTAACATGAAGTTGACCGTCATCCAGCTGAACACACCTGAAATGGACAGAAAATGAATTATACATATCCCATTGACTCCATAGAAACACCTCTTTATGCCTCTTTATTCCTCCACTGAAGAAAATTGTTCAACTTGATACAATCATGAATATGCACCATAAGAAATAGTTTCCCTATCCTAGCAAATGGTAGCTTAAAACAGGCTGTAAGTAAAGCAGAATGTGCCTTACATTGCAATCTGTTTTAGTTTCAACTTGCTTTAAGCTACCTTATGTTTACACTACTGAAAACAAGGTACATGTACATGTATTGGGAACGGCTTAGCAATACAACCAATAAAACCTAATTCTTGCAACTAGTTCCTGATGTGTTTTTTCATGTTCCTGAAGAACATGTATTGTATTTCAAAATTTAATGCTGAAATACATCTAAATCTGCATCAAATGCCATCAGGTTCCTTTCTTAACCTGTTACTCCATAAATATGTACTTATACTCCTTTAATTCATTCCTCCAACAAAAATAGTTCCAATTTATAAAGTCATGAATATGTATCGTGAGAAATGGATATTCTAGAAAATTGTAGCTTAAAGTAAAGCAAAATGTGCCTTAAGGGCACATTCTGCAGTACTTTCAATAGCTCCAGATATTCATGTATTTGAAACATGAAGTCCTTATGTCTCCAACAGAACCTATGGTTATGCTACTAAAATACCGTAGTAACATCTTAACCCTTTCTCCCATAGAAGCGACTTTTAGCTTATTTAATTTTTTCCTCCGCTGAAGAAAATAGTTCCAGTTTATACCCTGATGAACAATTACCATTACAAATATTTTATATAGCCTACACGTAGCAGATTTTAGCTTAAGGCACATTCTGCTTTACTTTAAACCTGCTTTAAGTGGTCACCTGTCTTCAAAACTAGAAACAGACTATGAGGTAAAGTGTTAAATAGAAGATTCTAGTTGGTAGCCATAATACAGAGTTAGGTGGAGACTGAATGGAAATGGTTATTTTACACTGAAGTGCTCTGTTCTGTAGATATATCTTAGCAATTATAGTACAGTAAAACCTGTCAAAACAATCATTCAACAAGCACTAGCTAATTTTCAGTGCTTCCAGCATGATTGCTTAATCTTTTACCTCATAGCTTGTTTCTAGCTTTGAAGACAAGTGACCACTTAAAGCAGGTTGAAAATAAAGCAGAATGTGCCTTAAGGCACATTCTGCTTTACTTTCAGTCTACTTTAAGCTTACATCTGCTAGGCTATATAAAATATTTGAAATGGTAATTGTTCATCAGGGTATAAACTGGAACTGTTTTCTTCAGCAGAGGAATAATTTAAATACGCTAAAAGTCACTTCTATGGGAGAAATGGTTAACCCCCTATCCCTTAGATACCTGTTTTTTCACCTTAAATTTATTCCTCCACTTAATATAGTTTTACTTTATACAGTGAGTCATGAATTATAATGCACTATAAGAAATATTTCCTATATGTATGATATCCTAGCAGATGATAGCTTAAAGCAGGTTGAAAGTAAAGGAGAATGTGCCTTCTGCTTTACTTTTAGCTTTCATTAAAGCGACTCGCAACCAGATGGTGCATTAAAAATAGTAATTTGTAAATATGTGTCAAACGCTTATATAAATGGTAAAGAATTAGTTTAGGATAAGAAATTCTGTTTAAAAAAACGTATTTCAATAAAAAAAAAAATTGGTCTCTGGTGGGATTCGAACCCGGGGCCCGGCATTGGCGGACAGAAGGCAAAATAGGGTAAACCGCTTAGACCAATGGACCACGGAACTATCCATTTATCTCGGATCGATTTAACGTATTTCAATGTGTAGCGATCGAAAGTGCATACAACTTCGTAATTCGGCTCGGGTTTATGTCTGAGCCCGTGTAGAGAAGCAACAACAACAACTATACCGTCTACTAGTCGGTATAGAAAAACGATGGAAAATATCTAAAAATCTAAGATTCGGTGACGATTCTTGAGACTTTTTTGGAGTGATCATATTCTTTTAATGTCAGAAGCCAAATAATGCCACAAATTTGCTTTTATTTGAGTATTTTATTTTATTTTGACAAGTACACCATCCGGTTGCGAGTCCCTTTAAGTAACCATCTGTCTTCAATATTGGACACAAGCTATTGGGTAATAGAGGGTTCGGTTCAATGCTAATAGGGGGATTCACTCCTCAGGTCAATGTTTGCTAGATCTTGAATTTTGAACAAGGATGTGCCTATTTGAGAACTCAGCATTATAAAGATTTAACTCTTTGCATGCTGGGTAATATTTTTCGTCTGCAACATTTGTCATCTGCTGTTGTTCTGAAATTATATTTTTTTAAATTTCTTTTCAAACATGGTCAGAGTGTCAAACAGTTTGGATCCTGATGAGACGCCAAACTGTTTGCAAAGGCAATCACTGTGTGTGGCGGAGCTTAGCCTGCAAAGAGTTAAGCTGTTTATATAAGCCTGGCATAAAATTTCAATTTCAGCACTAACAATTTCCCCTCAAGTCTTCGAATGTTTAGACAACATAGCACCTACTGGTAACATTTCAAAACAGATAACACTAATATACTGTAATAGCTTTGTGTAATATAATTTGAAACAAACATTTTTTCCCTCTCTAAACTGTTATATAACATCAAAGAATTCATCTATACAAACAGGTTTATCTATCTGGGGAATTAATGAGATAGACTTTTCTGTGTAAACAACAGCTTTCGGTAAATTGCATCAACAGTTCTGAACACCAAAACAGTACAAATACCCGATGAACTCATAAAGTGCATCATCCCATTTAGCCTGTTACTAGTTTTGAAGACAGTTCACAAATTAAGGCAGGTTGAAAATAAAGAAAATTTGCTTTACTTTCAGCCAGCTCTATAAGATACCATTTGCTAGGATTTCCAAGGATATATCCAAGCAGATGATAGCTTAAACCAGGCTGAAAGTAAAGCAGAATGTGCCTTAAGGCAGATTCTGCTTTAGTTTCAACCTGCTTTAAGTATTATTATTATTATACCAGATTTATATAGCGCTCTTTTCACACAGGGGTAGTGCGTTCAAAAGTGCTCACCTTTTTTCAAAACTAGAAATAAGCTATGGGGTAAAGGGTTCACTCTTTACTCCATAGCCTGTCTCTAGATTGGAAGACATGTGACCACAGGTTGAAAGTAAAGTGGAATGCATCTTAACCCTGTCTTCCTTGAAACTTTTAATGGACAGTTCCAGTTTCCAATTTAGTCGTATATAGTTTATTTTTGACTATTGATGCTTGTTTTGGTCAATGTATTGCTTTAGGAGCCTTCTGATCTGGGTCTTTACTGTTTGCATAGGACAAGTGTGCTCTTCACAGGACACATATATAAGACTGTTGAAAGGGTTTAAAGTTGCATTTCACTTTATTTTCAGCCTGCTTTAAGTTACCATTCGCAAATTTAATATGCCTTAAATTATGGCACATATTCATGGCTGTTTTAAAGTGATTCTATTTTCTACAATGGATGAGTACATCAAAGGCATAAAAAGGTGTACATGTATTTATGGAGTAATGGAATAAAGACTAATTGATATTGCTTTTCAAAAAACTGTTTATTATCTGTTCGGGAAGTATTTTCATACATATTTATTAACTTTGAACAGGCAACGTCGCAAGGGAGCTAAGATTCCATAAACTTTGAGACAGTGAAATATTGCAATAGTCTGTGTGTCTCCCAGTGTGTTTATGAGAAACCGGTCATTATAAGATTGGCCAGTGAAAAGATTTAAGGTAAGAAAATAGATTGTAATAAAGCATCAGGGCTCCAGATAAGAGGGAGTAAACTGCACAAATCAAACATTTTCTCACTTATTCAGCATCAAATCCTATGGTGTTACTACTCATTAGAATCGTCTCTTCGAGACGATTCTAATGAGTAGTGACACCATAGGGTTTAATGCAGAAATAAAGATTTTAGTTTTCGAAATACTCCCTTATCTGCAGCTCTGAAAGCATCATCTCTTTGTCTTTCTTTACAATAAACAATGTGCCTCTATATTGCATTTAGCAACAGATAGCAGTCAGAGAACCTACTACACATGTATGATTATTTTATAAAACCTTAACCCTTATGATCTGTTGATCGCCGTTTGTATTTGCAAACAGTTTGGATATGATTATTTTATAAAACCTTAACCCTTATCCTGTTGATCGCTGCTTGTATTTGCAAACAGTTTCGATCCAGGTCATCTGATCTAGAGCCAAACTGTTTGACACTAATCTTAAAGTTTTTTTTAATTTAAATAAATCTTAATTACATATTTTTTGCAGACAATAGTTTTAAAGCAGACCATGTTTCTGCAGGTAAAGGGTTAACCCATTACCCCATAGATACGCCTTTTTACACTTTTTATTTTTTCCTCCACTGAAGAAAATAGTTCCAAATATTACATTAAAAAATATATGCCATAAGAAATATTTTCTATATGCTAGCAGATGTTAGCTTAAAGCAGGCTGAAAGTAAAGCAGAATGGGCCTTAAGGCGCACTCTGCTTTACTTTCAACCTGCTTTAAGTAATCACTTATTTTCAAAACTAGAAACAGTCTATGGGGTAATAGGTTAACAGGACCTCAGAAACAGCTGAAAAGGCATAATTCTTATCAGTTTTGATAAAATAAATTACAAACGCCACACAATTATTTGTAGTAATGTTTCAGTCTCCCACACTGTAACAGGGAATAAACAAAACAATTTTATCACATAATTTGCGGTCTGGGAGTGACATAAAAGCCATTATGTAAATATCTTAATCCACAAGTGGAATATCGTTTTTTGGGCTACGGCCTAACCTGTTTGTCCACAAGCGCTGCATGTAGCGGAACGCAAAATGACGTGATTTTCGACTACCTAATGTAAACAATGTGACGTTATGGTGGAAAATCTATATAGCTGAGGGTCTAAAAAACTACGGCTTCAATCAATTTAATAGGTGCTTAAACTTGTTATGTGCTAAATAGAATCTCACACTCGTGCTCATTATTTATCATTTTTAATAAATTCGTTGACTAAAATGAATATGTTAGTCGCCAAGGCTCACGTCATATTATTTTAGTCAACTCGGTTATTAAAAATGATATATAATGAGCACTCATCCAAGATCCTCTATATATACAACAATTTCTCTTTATACCATTACCAAATCCTATGTTGTTACCACTGATTAGAGTAATCTCTTTGAGAGGATTCTTATGAGCAATAAAAATATAGGATTTAATGGAAATATAAGGATTTAAGCATCTGAACCACTCTCCATATCCAATGCTAAGAGTCTGGTGATACATCATCTGAAAATTTCCTATTATCTGGTGTCAAGACACACACATAAAGCATATTTAAGATAGGTGACCACTTAAAGCAGGTTAAAAGTAAAGCAGAAAGCGCCTTATGGCGCATTCTGCTTTACTTTAAGCCTGCTTTAAAGCTCCTATCTTCTAGGAAAAAGAACAAAATTTCTTATGGAACATATTAATGACTGTATACTGTGGAACTGTTTTGTTCAGTGGAGGAATACAACAGAAGCGTAAAAAGGTGTATTTATGGGGTAATGGGTTAGGCTGTCACCTGTCGTAAACACCTTGATAATTGTCACAATGGTGTGGTCATAATAGAGGTTTTACTGTATAGGATTTGATGGAAATATAAGCATTTAAGCATCTGAACCACTCTCCATATCCAGTGCTTAAAGTCTGGTGATATATCATCTGAAAATCTCCTATTATCTGGTGTCAAGACAAGAACATAAAGCATTTCTAAACCATCTCTCTGTTTACAGAATGGCGTTATATGAGATGAAATGTGCTGGATAATTTGGTTTTATCTACGCAGGAATGGCAGTATTATACGCCTTTTATGATGCATTAACATCTGCAAAAGAAATGGGTCGGTTTTGATTCCTTTGCCCTGTGGGCTGATATTTAGGACTGTTTTCAGAAACTATTTCAGGAAAAATATAAGAAAACAAGATTATCATTGGAAACAATGGATGCTCTCCAAAAAGAAATATTCTCTCTTATAGCATGTTACATGAGCCAATGAAACCATTCCGGTTTGTTCCCCGACAACCCCTTCAACCACCATCACCAGAGGCAATCTTGAACAGGGGCTTGTGGAGGATTCAACCCCACAAAGGGTTACTGATTAAAGTAGTTCACTTAAACGAATATATCAATAAGTATTTAAGGCAGATGCATGCTTAAAGTAAAATGAAAGAAAACAGCTTTCTGCTTTTTTCAACATATGCCGTTTCCAACTTAGTATATAGTAAATTATTTACGGTTGTTTTTGTCAATGTTTTGCAATATTACAAACAGTGCAAAGCCTGATCAGATTGCTTCCTCCTCAGGAACCCTCTGATCAGGGTCTGCACTTATAAGCAAAGGATGTATATACATGTACTTACCCTCATCCACCCCGTCCATAATACCCACACTGTCAGCAGGCAGCCTAAATGGGTACTTCTTCAACAGGACAAAAACCTACAATGATAAACCCACAGAAGGATAAGCACAACTTCACTCTTTTTTCATAGGTTAACCCTTTCCCCCATAGAAGCGCCTTTTAGCGCATTTAGTTTATTCCTCTGCTGAAGAAAATAGTTCCAGTTTATACAGTTATCAATATGTTTCATAGGGAATATTTTCTTTATTCTAGCAGGTGGTAGCTTAAAGCAGGCTGAAAGTAAAGCAGAATGTGCCTTAAGGCACATTCTGCTTTACTTTCAACCTGCTTTAAGTAGTCACCTATTTTCAAAACTAGAAACAGGATGTGGGGTAAAGGGTTAAAGCAGGCTGAAATCCATATTTAACTCTTTGCATGCTGGTTTGTTTTTTCTCTGCAACAAAATTAATGATGTTTGTTACTGTTCTAAAAATCAAGATTTTCAAATTTTCTTTTCAAAATAGGGCTAGAGTGTTAAACAGTTTGAATTGGGATGAGACCCCGGATAATGTAACGTCTCATCAGGATCCAAGCTGTTTGCAAAAGTTATCACGGTTTCACTACTAGTATGCAAAAAGTTAACTTGTTAACCCTTTCCCCCATAGAAGCGCCTTTTAGCACATTAATTTTATTCCTTCACTGATGAAAATAGTTCCAATTTATATGTACAGTCATAAATATGTATCATACAAAATATTTTCTATATTCTAGCAGATGATAGCTTAAAGCAGGCTGAAAGTAAAGCAGAATGCGCTTAAGGCACATTCTGCTTTACTTTCAACCTGCTTTAAGAGGACACCTATATTCAATACTAGAAACAGGCTATGTGTGAAAGGGTTAACCAATTACCCCATGAATACATATTTTCACGCCTCCAATTTTTTCTTCATTGAAGAAAGTAGTTCCCCTATATACAGTCATGAATATGTACCATAAGAAATTTTTTCTAAATCCTAGTAGATAATAGCTTAAAACAGGTTGAAAGTAAAGCAGAATGTGCCTTTAGGTGCATTCTGCTTTACTTTCAACCTACTTTAAGTGGGTCACCTATCTTCAAAACTAGATACAGGCTATGGGGTAAAAGGTTAACCCTTTTTCTGCTGTTGCATTGTCTGCTTTGAAGATTTCATTTACAAACTTTTGTCCAATTTAGATTCAAGCTTTCGTTTTAAAGGGACTCGCAACCGGATGGTGTACTTGTCAAAATAAAATAAAATACTCAAATAAAAGCAAATTTGTGGCATTATTTGGCTTCTGACATTAAAAAAATATGATCAGTCCAAAAAAAGTCTCAAGAATCGTCACCGAATCTTAGATTTTTAGATATTTTCCATCGTTTTTCTATACCGACTAGTAGACGGTATAGTTGTTGTTGTTGCTTCTCTACACGGGCTCAGACATAAACACGAGCCGAATTACGAAGTTGTATGCACTTTCGATCGCTACACATTGAAATACGTTAAATCGATCCAAGATAAACGGATAGTTCCGTGGTCCATTGGTCTAAGCGGTTTCCCCTATTTTGCCTTCTGTCCGCCAATGCCGGGCCCCGGGTTCGAATCCCACCAGAGACCAATATTTTTTTTTATTGAAATACATTGTTTTAAACAGAATTTCTTATCCTAAACTAATTCTTTACCATTTATATAAGCGTTTGACACATATTTACAAATTACTATTTTTAATGCACCATCTGGTTGCGAGTCGCTTTAAACTGAACATTCATCGGCGCTATATGACCTATTTTGTGTCACAGTGCCGTAAAACACAACTCATCCATCAATTTTAAACTGAACAAGCCTACAACAAGTGTCAAAGAGTTTAGATCTAGGTCAAATGCCAAAATAATGCTGCATTATGTGGTGGACATTTTGGATCAAAAAGTGTTTGCTAATATTAGTCGGTGCTCGATCGGCAGGCAAAGAGTTAAAAGTTGTAATGAGAATAAATGGTTTCTAGACTTAACTGCTAATGTCATAAGGATATTTCACAAATTTAAACAGGAAATCTAATAGAATTTGTGAAATCAATTTAACTCTACATATCTTTAACTCTTTGCATGCTAAATGTGAAACCGTGATTACATTTGCAAGCAGTTTGGATCCTGATGAGATGCAGCGTAACGCGGCATCTCATCAAGATCCAAACTGTTTGCCATTCTGACCCTGAATAAAAAAGAAATTTTGAAAAATCTATTTTTAGAGCAGTTGCAGATGTCAATTAATGCAGATGAGAATATTACTTGGTTTTCAAAGAGTTAATTCTGTGAATGAGGTAAATGCACATTTTCTGCAATTTCCCAATCAGTTTGGATCTGGGTCAGATGTGAAGAAACTGAGTATCCAATAAATAGAGGATAACTGTTTTTTTCAGTGTAAGATCGAAATTTAATCCATTGAGTGAACATCAGACGTTATATTTTCACGAGTGGCGAAGCCACGAGTGAAAATATAACAGTCTGATGTTCACGAAATGGATTAAATTCGATCTTACACTGAAAAAACACAGTTATTCTATTTATTTATGCTTTTAAGCCACTTTTTAAACGAAATTGTTTAAAAATTGAAAGCGAACGTACATTATTTATCCCGTGTTGAGCCCCACGTTTTATGTCGAACACATGCGCGTGACAGTTGGCGGTATAATGACGTCATCCGAATGACTTCGTTGCTCCCGAGTTTGGATTCGTGCTCTTCCGGTGAGTAGTTCGCGACAAATCGGACTGCCGGAATTTAACGATAAGACACGATTGACTACGATTCTTGGGGAGCCCTACGGGGAAAGTTCATAATAAAAGCGATTGGTGATAATCCACTGCAGTGGATTACCAAGTGATCATCCACTGCTATATCGTGGTAATCCACCGAAAAGCATAAATAAGGATTCATATTGCTCGCTAATTAGGCCATAAACACCTCGAGGTATAGAGAAAAAAATTAAGTTTCAGCATATAAGAAACCAGCAAATGAAAGGGTTAACTCTTTGCATGCTGGGAAATTTTTTTCATCTGCAATATTTGTTGTCTGCTATTGTTCTAAAATTAGAATTTTCTAAATTTCTTTTAAAATCATGGTGAGAGTGTCAAGCGGTTTGGCTGCTGATGAGACGCCGAGTTGCGCGACGCCTCATCTGGATCCAAACTGTTTGAAAAGGCAATTACTGCGGCATATATATCCACCTCTTAGCATGCAAAGAGTTAAGCTCAATTCCTGTTCTATCATTATGTTAAAATTACTGTTGATTTTGCATGGGAGCTGTGAATTGTGATGTATAATAATCCCTGGCCTCATAACTTCTGAAAGGAATTTTTCAACTTTAACAAGTGCTACCTTTTATTTGTCATAGACACAAGAATATGTTACTGAGTCCATCATTACCTGATTTTCTCTTGTTACAATGTATTGTGTGTAATTGATATTACCCCAACGTCTATTTCTAGTATTGAATATAGGGGGATCACTTAAAGCAGGTTGAAAGTAAAGCAGAATACACCTTAAGACACATTCTAGTTTACGTTTAGCTTCAATCTGCTAAGATAAAGAAAATACATTTTATGGTGCGCCTTCATGACTGTATAAATTTGAAAAGATTTTCTTCAGTGATTATAAATTAACCCTTAGACCGCCAAATAAATTGACGTCTGCTATATTTCTCGTCTGCTTCAAGTTTCAAAGTGCTTCAAAGTTGCTCAAAATTGCTGAAAATGTTGTCCGAGTGTCAAACAGCTTGGATCCGGATGAGACGCTGAGTTACTCGGCGTCTCATCCGGATCCAAGCTGTTTGCATATGGAGCTATAGTCGTGAGTGGCAGGCTAAGGGTTAATGGTGTTAAATAAAATATGAATTAATGGAATAATGGATAACACTTTATCTTAACAAACTATCATAATTTTTTTATATACATGTACCGGTACTTCAAAACTGTGGTCAGCTATTTTTAAAAAAAATTATCGTTGTCTTAAAGAAACCTCAGATATGAGTGCCAAAAAGTTTGGATCCTGATCAGATGCCAAGAAGCTTGGCATCTGATCAGGATCCAAACTCTTTGCACAAGCAAGTCTAGCTTGTTTTTAGAATTTAAGGATAAAAGCTGAGAAGCATTGTTTTATTATATTCGATTTATATAGTGTGAGGATTTTTTTGTCATAATTAATTTAAAACCTAATCCATTGGTTTAAAGATTGTTGCAGTTAATTTTTATTATAAGTTTTTAAAGGAAAATTCATGTGCAGTACCTGATCAAAAACTATACTGCTCACCATGTATCAATAATTTTTGCTTTACTTTCAGACCGCTTTAAGCTCAGTAAAATTTCTGTTTTACAATCAGGCTGACTAAACCCTTTATCCCATAAATATGCCATTTAATGCCTTTTACTTATCCCTCCACTTTATAGTCATAAAAATACGCAAGAATAAATGTTTTCTATATCCTAGAAGCTTAAAGAAGGCTGAAAGTAAAGTACAATGTGCGTTAAGCCACATTCTGCTTTTCTTTTAACCTACTTTCAGTGGTTACCTGTGTTCAAAACTATAAACAGGCAATGTGGTTTTGGGGTGAGCTTAGGGGGCTTTCATCTACAACTGAATCTACTACACTAAAAAAGTTGTGTAGGCCAAAGATTTTTTTCATTCCACAATAAATCTTTAATGTGTGAAGAAGTCTTACATTTCTTACACTACATTGAAATATTCTGCTAACATGTCTTAAATGTCAGCTCTGACAAATGATGTCAGCTTCCATTAATGCTGATGAATGACATCAATAGCATGCATCTGCATAGTTATGCTACTTGCTACTTGCAATTAATTACAACTACATCCAAATGCTTTTAGGAGAGGAATTTACATGATGAATATTGGCAAGTAACTGCATCTTCAAGAGTTTCTGACGTTTTCTGACAAGGTATCTGATTAGGTCTGTTAACCATTTAACCAATAGCCTCTTTCTAGTTTTGAAAACAGTTGACCGCTTAAAGCAGGTGCTAAATAAAGGCACATTCTGCTTTACTTTCAATCTGCCTTATAATATCAACTGCTTTATCAATAATAAAGTAAGAGTTTCAGTATTGATCCAGAACAGCTGCTACAAGTGCCTCAGCACGTAAACTTAGAATTTTTTGTTTTTATGTTTAATCCCTTTTCTTATAAAATCAATTGCACATGCCTGTGAAAGCTATTTGGTACACACATGTATGTACAAATGAATGTACTAACACATGTACAGACAGATCCCTATATTACACTATCGACAGTTTCTTTTGAGGGTATAGTTTACCTCTTCTCTGTCTTGTTTTTAAAACAATGATTATTTTTCAAATAGTTTGGATCCTGATTAGATACTGCATAACATGGCAGCTGATCAGAATCAAAATTGTTTTCTTACATTACAATATCACTTAAGTCAAGTTACCAAAAAATCTAAATTTGAGAAATAAAAGCAGACCACAGATGTTTCAAACAGATGATGTCAAGGCAGTCAAAGAATTATTTAACCCATTATCCCATAAATACGCCTTTTAAAACCCTTTGAACCCTAGTCACGCATATAGGTGTCCTTTTCAAACACTGTACATGTGAATAGTACACTTGTCCTATGCAAACAGTGAAGACCCAGATCAGAGGGCTCCGAAAGGAGCCCTCTGATCAGGGTCTTCACTGTTTGTCATAATGCCAAACATTGACAAAAACAAGCCTTAAATGTCAGAAATGGACTAGACTAAAAGGGAAACTGGAATTGTCCATTTAAAGTTATAGGGAGGGAAGAGTTAAATAATCCTCCACTGAAAAAAAAGTTCCAATTTTATACAGTTTTGAAAATGCACCATAAGATATATTTTCTATATCCTAGCAGATGGTAGCTTAAAGCAAGCTGAAACCAAAGCAGAATGTGCATTAGGGTGCATTCTGCTTTACTTTCAACCTACTTTAACTGGTAACCTGTCTTCAAAACAGAAACAGGCTATGGGGTATAGGGTTAACTACATGAGGGATACAAAACTTCATCAAAGGATAGCACAAAAGTATAAAAAAAATAAAAAATCTCGAGGTGATTCAAATGAGTAGTCAAAACATAAGGTTTTGTGGGGAAATAAAGGCAATACTGGTTCAGCCCAAGAAATATATGTTGAATATTTCACAAGCAATACCATATACTGAACTCTTGGACTTTTCCTAATGCAAGAAAGTGTTTAACCAATTTCCCGATAGCCATTTTCTACTATTGAAGATAGGTGGCCACTTAAAGTAGGTTGAAAGTAAAGCAGAATGCGCCTTAAGGCGCATTCTGCTTTACTTTCATCCTGCTTTAAGCTACCATCTGCTAGTATATAGAAAATCATGACTGTATTAAACAGAAGTATTTTCTTGTTGTAGGAATTAATTAAAGGCGTAAAAACCCCGTATTTATGGGGTAATGGAATAACTCACTAACAGGATGTATCTTTGGAACATTATACACCCCGATGTGACCATTACCTCAAAATGACATTGACCTTTGTCTGACATGACCCAAGTTGTACTGAGCTTAAGGAATTCTTGAATTGAGTAAACATGCCAATTATAAAACCACTATCAAATGTAGTTTAAAAGTTATGGCCAAGGTTTAAGTTGTAAACAGACAGAGTCCGACATACACTAGACAGACTAAAAACAATATTTCCCCTGATTTTCAATCTCAATGGTATAATAATACCATGTACAGAGCTCCAGATAAGGGGTGCATTTCAAAAACTAAAATCCTTATGCATCCACGGTATCAATCCTTATGTTGAGACTACTCATTAGAATAGCCTCAATGATTTATTGAGTTGGGTTTTACGGCACCGCGAAACATGAAATGGTCATATGGCGCCAACGAGAAGCTGCGATTCTAACGTGTAGTCACAACATAGGGTTTACCAGGGCTCCAGATAAGGGGGAGTAAACTGAACAAATCCAACATTTTCTCACTCATTTCAGCACTAAATCCTATGGTGTTACTACTCATTAGAATCGTCTCTTCGAGACAATTCTAATGAGTAGTGACACCATAGGGTTTAAAGCAGAAATAAATATTTTAGTTTTTGAAATACTCCCCTTATCTGGAGCCCTGGTTTACTCACGGCATACAGGAGAAAAATGGAAATGATTGGTTTACACAGTCTTATCTCGAGTCTAGCATTTACTGAGAATCTGAATAGAGTGTATGAATATTTCTTTACCTCAAGCAAGATACTGTCTGAAGTTGCAGTTGGAAGAAGACGTAGACCTGCTGTGGCCTTGAGCACCAGTGGCGTTGATTTGTGCAGATGTTTGGGGACCTTGTCCAGGCATATCTGCAGTAAACTCACCAGACTCTGAGCAGCCTATCAAGGGAAAAAAGACAAAGAGACATTCTCATACCCTTTCTTCCGGTCTAATTTAATATCAACCCTTTCCCCGATAGAAGCGCTTTCAGCACAGTTAATTTATTCATACACTGTAGAAAATTATAAGACTAATGCTGCGTTTACACTCAGCCACGATAGCTATGATGCCCACGATTTGAGGGAATCGCGGTGAGTGTGGAGGACCGTGGGACAAATCGTGGTGATCTTGAGAGAGCGTGGACAAATCGGGAGAATCACAAGGATTGTGGCAGATTTTTTGACAGTTGAAAATTTTGGCACGATTATGCTGATTGGTTTTTATATCGTGAGAGAGCGTAATAGAACTTGGGAATCATAGCAGAGCGTCATACAGCTTAACAGAGCTTAACAGAACTTAAGAGAACGCATCACAGCGTGAAGCCCAAACGTAGGGGATCTTTGATAACTTGGAAAGGCGATTCTTTAATCTTGTACATGTATTATTCAGTTAATATAGTGCTCCCTCCCTACAACGGCCCTCCCAACAGCAACTCCCTTTTTACAACGGCACTTACCGAAGTTTCCTTTAAACAAGACAATAACCGTATTTTAAGCGCTTTCAATGCTGGAATTTTGTCACCGAAAAATTATTGTCTGCTTTTTTTCCTTAAAATTACATATAAGTTGTCATTTTGATAGAATAAATATAAATACGAGTGACAGGTTAAGCTTCCAACCAAATATTTTCAGATGCGTCATCCTAATGTCATCAGAGTTTGACACCAGCATCCAGAGAATGAGTGGGTGGCCCATGCCTCCCTTTTATACCCCAGTCATGCTCAAAACGCAGCACTCTTGGTGACATCGTTGCCAGAAATCACAGGAGAGCTTAACAGAACGTTATATCGTGTTAGATCTTAACAGAACGTGATAAAACGTGATAGCGTATCGTGGTTACCGTAAGAGAGCTTGAGAGAACGTGATGAAATCGTGGCAGATCCTCATAAGAATCTTGTTGGGTTCGCAACAAAACGCTGCAGGAGGTAACAAGACGTGCAGAGAGCGTAAGAAAGCGTGGTATGGCGTAGAAAAGATAATAAATCGTGTAGCTCTGCGCCTTTTCTAAATCGTGGACATCGTAGCCATCGTGGCTGAGTGTAAACGCAGCATAAGTTCCAATTTATACTGTCGTGAATATGCACCATAACAAAAAGTTTCTATATTCTAGTAGATGGTAGCTTAATGCAGTTGAAAGTAAAGCAGAATGTGCCTAAAGGCACATTCTTCTTTACTTTCAACCTGTTTAAAGTGGTCACCTGTCCCCAAAACAAGAAACAGGCTACAGGGTAAAGGGTTAAACAACTAAAAGCTGCTGAATTTTTTACCTCAGGAGGAATGAATTAGAGGTGGCATTTAAAAGCATACTGGTGTAGCAGTCAATTCTTTCCCCCCTCAAAAGTTTCCCCGGGGAAAGAATTGGCTAGCCAAAACCTTCCCCGGGGGAAGAAATTGGCTAGCCAATTCTTTCCCCCCCCTAGTCAAAAACTTCCCCGGGGAAAGAATTGGCTAGCCAATTCTTTCCCCCCCTATAATTTCGCAAGTGGGATACTTTTAGCTAGCCAATTCTTTCCCCCCCTATAATTTCGCAAGTGGGATACTTTTAGCTAGCCAATTCTTTCCCCCCCCCCTATAATTTCGCACTGTAGGATTTCTTTCTCACTATCTGGCAGAATTGTATGGTTTGACTATCTTGGAGGGGGGAAAGTTTTGGCTAGCCAATTCTTTCCCCCCTTTCTGACAGTGTGCGAAATTGTATGCTTTGACTATCTCGGAGGGGGGAAAGTTTTGGCTAGCCAATTCTTTCCCCCCCTATCTGTCAGTCTGCGGAATTGCATCATTTGACTATCTTGGAGGGGGGAAAGTTTTGGCTAGCCAATTCTTTCCCCCCTCTCTTTCAGTCTGTGGAATTGTATACTTTGACTATCTTGGAGGGGGAAAAGTTTTGGCTAGCCAATTCTTTCCCCCCTGTCTGACAGTCTGTGGAATTGTATACTTTGACTATCTTGGAGGGGGGAAAGTTTTGGCTAGCCATTTCTTTCCCCCCTCTCTTTCAGTCTGTGGAATTGTATACTTAGACTATCTTGGAGGGGGGAAAGTTTTGGCTAGCCAATTCTTTCCCCCCTCTCTTTCAGTATGTGGAATTGTATACTTTGACAATCTTGGAGGGGGGGAAAGTTTTGGCTAGCCAATTCTTTCCCCCCTATCTGACAGTCTGTGCAATGGTGTGTTTTGACTATCTAAGAGGGGGGAAAGTTTTGGCTAGCCAATTCTTCCCCCCCCTATCTGACAGTCTGTGGAATTGTATGCTTTGACTATCTTGAAGGGGGGAAAGTTTTGGCTAGCCAATTCTTTCCCCCCTATCTGACAGTGTGCAATATTGTATGCTTTGACTATCTCGGAGGGGGGAAAGTTTTGGCTAGCCAATTCTTTCCCCCCTATCTGTCAGTCTGCAGAATTGCAACATTTGACTATCTTGGAGGGGGGAAAGTTTTGGCTAGCCAATTCTTTCCCCCCTCTCTGTCAGTGTGTGGAATTGTATGCTTTTACTATCTAAGCGGGGGGAAAGTTTTGGCTAGCCAATTCTTTCCCCCCTCTCTTTCAGTCTGTGGAATTGTATACTTGGATAACTTTCCCCCCTCCAAGATAGTCAAATGTTGCAATTCTGCAGACTGACAGATAGGGGGGAAAGAATTGGCTAGCCAAAACTTTCCCCCCTCCGAGATAGTCAAAGCATACAATATCGCACACTGTCAGATAGGGGGGAAGGAATTGGCTAGCCAAAACCTTCCCCCCTTCAAGATAGTCAAAGCATACAATTCCACAGACTGTCAGATAGGGGGGAAAGAATTGGCTAGTCAAAACTTTCCCCACTCTTAGATAGTCAAAACACACCATTGCACAGACTGTCAGATAGGGGGGAAAGAATTGGCTAGCCAAAACTTTCCCCCATCCAAGATAGTCAAAGTAAACAATTCCACAGACTGTCAGATAGGGGGGAAAGAATTGGCTAGCCAAAACTTTCCCCCCTCCAAGATAGTCAAATGTTGCAATTCTGCAGACTGACAGATAGGGGGGGAAAGAATTGGCTAGCCAAAACTTTCCCCCCTCCAAGATAGTCAAATGTTGCAATTCCGCAGACTGACAGATAAGGGGGAAAGAATTGGCTAGCCAAAACTTTCCCCCCTCCGAGATAGTCAAAGCATACAATCTGCACACCGTCAGATAGGGGGGAAAGAATTGGCTAGCCAAAACTTTCCCCCCTCCAAGATAGTCCAAGTATACAGTTCAACAGACTGAAAGAGAGGGGAGGGGGGAAAGAATTGGCTAGCCAAAACTTTCCCCCCTCCATATCAAGTCAAAAAGGGTACAAGTCCTCAGACTGACTGAGAGGGGGGAAAAATTGGCTAGCCAAAACTTCCCCCCCTCCAAGATAGTCAAAGTATACAATTCCACAGACTGACAGACAGGGGGGAAAGAATTGGCTAGCCAAAACTTTCCCCCCTCCGAGATAGTCCAAGTATACAATTCTACAGACTGTCAGATAGGGGGGAAAGAATTGGCTAGCCAAAACTTTCCCCCCTCCGAGATTTTCAAAGCATACAATCTGCACACTTTCAGATAGGGGGGAAAGAATTTGCTAGCCAAATTTTCCCCCCTCCGAGATAGTCCAAGTATACAATTCTACAGACTGTAAGATATGGGGGGAAAGAATTGGCTAGCCAAAACTTTCCCCCCTCCAAGATAATGAAAGGATGCATTTCCGCAGACTGACAGATAAGGGGGAAAGAATTGGCTAGCCAAAACTTTCCCCCCTCCGAGATAGTCAAAGCATACAATCTGCACACTGTCAGCTAGGGGGGAAAGAATTGGCTAGCAAAAACTTTCCCTCCTCAGAGATAGTCCAAGTATACAATTCTACAGACTGTAAGATATGGGGGGAAAGAATTGGCTAGCCAAAACTTTCCCCCCTCCAAGATAATGAAAGGATGCAATTCCGCAGACTGACAGATAGGGGGGGAAAGAATTGGCTAGCCAAAACTTTCCCCCCTCCGAGATATTCAAAGCATACAATCTGCACACTGTCAGATAGGGGGGAAAGAATTGGCTAGCCAAAACTTTCCCCCCTCCGAGATAGTCCAAGTATACAATTCTACAGACTGTAAGATATGGGGGGAAAGAATTGGCTAGCCAAAACTTTCCCCCCTCCAAGATAATGAAAGGATGCAATTCCGTAGACTGACAGATAAGGGGGAAAGAATTGGCTAGCCAAAACTTTCCCCCCTCCGAGATAGTCCAAGTATACAATTCTACAGACTGTAAGATATGGGGGGAAAGAATTGGCTAGCCAAAACTTTCCCCCCTCCAAGATAATGAAAGGATGCAATTCCGCAGACTGACAGATAGGGGGGAAAGAATTGGCTAGCCAAAACTTTCCCCCCTCCGAGATAGTCAAAGCATACAATCTGCACACTGTCAGAGAGGGGGGAAAGAATTGGCTAGCCAAATTTTTCCCCCCTCCAAGATAGTCAAAGTATACAATTCCACAGACTGACAGACAGGGGGGAAAGAATTGGCTAGCCAAAACTTTCCCCCTTCCATATATAGTCAAAGGATACCAAACCACATACTGAAAGAGAGGGGGGAAAGAATTGGCTAGCCAAAATTTTCCCCCCTCCTAGATGGTCAAAGTATACAATTCCACAGACTGAAAGAGAGGTGGGGGGAAAGAATTGGCTAGCCAAAACTTTCCCCCCTCAAAGATAGGGGGGAAAGAATTGGCTAGCCAGAACTTTCCCCCCTCCATATAAAGTCAAAAGGATACAATTCCGCAGATTGACTGAGAGGGGGGGGGGGGGGGAAAGTTTCAACTAGGGGGGAAAGAATTGGCTAGCTAAAAGTATTCTCAATTATGAGTTTTTAGGGGGGAAAGAATTGGCTAGCCAATTCTTTCCCCGGGGAAACTTTTGACTAGGGGGGGAAAGAATTGGCTAGCCAATTCTTTCCCCGGGGAAGGTTTTGGCTAGCCAATTCTTTCCCAGGGGAAACTTTTAGCAGGGGGGAAAGAATTGGCTGTTACACCGGTATCTATGGGGTAAAAGGTTGAAGCAGGCTGAAGGTAAAGCAGAATGCACCTTAAGGGACATTCTGCTTTGCTTTTAACCTGCTTTAAGTGGTAACCTGTCTTCAACACAAAGAATCAACTATGGGGTAAAGTACATTAATGAATAGTAGTTAATCAATAACTGGACACATCTTCTTATAGTAGAAATATTAAGTTTAGTGTTGCTAAACCTTTGCTTGATTGCATCTTTTCAGTATTCAATCCTTTACACCATAGCCCTTTTCTAGTATTGTAAAGATAGGTGACCACTTTAAGCAGGTTGAAATTAAAGCAGAATGTGCCTTAACCCTTTGAACCCTAATCCCGCATATAGGCGTCATTTTCAAACAGTGAACATGTGAATTGTACACTTCTCCTATGCAAACAGTGAAGACCCAGATCAGAGGGCTCCTTACGGAGCCCTCTGATCTGGGTCTTCACTGTTTGTCATAATGCCAAACATTGATAAAAACAACCCTTAGAAGACAGAAATGGACTAGACTAAAATGAAAACTGGAATTGTCCATTTAAAGTTTACTTTCAGCCTGCTCTGCTTCTATCTGCTAGAATATAGAAAATAATTCCTTTGATACATGTTCATGAATGTCTAAATTGGAACTATTTTCTTCAGTCGAGGACTAAATCAAATGTGCTAAAAGGTGCTTCTATGGAGTAAAGGGTTAAGTTGTTCAAAACCAATTAACTGTTGTTTGCTGGCTGCGTGATGCTAACTAAATCTTTAAATCAGTTTCGGTCATCTTTATATATTTACAGCAACAAGATTTAAGTGACAAACAGTTTGGAATCCTGAGCAGACTCACATAAAAATGCTGGACCAGATCTGGATCAAACTGCTCTCAAAAGCTTTCAGTATAATTTATGCGTTTTCAGTGTTAAAAGATTTAACTCATTATTCTATAGATTCACAATTTAGCTCATTTAATTTATTCTTCCACTAAATAAAATATTTCCAATCGATACAGTGTTGAATATGTATCATAAGAAATAAGTTTCAATAGCCTATCAGATGTTAGCTTGAAGTAGGTAGAAAGTAACGCAGAATGCGCATACAGTGCAGATCCTGAAGAGAGACTGCATTACCTAGTTTCTCATCAGGGTCTACACTGTTTGCCAATGTTCACTTTAGTAGACACTAGGTTTAATGGGTTAAAAGCCTATTAATACCTGGTATGGGTCCTTATCATATGATGACAATCCTGGTTTCACTTGCTCAAATATTTCTGACTCCAGCTTCAGTGGTAACCCTGAAATAAACAGATACTTAGCACATTTAATCCTTCATCCTTTTTACGCCTTTAATTTAAAGGCTTAAAATACAAATTTGCATGTAAATACCAAATAGAGCTGAAGTCAAAATTTCACACCTTTTTCTCAAATGGCAAAAGTGTAAACCCATGCATATCCATAAATATAATAGACAGGTGGTTGCTTAAAGCGAAATGAACATACAAGAGTTTTCTGCTTTACAGTAAACCCTCTATATTTCCACCACTAAAATCATGTCAAGTATTTGTCTTTAAGACAGATGAGTATTGAGTATTACACCATAGGGTTTAATGCAGAAAAAATGTTTTAGTTTTTTAAATACTCCCCTTATCTGGAGTCCTGCTTTGTGTAGAGGAGTCTGCAAAGTGTCCTAAAGCACATCAATCTGTGAAGGAAAGGGTTTACTAATGCTATACCCCTCCCTGCTGTGTGCAGTAATATCATATTACTAATATGTCTAGCTAACAATAGACCTGGGTTTTGTCTCATCAATGACCGCATGTCTTAACTCTTTCCACGCTAGCGGCAAAATGGTGAATACCTTTCAAAAAAGCTTGGATCAACAAGAGACGCCAAAAATTGTGACGTCTCATCAGGATCCAAACTGTTTGATATTCTGATTCTATTTAGAACAGTAGCAGTCAACAATAGTTTCAGACGACAAAGTAACTTAGCTTAAGTTAACCCTTTACCTCATAGCCTGTTTCTAGTTTTGAAGACAGGTGACCACTTAAAGCAGGTTGAAAGTAAAGCAGAATGTGCCTTAAGGCACATTCTGCTTTATTTTCAGCCTGCTTTAAGCTAAAATCTGCTAGGCTATATAAAATATTTGAAATGGTTATTGTTCATGAGGGTATAAAATGGAACTATTTTCTTCAGCGGATGAATAAATTAAATACGCTAATAGTCGCTTCTATGGGGTAAAGGGTTAAGAAACATAAGAAACCCTGGATTTACAGCTACTTTAAAACACATTTTGACCGAGAATAAGTACAGAATGTCAGATGAAAACTTAAAGCAGGATACTCTAAGCATTCACAGGTCTGCTTTAAATTAAACACTGAACACAGGCCCTTTGTTGAGCAGTCATAAGGGTGGATGCTACTGTACTATCTCAACAAAGAGATGTCTATGAAATGACTGGCCTTGTATTGGTACTTATCCTAAAGGCTATACTGTTAGTCCCAAACAAAAATGTGTACGTTCCGATCACATAGAGTAAACTACTGTCTTGATTTTTTGTTCATTTTTTCACCACTCTAAATGTGATTTACGCACATATGTATGTGAAAGGGAACACTGGCGGATGCTACTGTACTATCTCAACAAAGATCTGTCTATGAAATGACTGAACTTGTATTGGTACTTATCCTACAGGCTATACTGTTAGCGAGACTCAAACAAATCATACAACTTCAGTAAAACCTGTGTTCAGGTGCCACTCAATGATAAAGCATGGGGATCACCAAATACATGTCATTGCGTAATACATGATGAAAGTAATGCAGGATGTCCCTCTCCATTTCTTTTGTCCTGCATTAGGCTGCCATCTTTATGTAAGCTTTTCAGTTCATGATCATGTTTTAGGTGGCTGTGTAACAAAGGTTTTACTGAATATCTGTTGTCTTCTAAAAATTGTTGTCTGTTAAAATTTGGCCTTCTTTTAATTTAAAAAGAATAAAAACAGGATTAAAGTGACCCAACAATTTAGATCCTCGACAGGCCCCAAATGTAGTGGGACCTGATCTGGAATTAAATTATTTCCAAAGGTCTTCTATACAGGTTTTTGTTGTAGAAAGGGTAAATGTGAAAAACAGTTATATCTGAACATGGCAGGATGATTATTAACTTGAGATTTCATACTGCCCTGTAGCCCTCTGGAAGGTCAAAACAGATATATAGAATTCTGTAAATAACAATACAGTAATCCTTTCTAATATGAACAATCAACATTATATAATGTTAATTAAGTTGTGTTTTAAGCATGTGGCTGCTTAAAGCAAGATGAAAGTAAAAGAGAAAGCGCCTGTAGGAGCTTTCTGTTTTACTTTCATCTTGTTTTAAGCTGCCATCTTTCTTTAATACAATCAATTAGTCTTCTTTTCAGTGGTCTGTCATTATTAAATGGTTTTACTGTATACAGTGGAGAATCTGTTATTCTTTCCCGTTTAAACGCAAACGTACGCAAACGCAAAGCACTAAAACGTAGAAAAGAACAACTTTTGGACAATTCTGATAATTCATGTTTATCTTGGTGGCAAACAGTTTGGAGCCTGATCAGACGCCGGGTTACCCGGCGTCTGATCTGGCTCCAAACTGTTTGCACTGCAAATAGTAGTTTTAGCGTAAACGCATTTATTGGGAAAGAATAACAGATTCCCCACTGTACAAAAGGTATGGACTCGCTGACTAGTTGTTTTGTTCATTTTCTAGACATATATGAATGAAACTCTGTAAGACATGGCATGTTTACTCCTTCTCAGCAAATTGTAAAAAAAGGACCTTTATTAGGAATAAACATGTGATGCACCTCAGGTATTTTTCAAGAAATACAGTTGACTAATTTTTGTGTTAACCCATTAATAAATATGCCTTTTTACACTTTTAATTTACTCCTCCACTTAAGAAAACAGTTCCAACTGATACAGTCATAATTAGAGCAGAATGCTCATCAATGAACATTCTGCTTTACTTTCTACTGGCTTTAACCCTTTCATGATCAAATTATTAAGGAAATTTTTACTAATTATTGTCGTCTGCTTCAGTATTGTCTGCAAGACACGTTTCAAAGTTAGATTTAAGGTTGTATGAATATCGATAATAGTGTCAAACAGTTTGGGTCCTGATCAGACGCCACGTAATGCCACCCAAACTGTTTGCAAACACGCTTTAACTCTTTCCTCCCTAAAACTTTATATTGACAATTCCAGTTTCCATTTTAGTTTAGTCTATTTCAGACTTTTAAGGGTTGTTTTTGTCAATGTTTGGCATTATGACAAACAGTGATGACCCTGATCAGAGGGCTCCGAAAGGAGCCCTCTGATCTGGGTCTTGACTGTTTGCACAGGACAAATGTACTATTCACATGTACACTGTTTGAAAAGGACGCCTATATGCGGGACTAGGGTTCAAAGGGTTAAGGCGTCATTGAGAGTGAAAGGGTTAAGTAACCATTTGTCTTCAACCTATTACGACCACTAGGCTAAGTGATTTCATAAAATACATGTGACAGCTTAACCCTTTGAACCCTAGTCCCGCATATAGGCGTCTTTTCAAACAGTGAATATGTGAATAGTACACTTGTCCTGTGCAAACAGTGAAGACCCAGATCAGAGGGCTCCGAAAGGAGCCCTCTGATCATGGTCTTCACTGTTTGTCACAATGCCAAACATTGACAAAAACAACCCTCAAAAGTCAGAAATGGACTAGACTTAAATGGAAACTGGAATTGTCCATTTAAAGTTTTAGGAAGGAAAGAGTTAAAGCTAGGTGACCGTAAAACAGAAAGCTCCAAAAGGAGCTTTCTGTTTTAACATTCACCTTGCTTACCTGCTTATTAACACATTTTAGTGGTTGTTATAGAGAGGTTTTACTGTTTATATTGATACAAACATGTCAGCCGCAGTAATAGACTTTACCTGGGGCGCTCGTGAAATTGAAAATATGGACTCTGGATCCTGTGCTGCCGGCATCAAACACAATAGCATAGATGCTATCAGTGCCTGTCTCTGACGTACTGGATTTGTTAATACTCTTATCTGTCTCTGTGTCTACTCTCGTTCCCGCTATATTTAGTCCTTTAGACGTTTTAGAGCTGTGCCAGAATTGGATGCTTGAGTACTTGTCCGTGCTATAGAACTGTCCCATGAATAGGATGAAGGCTATAGTGCCAATGATCGCCATTAATGCAAGAGCTCGTCCCTGAACCTTGTACATAGTCATCGATGCTGGACATAAAGGCATTCTCCTTAATCCATGTCCTAATAATCCTAGAAATAAAAATAATACATGCTTATTAGAAAATAGATGGGTTCCTCTGAACACGTTTGTCACCTGCCAGCAACCATCAGTCAAACAAGAGTTTAAGTTAAAATGACAAACTTCGTTATAGCAAAAATGATCTGCCGCAAAAGAAAGTGTAGAAAAGGAGAATAACTCTCATGGTATTGATGCAAGACACTTCCACTCATCAAATTATATAAGTCAATGGAATTTTATTTGGAAAGCATGATTAGAGCAGAAGTAGATCTAATATGCTGAAAACAGAAAATATGGAAAAGGGAAATAAATCTCACAGTATTGCTGCAATAGTTATCAACCTTGTGCAAGACAATTTCGCTAATCAATCTCTTTCCATTAAAGAAATTTCATATCAAAATCTTTAGTATAACAGAAGAAATCTGCATGAAAAGAAAATGTTGAAAAGGGGAATAACTCTTACAATATTGTAGCAAGAGTTATAACCCTTATGCAATATGCTTCCACTTGTCAAGCTCTATACATAAATGAAGTTTCGTCTTAAAAGCTTCAGTAGAACAGGAGTTATGTAGCGTGACGCAAAAAGCGTGACGGACAGACAGACGGACGCCGGAAAAGTGATCCCTAAGTGTCACCTCTGCCTATAGCAGGTGACACAATAAAGGGAGTATTTATATACAGTTAACCCCTTCAACCAAGACCACTAAACTTGTATTGATAATAAGGTGTTTAACCCATTACTCCATAAATACGCCTTTTTACGCTTTTAATTTATTCCGACACTGAAGAAAATAGTTCCAAATTATACCTTTATAAATATATAGCATAAGAAATATTTTCTATATCCTGCAGATGTTGGCTTAAAGCAGGCCGAAAGTAAAGCAGAATGTGCCTTAAGGCACATTCTGCTTTACTTTCAACCTGCTTTAAAAAGCAGCCTATTTTCAAAACTAGAAACAGGCTATAGGGTAATGGGTTAAGGTAGGCAGCTGCTTCATGCAAAGTGAAAGTAAAACTCCTTTAAAAAGTTTGCTTCTTACGGGCCTGAAAGGTTAACCCATTACCCCATAAATACGCTTTTTACGCCTTTAGTTAATTCCTCTACTGAAGAAAATAGTTTCAATCTATACTGAACATTACAAATACAATTCGTAGGAAATATTTTCTATATTCTAGCAGATAAAGCAGGCTGAAAGTAAAGCAGAATGGGCCATAAGTGGTCACATATCTTCAAAACTAGAAACAGGCTATGGGGTAATAGGTTAAGTTGCTGTCTTGAAGGTTAATCTTCTTATATTAGCATATTGTACTACTAATGCTAACCTTTTCCTCTGAACTCTAAATCACCTGTATCCAGCTATGTTTAACTCTTTCAACACTGTCTGAGTATCTCATGTGGGTTATTAAGTTCCCTTGTAGTTCTATTTAGTGAGCTAAACATGAATTAGTCTACTTCGAATTGAATCTGGGAAGTTTAATAATAAATACTGCTCTACATTAGCATACATGGTAGACCCAGTCACCCTGATCAGAGGGCTCCTATAGGGGCCCTCTGTCGTCTGATCTGGGTCTACCCTGTTTGCAAACATTATGACTATATGTTAAACAGGTCTAAGGTGTTGAAAGAGTTAAGGCAGGTAACTGCTTTAAGCTTGATAAATATTCTTATTAATTAGCATATTTACTACTGCATGAAATTTTTGTAAAGATGTATTAACTGGCATCCAGACTTAAATCCCTTAAGCCTTGTAAATACATCCAATCAACCATGTGGATTATTTAATAAAAACTTAACCAAACAGGATTTTTGGTTAAGGGTGTAAAATTATATATGCCCCGCACACTGTTGTGGCAAGCAAAAACTACTTAACCCATTACCCCATAGCCCGTTTCTAGTTTTGAAGACAGGTGACTATTTAAAGCAGGTTGAAAGTAAACCAGAATGTGCCTAAGGGCACAATCTGCTTTACTTTCAGCCTGCTTTAAGCTATCCTCTGCTAGAATAAAGAAAATATTTCATATAGTACATATTCATGACTGATTAAATTGGAACTATTTTCTTCAGTGGAGGAATAAATTAGAGAAGTAAAAAGGTGTATTTATTGGGTAATGGGTTAAGCCAGGCAATGACTGCTCTTCACATTGAGACTACAAATCCTGCTCTCCTAGCTGAGATATTGTAACTGTATTGATAATGACAACCATCCGCATCCGATACTGTATAATATCTTTTCCCGCCATATAGAAACACCATTTAGCACATTCATCCCCTGAAGAAAATAGCTCCAATATACATAGTCATGAACATGTACCGAACAAAATATTTTCTGTATTCTAACAGATGATAGCTTAAAGCAGGTTGAAAGTAAAGCAGAATGTGCATTAAAGCGCATTCTGCTTTACTTTCAACCTGCTTTAGTGGTCATTTATCTTCAATACTAGAAACAGGCTATGGAGTAATGGGTTATATGTCCATTAGACTTTAGTCTATACCAATAGAGATACATTATCGCAGTTATGTCCCTCTTAAAGCTCTTATCCCATCACCCCATGACCTGTTTCTAGAATGGGAGATAGGCAACCACTTAAACCGCTAGCCAACCCTCACAGTGTAGGCTAGACGTCCCGAACCGGATGCCTAGCCTACACTGTGAGGTTGGGCTAGCCGTCCTGTTCCGGACGTCTAGCCACTGCCTTATAAATTTTATGATTAATTTTTTTATTTTCTATTTCTAAATAAATAGAAACAGGCTATTAAATAAAATGTTCATATCCGTGATTGCTTTATAAGCATGACAAAAATAATGTTAAAAGACCTTATTGCGTGTATAAAACAGCAACTTTAAAGTAACTTAACTTGTGTAGACTAGTCATCTAAACCAAAAAGATGTATCCGTACGTACGAATCGTCACTGGTGCGAATAAGCCAAAACAAATTTCTTTCGTTTTTTTCCACGTAATGTTGCTTTGGAATATCAAATTTAATCACAGTGTGTTTATCATATATGTATGATTGAGACTGAAGTGAAAATACCTTCATTTGTCAGAGGTGTGTTACAGAGGCGCTGATAACTCGAGAAAGCCACGTATCACAGCTAGTCGCGTCGCTTGTTGCTCCACCGAGAAAATTCGTTCTCTCCCGGATATTGAATCACATTTTTCACAAAAAAACCAGTGGTCTCCCTTGCTTCTTTAAATTACAGTAGATTCTCGATAAAACTACGGACAAGTACTTTTTGCAAACAGTTTGGATCCAGATGAAGTTCACTGTAAAATGGTGTCGCAACTTGAATGATTTAAACAGTTTGACACTATGGAAGAAATGCAGATATAATTCATTAGGCTCTAGATAATCTGAACATTGCAGACAAAAAATTAATGGTAGATCGGTTTAGATCTACTAAAGGTAAACGAATGAACGTTGAAATATCGTTTACGTTCTGCTTTCACAAACGTCTGACCATATGGTTCAATTAAACCTGTTAAGAGTTAAAGAGCGGATAAGGCTGAAACAGGCAATTTTTGATAATTCATGGGCAATAACTCCAACATGCCTTGTGCGATTTGGGTAGTTATCAAGCTTGAACTAGATTTTATAACAATATAATTTACCTATTCAGTAAGTTTGATGAAGATCCGATAAAAATATTTGTGTTAGAGAGCAGAAAAGGCTGAAACAGTCATTGTTTAATAATTCAAGGGCAATAACTTCGACATACCATGTGCAATTTGGGTAGTTATCGGAATTATCTTAGATGTACCAATAAAAAATTTCAGCAAGTTTAGTGAAGATCAGATAAAAACTATTTTTGTTAGAGAGCGGACAAAAAAGCGTGACAGTCTGTCTGGCTGACGGAGGGACGGACAGGGCGTTACTATAGGGCACTCACCTCACGACGAGGCCCTGAAAATGCGCATACATACTTATAATCGTTGCTTTCGTTTTACCACCGTTGTGTCGAAATGTGGTCCATTTTATAGCAGTATCCTGCATACGTTTGCACACAGTGTAGTTGATCCCGGTCGTATCACGTGACAGTCAGACACTAATTGCCGTGTCGTATTGTTTATGTCAGAAGTTCTATTTTCGGTTTATCATGGTTTTAAATCCCCCTTTTTGTTGATTTGGGTCTGTCTTCAATATTTCAGAGATCGGTTTGGTTCATAAGAATATTCAAACATTATTATCAACCGTTGTTGTATTTTAGACATTAAATTAAAAAGGTCTGACACGATGGGGCTTACATGCGTATTCCTCCACTGTTCTATTTGACCAGTCGCCTAGTTCCACTCTATAGGCATACAGTAATTAATCTGTAGATCTAGACTCTAGATTTTATTTTCTCTAGCCTAGTAGGCTTAGATGGTAGCTGGAAGCAGACTGAACATCATTAAAAGCAGAATATGCGCCTTAAAATGTTGCATTACTTTCAACTTGCTTAAAAGTGGTCATTTATATGTCCTCAAAACGAGATATAGGCTATGGGGTAAAGTCTTAACTTTGTTCTCTTTAGTCCTTACACATTTTCCGTTTAACGGTCACATTGACCTAAACGTGTCTCCTACGCCATTAGTTATCAGCAATATTAAAGAGAACGTTTGATAGATTACCGTTTAGTTGATTTTAAATGAACACATTAATTGTAGATAACACGTTGTTTAACTTGTAAATATCAGCCACATGGAGATAAAATATACGAATATATAGAAATAGAACAAGATGATATGCATGGTTATTCATGAATATGCAATACTGTAATTAAGAACGCAAATTGAGATAAAGTGTACACAATCCAGCATCGCGACTATCAGGCAAGGGTTTTCTTAACTATCTTAGTCTGGTAGCAGATAAGGGTATTTTAGCTTAACCTTGCTTGGAGTTGTATAGAAAATGTTTTTGTGGGTTTTGGTAGAATAGACCCTCAGCATTTAGGATCCGATGTATGACCGCCGGTCATCCTTGAGCGTTTCCAGATATTCAAGATGGCGTCCAAGATGGCCGCCAGCATTTATCTTGCTAACTGTTAGGTTCGATTCAATAAGCTATAACGGAATTTTCAGCAAATTATAGTTCAATTTCATCTTTGATGACATAATTAAAGTTCAAAATAGAAATAAAAATAATCTATAATTCAAAATGGCGTCCAAAATGGCCGACAAAGACCATTTTTATGTGAAATAAAATGAAAATGACACTTTACAAGGCTACGATTTGCTCCAGTTTTTTCCCGTCGTGGTAATATAATTGTTCATAATTAATAAATAAAGCGTGAAAAGATCAAGTTGGCAATTAACTCATTCATAAATGAATAATCAGAGACTGTCACCAGAATACAGTATGCATAAAAACATACAGCTTAAGTTTACATTGAGTAAGTCCATGCATAACGATGTAAAATGACTAGCTGTTGGGTTTGATTTAGAATTTTCAGCAGATTATAGTTCACTTTCATAACGTTTGACATTATTTAAGTTCAAAATGGAAGTAATAATAATAATGCTTTATTCAAAATGGCGTCCAAAATGGCCGACAAAGTATTAAAGTGACGTCCAAGATGGTTGCGGGAAGAAAAATGAAACTGCTGTCAGTTTTGATTAGGTAATTGTCAACTGTTAACAAGATTAAAAGTAGTTCAATACATCTTCGATGTTTAAAAAAACAAACAGAGTTAATTTCAAAATGGCGTCAAAAATGGCCGACAAAATATGCAAAACAGATGCTTGTCTCTTCAATTTTGTATAATAAGCAAAAAACAGAAAGTACCCGCTTTTGTATTCTTAATTATCAGCGTCTCATACATAAACCTATCATTGTGGCTAAATAACTGGCACATTGTATTGAAAATGAAAAGGTCGATAACTCTTTCCGGAAAACAGTATTTTTTATTATAAACGTTCTCTATAGAGGAGATACAATCGTGCTTATATTCAGCCGCTAGAACATTTGCTTAAAGAAAATAAAATCACATTAGACTTGCATTCATCGCAATATTCACGGCGTTATCAAGACTAGAAAGTCTTCAAATATAAAATTACCTCCCTTTGATTTGAAATAAGAATATACCTTGTGTGTTTCATTTTCGTTACATGTGTCGTTTAATATAAATGTTCCACTGGAATACATTGGTGAAGGTATGAACCCTAAAAATCTCAAACAAAACTTGAGTTGAAGAAGTACTTCAAAAGATATGGAGCCTGAAAATTTACTTAATGTAAAATAAATGTAAAAAGTGAGTATATAATCTATCCACCAAGCATACCATTCTTTTTAGCCTCTTTTTAAGATAAATGAGTGTTTTTAAGAATTAATTAGAATTAAGAAATAACTGCTTTTGAAAGATTAGTCTTATGTTGATCTATCTTAATCATCGCCTTCTGCAGAAAAAAATCTGAGGTTAATTCAAGTTTGAGTCACCATTGATGTTTGTGTTTTGAACATAAATTATATGATTCGTTTTCTAAATGGCAATCAGAATGGCTGCCAAAGTCAGCGTTTTTGTTTTGTTTGTTTTTCAAGAAGTAATATTATGTGAGATGTAATATAAATTGGATACTATTCCTGGTTCTGCATGTATTGTGAATTTGAAAATGAGTATGTCGCACACAACAACCTATGTAAAGGAGTTAATAAACATATTGGTGTCGATATACAGTACGTTTATGAATTAGCACTTGCATATTGTACTATTATATAAATAAATATTCTTATTAGTAGGGAATAAAATTGCACACTGTAAATGATAATTAGAAACAAAAGGTCATGTCAGGTTTCTAACATAGCTTGCTATTAAGTTGTACTTGACATGATACTGCGTTTATTTCTCAACTGATGTGGATGTCCTAGCATCTCGGGTAGGCTGAATGTGGCTAGAATGTCCTCAAACCTGATTTATATGCTCCTCTGACACGCAGGACCTGGTCATCTCTTCCATAGTCTAACCATGGCGATTGTGATCTCTTACTAAGTCTTACTAAGCGCAGAATGGTCCTCCTCGTTATTGAGTTGATGCATGAAGTGGCACACCCCACCTGTCCATAACACCCCAAACGTTTAGTTCTCATTACTTGTATCTGTGGGACCTCCTCGTCCTGTTTAACGCCACAAATCCAACTGATCACAGGCTCAATTTCTGCAAACTCTCTGCAAGTCTTCCGCAGAAGACATTAATGAATAGCCTCCATATTAAATGAAAAAAATAACAAACAGGTGTTGAACACTATTCTACGAGTCTAAAAGGATATAATTGTGCTAGGTCTTTCTTTGAAATTTCCTGTCCTGTGATTATGACAAGCTCGAATCCTCTTCTAGCAAACAACATGTTACAGAAGCTTTCTAGACATCAAACGTAGCCCCATCGACACCTAACAGAGTAACTGGTCTTCCATCAAAAAGACAAGTTTAGTCCTGACGTCATAGGCATACAAAGTCTGCACTGCTTGTAATTGTACAATTAATGTCACATAACTACTGCAATTGAATTTTCTCCAATCTGACAGTCAGCACAGGAACATTCCCTACAGTCTCGAAGAAGACCAAGCCAATGACCACTCTGAGATCATGAGCGAAGTATTCTTCATGTTAACTCTCTGTCAACACGGTTTGATAACAACCTTCCATCCAGGTGTTTGGGTTACCCTGTCAGTGAATTTGTGATCACAGAAAATTGTGTACAGAAGCGCCAACGGAACACCTTTGCTAGACTCTTATGACAGAGTCTCATACACTAGTAAAGCAGAACATCAATCACTGGTACAGCAGAGGGTTGAGATCAAATACCTAATGCAAGCCATACACAAAAACTTCTCGTAATACTGCCCGCTTCATGTAAGCGGTTTTCAAACTCTGTTTGACATGCAAATCGCATTCTTTAAACCAAAAGCTCATTCTTGGTATTGAATCTAAAGGCTTTCTCCAGATCAACAAAGGCCACATGCAGAGATTTGATTTCGACCTTTTACTTGTGCTATAGATGGTACACGGTGAAGAACGAATCAATAGTACCTGTACCATTAACAACTCCAAACTACATGCATCAATGTTGATAATCTCACGCACAGAGGTATCTGTTTAATCGGTTCATTAACTTTATTGTCTGGTCCTTGAGCTTTACCATATGATAAGTGTCGCTCATGCGAGCTTGTTATTCACCTTTTTATTGTTTGAGGATGTAATTTGCCCCCCTGTCTTCAGATATCACACAATTACTGAAAATCGCATCAGTCAGTCGTCTTCAAATCTCAAACCCCTAGTACTCCGAAGCTGCTTTAATCATCTCGGCTATCACTCCTGATAGGCCAGCGGCTTTGCAATATATCATCATGTCAAGAGTTATGCACTTCTTATACAAGATGACCACTTTTGTAGTGACTGAATTTGACAGTAACTGTACCAAAGTTCTGTTTACTTTGGTAATTCAGGAACAAAGATATGCATTTTTTTTATATTAGAAATTATATGTGTGATGTCATTCTTTCTTATTCTAATCTATGGTTAAGCCAAAAGACTGTTCAGTCAAGTGTCTGTGTAGCCATGTTCTCATTCAGCAATATTTCAAAGATATGATGATTCTTTGCAGCAGCAGTACTAGCTTACAAACTCACAGAATACATGCTAAAAGGCTTGATGAAAAGGAATAATGAACATAGTTTTATACTGAAAGATACTGTACACAGTTATCTGGTTTCAAAGAGGTGCCACCACATCCTCAGGAGACTTGCATCCCAAGAAGAATTATTGGTATCCATTCTACCAATTTATTTCCCTGTTCCTAAGAAGCTCACGTGTAATTGAACTATTTAACAAGAAAGGTGACATGTGGTGACAAATATCTAAGTAATGCAAACACAGAACTTTATTTTTGTACGATAATTTCAGCATTCTTTGTTTAAAAAACAGTGAAATTTATATATTAAAGGTAGGTAATTGGGTTCTATGAACTAATTGATAATATTTGAGTTTTGACTTGACTAATTACTTTTCTGTTAATCTGAAATATTTATTGCATTTTATTGCATTACATGGATATGCATGAACTAATTTAATGTACACTTAAGCTGTATGGTTTTTATGTATACTCTATTCTGATGACAGTCTCTTATAATTCATTTATGAATTAATTAATCGCCAACTTGATCTTGTCATGCTTTATTATTAATTATGAACAATTATATTATCACGACGGGGAAAAAACTGGAGCAAATCGTAGCCTTGTAAAGTAACGCACTTACTTTGCATTTTATTTTACATAAAAAAGTACTTTGTCGGCCATTTTGGACGCCATTTTGAATTATAGATTATTTTTATTTCTATTTTTAACTTTAATTATGTCACAAAAGATAAAATTGAGCAATAATTTGCTGAAAAATCTGTTAAAGCTTATTGAATCAAACCTAACAGTTAGCCAGATATATGCCGGCGGCCATCTTGGACGCCATCTTGAATATCTCAAAATGCTCAAGGATGACCGGCGGTCATACATCGGATCCTAAATGCTGAGGGTCTATTCTACAAAAAACAACAAAAACATTTTCTATACAACTCCAAGCAAGGTTAAACGTGTCCGCGGCCGGACTATCTGTGCATTTTGTATGTGTACCTCGTTAATGCTTTTACAGTTATGATAAATATAGTTTCAAAGTTTCAACTGTGAGTTTGCCAGGATGGGTGAGATGGGTTTAATGACACTGCGACACAAACTAGGTCATATAGAGCCGATGAATGATGAAGGATGATAAGATGAGATGATGATGATTTCATGTAGATGATTTTGGTTAATCTCATTCATTGCGAAGCAGCGTATGATATCAAAACCACCGAGCTGCATTCTTTTTAGTTCTTGACAGAGGGGATAATCTCGGCTTTTTCTTCTGAGAATTTTGTCTGCAACAACTTTCGGAGTTGATTTACTTACAACTTAATTTAGAAAAGATGGCTTTGATGTCAACAAGTTTTACTTACCGCCTCGCCTATATTTGTAACTATTATAAGGAATTCGCCAAAAAACGATTAAAAACGTTTACATAGCCTAAGTCACGGAACTGAAGTTTTATTCAGTTGGATATACGAGTATACAGTCGAAACTCGATACTTCGAACTCGCTTAACTCTTTGAACCCTAAACACGCATATATGCGTCATTTGCAAACAGCGTACCTGAGGAATACACTTGTCCTTTGCAAACAGTGTATACCCTGATCAGAGGGCTCCTTAAGGAGCCCTCTGATCAGGGTCTACACTGTTTGTAATTTTGAAATATATTGTAAAAATCAACCCTAAAAAGTAAAAAATTGACTAGACAACATTGAAAACTAGAATTGTCCATTTGAGGTTTCAGGGAGGAAAGGGTTATTATTTAGCGGTCGTACCAGTATTTCATAAGTTGAGTTGCGTTAAGTTGATATCGTGTAAGTCGAGCATACCCGTATTTCAAAGTTAAAACGTGGCTAAGCCACGTTTTAACTTTGAAAACAATATGGGTATGTTCGAACTAACGCGAGTTCAAGTTATCGAGTTTGTACTAAACCTGACTTTTGTCAGTTCATCATTAACCCATTTCCCCATAAATACGCCTTTTAACACCTTTAATTTATTCTTCTGAAGAAAATAGTTCCAATTTACACTGTCACAAATGAGAATTATAAGAAATTTTTAATATTCTAGCAGATAATAGCTTAAAGCAGGCTGAAAGTAAAGCAGAATGTGCATTAAGGCACATTCTGCTTTACTTTCAACCTGCTTTAAATGGTCAACTATCTTCAAAACAAGAAACAGGCTATGGGGTAATGGGTTAAAAGAGAACGAAAGTAAACAGTTGCTTTTTCATCTCCAAATTTGATCGTCTGCTTTACCTAATTCACTGAACTCGTATCTTGTGCTTAACCCATTTATGTCCACGGTCCTAAATATATAACTTATAGGCAACCAGTGTAGACTCTGATCAGACGCCGCATCATGCGGCGTCTGATCAGAGCCCATGCAGACTGTTTGTTGATAAGAATTTCAATATAAAACAAAATGAAAATTTAGACCAGACACCCTTTGCATACTATGGACTAATACAATATATAAGCATGGAATAATCCACTGGGCGCCTATGGGTAACTCTGTTGTCTAAACTAGCCAATATTTCAAGGTAGGGTTTAAAGCAAAATAATATACGAGTAGCAAACAAAATTGAACCATGACCAGACGCCGCGTAATGCTGTGTCTGATCAGTACATGTACAAACTGTTTGAAATGTCGATTTTAGTCGCACACGGCGATTTATGGTTGTTTTTTCAGTTTCATTGCAATTTACCAATCTTAATATTGTGTTAAATACGGTATTTCAATAAAACTAAAACACAAAACCCCCGATTAATTACAATTTCAAACACACGGAGTTGCTTAACTGGGCGATCCCTGTTTCCAATTACAAATACGTCTAAATCACTAGACCGGCGGTAGAAGTCCAGTGGTACTGTAACACGCTGGACTACGGTACCAGTAATCGTGAGTTCGATCCGCCGCAAGACCAGCGGTCTGACTAGGGTATTTTTTCAGAATCCCCGATGATGTACAGGAATGTTCTTTAGCAAGACATGTACCACGAATTGTACCTATCCACCCAGGGGTTAAAATGGGTACCTGTGACTGAGGGTCTGAGCTGGTACTGCGGCTGCCTATACGCGCCATATGTAAACAGTACTCAATAGTGTAGGCAAGATGGCTCAATGAACTGGGGAGTGAATGTACAGTCGACTGAGCGGTCATTCGGACTGAAAGTACACTATAACTTGGTACTTTACTATTTTTTTCAGCGGAGCTGAATGGTTTCTATTTCAACACACTTTTGAAGTTTCCAACATTTTCAACCAATCATATTTGATCAGATGTTTAGAATTAAGAGCACCTTCTGAAAACTGAATTGTCTGATTGGATAGTAGCCAGGGCTCAAGATAAGGGAAGTATTTCAAAACTTAAAATCTTTATTTCTGCATTAACCCCTATGGTGTCCTACTCATTTGAATTGTCTCTTCGAGACGATCAAAATGAGTGGTAACACCATAGGGCTTGGTGCTGAAATGAGTGAGAAAATGTTAGATTTGTTCAGTTTACTCCCTATTATCTGGAGCCCTGATTAAGTGTAGCCAGGCTGGTCTAATTGTGAGACACAGTGCAGATTGTTTACTATACTGAGCTGATGACATCATGCTTCTATTTTAAGATTATGACAATTTGTCATTTATAGATAGACAGTGGTAGCTCTAAGGTGTTTTGTTTTGGTTTACTACCAATTTATTTTAGTTGTTAACTATTTGTACAAATTTACCATACAATGATAGCAATATAATAAATGGCCTCAAGTGAGTTAAACACAATTGTGTTGTTTCATCATTTATTTACATAAGCGAGGTGTAGAACTTTTATAGCAGACTGCTGTTACAAAATTGCTACAGTATCTGTATGAGGGTTGAATTATTGTTTTGCATTTCTGTACATTATAGTTTTTTAGTCAGAGTTATGCTATATCCTTGAAATTGTAATGTTTGCTTTTAAATCCAAGATAATACAATTATTTGAAAAACCCCAATTTCATACAATTTTGCACATCCATCTACAGCATGACTAATTCCACCACCCATTCCGCTGAATATTTTTTTAAAGATAATTCTTGTTACTTTTATTTTTACTATTCAGGGTTATATTTCTACAATAAATTACAAACTGACAAACCGTGCAAACCCTGATCAGAGGATCTTCCGATCTGGGTCTAGCCTATTACATATGACAAGTACCCGTGTCAGATACGTACATCATCATTACATTCGTATTGATGTTTCTTTTTAATCTTACTCGCCTCCTCAAGTCTAAAATGGAGGAAAAACTGTAAGGATTAAACAGAATTATATGTATATTGTAAGTAAACATTGAAACTAATTACAAAGGGAAATTAAAAACAAGATACACTGTCGCAAACACTCTCTTTATTTGGTTTTGGTTTCGGATCTTGCAATTAAATTGCGGCATTAGTAAAGTTATGTTCTCAAATGCGGTTACAGTAGAGAATATGGTATTCTTTCCCAATAAACGCGTTTACGCTTAAACTATTATTTCAATTGCAAACAGTTTGGAGCCAGATCAGACGCCGGGTAACCCGGCGTCTGATCAGGCTCCAAACTGTTTGTCACCAAGATAAACGTGAATTATCAGAATTGTCCAAAAGTTGTTATTTTCTACGTTTTAGTGTTTTGCGTTTTGTTTCGTTTAAACGGGAAAGAATAACGTATTGTCCACTGTAATAACGGTACAGCCTGGCACAGAAGGGGGGGGGGGGGGGGGGGGCGTTATTTTTTCTTTCCCATTATTTCTTTTTTGAATGAAATTAAACGCAACCGCAATGCAATAAAAATCAAATTCAGTTCCAGTACAGTTTTTATTTCTGCTCAAATATTACACGTTTATGTATAGGTTAGACCATGGTTGCAAGCGAATAAGTATAGGTTAGACCATGGTTGCAAGCGAATAAACGATATAGTTCGAGGGGGCGTAGCCCCCGAGAACTATGTCGTTTATTCGCGCGCAACCGTGGTCTAACCTATTTAGCACTGGCTTGGGCTCGAGGAAAACAAGAAGACCCTACGTTTCTACTTTTTTTTTTAGACGAAAAAGTCATTTTATTTGTAATACTTTACTTAAATTGAAAGGTTATTTCAATGTGCAGTTTGAGACATTAAGCATGCTTTAACACCAACATAAATAACGCTTATTGAAGCTCTATATGTAAGCACAATTCATTATTAATTGCCTTAAAAAGTTTAGGTCTCACTGTACATAATATGACGTCATCAAGCGAGTGCAGTTCCCCTCCGATCTAGGGTTGTGACGTCAAATTGCCTTGATATGACGGAAGCTTGGAATAAGTGAACAGTGTGTTAGTTATTCCATGGTTTTGTAAAATAAACGATATATTCACAGGTTTTTTAGGCCTCTGATTGGCCGAGAGCTCCAAGCCATGTGCTAAACCTGTGAATATATCGTTTATTTTACAAAACCATGAAATAACTAACACACTGTTCACTTATTCCAAGCTTCCGTCATATCAAGGCAATTTGACGTCACAATCCTAGATCGGAGGGGAACTGCACTCGCTTGATGACGTCATATTATGTACAGTGAGACATAAACTTTAAAGGCAATTAATAATGAATTGTGCTTACATATAGAGCTTCAATAAGCGTTAATTATGTTGGTGTTAAAGCATGCTTAATGTCTCAAACTGCACATTGAAATAACCTTTCAATTTAAGTAAAGTATTACAAATAAAATGACTTTTTCGTCTAAAACAAAAAGTAGAAACGTAGGGTCTTCTTGTTTTCCTCGAGCCCAAGCCAGTGCTAAACACAGGGCCCCGACACGATTGCGTTTTGAGATAAAAAATCGTCAGAAGGTATATATAGAGACAAGGGGTACAACTGATTGTTAGTACAATCTTACCCTATCTCGACAAAACCAGGCATATCATGAATAATAATTGATGAAACGACACCATTTTTGCACTTCTGTCTATCTAATATAATACCCTTCCATAAAAACATAACATAAAACCAACTGTAAGCATGCACTTTCAAAAGTAATTGCATTTACTCACAGAAATCAACGACTTTTGGAAAACGGGACAGGTGTTCGTTCACAGCTGACACCGCATTGACCACTATTGTGTGCTTGTTTAGGCGGTAATATCGAACATTACAGTCATACAGTTCCATGGATATTCATTTTTTACACCGATCAAAGCTGATTTATACTCAAACTATTGCAATACCAACAACAAATTCGCATGTTTTCATCGGCAGTAAAGCTATTCTTGTACATGTAGGCTTTTTTGGTACGGCAATGATTTGAGAAGAAATCAGCTTTGATCGGTGTCAAAGATGTATATTTATGGAAGTGTATGACTGTCGTGCTCGATATTACCGCCTAAACAAGTGTACAGTAGTTGTCAATGAATGTAACACTCGATTACCGCCTAAACTAGCGTACAGTAGTGGTCAATGCTGTGTTAGCTGTGAACGAACACCTGTCCCGTTTTCCAAAAGTCGTTGATTTCTTTGAGTAAATGCAATTATTGTTTAAAGTGCATCCTTACAGTTGGTTTTATGTTATGTTTTTATGGAAGGGTATTATATTAGCTAGACAGAAATGCAAAAAGGGTGTCGTTTCATCAATTATTATTCGTGATATGACCGCTTTTGTCGAGATAGGGTGAGAATATACTAACGATCAGTTGTACCCATTGTCTCTATATATATCTTTTGACATTTTTTTCTCTCAAAAATCAATCGTGCCGGGTCCCTGTGGTGCTAAATAGGTTAGACCACGGTTGCGCGCGAATAAACGACATAGTTCTCGGGGGCTACGCCCCCTCGAACTAGATCTATATCGTTTATTCGCTTGCAACCATGGTCTAACCTATACTAGTTCGAGGTGGTGTAGCCCCCGAGAACTATGTCGTTTATTCGCTTGCAACCATGGTCTAACCTATTTAGCACTGGCTTGGGCTCGAGGAAACAAGAAAACCATTCGTTTCTGATTTCTGTTTTAGGCGAAAAAGTCATTTTGTTTGTAATATTTTACTAAAACGGAAAGGTTATTTCAAATGATAAGTTTGAGACATTAAGCATGCTTTAACACCAACATAAATAACGCTTATTGAAGCTCTATATGTAAGCACAATTCATTAGTAATTGTCTTTAAAGTCTAGGTCTCACTGTACATAATAAAACGTCATGAAGCGTGTACAGTTCACCTCTGACCTCAGCTGTTTTTAGAATTGTGACGTCAAATTGCCTTGAGATGACGGAAGCGAGGAATAAGTGAACAGTTTGTTAGTTATTCCATGGTTTGTTGAAATAAACGATATATTCACAGGTTTTTGAGGCATCTGATTGGCCGAGAGCTCCAAGCCATGTGCTAACGTGTTTTGTTGTTTAGTAGAGCATCAGGCAACTGCTTTTAACCATACTGCGTGTAAATCTTTAACTCCCATTTAGGAGCTTTCTGCTTTATGTCCAGGCCGCTGTGAGCATCAACATATCAAACAATTTTTCTAGCTCTTTTTTTTTCATTTCTATCGCTAACAGGACAAAGTAAAACATGTCAAACATTTTTATGAGGAATACTTAGAGGCGCGAACAGGTGCTTTCACAGTGGAAAAGACGTTATACTTTCCAAATAAACATCTTTGTTAAAATACAGTTGCAAACAGTTAGGAGCCAGATCAGATGACAGGTAACTCGACACCAGATAATGGGCAGGCCCCACACTGGTCGCCACTCGTTAGCTTGTTTTGTTGTGTGTCTCTGTGATTTTTTGTGTGACTGTGTGTGTGTTTTTTGTGTTGTGTATTTAAGTCAACTTTGCCATTTTATTGCAACACGCGTGCGTTTAGTTTCATTTAAACGGGAAACAAAAACCATTTCTCCATTGTATGAGATAAAACTAAAAACTGAAAGGCGTTTCTATGAGGGAAAAGATTAATGATATTGCTATACAATAAAACGTCTCTATAACGATCACTTAAATTGTGTTAATTATCAGGTGTTTCAGGCAGGTGACTTCTTAAAGCAAGGTGAACGTAAAACAGAAAGCTCCCATAGGAGCTCATAAGCTGTCACCTGTCTTTTATTCAACTAATTAGCTTTCATTTAGTTGCCGTAAAAGAGAGGTTTTACTGTATATTGATCAATCAAATTATATAGGCGCAGGGAAATAGATACCGGTGTACCAACCCTCTTTGAATATTGCTAACATTTTTTGCCGGTGAATACTGAATAGTTTTGACCGGACGAATGGCACACTGTGTAGATCAAAGTCAAACAAGGTTTGAACATCGAATCTTCGTTACACAGTTTGTATGGCAATGTCTATTTTCAATAACTAAGGATATGGTTACATTTTCTGAGATAAAACATATTCGTTGTCATACACATTTATTTCTACAATTGTTTAAGCAAATATTTGACAACGGAAGAAAACAAAACAAATACATATTCCTCAGAAACAGTTGGAAAATAAATTGAATTTGTCGGATATGTATTTGATACAGTTGGGAAATAAATTGAAACTGTTGGATATGTATTTGAAAAACTAAATTCATACAACTGAAATAAGGAACGGTGAAATAATGTTTTCAGGATTTGTTCATAAAAACAAGATTGCAAAACATCATTTAAAGCATTCTAATGCTTGTCCTTAGTTTATAGAACAACAGAGCCCGTGGTAGTGAGAAAACGACTTCATAAACCGTAACTGCATGAAGCTGCCATAGTACACATTCCAAATATAAAGTCTGTATCACGTGCAGCTCCAAAGTAAACAGAGTAGTCCCTGGGGAGAGATCCTACAGGAACTGTCTTTTCAGGGTCCACTCTGTTTGCAAAGGTTTAAAAATACTGATTTGTAATTGTGTTCCTTCGTGTTGTATATATGTTAATTTTGTTTGTGGACCATATTGAAAATTGGTTTGTTTGTTAGATACCAAATATGTAATCCACATGAAATAAAGTCGTTATTATTATTATTATTATTATTATCAAAGTTATGGCCAATGTTTAATTCATCCGATTTTACCTCTAAATGATCTCGACTTTTTTCCCCACATGACCAAAGGTGTACTGGCTCCGAGGTTATAAAGCGTTTTAGTTGAGTATGAGTGTGTTTCCAAGCATTTGATTGGTCAGATTTGAGCCTAGGCTCAAATCTGACCAATCAAATGCTTGGGAACGAGTTTAGACTCAAGTCAAAGGCTTTATAACCTCGGCTCCTGAGCTCTAGAACTTCTTGAGTTGAGTGCACATACCAAATATAAAGTTTCTATCCTATGTAGTTTCAGAGTTATGGACAATGGTAAAACGTTGTTGACAGACGGACAAACAAAACAATATGCTCCCGACTTAGTAGTGTGGGGGCATATCTGTCTACAAGCACGGTCGCGAAAATATGTGACTTTAAGCTTTAAAACACAAAATACACAATTCAATTTCTAATCATTGTCATATTTATCCTATCTTAATGGTATGAATCATATGTTAAGCGCCTGTCATCGGAACTTTAATTGTATTCCTTCTTGTTTTAACGCACCTGGTCTTCTCCATGGGCGCCGCCATTATTTGTATATGCCTGACCCAATCACGTAGTGTCAGGCGAAGTAACCAGACTACGACTGACGACACACGACGACGGACACAGGGCCATCACAATAGCTCACCTTGAGCCTTTGGCTCAGGTGAGCTAAAATGAAGGTAAAGCAGGAAACTCTTATATTTATAACAATTTTTCTGTATTACTTCCATCTTGCTTTAACCCTTTGAACCAGTCACGCATATAGGCGTCCTTGGCAAACAGTGTACCTGTGAAAATACACCTGTCCTCTGCAAACAATAAAGACCCAGATCAGAGGGCTCCTAAAGGAACCCTCTGATCCGGGTCTGCATTGTTTGTCATATTGTAATACATTCAGAGTTGCAGATAAGCTTTGTCTTGGAATTGGGTATCACTACATGGATTTTAAATGAAGTGGATTTTTAAAAAAAAAAGCATTGGGTATTGCATTGACCACAACCCCATGGTTTCTAATTCGATTGGGTATCCACAGTCCAGAACACCATGCTTTGTAATACAATTCGGTAGGCCCAGTACTACAGTAGGAAAATGAATTTGGAGGAATTCCTATCCTTAAAATTGTCCTTTTAACAGTGCATTCAGGGTATTGTTGCTAACTTTCTGCGTTTACCTAACATAGTTATATATACAACTTTTGTTTACACACGTTCGACTAAAGTAAAAGTTTAGTTGATAACCCGATGAAATTAAAAAGCAATTGAGTATTCTTTTGGTTTTTACGCAATCACTTTCAAACAATTGGGTCTCCTTTTGCTTTTGTTGGGTACTGTCACCCATTAGTTTTGAAATAATTGGGTATTTCACCAATTTTAATTGGGTAAATACTCGGATACTCTGCTTATCTACAACTCTGACATTTACAAATATCAATAAGGGACTAGACTTATTTGGAAACTGAAATTAAATGCGGGGTCACTTGCATTTATTTGGGCACCATCAATAAATATTTATTTGAGAAATTTGGAGTGATAGACAGGTACTTCTGGAGAAAAAGATACCGTAATGGGTTTAGTCATACCTCCATCCCTACTTAGCGACTGAGAAAAGCAACTGAATCTGTGCATATAACTTGATAAAGTGGGTGAAATATTAACTAAATGGTTCCTGCATTTACAATGGACAACTCAGTTTCCAATCGAGTCTAACTCATTTTTGACTTATTTTGGAGGGTTTTTGTTTTACAATCAATTGCAAATTAACAAACAGTGCAGACCCTGACAAGAGGTATAGGAGTCTGGATCGACATTGTTGTTTGAGGACAGTCACAAGTGTAGATACCCTGCTTGTAAAGGAAGAGTACAGTAAAGCCTCTCTATTACGACCACTAAAAGAACTTAAGGCTTATTGATTGTGTAAAAGACAGGTGACATCTTAAAGCAAGTTGACAGTTAAACAGAAAGCTCCTAAAGGAGCTTTCTGTTTTACTCTCAGCTTGCGTTAGCCAGTCACCTGTCAGTTACAATGAATTTAGTGGTCGTAATAGCGACGTTTTACTGTATATACTCAAAGTTAGGGTTCAGTGATTAAATACTGGTCAAGTGAAAAGAATAGAACGCTATCTAGTTTGTTAAATTTAATTATCCAAGACCACGTTTTAGTTACATTCTAATTTCTTCTGATTCACTGTAATCCCATATATCAAACTGGTTTTTAAAGTGTCCATAAGCAACGGTGTGGTCATGACGTTTTTCGGCTCATTCTCTCGCGGTGTACTTTGGCACGTTGTACGTTATCCACATGCTGACGGCGATGGAGAACGTGGTGAATACACTGAACACGGCGTATTTTTTCTGAAACACAAAAAGTAAACACAGTGACTGTGAGAAGTTGAGAACCCACAACATTTGTATTGTCCGATTTTTCTGACCAATTTATTGTTAGTCCAGAAGAGTTTATGATGGTTCATAGGTAAGCAAGGTGACATATATTCGAACGTTTTTGTACTTAAGATAAGCATGATCCTCGTGCAGCACGATACCCCTGCGTTTACGCTAAAACTATTATTTACATTGCAAACAGGTTGGAGCAAGATCAAACGCCGGGTAACCCGGCATCTGATCAGGCCTCAATCTGTTTGCCACTCAGATTAAATAGATAGAACTTTAAAAACAAATGTAATTTGTCTGCAGTTAAGTAAATTGCGTATGCGTTTAAACCGGACAGAATAACGCCGTCTTTACTCTACAAATACGCACAATAAATACAGCTACCCGTATCCCTAGCTGGCTGTCACGGAAATTGTCCAGCACCATGATCACCCCATCTCAGTTTTAGAATGTTCCAATCTAGAAATAAAACGGCCAGTTCAGAAAAAAACACTAATAAAAGTCACATGTTTTTAGTCAGAGGAACTGTGGTAGGATCCTTTCGGCTGGAACATATATAACGCCATGTTTTAGACCGGACTCTTTGAATGATAACGACGAAACCGTGTTTAGATCTACCTTTATGCGAACATTTTGGATTCAGATGAGACGCCGCGTCTAAACTGAATCCAAAATGTTTGATACTCTGGTCCCATTCTGAAAAGAGATTTGAAACCATTAATTTCAGAACAGTAGCAGACGACAATTGTTACAGACGTCAACTAGCATTCAAAGAGTTTTAACCCCTTCCCCATAGAAGGGCCTTTTAGTGTATTCAATTAATTCCTCCATTGAAGAAAAATGATAATGAAAGTTGTTGTTGGGAATCTTGAGGAACGTGTCAAGAAACTAGAGGGAAATGATACAGTTGAACAGAGTCAGAGCGACACAGTGAGAATGACTATAGAAGAACAGAGAGAAAGAGAACTCCGCAAAGAATCTGCAAGAGTCCGATCAGAAATAGTTGGGGGATCGAAAGGCAGACGACATTGAGTAATTGGAGAACCTTTTCAGTGCGATAGGGATCTTTGATGAGGATGTAGTTGAAAGTTTCGAACGGATGGGGAAAAAGGACCCAAAGAGAAACAGAATCACAAAGGTGAAAGTGAGTAGTGTTCAGATGTGGAAAAGGATTTAGGGCTCAATGGGGGCTTAAAGACAATGCTGATTACAAGGACGTATTTATTGGACCTGATCTCACCAAGTTGCAGCGATCAGAAGAATTCAATTTGAGGAAAGAATGAAGAGAGAGAAGAGATCAAGGAGAGACTGATATTTTTATCAGAGGAGGGAAGCCAGCAGAGGGCATTGCAATTCAGGGGAGGTGTCACAAGGGTCACGTCGGCAGGCGAGAACCCGGAGTGGAAAGAATAGCCAACAAAGACAGGCACGTGTAAATAATTTTTATCAAGAATGGACTTAAGTTTTTAACAAGTAATGTTGATGTGTTAACTACCAAAATGTTGGAGTTAGTGCAAAGTGTCAAGGAGATCAAGCCGGACATTGTAGCGCTTACAGAGGTGAAACCAAAGTATTGCAGGACACAGCTGGAGGAGGCAGAAATTGGGCTTGAGGGTTATCACCCCCGCTACATAACCTTGATGCGGATGGGCAAGGTGTATGTATATACGTTTCTATAGGGATCTAGAGGTGGAAGCTTTAACGTTGTGAGTGAGAATGAGCAGAAATTGCAAGAGTCGGTTTGGGCGAAAGTGAAGGTAGGGGGAAATAAGACTATTGTCGAGGGTGTATCTATCGCAGCCCTTCGGTGTATCTATCGCAGCCCTTCAAGTGACAGTGATAACAGTCGTAACCTTGGGAATTTACTCCGCTCTGTGACAGATTTGAACTTGAGAGGTTCTATTGTGCTCGGTGACTTTAATTATCCCAACATAGACTGGGAACATGTGTCAGCTAGGGATCGTGAAAAATCAGACGGTGATCAGTTTACTGAATGTGTGCGGGACTGTTATCTCATACAGCACGTGGACCAGCCAACCATGTATCGGGGTGATCAACAGCCATCTCTTCTTGACTTAGTACTAACTAGTGAAGAAAATGTAGTAAGGGATCTACAATACTTAGCTCCACTTGGAAACAGCGACCATTGCACACTGGCATTTGATTATATATGTAAGACTGAAACAGTGAACAGTAAGACAACAAAGTACAAATATGATAAAGGAGACTGCATAGGTATGTGCGATGCAATGTTGAGTACAGATTGGGAAAGGGAAATGGAAGACAAAAGTGCACAGGAAGCTTGGGATATGTTTAGTGAAAAGTTGGACAGTGCTATGCGGGATCACATACCGACCCATACAGTGAACAATAGACCTAGCAAGAAACGACATATGGATAGGCAGGGAATGAAGCTTCATAAAGCTAAGCAGAGAACGTGGAAGAAATACATTGAGACACAGGACTGCTATGACCATCAGAGGTATTGCCAGACTAGGAACAAACTGCGTTCCCACACAAGAAATGCACGGCAGGATGTTGAAGAAGCTATCGCTAGTGAGGCAAAGACTAATCCTAAAGCATTTTGGAAGTATACGAAATCGAAACTAACTGTCAAAAGTGGAGTGAGTGACCTTAAAGATAGCGAGGGTAATGTGCACAGTGATGATGGAGCAAAAGTTGGACCGTTTAACAAATTTTTCTGCAGCGTATTCACAAAGGAGATACATGTACATGTATTTCAAGTGTACCTGACATGGGCGATCGATCTAAGGGCACTGAGCTGACAGACCTGCACATAGGAGAGGAAGACATTCTGAAGCAACTAGCCAGCTTGAAAGTCAGCAAGACGGCTTTCATCCAAGAATCCTAGAGGAAATAGCTCCATGCATTGCAAACCCCCTGAAGATTATATATACAAAATCACTTGAGTCAGGAGAGTTACCCTACCAATGGAAGCAGGGCCAAGTCACCCCAATCTTTAACAAGAGCACCGCAAGCCGGGCACATTATACGCCCGTCAAATCCATCTTAGAATGTAGTCATACTAAAACCCTATCAAGGTAAAGTGAACAAAACGGGAACAACCCTGAAAGTTAGAGGTCATATGCTGACCAAGTTTTAAAAGATTGGAATAAATTTGATTGAGAAAGAGAGCAGACAAACAAAAAAATGCCCGTTTTTGGCGATAAAAGGGGCATAACTCTTGAATGTCAGGGGCAATCTTGCTGGTTATAGAACTTGACAGAGACATTATAGTCATACAAATGCTGACAAAGTTTCAAAAGCATTGGAATAAATATATTTGAGTTAGAGAGCGTACAAACGAAACTAGACCTATCACAAATGGTGATTCATACTCCCAGTAGGGTCTTGTCACAAGAGGTAAATTTTCTGGATAAAGTTAATGTGTGTACTTAAGTGCTCCCTAACAAAAAAATAACAAAGGGCAACAACCCCAAAAATGGATAAAAATATAACAAAGGGAAATAACTCCAAAAATATGGATGATAGAGTTAAGGTTCTTGTGCACTGCACTCCTAGGCAATGAGATCTATCTGTATATGGAGTTTGAAGTCAATAGCTACAGTACTGAACCTTATTAAATTAAAAAAATTTGCGATTCGCTTGCAATTCGATGGCAATTCGCTTGCAATTTGATGGCAATTCGCTTGTGAATATTTTCCAACGCATTTAACGCGTTAAATTTGCCTGCATTGTGTATCTCACAAATATTCGCAAATATGCCTTCGTTAATGTTTTTTATTCCATTTTTGTCACAACCGCTTCGGAAAAATCGCGTGAAACGACTGAAGCACACGGTTTGCTTTTTGAAGCGCCCGATTCGATGGCGATTCGATGGCAATTCGATGGCAATTCGCTTGCGATTATCAATTTAATTTAATAAGGTTGAGTACTGTATTATACTATGGAAGTTATGCTCCGGACAAGCCTAAATTGGATAAAAATATAACAACAAAGGGCAATAACTCCAAAAATACTGATGATAGAGTTATGGTTCTTGCGCACTGCACTCCTAGGCTAGTCAATGAGATCTATCTGTATATGAAGTTTTAAGTCAATAGCTCTTATACTTTGGAAGTTATGCTCCGTACAAGCCTAAAATTGGTAAAAATATAACCACAAAGGGCAAAAACTAAAAAAATACTGATGATAGAGTTATGGTTCCTGCGCACTGCACTCCAAGTTAATATGATCTATTTGTATATGAAGTTTGAAGAAATAGCTCTTAAACTTTGAAAGTTATGCTCCGGACAAGCCTAAATTAGGTAAAAATATAACAACAAAGGGCAATAACTCCAAAAATACTGATGATAGAGTTAAGGTTCTTGCGCACTGCACTCCTAGTCAATGAGGTCTATCTGTATATGAAGTTTGAAGTCCATAGCTCCTATACTTTGGAAGTTATGCTCCGGACAAGCCTAAAGTGGGTTAAAATATAACAACAAAGGGCAATAACTCCAAAAATACTGATGATAGAGTTATTGTACCTGTGCACTGCACTCCTAGTCAATGAGATCTATCTGTATATGAAGTTTAAAGTCAATAGCTATTATACTTTGGAAATTATGCTCCGGACAAGAATAAATTTAATAAAAATAACAAAGGGCAATAACTCCAAAAATATTGATAACAGAGTTATGGTTCTTGTGCACTGCACTCTTGGTCAATAAGATCTATCTGTATATGAAGTTTGAAGTCAATAGCTCTTATAATTTAGAAGTTATGCTCCGGACAAGCCGGACGGACGGACATGGTGACTCCAGTATACCCCGCCCCCCCCCCCCCCCCCCCCCCCCCCCAACTTCGTTTGAGGGGGTATAAAAATGCCCGTTTTAAAATAAGGGGCATCACTCTTGAATGTCTTGGGCAATCTTGCTGATTATGGAACATAACCGAGACATTATGGTCATAAACATGCTGACCAAGTTTCAAAAGGATTGAAAAAAATTTTGTTTGAGTAAGGGCGCGGACAAATTAAAATATTCCCGTTTTTTACGAAAAAGGAAAATAACTCTTGATTGTCTGGGGCAATCCTGCTGGTTATTGAACTTGACCGAGATATGGTCATACACATGCTGACAAAGTTTCAAAAGGACTGGACTAAATTTGTTTTAGTTAGAGAGCGGACATGAAAAAGTTAACGGACGGACGGACAGCGCCACGACATAATACGTCCCGTCTGAAGATGGGCGTATAAAAGGGGAAACAGGGGTTCACCAGGCAATTACAGACCAGTCAGCCTGACTTCAGTCCTCTGCAAGATCCTTGAGTCCATTATCAGGAAGGCAATCGTGAACCACATGACAGAGAATACTGTTCTGCGATGAACAACACGGGTTTGTGCCTGGTAGATCGTGTATGACACAACTACATGTACTTGTGTGTCTCGACGAGTGGACAGAATCACTGGACAGGGGAGAGCCTCTAGACACTATATATCTCGACTTCAAAAAGGCGTTCGATACGGTACCCCATTAAAGACTTGCGAGTAAAATAAACAGCTATGGAGTTAAGGGCCAGATCAGCACCGGGATACAGAATTTTCTACAGGGAAGGTCACAAAGAGTCTCCATGGTCATACCTCTGGATGGTCTGAAGTCACCAGTGGCACCCCCAGGGTAGTGTGTTAGGGCCAGCCCCTTTTGTCGTCTTTATTTACGACCTACCCGATGCTGTAACAAGTGTCACAAGGATATTCGCGGATGAATCCAAGCTGTTCGGGGGGGGGGGGGGGGTATCAACAGTGGAGGACAGGGCTAAACTCCAAGAGGATATAGAGATACTTTCAAACTGGTAAGACAAGTGGCAGCTCCAATTTAACACTAGCAAATGTAGTGTTATGCACTTGGGCCACAACAATCCTCACCACAGTGCACACGTACCAAATGAGAGACAATGATGGGCACCATAGACAGTTGGAGGAAACAAAATGTGAGAAAGATCTTAGCCTGCACGTCGACAGCAAATTATATTTCCATCAGCATGTAAACCAAGCGGTTAACAAGACCAATAGAGTGCTCGGCATCATTAAGCGTTCATTCGTAAGCAGAGACAAGAAAATCGTCAATCGACTCTTTACAACAATGGTCAGGCCTATCCTGGAATACGGTAATGCTCCCAGGATTCATCAATTCTCCGGAGATATGGATAAACTGGAAAATGTGCAGCGACGGGCAACAAAGCTCTGTAAATACCTTAGAGACCTTCCTTATGAAGAGGGACTGGAAAGACTGAGGCTGCCATCACTGTACCATAGGCGAGAAAGAGGATACAGGTATTCAAGATCCTCACCGGCAAAGACAGGATAAATGAATAGAAACTGCTACCACGATCACACGAATAAAGGATCAGGGGCCACGAGATGAAGCTGGGGAAGAAACATGGGAGGCTTAACATCAGTAAACATTATTTTGGTTTCAGAGTGGTGAATAGATGGAATTCCTTGCCAGACTGGGTGGTTGGTGCCAAAGACGTGAACAATTTTAAAGACAATATTGACACATTCTGGAAAGACCGACTATATTACACTCGCCCCACGCATGCAACGAGTGTGATTAAAAGAAGACCTGAGCGGGAGTTACAGGCTTAAGCCTTTTTCCTGTATAAGCGGTATCACGGTATATGATTCCAATTTATACAGTCATGAATGTGTGCCATAAGACATATTTTCTATCTCCTAGAAGATGGAACTTAAAGCAACCTGCTTTAACTGTTTCACTACCAACGGCGCCAAAATGCGACTTTTCAAACAGTTTGGATCCTGTTCAGACGCCGCGTCTGATCAGGATCTAAACTGTTTGCACTCGTATCGATATTACTTCAGTCACAAAAGTCCTTAATCTAACTTGAAACAAGAAGCGTGTCCCAGATACACGAATGCCCCCAATGGCACAGGGAGGGGAATCAAGACTATCCTATAAGTTATAGAGCGGAAACTGTCTTTGAGCGCCATAAAAGCAACATTTTGAGGAATTCAAGGGCCATAACTCCAAAGGACATAGTGTGAATTTGCGCCGATATATCCATTTTATGACAAAAAATATTGTCATGAAAGTTTGGTGTGAAGGTCAGATGAAAACCAATGTGTTTGGGAAACACAAATGCCCCCGAGCCAGTATCATGTTCGGTAATTTATTGTATACCTTACTATAAATAGTAACAGATTTTGCTTTGATGACAATGCAATACGCCCTTGCTGAGCGGGCCAATAACCGGATGCAGTTCAATTACAGGTTATTTGGAATGCATCCGGTTATTGGCCCGGGGGCAACAGAATTTATGAACGTGAAAACGTTAGCAACGTAACATTCAAAATGGCAAACGTTCGTTGAAGATGACGTCATTTGATTTCTTTAACGGCCGCGCTTATGTAAACACTCAAACAATCTACAAATTCGTTGATTTTGAACCAGGTATACAATAAACAATTCATTAAACGGCCGTTAGCCACAATGGCACTCGGGCCAAGGCCCTCGTGCCATTATGGCTAACTTGTGCCAATAAGCAACGACGGCCCGCCCTCGGCCGTTTAATAACTGTATAGTAATGCTTATTTGAACAAGAGGCCCGTGGGCCATATTCCGCTCACCTGAGAATAGCTGACAATTAATTTTACCCCAGGGGCCTAATTCGAATTTAAATTCTTACTATTTGGGATTGTTTTATACAGTATATTGCAAACTGACAGCCTAATCAGAGGGCTCCTGCAAGGGCACTCAGGTCTGAGTCTATATTGTGTACTAGATAAGTGCACTCATGCGCGTAGCTACCTATACGTCGATACACCGGGGAATCCACATCATTTGGCTAATATTTTCAAACAGTTCTTACATCTACATCTTAACATTACTGACCACCATCATCAAGTTGAAGATTATGTCAGAGTTGTTTGCAATTATGCAAAGACGGGTGACAAAGCCGTTAATTTAGTAAATTGATTGATGAGTTGATTGGATTGACACGCTATCAGCTGGCAGGGAGTTCCAGTCTAGTTCTACAGCCGAGGCTCATAAGTCTTTCCCCAAAACATGGCGCCGATAGATTTGTGATGCTATCAGCATTGCAAACGCAAAACTGATCGATCCGACATCCACAAGTATAATTTCATATGGCATTCCATAGAGAAAATTACATTACAGTAACGCTATATCAGAGAGATCCAACTATACAAAGAGATATAAGTGTCAGGAAGTCCGTGGACCGAGGATTTTCGAGTCTGTGTTCTACAAGAGAGTGTTTGAAAGGTGTTAGGATCGGCATGTCTTGTGTGGCGTTTGGGAGGGATAAGATCTGTTTCAATGTCAATTTCGTTATGGACTATTTTATGAAAAGTTGTTAGCCGGGCGTTACGTCTCCTTTTGCTTCCGGTCCTGGTTGTCTAGCATGTAGCCAATACTGGAGGTGATTCGAAACTTATTGGTTACAAATCTGGCTGCTCTCCTTTGGACCATCTCAATCCTGTTTATGTCCTACTTGGTATGAGGGTCCCAAGAAGAGCAGGCATATTCCAGTATTGGTCTGACAAGGGTCTTGTATGCCATCTCTTTGGTGGAGCTGGAGCTTATCTTTAGATTCCTCCGCAGGAAGTCAACTAAATATTTAGTTTCCAAACTGTTTGACAGAAAATTGTTACTCATATCAAGAAGTGATAACGTCCTGTTTGTTTTGTTTGTTAACGTCCGTTTCTGACATCTATGTGCTAATTGGACGCCTCAGAGAGAGGGGGAAGCGGATACAGAGAACCAGCGGGGGATCGAACTCACGACCCCTGACGTCGTAATCGAGCGCTTTACCCCTCGACTACGTCCGCCGGTAACCTTAACACGAAACGGTACGTAGATCAATGTAAACTGACATAATCAGTGTCTGAGCGGAAGAGCTTCAACAAATAAACACTTTTTTTTTTACTTTTTTCACAGACGATATGTACCTAAAGGCTGAAACATAGGGCAATTCAGTATGACAAGCGATAAGGGTTAACGCAGGCAACCTTCAATAACCATAAATTATCCTGCACGTTTTAATCAGTTTAGATCTTATCCCCTCCCCGCACACCCAACCACCCTGCATGAGGCCCGCTGGACTCCAGTTTACTTGTGCCCCTCTACGCGCCTGACAGCATAATTATTAACCCATTTCTAAAGCAAACTTACCCAGAGTTTAAAATGTTTTCTAGGTCGTTCATGTACAAACGTTGCCTTTTGATGTATATTGGAAAAGTCTTTCACAGCAAGTCTACAAACCCCTGTTCGAAGGACACCGGCCATTTTGAAATTGAACTGGTATTGGCTCCGCGTGTTGTGACGTCATTAGACGTCATATTCATAATAATAAATCACATAGGCTATAGGCTTTCTTTAAATAGACTATAAAATAGAGTCTGTGTAATAGTTAGATCTAGATCTAGTGTCTATATCATAGCGACTTAGTTATTAAGGAGCTAAAAAACGAAGGAGCGAAGCGACTGATTGTACATAGTTTCTTAATCATTAATTGCTTTGAAATGGAAACGTAACTTTTTTTTTTGACCGGACCACATATGACGTCACTTGCAGGCCAATACGCAGAACATGCCTACCGCTTGACAGTACAGTAAGCTAGTAACTACTCATCTAGCACTAATTGTTGAAGCACTCGCTATGTTATATAGAAATAAATGAGAGATGAATCATGAGCTAACATAAGTAGAGCCATTAACTGTTTCTATTCTATTTCCCTTGTTTAAAAGTAATGTAGATCTACCAATTAAGTTAAAGTCTACTTTCAGTCCGTATATATGACCGCTCAGCCGACTGTACATTTACTCCCCTGATCATTGAGCCATTCTGCCTCAATTGAATGCAGCCGCAGTCTCGACTCAGAACCTTCACAGGTACCCATTTTAACCCCTGGGTGTAGAGGAGCAATTCGCGGTACATGTCTTTCTCAAGAACATTCCTGTACATCATCGGGGATTCAGAAAAAAATCCCCTAGTCAGACCGCTGGTCCGGCGGGGTATCGAACTCACGACCCCTGGTACTGTAGTCCAATGTGTTAACCATTGGGCCACTACCGCCGGTATCTCTGGTATATATATTAAGCATGCAATTGTTTACAATTACAAACCCATGTTTCGTTGAGAACTAGAGTCTAGCTAATTGTCTCTGAAGTTTCGTTTGAATTACATTTAGATTCTACTGAAAGTTTCCATGTATCACAATACTTTGATAATGGATCTCGATTAAGTTTGTTTTTGCAGATTTATTGGAATGTCTGCAATGAGAGCAGCATCGCCCGCTAAGAGCAATACTATTTCTACAATGTCAGGATAGAGCTGAACGCGGTTGCAGTTTTAAGACCAATTTGGCAGACGACAATTAAATAACACACAGAATGTTAATATGACAAAGTTACACTTTGCAGGCTCGAGCTATTGCCTACTATGGACGCCTAGGCGACTATGCTCAATCTTGCAACTTGACTTGTTTCCAGATCAGACTTCTATAGTAGCCTAATTATAACCACTTCACTGCCATGACGCCATCAGCTAAGGTCTATAATTGTCGTCTGCTTTTATTTCTAAAAAAATAAATGGTTAGGTATTTTGACTTGAGTGTCAAACAGTTTGGATCCTGATCAGGGTCAAAGCTGATTGCAAATAAATAACCAATGGACTCGGGGTAAGGCAGTGATCGAAGGGGTTAAAATTCGTTGACAAGTTTTGCTCAAATTCAGTTTTATGCGTTTCTATATTGAAGAAATCTAACAATGTGGTGTAAAACAGTTTAGATCCAGGTTCGGTCCCAATTCATTTGGCATCTAATCTGGATCCAAACTGTTTGGTGAGGTTTGGAGATAGAAGTTTCATGCATGCAGCCCCAAAGCTCTGGAACAGTCTACCATCAGACATTAGAGATGCAAGCTCAGTTGCAGTTTTCAAAAAGCATCTGAAAACACATTACTTTAATATTTGTTATTAGAACACTGCTACCTATGCGATATGTTCTTGCTGTATAGCTGTTGTGGGTCCAAATGGGAGTTTCTGGAGTATTATCTGGTTTTCGGTCTCTTATAGAAATTTTAGTTATTGTCGCATGCTATTTTTTCTAGTTATGTTACATTGGGCGGCCTGCATTGGGCGTTCTGCTATTATTTCTATCAGTCGGCATAAAGAAGCCATTTGCTTCGTTGCTCTCGATTGTTGAGGTAGTGCAATCGCCGTTTTGGGGGCTGTCTTCTGTATGTTTAGTGGCCTTCATTGGGCGATCTACTGTTATTTCTATCAGTCCGCATAAAGAAGCCATTTGCTTCGTTGCTCTTGATTGATGGGGTAACGTGATCGCCATTTTGGGGGCTGTCTTTTGTACAGTTACATTGTATTATGTTTATTTTATATCTAATTGTAGTTATTTGTCTTTTCATGACGGCCTGCATTTGGGCGCTCTACTATTGTTTCTATCGGTCGACAATCAGAAGCCGGTTGCCTCATTGCTGATTGATGGGAGTAATGTGATCGCCATTTTGGGGGCTGTCTTTTATATGTTTATTCATGTTTATTTTAGATCATATTGTAGTTATTTTGTCTTTTCTTGTTTGTAGGTACATTTGTGTAACTTCATGTGAAGCGCTTTTGAACGCACTACCCCTGTGTGAAAAGAGCGCTATATAAATCTGGTATAATAAATAAATAAATAAATTTGCACAAACACATGAATATGCTCAGTCAGCAGGATAAGGGTTACTTCCTAAAGTCCCTATTTGCAAATCAAATAGTTTGGACTCAGTCGCGTTTTTCATATTGAATAATTAGGCATGCATACATAATTAGGCGCTCAAACGCAAACAGACCCTTCATGACTGATAATGGTAAATTGAAACGTAATCATTTCGTTTCCATTCTATTACAATGAGGAAGACAATTATCATTTCTCACTTAACCCTTTCATTGTCAAAATTGTCGTGAGGGTTTTACCCCTTCACCGTTTCATTGTCGTCTGCTTCAATTCTGTCGTCTGTAATATCGTTTCAAAGTTAGATATAAGGCAGTGTGACTGACGAAATTTCGAAACTAGTGTCAAACAGTTTGAATCCTGATAAGACGCCCTCTTGTTTAATGTCAAACCGTCTAACCTTTTTGAACTTTAGAAAAAAAATCATGTTTGGTTGGGAGGTGATGGTATAAGTGCAGTGAATGTGTTATGATGTCATAATGGAAGGTGACAATGAACTATTTTTTAATTACTCTAGAAACAAAAGATGCTGTCCTCTTATAAACGAACTATAAGGAATTCTTTGTATGTATGATCTGCAAAACGGTAGATATTGAGCTAGGGCTCAAGATAAGAGGGAGTCAAACTGAGCAAATCCAACATTTCTCTCATTTCAGCACAAAATCCTATGACGTTTAGTACTTATTAGTACCGTCTCGAAAAGACATAATAGGGGTTAATGCAGAAATAAAGATAGTTTTAATTATCCCCCTTATCTGGAGTCTTGATTAGCCAATACGAGGATACCATGCAGTCGCTGCAATGTATTACTATTCGTAATAACCGGAATGAAAGGCATGTTTTCCTGAAATGGCAATAAAATAAACTGCCTTGTTCTATTTTGAAATTATAAAACGATTATCTGTAGAAAATTTATAATACCCTCAGCAAAATCTGAAATCTACAGAAATATTCACATATACAACAGTTCCACTTGATACAGTCATAAATGAGCACCATAAGAACTATTTTCTACATAGTGAATCTGAACACCATCGTGAGTGTCAGATGAGAATATCCCACCCGAGTTTTGAAGATATTTTTGGAACACGAGGCTTTGCCGAGTGTTCCAAAAATATCTTCAAACGAGGATGGGATATTCATCTGACACTCAACTGTGGTGTTAGATTTATTTTCTCACCTCGTCAACCCTAAAAACGCGTTTAACTTGCTATACAGTGGCGAGTTGTATTTTAATGCGCTAATGCATGCATGACGACGTCATGACGACGTCAAAACAACGGTAATAACAACCAATCATAAGATAGTTCGGCTTGTCTGTCCGGACAGATTATAAGAATCCACCATGAGTGTTGATGTAGGATAGGAATTTTCTCCCCCGAGGGTCAGAAAATTCATGCAGGGACGATGCTTGCCGAGTCCCTTCGTGAATTTTCTGACCGGAGGGGGAGAAAATTCCTATCCTACATCAACCAAACGAATGGTGGATTTTTTTTCTCCCATTTAAAACGTTAAAACATGACACAAATAACGAAATAATTGCAGTTTCTCTACACTTTTTTTCCGCCAAACACGACGTTGTTTATATAGTAACGTCATAAGAAATGATGTCATTTAGTTACCTGCGTCGTGCAGCGCTTGTGATAAAGCTGGGCAAACAATAAAAGACGTCACGTGGTATGGAGGATAGAGTCATTCCACATGGGGAATATCTCTATCCCACATCGGCGAAAATGGGAGAAAAGGTTATCTCACACACCCTAGATTTCGGGATACCTCTGTCCGAGAGGTGAGAAAATGAAATCCAAGGAGATGGCAGCCTGAAGCAGAACCGGGAAGTAATTTACATGTTAACATTGTTGGGCTAGGGTTTACAATTGGTCCGCCACCAAAAACTTGGGTTAGGGTTAGGGTAAACTTTAGAATCTGTCCTCAGGTCTTTTTGGTATTTTCGTAGAAATTAACTGGCCATCTCTTGTGACATTAACCTGGCCATATTTTGTGACATTAATCTGGTCATTTCTTGTGACATTAACCTGGTCATAATATTGGTGGCGGACCAATTGTAAAAGTGCTCCCATTGTTGATATCCAAATCGGACAGCGATCAAGATACAAACATTCGGATACTCTTACCGATGGTTGACGTAAGCTTTATATTGTTGTTTTTTGTTTTTGTTGGAGATGCCATTTAACTCTTTCACTGCCAACGGCGTCCATGCAAACAGTTTGGATCCTGATCAGACGCCGCGTTACGCGGCGTCTGATCTGGATTCAAACTATTTGACACTCGTATCGACATTTCTTCAGCCAAAACAGCCCTAAAGCTGACTTGAAAAATATTGCAGACGACAATATCAATGCAGACATTATTTTGGCGGTAAGAGGGTTAAAGCAGACGATAGAACTTGGCAGGGAAAGAGTTAAAGCAGAGGAAAATAACAGCAGGATAAAGAATATGATAAAGCTGACAGTATTGAAAAACCTAACCAATTCCCCGGACACTCAAAACTTGAGAAACGAAAATTACAATGTCAGTATTGGTCCTCCTGATGGACGTATGAGCATCTTTTACAAGGTTTCAGACGCAAACATCTCACAGAACAAAAAAAATAGTCCCGCTGCTAGATTTATATCTCTTGGTCCAGTGAAGCAAAAGAATCTTTCCCAATAAACGCGCTTGTGCTAAATCAGCTATTTCTATTGCAAACGGTTTGGAGCCAGATCAGACGCCGGGTCACCCGGCGTCTGATCTGGCTACAAACCGTTTGCCACTCAGATTGAAATAAATCTCCACTGCTTACAAATAGTTGTATTTTCTATACTTTTTGTTTTAAGTTTACGTTTCGTTTCGTTTGAGCGTGAAAGACTACTGTGTTCTCCATGCACTGTGCGTTCTGATAATGTACAGTCATCTCAAGTTATTAGAGACCACTCAAACAACGCCCTAGTACCAGTGTATATGCCATATTGGAGCAAAAAGCAAGACGACTATAAAGCTTTAAGCTCATTTAGGAGATCTAAATCGAGTGATTGTAAATGAGGTAAATTGTCTATATAGAATTGAATATGTTGGTCATTCTTGCTGTTGGACCCATAGGTGTCCGACTCAAAGAAAATTAAAAAAATGTTTGGGTCTACTGTAGTGCTAGATCTATCATATATATATAGATACAGCCGGACACATATGGTTGGACTAAGTACGTAGCGTAAAAGGTTAAACTGAATTTAGGTTTAGAAAGTGATAAAAATGAACTTAAGTTTTTATAGATTAAAATACTAATACAGGAAATGTCAAGCAGTCATTGTGGGTCTCTTTCAAAATATTATCCAAAACTGTGCACAAAACCACATATTTCAGTTTCACATAGTCATAGCTATGGGAATTCAAACCCAATTTATGAAGGTAATACTCATCTTATTGTCCAATAAACAGTTCATGTACGATACAGCTGGGAATGTCTTACGCTTTCCCATTTAACGCATTCACTGCTATGACGTCATACATTTTAAACAATTGTCGTCTGTTTTTATTTCTCAAACTTAAATTTAAAGTTAAGAAATATTGAAATGTGTGTCAAACAGTTTGGACCCTGATCAGACGCCGCGGTACGCGGCGTCTGATCAGGATCCAAACTGTTGCAAATAACCGTTGTACTCAGAGTAAGACGGTAAAAGGGTTAAACAGAACAAAACTAAACTGAATTGCTATATGGAATAGAATAAAGACAGTTACAAAGTCTTAAAATTGATGACGATTCCCGTTTATAGGAGTACCAAATAGTTTGGAGCTTAACTCGTTTATGCGTCCTTTACCAAATATGTTCATGTGAAGAGTATTCTGTTTCCCAGTCCTATGTCATCCACCCTTCATTCGGCATCCCTCAGTTAGAAAACAAGCCCGAAATCTACATGCGAATTTTCTAAAGTAGGACCGAGAAGTTGCGTATGACATAAACTACCCGGACGACTGGAAAAGAGAATACTTATCATATGCAAATTTGGCATTTTGCAATTTATTACAAAAAAACCCCAAATAGTCTAAAATGGACCAGCCTTTCTTGTTAACTGCAATTGTCCACTGGAAGTTTCAGGGGATAATGAGTTAACCCATTACCTAACAAAGATGCCATTTCACGCCATTCATTTGCCCCCCCCCCCCCCCCCCCCCCCAAAGTTAATACAGTCCTGAATATGTACCACAATAACTATTTCCTTTATATCTCAGCAGATTTGTAGGAGCATTCTGCTTTATTTTCAGCCTGCTTTAAGTAACCATCTGTCTTCAATGCTGAAATAAGCTATAGTGGACAGGATTAACAGCAGAATATTTATTCCGAACAACTGAGCCTCCAGGGACCAGTTGTTGAAGTTCTAACGATGTTGTTTTGAATGGATTCTCTCTTGTTTATAATGTTGTTTGTTTCAATTTGTTTTGCGTTCATAAAATCAAAGTAACCGAAACAACACCATTATTCCGAATCTATAGGTTCTGCCAGAATCTCGGTCAGTAGGGCAATCTTATTGCAGCTATCTTGTTCCAATCTGTACAATGGACAAAATGTTATTATTTCCCAATGCAATTTACAGTGAAACATCTCTATTACGACCACTAAAACGAATGCTTATTAACAGTATGTATAAAAACAGGTGACAGTATAAAGTAAGATATTAAAGGTAAATCAAAAAGCTCCTTGAGCAGTTTTTTGCTTTACTTTCACCTTGCTTTAAGCAGCTATAGTTGCCTTAAACACCTAGTACTAGTAATTTAAATAATTGAATGGTCGTAATATAGAGGTTTACTGTAAACTCGTTTGCGCTAAAACTACATTTTTCATGGTAAACAGTTCGGAGCCAGATCAGACGCCGGGTAACACGACCTCTGACCAGGTTCTAAACTGATAGTCACTTGGATTTTAATGATTCAAACAGTAATTGTTGTAAAATTCTCAACTGTATAGTATGCTCAGTTTCGATTTATCAATTACACCATAAAATGCCCTTTTATGCCTTAAATTTATTCCTCCACTTAAGAAAATAGTTCCAATTCATACAGTCTTGAATATGCACCATAAGAAAAAATGTTTTGTGTTGAGTGGTCACCTTTTTTTCAAAACTACAAACAATATATGGGGTAATAGTTTAAATGAGAAATAAGTATCGTCTTCACTCTTATTTTTGTCCCATCTCTTACCGATACATGTCCATGGTATTCCATTTATCTGTCACAACAGTTTTCTGTTTTTTTCTGCAGATGACATTTTCTACTGTTCCTACACTTGTCAAAGTTTAATCTATTTCAGCCACGCCAGTCGATGTCATCGTCTCAGAAGCCATATTTATAATGTGTTCATCACCTACTCCATTAACCCCTTGTCTGTCCAACCCCGAGTACAATGGTCATTTGCAAACAGTTTGGATCCTGATCAGACGCCGCGTAACGCGGCGTCTGATCAGGATCCAAACTTTTTGACACTCATTGCAACATTGCTTTAGTCAATTTACCTTAATTTTGATTTTTAGAAATAAAGCAGACGATAATTGTTTAAAGCAGATGACGTCACGTCAGTAAAGGGGTTAAACTGTCTGTTCATTATTAGCTCAGCACATTATTACATTTTTTGGGGTGAATCATGCACTTAGTGATACAAGCATCAAACTTGGCACACTTGCACTTCTATCTGTAGTATTTCATAAAAGCCCGTTAGCCACTTGAAAAAATCAAAATGGCGGCCAGTTTTCAAGATGGCCGCCATTACAGGTTCGAAAATACAGTTTTGTTGTTAATATTTGACATATATGGCCGTTCTTTACAGTTTTGGTGTCTAAATATATGTTTTAAAGTATAAGGAAACTAATTCAGTCAATTTCAAAGTGTTTTGAAACTTACTTCATCATGTAATGGCCAATTTGTGACAAAAATCATAGTTTTTTCGAAGATGGCCACTATTTTTGGTTCAAATTTACGATTCTCTTTCTTTCATTAATTTTGACGTACATCTCCATGGTTTTACACTTTTTGAGTCAAAATATATTTTTACAACAGAAGGAAGCTAATTTTGTCAGCATCTGACTGCTGTGTTTGCACAATTATTAAACACATTTTTGACAAAAGACAGTCTATTTTTAAAAAATTACTTAACTGCGTAATGAGTTTGTTTGCATATGTTTGCCAACATAGTCTCTTATGTAGAATATCTTTTCTTACATCTGGTTTATATGACGATTTGTCATATTTTTTGGTGTCAAAGAATGTTTCAAACAGGATGAGAAAACTATTCATGGGAACCTCCTGTCAGTTAGAAACTCATATCAGTGTCTAATGACCTATTTTAGCCACACATATATTTTTACTCCGTAGCTGACCAAAGCTTGTTGTCTGTTGTTTTGTGACTGCTTATGCTGAATGTAGTTGCTGTTTTCTCACATTTACAATTTCATATTTCTGAACAATGATTGCTCAAACTATACTACTTTATCTGACACTGCAATTACTTTACCATACAATATTCTACCTTTCAAGTAAACTGTAGGGTATTGAATATGTTTCTTTTTTCTCGATTTAAATATAATTGCATTTAGAAAACAAAAATTATTCCTTAATTATCTAACATAACAATTAATCCCTGTACCAACAACAAACATCATGCTAATTCTGAAGATCATTTAACCACTTTGTAATTTCTTACCAGAAAAAGTACATGTATATGTAAGACGCACGTACATATATCTGCATTCCGGCACATGTTATAAATGTGACAAAAATTTAATACAGTCTAGCATATCCCAATAGTCATTATTATATTTAAATCAAACAATGTGCCTACAGAGTTGATGCCCATTATGACTCATGTCCATAGTAATAGTGACTAGATAATTCATGGATACCATTTATCTTACTACTGCATGAGCGTGTAAGTAATCATGTGAACAAGGGAGCATCTGATAAATTGGTTAATATCGTTCAAAATTCAGACGAGTAATCGGACGACAAAACAGTGTTTCTTATATGTTTTGAAGAAAATCAAAATTTCGAAGTAAAATATTTGGTGGTGGAATTTGAGGAATTACTGATGGGGCTTGGTGGCTCATGCATTATAGTATCATAACACTGGTTAAACTGATTTTCACAACAGAGCCATTTTACACCAATAAATATGGATTAAGCGTCTTTTGCATGAAACAGAAATACATTTGCTTATATGTTTTAGATATTTGTCTGTATAGTAGGTAACAGTCAACAAAATTGATCCTTTAATGTTTCATCTTGGACAGCTTGAATTTTTGAACAAACAACATCTTCATTAAATTTGGTGTATGACTGTATGTACACCAGATGTTCACTGTAAATAAAGAAAGGCTGCGCCATGAAAAAAGTTGAAGGCAGTGTGGACTCCTTTCAATAAAGTCAGATTTAAGCAATGTTAAGAAATATAATTTACACGAAAAAACATGTCTCTTCTCCAAAGTAATACATGCAACCATTTGAGAGTATGACCCTTCAAACTCCCTTACAACCCCCTTAAAACTCCGCATGAATGTTTTTAAAGAATTTCCATTCCTGAGTTTGGAGTAAAAGTTGTAACAGTTCTGTTCTGTATACATAGGGACGGATGTATAGTCTACCTACTCTGGCAACAGACTTTTAAAAGCGATGTTATTTGATACATAGTCAAAGATAGTATACGTTTTCTTGTGGTACAATTGCATAAAGACAGAACGTTTCAGCTGTTTGCTAAAGCTATTTGATGTGGACACATAATACTGCTAATATTATATTTGAGATTGATCCCTGTGTAAACTTCAACAGCATTTTAAGAAATTATACAATGTTAACATGAAGAAGTGAGTGCACAAATGTTCATGCATGAAATGCAAGCCATAACCGGAGACCACAACACTCCCATATTAAAAGCTAATGACAAAAAATTTCATGTGGATGTGAATTTCAAATGCTAATTCAAACTATCTTTTTCTACAGAAAGTGTTGGTTGCAATTGGTCAACGGTCAAACATGAGCTAGTTTCACGCCAAATTTCCATATAAGAAAGAGAAAAGGCTGTATAGAATACATAAACTGAAAGATATTGTACATGTGCAAAGTCCAGTCTATAATCATAAATCATAATGTACAAGCAATACAATCTGGAAATCATTGCATCAATTATGCCAAGTCATAGTATAAGATTATTGTGTTTGATTGGACATTTTAGCTTGATGGTATAGATCTTAAGGTGCAGTTCCTAAAGCTCAAGCCCCTCTGTTTGAACATGCCAAATGTTCTGCATACCAAATACATGTAGCTTGTGTCATGATGGAAATATCTCATAGAGTTGGATTGAATGAAACACTGCTGATACATTGGACAACCCTGTTACGTAGTGATATGATTGCAAATACCCGATTAAACATAGATACTAAAGTAAACTGTTTGCAGTGACAGATGCAAGTACATGTACTTACGATGTGACCTTCCTTGTTCAGACTAATTTACCGATATTTGGAAATGTGAAAATAAACACCTACATAAGTATAAGCGATTATACACCAACTCCAGCATGTACACTAAGAAATTACTGCTAAAATAGGCATGAACCACATATATGCAATTAAAATAAGTCATTACTCAAAAGAACAAGATTCTTAAAAAAGTAAATGATCACATAATTAGCTTCCTGTGCTCTTATCATAATGCTTTGACACCAAAAGTATGACAAGTGGCTAGAAGTATATAAAAAAGATCAGAAAGGACATTAATCACTATTGTAAAAAGTAATGATCATCTGTGAGCAAAAAACACATATTTTGTCTAGATTGGTAATTGTGCAATAAAATTAGTTTCAATTCAGAGAGAAGTTGTCTGAATTAGCTTCCTTAAAATTTATGACATCTATGTTGACACAAAAAAAACCATAAATGTTGATCAAATTTAAGAAATGATTTTGCTTATACCAATATAAAATGGTGGCCATTTTGAAAACAAACGATGTAGCTTTGCCATTTTGCATTGAAGTAAACTTCTGTTCAGCTTGAGGTTGACTGAATTGGCTTCCTTATGCTTAAAAATAATTTTGTTGGTGAAATTTGGTCAAACATATCAAATGTTAGAAAAGAATTGGTCAACGATCATAGTCGATTATAAAAGCTCTTCAGAGCTTATGTTACTTGTATATGTATTGCTGACTCAAAAATAAACCTTATCATAATTATGATATCTTAACGAGAACCAAAAATGGCAGCCATCTTGAAAAAATGGAGGCCACTTTGAAATTGTACGTGGCTAACGACTTTTGTTTAAAGTAGGGTCATACCAGTATACATACCAAATTTGATGCTTGTATCACCAAGTTCGTGATTTTGTTTTAGCACTGATGTGTACAGATTTATGTAGTTGTTATGTGCAAAATAGCATCTTCAGACAAAAGCAATTGAAAACAATACCATTAAATATAATGACAGAAGGTAAAGTCTATAAAATCTATAAAAACCCTGTAAATTTGGTTTTTACCTTGACACACACTTCGTTTTTGTACAGTTTTGCTTATAATACGATTAAATAAACTTCTTACAAGTCTATGGATCACATAAATAACTTCTATATGCTTTAAATATAATGACAGAAGGTAAAGTCTATAAAATCTATAAAAACCCTGTAAATTTGGTTTTTACCTTGACACGCACTTCGTTTTTGTACAGTTTTGCTTATAATACGATTAAATAAACTTCTTACAAGTCTATGGATCACACAAATAGCTTCTATATGCTTGAAAACATATAATTAGACACCAAAAGTTTGAAAATCGGTCAAATATATCCGATGTTAGAGATAAAACTGTATAATAGAACCGGAAATGGCGGCCATCTTGAAAAAATGGCCGCCATTTTGAATTTTGACGTGGCTAACGGGCTTTTTGTTGAAAGTAGGTGTATACCAGTATACATACCAAATTTGATGCTTGTATCACCAAGTGCATGATTTTTGTAATAATGTGCCCAGCTATATATACAGAGCTACCTTTCGTGAGCTACACTCTAATCATGCCATTATGTTGGTCGTTACAATAGGTTGCAAGTAACTGAACGACGGTAATGCAGAAAGTTCCTGGATGTGCTTTCTTCATTATTTTTTATTATAAATGAAAAAGCCTCTTGATGAAAAAGATAGCAAATACCAAAATAGATTGTTGCTCAAAAGAGTTTGTACTCAAGAGATTTTGAACCATTCTTATCCTATTTTATTGACAAGAAATTCGCGGTTAATGGAAATGTCAAACAAACATTTTTAAATTCTTTAAAAGGGAATAATCTTCATAATTTCATCAGATTATTATCCTTATTCTTTACATCAGCGAATAACCGGGATAGGCACCGAATATCATGGTATTTTTCTAGGAATTTTAATTATTTGGTAATTTACACATAATCATTGTAAAATATTCATCGTTACGAAACCGACGAGAAGCCTTTATCGTGTATTAATTGTACATTCAGTTCTTTCATCATTGACTGCAACAGTAAGTTTTAAACTATTCTCATACATATCATTGTCTGCTAACATTTGTCGTCTACAATTTTATGAAGAGTGTAAAGCAGACTGAAATATAATCATAATTTATCTTAAGGGGCATTTTGCTTTATTTTCAACCTTTTTAAAGTGGTCAGCTGTCTTCAAAACTAGAAAAAAGCTATATGTTAACAGTATAAATATAGTGAAATTGGACAATAGAAAACCAGAAGTCTCTGAATATAGGTATACAGTGTACAGCGTTCCCTCTCTACAACGACATCCTATGGGAGACAAATATTGTGTGCGTTGTTCGGAGGGAGTCGTTGAAGGGAGGTAAATTGGCTTACATTTGCAAACAGCTGGAATCTAGATCAGACGCCGCGTAACGCGGCGTCTGGTCTGGATTCAAGCTGTTTGTCACTCGTCATTAAGTTTTTTTCATTAAAATGTCCATTATGTAACTTTGAGAAAAACAGCAGACGACAATTTTAAGCAGACGGTATTGCAGCCATGAAAAGTTTAGACATAAATGTCTTGTTTGGGGAACTGCGACAGGGGTCGTTGAAAGGAGGGAGTCGTTGTTGGGAGGGCCGTTGTAGAGAGGGAGCCCTGTAATTGGTGAAACTGGTTGCTGACTCCCGAAAACCGAGAGTTCCTGAGTATAGAATATACAGTAAAATTGGTGAAACCGGTTGCTGACTCCGGAAAGCCGGAAGTCCCTAAATATATAGGTATACAGTAAAATTGGTGAAACCGGTTGCCGACTCCCGAAAACAGGAAGTTCCTGAATATAAGTATACAGTTTAATTGCTGAAACCGGTTGCTGACTCCCTAAAACCGGATTTCCTGAGTAAAGGATATATGTAGTATAATTATGTGAAACCGGTTGCCGACTCACCAAACATGAATTCCTGCATATAGGGCACACGGTGTAAGTGCTGAAAGCGGCTGTTGACTCCATTGAACCCGGAAGTTCCTGAATATGTGATATACAGGTTACTTGCTGAAACCGTTTGCTGACTCCAATACTTTTTGAGAAACTTTAAAGATTGGTTAAATCCTCCTGCTAGGAGCTTTCTGTAATAATATTGTTCTGATTTTCAGTGGCTCTACAGTAACTCTATTCTCCGTGTCAATTATTCGTTTTTTCCAATATATATTAAAAGAGGATTTTGCGATTAATAGTAGGCAGAATATTTAATTGTATGACTGTTAATAGCTCCTCGAGAACAATTTTTCTGTATTTTTTCATTACTTCCTGAATTTGAGTGTCTGCTATCAATTTGATTCGCTATCGTTAAATATTTTTGTCTACACTAATGAAGAGTGATTTGATTGTTGACCGTATTTTTTTTTTGACCAATATCGACAATTTTCTGTTTAGTCAATTAACCCTTCCACTGTCAATGGCGCCATAAACGATGTTTTTGCAAACAATTTGTTTTTGCAAACAATTTGGATCCTGATCAGACTGTTTTGCACTCATTTCGATATTTCGTCAGTTATACTGCCTTAAATCTTAACAGATCATAATATTGAAACAGACGGCACTATGGCGGTGAAGGGGTAAAAACCTTACGATAAATTCGACCCGAAAGGATTGAAGGTCAGTGACAGCGAGGCCTACATTTTGAGAAGTCGTAATCGAGTTATTTTACTGTAGCCACATAATTGTTCGAACTGTCTTTGTCATAGGCAAATACGTTTGCTATCATCTGCTATATTCAACCCGTTCACTGCCCTTCCCCGAGTACAATGTTGAAGTTTTGCAAACAGTTTGGATCCTGATCAGACGCCGCGTTACGTTGCGTCTTATTAGGATCCAAACTGTTTTACAACGATTTCAAAATTACTTATGTCAAAATACCTAACATTCAAATTTGAGAAATAATTGGAAAAAATTGATTTCAAAATTACTTATGTCAAAATACCTAACATTCAAATTTGAGAAAAAATTGGAAAAAATTGATGACGTCATGGCAGAGAACAGGTTAACCAACTGGGAGATAAGCATAGAAATAAGCATTCACACGACTGCCGTTTCTTGTCAACTTAGTATTGATATTGTCACACATGTGTTGCAAAACATATCAGAGGACTGTTTGTACAGTGGAGAATACGTTATTATTTCCCGTTTAAAAGCAAAGGAAATCAGGAACATACAATACAATAAAGAAAACAACACGTTCTTGAAATATCTTGATTTTTTAAAACTGAGTGGCAAATAAGTTTGGAGCTTGATCAGACACCGGGTTACCCGGAGTCTGTTTTTACTCCAAACTGTTTAGAATGGAAATACGTATACTTGTTTAAGCACAAATGTTTTATTGAGTAAGAAAAACGTATACTTTACTGTACGCTCGTACTGGGAAAGAATAACGTCATTTCTACTATATACTATAGAAAAAAATAGAAGACAAAAAAAAATTGAAATTTCCGCAGGCAATTATTTAAAGTTGCGGAGGAAACTGTCTATGACGTATTTCATGTAAACTCACTCCACATAAAATCAGTTACTTATTTCTCATAAAGATACGTTTTTCATGGTTTTAACCTACCTGTTTAACTCTTTCACTGTCATGTTTTGTCGTCTGCTTTAACCCTCTTACCGCCAAATATCGTCTGCATTGACAGTGTTCTCTGCAATAATTTCAAAGTCAGATTTAGGACTCTTATGACTGAAGAAATGTCGATACGAGTGTCAAACAGCTTGGATCCTGATCAGACGCCGCGTTACGCGGCGTCTGATCAGGATCCAAACTGTTTGCAAAGTCACATTTTGGCGACGCTTGCAGTAGAAGAGTTAAGGGCCATTCAGTTTTGTTCCTGAATTGTCACAGGCAGATGCTCAAAGTAGATTAGATATGTTTAAACTAAAAAAAAAAAAGGAGAAGAACTAAATAAGCTTTAGCTTTCGTTCTAATCCTATAATAGATATGTTGTATATTGTATGTATATGTACATTTTCTGAAATGAATATGTTTAAACTAAAGTAGATTGAAAGTAAAACAGAACATTAATAAAGGAGCTCTCTGCTTTACTTTCAGCATTATTTAACCTATCACCTGTTTAAACACTGAAACAAAGCGACAGGGAAAGGTTAAATTACATTGCTGTTTAAAGTGATAACTGTCAAGTCGCCAGGGTTATGTAATTTCTTCGTTTATAAAGACGGATTAAAACGTCAAATAAGGCTGGAAATTAGACTGTAATTTGAAAATGAAATTATTTAGCGTCAGCAGTTTTCACCGTATTTAATCACTTTCAAATTATAACAATTATAAAAGGTGAATAACCAAGTCTCAAATATAGTTTAACGTCTCTATTACGACCACTGAATTGTGTTAATTATTAGGTGTTTACGACAGAAGACTGCTTAAAGCAATGTGACAGTACTGTCACCTAATTGCTTTAAGATGTCACATGTCATCGATGCTTATTTACTTTTTCTAAATGCATTAACTCAAGTCGGAAAAAATAACAGTAGACGACCGTTTTAATCAAACGACATCGTGAGAAGTAACCCTTTTGGCGCCAAATTAATCGTGATCATTTTACCCATACATCGATTTTTGTCGCCTGCTTCAATATTGCTGTCTGCAAGATGGTTACGGGTGTCAAACAGTTTTGAGCCGGCTACCCAGCGTCTGATCTGGATCTGAACTGCTTGCAATGTCGACTTTTTTGGCGTCTAATCTGGATCTTAACAGCAAAGTCGACTTCAACCTACTCCGGCAGTGAAAGGTTTAAAGGGTAACTGCAACGAATGGACAATTCAAGTTATCTATAAAAGTTGGTCCATTTTAGAATATTTCGGTTGTTTTTTTATAACATATTACAAAATGACAAACAGTGAAGTCCCTGATTAGATGGGCTCCTGTAGGAGCCCTCTAATCAGGGACTTCACTGTTTGCATTAGACAAGTTCACGCTTTACAGGTACACTTTTGGTAAATAACGCATATATGCGTCACTAGGGCACAATGATTTAAGGACTGTCTTCACTCAGACTTCAAATATCAACCATAGGCTGCTGATGTTGACTTGAAACAACTCCGCGTCTAAGCAGGTCCCAAGGTTATAGAGTCTGAGATCGTTCTCAAGCACTTGTTGGGTCAAATTTGAGAACATGCTTAAATCTGACCAATCAAATGCTTGAGAACTATCTCAGACTCAACACATTACGCCGTGTCTGATCAGAATCCAATATGTTTGACAATCATATCGGTATTTCTTCAGTCAAACTGTGCAAATTCAAAAATTGAAAAATAAAACCGGTCGACAATTGATTTTTACAGATGACCTCATGCAGTGAAGGGGGTAATGTTTTGTTTCTAGAAGCTAATACATAAATAGCAGTTAAACACAATGCGATAAAATGTAGAAAAGAACATTATTTAAATATTGTCGGCAAACAATTTGGAACCTGACAATACGTCAGGTTACCCGGCGTCTGATCTGGCTCCAAACTGTTTGCATGGGATAAAGTAGATTTAGCATTAATGTATTGGGAAAGAATAACGTATTATTCTCTGAATAGAATATTGCATATTTCACAATTACTTGAACTTATTAAACGAGTACTTTTCAACTTTGTACCATTTTCTATACAGACAAGTTGGATAAATGTCATAAGTTAATAACTTATGAACACGAATGTTATATCTATTACATAACCTAGTGCAGTTGTTTTACGTGTATTTTCGACATTTATTTGTCGCTGCTTTTATGTCAAATGAATGAATTATACTACGGATAAACCGCGCAATAAGAAAACGGGGAAAAGGTGCCTCTAAATTAACTCCATTAATTTAGTAGATATCAAACAATAGCATGATTAATTTACAGTTTTCAGGTTGATATTATATTGACTATAGTTGAATCGGAAAGTAATACGTTAGACATACATTAATGATTCAGTAACGTAGGACGATGTTGTGTTAAAAGTTTGATATGCGACATATCTATTTCGTCATATACGAGTCTATCTTTTGGAATGGAACTCAATGTTACTTATCATAAAAGTCTATATCGTGTCTGCCGCAAGCATATGTCTAGGAAAGCTTTTATCTTATTTGTATTGCATTTGTCTGTTTAACCTTGAACATCATAGCTAATGGGCATATTTCTAGACCATTGTAAATGTAAAATAGTCTTAATCTAACTTGTGTCACAGAAACAAGAGTAAAAATGAAGGCACTCCCAAATCCCCCATTTTTATAATGTGACAAAATGATAAAAAAAACCACCCCACCAACATTTATATAAATGTAAAATACCCAATATTTCCACGAATTGGTGATACATCTTGAGTATCCCCTAAACTTTTGTAGTCACGAAGCATTTGAAAACAATAATTGGTTTTTAATCTTTGAATAATACAGACACTCTTTATTACCAGTCAACGGGAGAAACAATATAGCAAATAAAATATTTAATCTAAAAGGTTTAGTAGATTCTAACAGATTTCTGATTTTCTTTTTTTCTCTCTAAATAAGTCAATTTGAAATATGGTTTTCAGCCTCTATAAATATGTATATATCCAAACAAACCTTCCAATAACTGTAACGCTACTATTACTACGTTGTCCATTTTAGGACTGATGGCACAAATAGATTAGATATAGGATGATTAATGTCTCCCATAAACAAGATTGCAGCTCGTAATCACGCTAAATAGAAGGTAAATGACCCTGGAGAGGATTTAGTAAGCAGGGACTAGATTTGGAATAGATTTATCAACCTACTAACGTACTCCAACACCAGTTCTACAAATTGCAGGAAACCAGGGCTGCTATTTCTCCGGAATTTTCGGAAATCTTCGGTTTTTATCCTAGCAGATGGTAGCTTAAAGCAGGCTGAAAGTAAAGCAGAATGCGCCTGAAGGCGCATTCTGCTTTACTTTCAACCTGTTTTAACTAATCGCGGTTAAAAATTGAATGATTAGAAATCTTAGGATAATTCATAATCAACTTATGACAGCCCTGGAGAACCTTTTGAGAATCGAGTATTGCTTGACTCAGCAACGGTTTAACAATTTTTCACAAGAAGAAGAAGTGGTGATCATTTAAGACATACGTACAGAGGCGAAAATGTTATTTAAGCGTTCGTGTTAAAACAATGAGGTCTATTTCAAACAGTTTGGAGTCAGATCAGACGCCGAGAATCCCGGTGTATGATAAGGCACCAAACTGTTAGTTACTGATATAAAGATAAAATTTAATAGTTAGAAAATTAAAAAATAAGTAAGTTTTTTATTTTATTGATTTGATTTTCGTTTACGTTCGAACGGGAAAGAATAACATCTTCTCCACTGTATGATTATGGACGCTGTAACTGACAAAAAATCTCCGTTATTTTGTTTTAACGATGCAAATTAATTTCTAGTGATGAATTTCTTTTAAAAGCCCGTATTCTAACCAAGATATGATTTACAATCACGTCATTATCGCCAAGGCATATTAAGTTTCTGTACTTTTAACACATATCCTGTCGTTCGCAACCGATCTGTTTTTTGTAAATAGTTTGGATCCAAATCTGAAGACCTGTCACTCGGAGTCTGACTTTGGATCCTGATTATTTTAAGACTCGTCTTTAAACTTTCTGTAGTCAAAAAATGTATACATCTTATTTTGATATTTTTTTCCAGTCGACTTTTTGATATTATCATGACAGGATAAGGATTAAATAACTATCAAGACAAATCTCATTTATAAGAGAAAACCCTATTTTTTCTGGAAATTGTACGCCCATGGAACAAGTAGTTTTGAGCCAGATCAGACGCCGAGTTACTCAGCATCTCATCAGGGTTTAACCGTTTTATCATCAAATTTATCATAAGGTTTTTTACATCCCGCCAAACAGTCGACGGCTTCAATATTGTTGTCTTTAATATCGAACAAAGTTAGATTTAAGGCAAAATTAATGACGAAATTTCGAAACGAGTGTCAAACAGTTTGGACCCTAATCAGACACCCCGTTACGCGTCGTCCGATCTGGAGCCAAACTGTATACAAAGTCGAAAAGTCTACTTCGCGAGTGAAAGGAAATTGACCCATGATAAAAATTGCTACGCTTTGAGCACGATTGAGCTCTAACAAGAAGTCATACGTCTAGATCTATAGCAACCTAAACCAAAAGTGTATTTTGTATTGTTTGGGGGTCTAACAGATGCAAAAGTGGTATATATTCTTTCCATTCAAACGAAACGCGAATATATAATAACCCATTACCCCATAAATACGCCTTTTTAGGCTTTTAATTTATTCCACCACTGAAGAAAGTAATTCCATATTATACAGTGATGAAAATGTTAGGGTGTATCAATGTCATGAGCCATTTTTTCAAAGTATTAAACTTTTTTTCTATCATTGTTTTTTTGGAAGAGCTATTTATGATGAATGAAAAAAAATAAAAAAATATATATGGTGGTGTCCTTTTTTTTGAGCTACAGCGATTTGAAAAAGGTATGTCAAATTTGGATTTTTTTTCAAATTTTACCCATTCAGAGTACGAGCTTCAGTAAAATCTATTTCAAAACAAAACAAAAATGTTATTTGGGTTTTCTTTATTTATTTCATGTCTATGGTGATATGTTCACATATATAAACCAAATTTAGACAAATCAGGCACCAGGTTTGAACAATATGGATCCTTGAATATAAAAAATATGCTTTATATAGGGCATGATTTTATTAGATTTTTTATTTTATGAACAAAAGTAAAAAAGTTTGAAAATGAAATAGTTCTAGTATTTAACTTTTTCTTATATTCTACCAGATGAAAGCCCATACTAAGGCAGTTCAAAATATGAAAAGAAATTGAAAGGTCAGTGTTGAAAATTTTGAGTTATTAAAGTAAAAAGAGTTATCGCCCCTTACAAAATTTACAAAAAAGTACCATACCGATGATATTTAGAGCTTTATAAATTTCACATTTGGTGCCTATTTTTCTTAAATTAGTTTTTGTATGAAGAAATACTACCATAGATAGGAAATAAATAACACAAAACCAAATTATCATATTTGTTTTCATTTAAAATGGGTTTTATTGAAGCGGGCTGTTTGAAAAGGACAAAATAAGAGGAAGTGGGTGGGGTAAATTTTACATGGCTGTAGAGCCAACTGTTGTTCACCAAAATGTACACTTTTTCTATTTTTTCATTCATCTTAAATAGCTCTTCAATACAAAACCACCATAGAGTGTTTTCATGTACTTTGAAAAGTTCCCAAATCAATGACATTGATACACCCTTAAAACAGGTTGAAAGTAAAGCAGAATGTGCCCCAAGGCACATTCTGCTTTACTTTCAACCTGCTTTAAGTAGTCCTCTATCTTCAAAACTAAAAACAAGCTATGGGGTAATTGGATAATGGAACACAAATGACAACACAAATGACACGCAATTTATACAGCATTAGACTGCAGAATAAAAACAAAGGTTGACGACTTACAGTGTTCCCTCCCTACAACGGCCCTCCTAACAACGACTCCCTCCTTACATCGACCCTTGTCGCAGTTCTCAACACAGGACAATTATGTCTAATGCTTTTTCTGCTGTAATATAGTCTGCTTAAAGTTGTCGTCTGCTGTTGTTCTCAAAGTTACATATTGGACATTTTGACAGAAAACAACTTAACAGCTTGAATCCAGATCAGACGCCGCGTTTGCAAATGTAAACCAATTTCCCTCCCTATAACGACTCTTTCCGAACAACGCACACACTTTTTGTCTCCCATTGGGTGCCGTTGTATAGAGGGAGCACTGTAGTTTTATCTGATATTTGAATAAATTGGGGGTTGACCTAGCTCCAACATTGTAAAGTAAAACTGGGTGAAATCGTGTTCCTAAATATTTCCTTCAGGAGCCCTCTCATCTTTTTCTACACTGTTTTCAAGGGAATCATACAGTGGAGAAGATGTTATCCTTTCCCGTTTAAAAGCAAACGAAACACAAATCCATTGCAACGATAGCTCTCTGGCAATTCTAACTATTTATTTCAATCTGAGTGGAAAACAGTTTAAGACTGGCTCCAAACTGATTGTAGTTGAAATGATTGTTTAAGCTAAAGTCGCGTTAAATTGTGAAAGAAAAGCATCTACTCCACTGTACATCTATTACGACTACTAAAACGAAGGCTAATTGGTTGTATAAAAGACAGGTGACAGCTTAAAGGAGCTTTCTGTTTGACTGTTACATTGATTTAAGCATTCACCTGCTGTAACCAACAAATAATTACAACAACTTAGTGGTCGCTTTAGAGAGGTGTTACTGTATATTCGGTTACATAACTGTTAGGGCTAAAAATATTTCCTTAAAAGCAAACATGAATTTGTTTTTCTTAGCTTTTGGTCTCAGATTCTCCATTGTTCTAAAAAACAGACAAAACAATAACAATCGTATCAAATATGTAAACATGAGAAAATTATGTAAAAACGCCTGTTTATACAGGTTTATCTTGTATTTTAAATTGGAAATGAGAAAAGATTGTCACAATTTGCATTTTTATCGGCGATGATTATTTGTGTTAACCTTTTCACTGCTAAACGAGACAGCAACTACATTTGCAAACTGTTTGGTTTCAGCTACACGCGTAGTTGACAAACATCTTCAGCAAAAACAGGAGTCGGTCTATTAAATGGAAACAATCGCTGGTCATAACAATTCATAAGAAAGGAAGACTAAAAAACCAAGTTTAAGTCTACTTTCAGTCCGAATGACCGCTCAGCCGACTGTACATTCACTCCCCTGATCATTGAGCCATCTTGCCTACACTATTGAGCACTGCTAACATAATGGCGCGTAGGCAGCCGCAGTACCGGTTAAGATCCTTTCCAGGTACCCAATTTAACCCCTGGAGAGGAGCAATTCGCGGTATATATCTTGCTAAAGAACATTCCTGTACATCATCGGGGATTCGGAAAAATCCCCTAATCAGGCCGCTGGTCTGATGGGGGATCGAACTCACGACCCCTGGTACCGTAGTCCAACGTGTAACCACTGGACTACTACCGTCGGTAGGAGGTACTACCGGTAAAAAGCCCATCAGTCATCCCAGTAAAGTCATGCTCCAAACCATCTTGTTAAAACTGAACCCCATACGTATAATCAACATATTATCGCAGAAGATCGAGCAGGATTCGGAGCTGGACGCAAAGCACCATTGAACAGATACTCGAGCTCAAAAATCTCTGTGAGAAATATCTGCAACATCAGCAAGACCAGGGGCCCGTTTCATAAAACTTCGTACGACAAAAACGACCGTAAGTCAATACTTTAAAATACATTTAATTTCTGATTTCTCTATCCAATCCTGTCTTGTGGCATCTTTTTGGAATCGTCCTTTCAATACGATTCCAAAAAGATGTCACAATACAGGATTAGATTGAGAAATAAATAATAATTGAGACTTTTATAATCTGACTTACGACGACATTTATCGTACGAAGTTTTATGAAACGGGTCCCTGCATCATGCTTCCTTGATTGACAGAGTTTGGCATGCAACATTATGGGCAACTATGACGAAGAACAATATCAGTGAGACTTCGGTCAAAGTCATACAGTGGAGAAAGCGTTATTCTTTCCCTATAAACGCGTTTACGTTAAAACTATTATTTCCATTGCAAACAGTTTGGAGCTAGATCAGACGCCGGGTTACCCGGCGTCTGATCTGGCTCCAAACTGTTTGCCACTCAGATAAAATTGAATAGTAAGAGTTTGTGCAAAGCGTTTGCGTTTAAACGGGAAAGAATAATGTTTTCTTCACTGTACATCAGCTGTTTGAAAACGCCTGAAGCGTAGTGCTCATTAGTGGGCATCGGTGGTGGATGGTTCAAAACTAGTTGGAGTCCGACAAGGTTATATTCTGTCACCAATTCTTTTCAACACCTTCTTGAAGCGCATCGTGTCTGAGGCATTGGACGACACGAGAGAACTATCAGCTTTGAGAAAGAAATATCACGATCTGCGCTTTGTAGATGATATTGATAGACTGACAGGATCTCTGAGGGAACTCAAGGACTTAAAGTGCAATGCCTCAACTAATCATCCGCTAAACTGGGATAGATATAAGTGCTGAGAATACCACACTTATGATCAACAACAGGACTCTTGAAGATCCATTTATATAGATCAATGGACACAGGTTAAAGACAATAACAGTATTCAAGTACATAGGGTTCTAAACCTGGCGTTTTAGTTCGAATTACACAAGCAGTAGCCGTGCTTTCGAAGTTGGGACCCGTTTAAAAAAACTTCGTACGAAAAAACGATCGTAAGTCAAAAGTTTAAAATACATTTTATTTCTGATTTCTCCATCTAATCCTGTCTTGTGACATCTCTTTGGAATAGTCTTTTCAAGACATTTCCAAAAGGTTATCACAGGGCAGGATTTGATGGAGAAATAAATAATGATTGAAACTTTTATAATCTGACTTACGACAACATTTGCCGTACGAAGGTTAATGAAACGGGTCCCAGAATTCCATTTGGAAGGACAGGAACATCTCACTCTGTACTAAGATGCTATGCGCTAACTTAATATTTCAATATCCCTATGCCTGTGAGGCTTGGACACTGATATCAGAGTAGAATCCAATCTCTGGAGTTGAGATGCTATACAGAAGGATTCTTAACATCTCCGACAAAGATCACATAACCAATGAAGAGGTTCGCAGCCAGGTTCGAGCAGTTATTGGCCCTGACGAAGAGCTTTTCACTATGTACAGTGAAGAAAAGGAAATCGAGATGGTATGGGTATATCTCTCGCTCATCAGGCTAATCGATAAACAAATTTAACAGTTAACTGGCAAAGAAAACGTTGACGACAAAAGATGAAATGTGAAGATGACGTCAACGAATGGACATTCTTGCGTTTTGAAGCAACTCAGAGGGCATTGGATTAAATGGCGAGAGATTGCCATGAAGTCAGATAAGACGCCCCTACGACCGGCGTCCAGGTTACGTGGTTACGTGAGAATCGAAGTGAAGTGAAATAGTCAAAACTGAGCCAGACTATATTGGAAACTGAAATTGTATCATTTGAAGTTTCAGGGGGGAAATGGTTACCCGAATATTTTTTGGTATATGCACCATTCATTTTCATAACTGTTGGAAACTGTTTGGATACACTTGAGACGCCGAAGAGCTCGAAGCAATATTTATATTCAATACACTTGAGACGTCGAATAGCTCGGAGCAATATTTATATTCAATATGACTGATTTCCTGATGGCATGGTTTTTGTAAAAACAAATTTAGAGATGTCAATTCTTGTTTTGAAGCAGGTGATAAGTTGCATTGCGAAATTTTCTGTAGCGTGCCAAATTTTAGAATGAATTTGGATATGATAACTTTTGATTTGCAGGTGCTGCGTAATTTCTTTTTCTAAATAGATGAATAATAACATACAAATAGGATTTGATAAGGCTGTAATTTGAAAATAGAAATATTTGTGTCAGCCGTTTCCCATGGTATATTCATTTTGAAAATGTTAAATTCGACAAAGGAAAATAAGTACCAAGTATGTATTATAGAAATTTTTCATCGTACGAGCGTACTTTTTCAAGATTACTTCTATTTGTAAATAGTTTTTGCTAAAAATCAGACTCCGATGCTGATCAAGATCTGAACTGGTTTAAACTCATATCGATGTATTTTAGCAATAATGCATGACTTTGATTTCGAAAGAAAATCAGGCTTAAAGTATCATGGAAATGAAGAGAATAATGATAACCCGTCATAGATTAGAGCTTTGTTATTCTCTATGAAGAGATACCTCTCTATTACGACCACTAAAACGAAGGAAAATTGAATGGATAAAAGGCATGTGCAATCTTAAAGCAAGGTGACAGTGACACTAAAACAGAAAGCTCCTAAATGCACATTGCTGCAAGCAGTCATCTATCGAAAACACATAACAATTAACACAATATAGTGGTCGTACTAGAGCGGTTAACTGTACATGTTTTACCCCTTATCTGCTTCGAAATTGTCGTCTGCAAAAACATCTAAATCTAGATTCATACATTTTTTGAGTGAAGAAACCTTAAGACGAGTGCTAAACAGTTTGGATCCGGATCAGACGCCGCGTTACGCGGCGTCTGATCTCGATCCAAACTGTTTGCAAAAATCAGTAAAGTTGCGACCAGCAGGCAAAGGGTTAAAATTCTGCATTATGTGTTATTGTAGTCTGCAATGTTGTCTGGAACAGTTTTCAAGGTTGGTACAGTGGAGAATCTGTTATTCTTTCCCGTTTAAACGCAAACGTACGCAAACGCAAAGCACTAAAACTTAGAAAAGAACAACTTTTGGACAATTCTGATAATTCTTGTTTATCTTGGTGGCAAACAGTTTGGAGCCTGATCAGACGCCGGGTTACCCGGCGTCTGATCTGGCTCCAAACTGTTTGCACTGCAAATACTAGTTTTAGCGTAAACGCGTTTATTGGGAAAGAATAACAGATTCTCCACTGTACATGTCTTCTCAGCTGTATAATATCGTCTGCATAACACCTACCGTACGTCGACATTTTGTTTACTTCAATTTTCTGGCAACATGGTTAACGAAACACCGATTCAAATAAATGCCAAACAGTTTAAATTCTGCTCAGAGGCAGATTTATTTGGCGTTTGATCTTGATACTGTTTGCAAATTATGGCAAAAATGTCTGCTATAAACACCTGTCAGGGGGACACATTTGCCTAGTATTGTTCAAAATTTGTTTCTTCTTACAAAGCTTATTCTTTGCCAAGCGATCATTCACAAGACATCGACAATCATTCAAGAAGGACTAACTCTTTGGGTGGTAATCATTTAATACATTGAACCCGAGCGACGTGTATGATACTCGTCATTTACAAACAGTGTACATTTAAAGAGTACAATTGGCCTATGCAAAAATTAAAGACTAAGATTAAAGATCCCTCTAATCAGGGTCTGCATGCTTTGTCATTTAGCAATATATGACAGAAACAATCCTATACATTATAGTCAAAAGTAGACTACTGGGCATAAATTGATCATGAAAAATACTAAGATTTCTTAGCGCACTCTGCTTTACTTTCAGCCTGCTCTAAGCTACCATCTGCTTGGATAAAAACCGAAGATTTTAGAAAATTCAGGAGAAATGGCAGCCCTGGGACTAGACTCAATTGGAAACTGGGACTGCCAGTCTGAACGTTCAAGTCTGAATAAATGTATGTAGAAATAATGCAATACACTAGCTGCTTCAGGGTTTATCTTCAGAAGCACCATTTTTATTTCAGTCTCACATGTATATAATCATTCTCCGGCTGAATATCTGAATATTCTCCACCCAGTATCTACGCTCAGAACTAAATGACTAAATTTATTTCCCTAAATTAACATAGTGCAGTACATTGCAAACCATTTTTGCGTGGTCGGTTGTACAGTGGAGAATCTGTTATTCTTTCCCAATAAACGCGTTTACGCTAAAACTATTATTTGCAGTGCAAACAGTTTGGAGCCAGATCAGACGCCGGGTAACCCGGCGTCTGATCAGGCTCCAAACTGTTTGCCACCAAGATAAACATGAAATATCAGAATTGTCCAAAAGTTGTACTTTTCTACGTTTTAGTGCTTTGCGTTTGCGTATACGTTTGCGTTTAAACGGGAAAGAATAACAGATTCTCCACTGTAATAATATTGTTTTATTGCATATCCATAAAACAGTTATTGGTAATGTACTACTGTTATATAAACTTACGTATTTACTAAGCAAGCATACACTATTTGTAAAGTAACTTTTACTAAACTGTCTAGCCTAAGATTGATAGTACAAATATATTAGAAAACGAAAGATTAATGACTCATATAAACACGATTGCAGTTTATAAATTACACTACATGGAACGCAAATGACCTCGCTGGGGTTTTGTTTAGTAACATAGACTATATTCGGAGTAAACGTATTAGCATATTTTTAAGTGAAAAAGACGTTATTCTTTCCCATTGAAACTCGTTGTTTACGCTAAATATATTTCTTTCACTTGCAAACTCAGATACCGGATAACCAGGACTCTGGTCAGGCTCTAAACAGTTTGCAATTCATATTATAGTGATCATTCAGAATATATTCAAAATTTTATTGAAATACGTTTGCATTTCGTTTTTGTATTTATCGAGAAAGAATAACGTCTTCTCCACTAGTTTAGTTTAAACATATTTATTTGCATAATTACACGTGCAAAGGGATTGGGCTACACGTTATTACAACATTATCAATGACCCTTTCCCTAGATATAAATTATACAAAACAGTGGCATAGCATAATAAAGTAGAAAATAGAATAGTTATTTTGCTAAAACAAGTAATCGGTGGCACAAAGGAAGTGTTGTTACATGTAATACTCGTTTACTTGAGTGCATATTGTTTGTTTAAAGACTTTCACAATGATTGTAATCGGCTGAGTAATCCTGATATCGATATTGTGTTTTGTAAGATATAAAGCCGAATTTCAAGTAATCTTTCGAGTGGAGAATCTGTTATTCTTTCCCGTTTAAACGCAAACGTACGCAAACGCAAAGCACTAAAACGTAGAAAAGTACAACTTTTTGACAATTCTGATAATTCTTGTTTATCTTGGCGGCAAACAGTTTGGAGTTTGGTTACCCGGCGTCTGATCTGGCTCCAAACTGTTTGCACTGCAAATAATAGTTTTAGCGTAAACGCGTTTATTGGGAAAGAATAACAGATTCTCCACTGTAACACTAGATCTACCAACAAAATTGAAACCGCTTAAAACGTAATTGTTCGATTTTAAGTCGAATAAGGAATTTTTTCATGAAATTTCAAAGTTGTTGTGACAGTCGTTTTACCATCTAGTCACACATATATGCGTCTTTTGCAAAAGTGTACATTTCAAGAGTACCCTTGTTCTATACAATATGTGCAGTCTCAGACTGAAATGTTTGTCATATTGCAGTACATAGACAAAAATAGTAAAAAATGGGACTAAACTCAATTGGAAACTCGATTTTCAAGGTCAAAACAGTTACAGTGGAGAATGTGTTATTCTTTCCCGTTTAAACGCAAACGTACGCAAACGCAAAGCGCTAAAACGTAGAAAAGAACAACTTTTGGACAATTCTGATAATTCATGTTTATCTTGGTGGCAAACAGTTTGGAGCCTCATCAGACGCCGGGTTACCCGGCGTCTGATCTGGCTCCAAACTGTTTGCACTGCAAATAACAGTTTTAGCGTAAACGCGTTTATTGGGAAAGAATAACACATTCTCCACTGTAAGACAGATTAAAGCTAAATGCAAGAAATGAGAAGGGCGGAACGATCCCTTATGCGAAATACTTGTTGGCATTCACTTTTGATTTAGATTGTTGCTGCGCCAGTAAATAGAATACTGGTAACTTGTTTGTGAATGAGATATTTGTCAGTGACCTGAGATTTCTGACTTTAAGGAACTCTGTTTCCAATGGTTTAACTGAAAATTAAAAAGATTTATTTTCATCTTAGTTACAAACAGTTTGGAGCGTTACCCGGCGTCTGATATTGTTCTAAAATGTTTGCAATGAAAGTAATTGTTAACTTGCAATTTAACATGACCCAAACTATTTGACACTGATGCAAATATACATGATTTTCGGTTAAGCACAACAGGGCTGCCATAAGTTGACATAAACAATCCTAAGATTCAAAATTATGAATTTTTCAAGTGCGATTTTATGAATCGTACCTTTTCCCAATCGCATGTTTCTAGTTTTGTTGACACGTGGCTGCTTAAAGCAGACTGAAAGTAAAGCAGAATGCGCCTTAAGGCGCATTCTGCTTTACTTTCAGCCTGATTGAAGCTACCATGAACTAGAAAAAAAATCGAAAGATTTAGGAAAAATCCGGAGAAATGGCAGCCCTGACACAAACAATCGTAGCTGGCATTACAAATAAAGACGGACATTCATTTTCAGATGCTATTTTAGAAGAGAAAGTGATAGCAGAGAAAATCTCTTTTATTCAATTTTAACGAGGCGAAATAATTTTAATGATAAATTGTTTTTAAAAAGCACATGTCTTAACTTAGATATAAGTTACGAACATGTCCTTGTTATATTGGCTTTTGCAAACAGTTTGGATTCTGAGTTTACTCCAAGACGTATGTTCATTGTAATCACCGTCTGAAAAACACAAAACAAACACCGTCTGATTGTTCCCAGACTGTTTGTAGTAGACTTCAGTAGCTAATTCTTCCACTGCCATGGCCGACACCACTGACATTTGCGTAACACGGCGTCTGATCAGGATCCAAACTGTCTGACACTAAAATCAATATTTCCTTAGTAAAAACCGCATCACATTTCAAATTTTAAAAGTAAAAGCAGACGAAAAATACAAACAAACGACAATATGACAGCGATTGTGTGGGACGGCAATTTTCGCCATAATAGCAGTTAAGGGGTTAAACCTCATCGTGCTCAGCGACATGGCTAATATTTGCAAAAATCTTGGATCTGGATCAGACGCAGCGTCTGATCTAGATCCAAAACTGTTTGTCATTCATATTCAACTTTTCTTCTGTTTCAGTTTTTAAATTTTTAGCTGACGACAATTCAGCATTGCAGACGTGAAAGAATATACACTTTAAGTAGCCAGGTTCATATCCAGACCGAGCTCACTTTTTTCTTTGAAATGTAGTTTGGAACACAAATCAGTTTTCTAAACTATTTACGTATATACATGTAAGTGTAAAGGCGCCTTGCACCAATTTACAAAAAATATTTTAGACTGACTTTTGGTTTTAGTCACTTTAAAACGTTCATCACAAGCATGAAAAGTTTCCCTACATTTGCGTACTAGAATTAATTAACAAACGCTAACAAAGTTAACAAACAACTAAGTGATTGTAATAAGATTTGCAGACCTGTTTAATATTTGATAACATTATTGAATTCAAAGAAAATTAAAACTGAATGTTTTGCCCAATGAGATATTGGTTAGTTCGCTTTTGATGACAGTTATTAAACTGTTTTCAGTTCGTTTGTGCAAATACCGAACAATGACCCTAGACAATCGTGCATTTGCAAAATGCTTGCATAGTGGAATAACGTTATTCTTTTCCGTTGAACCCTTCCCAATAGAAGCGCATTTTAGCGCATTAACTTTATTCCTCTATTAAAGAAAATGGTTTCTATTTATGGCCATAAACATGTACCAAAAGAAATATTTTCTATATCCTGGCAGATTGCAGCTTTACATGTAAGCAGGCTGAGAGTAAAACAGCATGCGCCTTAAGGCGCATTCTGTTATACTTTCAACATGCTTTAAGTGGTCATCCGCCTTCAAAACTAGAAAAAGTCTATTTTGTAAAGGGTTAAACAAAAAAGTAAACAAAATTAACTGCAACTGAATGAATAAATGACAAATTATTGAACAAACTACCGCTTTATTGTCGTCTGCTTCAATATTGTTATCTGCAAGATCATTTCAAAATTAGATTTAGGTGAGTGTGACGTAAGACATATCTAAACGAGTGCCAAACAGTTTGGATCCTGACCATACGCCGCGTTACGCGGCGTCTGATCAGGACCCAAACTGTTTGTAAAGTCGACCAAATGCGACTTCTGTGGTAAAAGGGTTAAAACTCGTATCATTTGATATTGTTTTATTTATAACCTTTGTTTCAAATATAGATTTAAAGCCGTTTAATTTGGAGTTAGATCGGGATCAAAACTGTTTAGAAACATTGTTTTAGCTTCTTCAATTTAGGTTAACATAAATGTACAATGGCGAGTTGCAGATCATATTACGACAGGCAAATGGTTAAAACTCTTTCCCCTAGAGGATACTTGTTTGTTTGATCAATGTTTAAACGTCTTGTTCTTAACATGATTATTACAACATCCAACTGCGTAACTTCATCAATTATATTCACCAAGTGGTGATCCAAATTAGATCCAATTTCTAAAAGTTATCGACTTAGTGGTAAAACGTAGAATTTTTGTATGAATTTTGCAAGGTTTGGCAGAAGAATGAAATGGAGGAAGCATAGGTGCAGTTGGTAATAATATGGGATCCGTTTCATAAAACTTCGTACGAGAAATGTTGTCGTAAGTCAGATTATAAAAGTATCAATAATTATTTATTTCTCAGTTTAATCCTGTCTTATGACATCTCTTTGGAATCGTCTTGAAAAGACAGGATTAGATGGAGAAATAAGAAATTAAACGTATTTTAAAGATTTGACTTAGGACCGTTTTTGTCGTACGTAGTTTTATGAAACGGGCCCCTGCAGTCTCCCACTTGGGACTAATAATGTCTTTACAACCTCTAAAAATTCAGTTGGTGTATTCGCAAAAAAGGAAAAGAATACTCAAACAAAAGCACATTTGTTGCATTATGAGGCACATGCCATTAAAGAAATATACATGGTAAAAAAAAACTTCCTCAAGAAAAATCACTGATTCTATTTTTTCCCCATTACTTTTCTACTCCGACCTAAAACGGTGAAGACTTCGCTACATAACTCTTTCGCTGCCAAATTAATCATGAGAGTTTTACCTCTTCACCGTTTTATTGTCGTCTGTTTCAATATTGTTGTCTGCAATATCGTTTCAAAGTTATACCCCCATTCCACTGGACGGCGATTTTTGTGATTCATAAATGGCGAATCGCCGTGAAGACGCCTTGATCGTCGCTAGATCGTACAGAGCGTAGTGTGAACGCCCAGAGCGTACGAGAAACGTAGCGGAATCGCGGGCAAATACAATGTATCTCGACGCTTTTAGTACGATGCGACCACGCTTGCGCTACGTCAACCACGCTGCGACTACGTTGCTACTACGCTCATGAATTTCTTAGTACGCTTCTGCTGCGCTTCGAGTCCACGGCGATGCCGCTACGTAAATTTTGAGCAGGGTCAAAACATTCGCCGTGAGGTGGCGATCAATGAGCTTCTGTGACGCTTCTACTACGATCAGGGCGTTTCTACTGCGCTGTTGCCGTTCCTACTACGATTCGCGGCGATTTTACCAAAAATTCGAAGCGTAGAGGAATCGCCGCTCAGTGGAATTGGGGTATAAGATTTAAGGCAGTATGACTGAAGAAATTTCGAAAAGAATGTCAAACAATTTGGATCCTGAACAGACGCCGCGTAACGCGTCTTCTGTTCAGGATCCAAATTGTTTGCAAACGCTCTTTTTGGCGACATTGAGAGCGAAAGGGTTACAAACAATCAACAAGGTTAAAACGATAAAATAGACGGTCAGATAAGAATGTTTCGGTAGTCGAAAAGGCTAAATCGCCGGCACACTCTTGGGGCCACAGGGATCCGACGCGATTGATTTTTTAGGGAAACAATCGTCCGACGGTATATATAGAGATTATATATACATTCTGACGATTTTTCGCTAAAAACAATTGTGTCGGGGCCCTGTGCTTGGGGCATAACTTGTTTTACCTTCTCTGCACGGGTCCGATATTTTATCTCTGAAATGTTTTATTAAACACTTTCACTCTAAATGACGCCATAAAGCGTGTTTCTTCTTCTTGATACTTCTTCAAACTTGCAAACAATTTAGGTCCTGATCAGACGCCGCGTAACGCGGCGTCTGATCAGGACCCAAACAGTTTGACACTCGTTTCGAAATTTCGTCAGTCATATCGCTTTCAATCTAACTTTGAAACGATATTGCAGACAACAATATTGAAGCAGACGACACTTTGGCGGTGAAGGGGTAAACTACTCTCTCGACAAATCTGACCATGGAAGGGTTAACCTAAATTATTGTCCTAACTTACAATTTACCTGTTTATATAGGCGCATGTCATCTGGTTTTCATACTTTTAAAGCTATTCTTTGCTCAGTATCATAAAGCAGTTAAACATATGTCAAAATAATGTGACTTGGTATGGTAGAGGATCATTTTCCAGTGGTTATTATAAGAACATGAAACTCCTAAATAATCTTATGTATATAGTGGTGAATGCATTATTCTTTCCACGCAAATGCATTTGTGTTAAAATAATTATTCCCAATGGATTCGGCTTGGAAAAAGATTAAACGCCGGTAACCCGGGTTGCGAACTGTTTACCAATTTCAATAAATATTCAACTTTTTCCAAAAACCTCAGGTTATTTTCTACATTACATTGCAGTACTCTTATTTCCCTTATACTATCTGTACATAGCTATCTTAAGTTTTGTACGAGTTGCCCCCCTTGAAATGAATTTTTTTTATTGTATATTTAAGTTTTTCATTATTTTAGCTTAAATTCGCCATTTATAAACCTTTGTCATTCGATATTAAGAAATCGAAGTAGTTTTGGTTGTTGTTAAGTGGTTTCGGGAGGTTTGGAGTAGTTTTGGTGGAGGTTTTGGGTCTTTACATGGACACCCGCCTATACTGTTCCTGTTCGCTCATTCGTCACTGAACATTAAACAGTCAAAACAATAACAAACATATCAAATACGTAAAAAAGGAGAAAATTATGTAGAAATACGCGTATTTGCATGGGTGTTTCGTAAATCCAGTATTTCAAATTGAAAATGAGAACCGAATTGCCGCAATTTGCATGCTTATAGGCAAATATTATTCATGTTAAAGCAATTTATGTGCAAACGAAGTAGAGTAAACCTTTATAACGATATCTAGTTACCGTCTGCAGTACATATGTAAATGGTTCAACAGATATTCTAAGAGTTAATTCATTTGCATTTCTCTCCGAAAACATCAGTGTCAATCAGTGTGTATCTTCACGATATGTCGAGCTAGTCGACATGTCATTTGATTCAAACAATTTGCAATACTTATTACAAATTCGTCGAAAATCCGTGCAAAAGGTTTATGTTAGAGACAATGTTAGCCAAGACAATATGTTTTACAAATGTTACAAAAGTGCTGTTTGTGGGATTGTGTTTCATTTAACTTGAGACTAAATGGCCATTTGGAAAGAAAACTATTAACCTTTTCATGACCAAATTTATCTTGAAGTTATTTACCCTTTCACTGCCATATTGTCGTCTGCTTCAAATTTGTTGTCTGCAATATCGTTTCAAAGTTGGATTTAAGGCAGTATAACTGATGTGATTTCAAAACAAATGGCAAACAGTTTTGATGCTCATCAGATGCCGCGTTACGCGGCGTCTGGTCAGCATCAAAACTGTTCGCAAATGCGCTTTATGACGTCATTGAGGGTAAAAGGCTTAGCCTATCCACCGCAAAATGCCATCGTCAGATCTGCGGTCTGTACTATCATTTCAAAGCTAGATACATAGTGGACAAGATGTTATTCGTTCCGAATAAACGCGTTTACATGTATAACGCGCTATAACCCATATGTGCATTACAAACAGTTTGGAGTCAGATCAGACGCCGGGTAACCCAACGTCTGATCTGGCTCCAAACTACATGTAGTTGTCACTGATATTAAATTAAATTGTCTTAATTTCATAAGTCTGTTATTTTTCTGTATTTTACCGCATTGTATTTGCATTTCGCCGCGTTATGCGGGGTCCAAACTGGATTCAAGCTGTTTGCAAACGAAGCCAAGTCTTAATTTCCGCTCCCTATAACAACTCCCTCCGAAGAAGACACACAATCTGTGTCTCCCATTGGGTGTACATGTACAGTGGAGAATCTGTTATTCTTTCCCAATAAACGCGTTTACGCTAAAACTATTATTTGCAGTGCAAACAGTTTGGAGCCAGATCAGACGCCGGGTAACCCGGCGTCTGATCAGGCTCCAAACTGTTTGCCACCAAGATAAACAAGAATTATCAGAATTGTCCAACAGTTATGCTTTTCTAAGTTTTAGTGCTTTGCGTTTGCGTACGTTTGCGTTTAAACGGGAAAGAATAACAGATTCTCCACTGTAGTTGTATTGAGGGAACACTGTACAGGGTTGACTTGTTTACACTGAAAAACCATCGGATACAATTACCTTATGCATTGAATCCGGATGCCGGTAGTGAGAAACAATTTTGACAAGTAGTCATTTAGAAAGTGTTAGATCGGTAAACATTTTGCTGAGAAAATTCTAAGTACAGTGGAGAATCTGTTATTCTTTCCCGTTTAAACGCAAAAGTACGCAAACGCAAAGCACTAAAACTTAGAAAAGAACAACTTTTGGACAATTCTGATAATTCTTGTTTATCTTGGTGGCAAACAGTTTGGAGCCTGATCAGACGCCGGGTTACCCGGCGTCTGATCTGACTCCAAACTGTTTGCACTGCAAATACTAGTTTTAGCGTAAACGCGTTTATTGGGAAAGAATAACAGATTCTCCACTGTAAGACTATTTCAATACTTCCTGCTAAAATGAGCGCATGTAAGGAAATTAGCCACAATCATACTACACGTGAGTTGGCAAACATTTACACACAGTTTAGCTCAAGATCAGAAAGCATGCACTATCTATTTAAAGCAGACGACAATACAGTTCGATAAAACTTGGTCTGCTACATTTTAATATCAGAAGGACGTAGATCTATGTAAATTAGCTTATTGAAATGAGATTACCGTGTTCTGTTCTAATTGCTTCCTATGCAACCCTTAAGTACAAAATGCGACCGAAATTGCACTTCCAAACAATATGAATCCTGATCAGGCGTCGAACATCTTGTTGTCCGATCAAGGTCCAAACTGGCTGACATTAACCCTTTCATTATAAAATTATTCGGGAAATTTTTACCTCTTCACCGCTTTATTGTCGTCTGCTTCAGTTTTGTTGTCTGCAATGTCGTTTCAAAGTTAAAAAATAAGGCAGTATAATTGACAAAATTTCAAAACGAGTGTCAAACAGTTTGGGTCCAGATCAGACACCGCGTTACGCGGCGTCTGATCAGGACCCAAACAGTTTGCAAACGCGCTTTATGACGTCATTGAGAGTGAATGGGTGACGTCATTGAGAGTGAAAGGGTTGATATCAATGCTTCTCTGGTAAAACAACTAACGCTGGTTTCAATTGACAATACAAGTGTAGGTGACACATTATAGTTTAGCAGAGAACTCGACAGCAGACGGAAACACTTTTATCTGATTTTAACGAGGTAAAATATTTTTTAATGATGAATGGCCTCTGAAAGCACATGCCCTTGCCTAGATATCAGTTCCCTATTGGAGAAGACGTTATTCTTTCCAAATAAACGCGTTTCTGTTAAAAAGCATAATGTCTATTGCATATACATGTGGTATGGATCAAGATCAGACGCCGGTTCGGCGTCTGATCAGGCTCTAAACTGTTTGCAACTGAGATTTAAAAGAATGGTTAACAGTTTCGAGAAGTTTCATTTTTCTACGTTGTGTTGCATTGAATTTAGGTTAGTTTGGTTTAAACGGAGAAAATATCGTCTCTTTCACTGTACGAAGACGTGCTTGCATATTGGCAGATGGCATTACTGTAGTGGCAAACTGTACTAGAGAAAACCAGAATTTAACCCTTTCCCCAATAGCAGTAACATTTAGCACATTTGATTTATTCATACACTGAAGAAAATAGTTCCAATTTACACAGTAATAAACATGTAGCATAATAATTGATTTCTATATTCTAGCAGATGGTAGCTGAGACGCATCCGTTTTACTTTCAACCTGCTTTAAGCGATCACATGTTTTAAATTTAGAAACAGGCTATGGGGGAAAAGGGTTACCAGGGGTTAAACGTCATGCAAGGAATATTGCGGCTTCATACAGTGTAACCATGTTTTTTTCCAATACCTCAATTAAATTTGAAAAATAAAAGAACACGTCATTTGCTTAAAATTGATGACGTCACGTAAGTGCTAGAGTTAAAATGGATTAGTGTCCAAATAAATGCTTTATGTTTTTAAGGAAGGATTACCACAATTAATCTATATGACAAACTGATTTCTCAGTAGAATGTATGACACTAACAGTCCGAATTTCTTACCCGACCTTTGGACACGTGGTTGTTATATCTATTGTATACTATATGTTATACAGCACTCCCTCTCTACAACGACACCCAATGGGAGACACAGATTGTGTGTGTTATTCGGAGGGAGTCGTTATAGAGAGGGAATGGGCTTATATCCGCAAATAGCTTGAATCCAGAACAGACGCCGCGTAACGCGCGTCTGAATTGGATTCAAGCTGTTTGTCACTCGTCATTATATTTATTCTATCAAAATGTCCACTTATATGTAGCTTGAGAAAAACAGCAGACGACAATTTTAAGCAGTGGATATTGCAGTAGTAGAGCGTTAGATATAATTGTCCTGTTTAGGGAACTGCGACAGGGTCTTTGTTGGGAGTGAGTCGTTGTTGGGAAGGCTGTTGTAGAGAGGAAGTGCTGTAAAATCACTAGGAAGGTGAAGGCCTGTTTGGATGCAGGTCATGCTGTCAAGCTCGAACATTGTATATCTGCTGAATATGTGATTGAGCTAAAGAAAAATACACAATATTGTATCTGCATATTGTGGTGATAAAGACATGTGTATTGTTTTCAGTGAGTGTATAAATCAAGAAATTTAACATGCAATTTGGACAATCAGAGTGGAGAAACCTTTTTTATTTCCCTTTAAATGGAGCTAACACAATGCCATAACATGTAGGAACATGGCAATGTTTTGAGAACTCTGACATTTCTTTTTGACGCGAGTGGCAAATGCTTTGGAGCCTAATCAGACACCGGGTCACCCGACGTCTGATTTGGTTCCAAACTGTTTGCATTGGAAGTAGAAATAGTCATTATGTTAATAACATATTTTCCATTACAGTACAAAATGTGTGTCAAAAATAGTATTCGAAGGCACCATGTCCCTAGCTCTATTAAAACTCTGAATTGTCTACATAAAAGGTCTTGTGGGGGTTTTCCTTGGCAAAACTATATACGTCTCTTGTGACTTAGTCTGTACTTTTTGTTTTAAATTGTTAATTCTACGAGTAACTTCTCTGGGTAAATCTATTTCCCGTCTTTCGCTAATATTCTTGATCTTGTGATGCATTTCTGCTATATTTAATACATTTTCTCCCAGTGGATTATCCCATGCTTATATTGGATTAGTCCATTTTTGATCTAAGGGGTACCTAGTCTAAATTTTCGTTTTGTTTTATACTGAAAAATCCTATCAGCAAACAGTGTAGACTCTGACCAGATTCTATACGCTTTGCCTATTTTCTCTATATATGATTGTGGTCACGAATGGGTTTAATTATACAGTGGAGAATCTGTTATTCTTTCCCAACAAACGCGTTTACGCTAAAACTATTATTTGCAGTGCAAACAGTTTGGAGCAAGATCAGACGCCGGGTAACCCGGCGTCTGATCAGGCTCCAAACTGTTTGCCACCAAGATAAACATGAAATATCAGAATTGTCCAAAAGTTGTACTTTTCTACGTTTTAGTGATTTGCGTTTGCGTACGTTTGCGTTTAAACGGGAAAGAATAACAGATTATCCACTGTAGCAATCCAAATACAGAGCTTCCTCTTTACAACAGCCTTCAAAACAACGACTCTCTCCTTTATTACGACCCTTGTCGCAGGTCCCTAAACAGGACAATTATGTCCAACCTATTTACGACTGCAATGTCGTCTGCTTAAAATTGTCGTCTGCTGTTTTTCTGAAAGTTACATTAATAGACATTTTGACAGAAAAAAAATTAATGACGAGTGACAAACAGCTTGAATCCAGATCAGACGCCGCGTTACGCGGCGTCTGATCTTGATTTAAGCTGTTTGCATATGTAAGCCAATTTCCCTCCCTATAACGACTCCCTCCGAACAACGCACACATTTTTTGTCTCACATAGAATGTCGTTGACATAGAGAGAGAGCGATGTGATACTATTCCTGTTGATATACAACTTACCTAGATTTTAAAAGGCATGGGTATTTCATTCAGATATTTCCCGTCTATCAAGGCCATTGCCTTAAGTATCGTTTGCTGAAGTATTTTGTCTTTTATTCCTATCAATTTATCAATATCTTATTGTATAAACCAATTAAAGACTAGCGTCTACCAAAGTGGACATTGGCAAACAGTGTGGACCTCGATGGGACGGCGAGTTACGCGGCATCTAATCAGGGTCTGCATTGTTTACTATATCATATGAATTAGTTTGCTATATGGACACACAATTTAGTGACTTTAGATCATCTTTGTATATCTACAATGAACTCTTCCAGCAAGTATACAATATCCATACATGAAAGAGTTTAACATACAGGGTGCTTTATAGCAGCACAAGCATTCATACAGTGGAGAATGTGTTATTCTTTCCCAATAAACGCGTTTACGCTAAAACTATTATTTGCAGCGCAAACAGTTTGGAGCCAGATCAGACGCCGGGTAACCCGGCGTCTGATCAGGCTCCAAACTGTTTGCCACCAAGATAAACAAGAATTATCAGAATTGTCCAAAAGTTGTTCTTTTCTAAGTTTTAGTGCTTTGCGTTTGCGTACGTTTGTGTTTAAACGGGAAAGAATAACAGATTCTCCACTGTAGAACCAGTATGCACACCTAAGTTTTGTTAATAGATTTTGACGTGTTATGCGTTTTCGTAAGACGTATTGCCATCAGTGTCAAACAGTTTGGATCCAAAACTAAAATCTTAACCCATTATCTAATAAATACGCCTTCTACGCCTTTAATTAATTCCTCCACTGAAGAAAATAGTTCCAATTTATACTGTCACAAAAGAAAAAATCATTAGAAGTATTTCCTATATTCTATAAAATAATAGATTAAATCAGGCTGAAACAAAAGCAGAATGTGCATTAAGGCACATTCTGCTTTACTTTCAACCTGCTTTAAATAGTTACCTATCCCCAAATCTAGAAACAGGTAATGGGTTAATCTCTTGGCTTTTAAAAAGCAACTTGACTCGCCTTTTCAGACAGTTTAGAACCTGATAAAACACTTGTTTTTAAAATAACAAAACAAACAACACTTTGTGATCTTTGTTTTGAAATACTGAATCGAGGAAGTGCAGACCTGAATACTGATTTGACGAGCGCGAGATTTTGTTTAGCTTTTAAAAGATTCAAGGTGGCTGGATTTATGTAATGGATTATATAAAAACGCAATACTGCTCAGGGAATGATAAAAAGTATTCTGAATAAGGCCGTTCTTATTTAGGAGAATGTCTCTTTTTTCCATTACATAAAATAACGAATAAGAAAACTATTAAAGGCTCCCATAAGACATCGCAAATCGTATCAAATCGGGGAACGCGTGGTGTCGTTATGTCAAAGAGCAATAGGTTTTATTTCTCCAATATTGTTTCTATAAGGTTTCTAGTTACAGAACGACAAATAAAGAGACAATACTAGGGAACCCTGAAGCGGAATGGTATGTCTGATTCGAAGGTGTAATCACTGATCATCCGAAAAAATGCATAGTATTGGATGATAGGGTTTGTATTACAAAACAGAACATAACAGAACATATATTATTTTTTGACTTATACATACATTATCTCGTCAATACAAAATAAATAAGATTCACGATTGTCACGTAATCTATTAATGGATCAAATATTATAAGAATACATTTAGATCTTCGTATCAGTATACATAGTATTATGTATTAACCCATTTGTGCCCACGATCCCATATATTGGACAAAGGCAAACAGTGTAGACTCTGATCAGACGCCGCATAATGCGGTGTCTGATCAGCGTCTAAACTGTTTGATGATAGGAATTTCAATATAAAACAAAATGAAAATGAGACGTTTGACCAGGCATCTCTTTGATAAAATTGGACTAATCCAATATATAAACATGGAAGGGTCCACTGGGCGCAATGGGTTAATATATAATATTACAGGATGACTGCCAACATTAACCCTTTCACTGCCATGATGACGTATAACTCGGCTAAAACAATGGTTGCCATATTATCGTCTATTCATAGTTTTCGTCTGTTTTCACTTATTAAGTTTTGAATTATGCGTATCTGAGTTAAGAAACATCTATATGTCTTAGAAAAATTGCAAAACTGGTTTTTATACTCGCTCTAGGTTATTGGAAGTTTACTTTATTTTTAAGCCGTTAACACTTAACTCATTCACCCCTGAAACTTTTAATGGACAATTCCTATTTGAAAATCAGTCTAGTCCATTTAAGACTATTTAGTGTTGATTTTAACAATATATTTCAAAATGACAAATCACTGTTTGCATGGGACATGTGTAATCTTCAAAGGTACACTATTTGTAAATGACGAGTATACTCGTCGCTAGGGTTGAATGTGTTAATATGGAATAGTCTTAATAAAAATCGAAATGTGTTTTGACCTACTATATGGTAAGATTAAATCATACATTAGTTTAAACAGTATTTTATTTCAAAATAGATACAGTCATAAATGACAATACATACAATTTCACATATAAATATAAGGATTAGAAAACAAGTTTTGGTAAACTTATATAAATTCTTCTCCATTAAAATGTATAATAATTATAGTTATAATATAAATATTTTATTTACTAATGAAACAATAGGAACATATTCTAAAATTGTTTATTGATTATATCAACTTGTTTCACTGATATTTCAATTGAATATAAAACAGGACACACTTTTGCAACAAACATACATTAAGTAAGTTGTTAGTTTAACAACTGTAAACTGTGTATGTGAATATCGAATTCATCGACAAACTACACTAAATTTAATTGCTTTGTTTTGAAAAGTTCACATAACATCAGACAAATATTACTGTTGATATGTTAAAGCATTAAACTATATTTGTCCAATCAATGTTTCACAACAGTAGTTCCAAATTATATAAGCATGCATGATTTTAGTGTTATCTATGTGTGTTGTTATGCCAACCAATTTCAACCGTTTAAATAAGAATATTGACTTGCATGATACATCTTCCCATCTATTAGAAATATACATTTTAAATGATGTATCATACATGAACACCGTAGATTTCAAGAAAATGCCGTCGTAAAAGGACAGTCGTACATGTATATAGTGTTCCACTGATCTTTAACTATTCCAAACCAAATTGTTGCAAAATACTTAATTTCAAACCTCGATAATCCGAACTCACATATGGCGAATTTACATGTTCTGCATTGGCCAATATTAGACAGCAGTTTGTTGTAAGGAAAATATATCAGGGATACTCCTTTGATGGGCAAGTTTTACTTACTTTACTGGATTCGAGAGAGTCACGTCGTTTACAAAAGTCACAAGTATTTAACCATTTGCACGGTACGATCTGGATCCAATCTGACATTCAGGTCACGTTTTCTGAAGAAAAAAGCAGATCAACTACATTGCTGAGAAGGAGTTTAATGAATTATAGAGAAGCAGTACTATTGGGATACGGATATACATGAAAATACATAAATTCGACCAAGTCATACTTATCAAGCGTTGGGTTAAAAGAGTAATGGTTCACATCGAAGATTGAACAAAAATTAACCCCATTCACCGCCTTGACGACATTTATTGTAAACACTTGTCGTCTGTTTCTGTTTCTCCAATTCAAAAGTTAGGTATTTTGACTTAAGAAATATTGAAATGAGTGTCAAACAGTTTGAGTCGTGATCAGACGCCACGTAACGCAGTGTCTGATCAGAATCCAAACCGTTTGCAAACAACTATTGCACTTAGGGTAAGGCAGTGAAGGGTGTTAATATAAATGTGTAATTGCGACAATCTCCCAATCGTTTTCTTCATTTACAATAATCAAGAATTTCGTTAGGCAACTATTTAAATCCTGCTATAACAGTTTGACCTTTGAGGGGTTTTATATACATTTCCAATCTAGTTTCTTGATTACAAAGAAGCCTTTTACACCACGTTAACCCTTAGCCTGCCACTCACGACTATAGCTCCATATGCAAACAGCTTGGATCCGGATGAGACGCCGAGTAACTCGGCGTCTCATCCGGATCCAAGCTGTTTGACACCCGGACAACATTTTCAGCAATTTTGAGCAACTTTGAAGCACTCTGAAGCACCTTGAAGCAGACGAGAAATATAGCAGACGACAATTTATTTGGCGGGCTAAGGGTTAAGAACGTTACGGAAGCCATATGCTTCGGTGAAATTAAAGCTTGATTTCTACGTCAAAGGAATATAATTACTGTTCGTAATACAGTAGCAATACTCAATTGCTTTATGGTCAATGTTCGCGTCCCTAGTTAGTGTTGTGATGTTTATTCCCTTGTACAGTGGAGAATATGTTAATATTTTCCAATAAACGTGTTTATATTAAAACAATTATTTCTACTGCAAACAGTTTGGAGTCAGATCCGACCCCGGGTAGCCCGGTACCAGATCAGGCTTCAAACATTTTGCCATCCGGATTTAAATAAATAGCTAGAAATTTAAAAGGTGTCATAAACTGAACTGTGTTTGCGTTTCGTTTGAGTTTGAACGGGATAGAATAACATTTTCTTTACTGTATAAGCATGCAGTCCTGTTCTAAATGACAAGCTGTTTTGTTAGTTTTTAACACCCCAAGCAGTATCAGCAATATCACCATAAACACAGCAAGAAAGACGTCAATTAGACGGGTTTTATTTGTTATGTTTAAACGAAACCAAACGCAATATCTAGCAAATGACAACTTTGGAAACTCTTACTATTTGCGTTGATCTGAGTGGTAAACAGTGTCGTAACATATGCGTTTCTTAGGAAAGTAACAGAGCAAAGATGTAAAAACAACTGCAACTTCAATTCTAAAATTTAAACTGTACAATCTCCATTAACAACAAAACTATCAACTGAGCGAAAACAACAATGACGTTCTTAATACAACTATCTCGACACCAACAACAATAAATCGAAAACAGCAGCAACAGCAATAATAAGAACATTGAATAAGTCCAAAGGCTCTAAAGCGTTTCAAATGAGTCTCTGATCATTCTCAAGCTTATCAAAAGCTTGAGTATGATCTTAGATTCAACTCAAACCCTTTATAACATTGGACGTTGCAGTCATAATATTATTATCATAATGAAAACAACACTATCAACAATGTTTCCTTATCTGAAGCAGTAACACTAGTAAGAACAACACCAACATAAAATAAGAACCCATATTTGCACCACAAACAATGAATTGGAAAAATGTAGCAACAACAACAATCATACCAGCAATAGGATCAGTAAGAATAACTACACTAACGACACAACTTAAACAACAACAACAGCGTTCTCTTCTTCTATCATTACTGCTACTATTACTTGTTTTACTTCTTCTTTTGTTACTTTCACTAGCAATGTAACTACTACTTGTACTTCCACTACCACGTCTACAAGTACTACTACCATCATTAGCAGTGTTACTACAAATTGTACAACCACTACCACTTCTACAAGTACTACTACTTTAACTAGCAGTGCTACTACTACTTGTTGTACTACCAGTACCACTTCTACAAGTACTATAACTTTTAATAGCAAAGTTACTACTGCTTGTACTTCCACTACCACTTCTACAAGTACTACTACTTTAACTAACAGTGCTACTACTACTTGTTGTACTTCCACTACCACTTCTACAAGTACTACTACTTTAACTAGCAGTGCTACTACTACTTGTTGCACTACCAGTACCACTTCTACAAGTACTATAACTTTTAATAGCAAAGTTACTACTAATTGTACTTCAACTACCACTTCTACAAGTACTACGACTTCCACTAGCAGTGTTACTACTACTTATTGTACTACCAGTACTACTTCTACAAGTAACACTACTTTCACTAGCAGTGTTACTACTACGTGTTGCACTACCACTACCACTTCTACAAGTACCACTATTTTCACTAGCAATATTACTACTACTACTACATGTACAACCACTACTACTTCTACGTCCACACTTACTATAGTTTCACTAGCAGTATTACTACAACCAGTTCTTCCACACTACTTTTATAAGTACTTCTACTGTCAATAGGAATACTGGCAGATAGTAGCTTAAATCAGGATGAAAGTAAAGCAGAATGCGCCTTAAGGCGCATTCTGCTTTTCTTTCAACCTGCTTTAAGGGGTCACGTGTCTTCAAATCTAGATATAGGTTATTGGGTAAAGGGTTAACAAGTACTTCTTCTGTCGAAAGGAATGCTAATAGTATAAAGATACCACGAGCCCCTGGGGACATTATTTTAGTATGGTTTTAGCGTAGGGAATAGAACAGCATGCAATTTACTTTTATTTCCCCTCCGGGCAATAATTTTACACTCTCTTAAAAAAGCAATTTCCTTTCTTCTGCTAATGGAGAAATTTGTTCCATAACACCACAACTTGATCAAATTTATGTTGGATTAATGAGGGAAGCAACAAAAAATGACGAATCTTTAGATAGGATTCTGTAGCGCTGAATAATTATCAGTACCAAATTAGAATTGTTGTCTGTGTACGATGTATGCTTGAAGATTACCATACCATTTATTTGGATTATAAACAAACCGACCGGTCCAAAAAGCGCATTTATGGAAAACTCCGGGCCGATGTTAATATAACCAGTACAACTACAACCACGCTCTAAAAAAACTGTTGATTATGCTCAAAACATGAAACAGCTTCAAATTCTTGTTTGTATCAGTCACCTACTTTACAAAGTGAAAAGAAGCCATTCTCTGAGTGGTCGAAATAACACGAATTAACTGACCCATTGGCGTCTTCAGTGGCATGTTCAATTACCACTGATTACTATTTAGGTTAGCATCGACATTAAAAACTGGTAGACAGAATTGTCAAAAAAGTTGTCATTTTCTTCATTTCATTGCAATGCGTTTGCGTTTAATATTATATTTCAGACCGGTAGCCAACTTGCAATCGATGACCATCGACGGCCATCGATTTCTTTACTGAACTAATGGCTTGATTTAGTCTGTGACTCTGTATGGTTATCTAATTTTCTACTATAATTTATAATTCCCAAAACACGTACAAAAGTTTAAGAATCTAGAATAAGACAAGTTTCAAGTTGTACCGTGTTATATTTAGTTTGACGTTAGCAGCAACAACAATCATACCAGAAGTTTAAGAATCTAGAAAAACACAAGTTTCAAGTTGTACCGTGTTATATTCAGTTTGACGTTAGCAACAAGAACAATCATACCAGAAGTTTAAGAATCTAGAAAAAAACAAGTTTCAAGTTGTATCGTGTTATATTTAGTTTGACGTTAGCAACAACAACAATCATACCAGAAAGTTAAGAATCTATAAAACACAAGTTTTAAGTGTACCTTGTTTTATTTAGTTTGACGTTAGCAACAACAACAATCATACCAGAAGTTTAAGAATCTAGAAAAACACAAGTTTTAAATTGTACTGTGTTATATTCAGTTTGACGTTAGCAACAACAACAATCATACCAGAAGTTTAAGAATCTAGAAAAACACAAGTTTCAAGTTGTATCGTGTTATATTTAGTTTGACGTTGGCAGAATTTTTAATTATGAGTTGAATTAGATCGCCGGCTAAAAAGTTCTGGATGTCTGGTTATGTTCTGTTTTGCGGTTTCTCCAATTAAACAGACATATAACATAACGCGATACGTCTCCCAAACGAAATATCTATAGTAAACGATATTTAACAAGATAAGGATTGAATATAGTTGGCAACAGTTGCCTGGAGAAAAAACCATACATATTTCGTTGTGAAATAGTGGAGAGGAAGTTACTATTTCCGATTCAACCATTTATCCCATAGACTGTTTGTAGATGTTAAACCGGTGAATACCTCAGGCGCATTCTGTTTTACTATCAACCTGCTTTAAGCTTACATATGCTAGTATATATGTAATATTTCTTTTGGCAGATGTTCATGATCGTAAATGTGATCTATTTTCTTCAGCTGAGGAAAAAATAAATTCTCTAAAATGCGTTTCTATGGGGGAAAGGTTTATACTTATATAAAATTAATCGACCGTGTAATACACTAAAATGTTGAAATTAGCGATTTTTTTAACTTGCTAACACCTGGCATTTGATATGGTTCTGACGTGTTACTCGGCGTCTGACGTGTTACTCGGCGTCTGATCGGATGCAAACCTTTTGCAAAGTCCATAATACTCTCAAGTGGCGTTGAAAGGGTTAATTAAACAAGTAAGGAGTTAACGACCCATGGTCGTTCAAAACATATGAAAGTACAGCCTTCCCTCTCTACAACGGTCCTCCCAACAACGAATCCCTCCTTATAACGACCCTTGTCGCAGTTCCCTAAACAATTATGTCTAACGATTTTAATGCTGCAAGTTCATCTGCTGTTTTTTTCTCATGGTTACAATACATACAAGTGGAGAATTTGATAGAAAAAATATAATGACATGTGACAAACAGCTTGAATCGAGATCAGACGCCGCGTAACGCGGCGTCTGATCTCGATTCAAGCTGTTTGCATATGTTAGCCAAGTCTTAATTTCCCTCTCTGTAACGACTCTCTCCGAACAACACACACAATCTGTGTCTCCCACTGGGTGTCGTTGTAGAGAGGAAGCACTGTAAAGTAAAACACTTTAAAACTTTCAGCATAGATCCCATCAGTTATAAGTTAATACGTAATTTCACTTTAGCTGTAAGCATGGTCATGCTTTTGGTACAGAAAACAAATCAAACTTCAATTTAAAAGTCGTAGTAGATCTTATGAGACTTAAATTTTAACTCATATATCATACAACTTATATTATAACTTTGGACAACGAGAAAGTAGTCCCGACAAGGCGTGGTCTGAATTTTTTGTTTTCATGGGGTTATGAAAATAACGTAACAGCCGATCACAGCTTACCAAAAGTAATGATAACTGTTACACGTGTACTGATATTTAACATTTTGTCAACCCCTATTTAATGGTTAAACGTTGATTTTAAATCATTTTGGAAGCTTTTACAAATGTTTAGTTTTTATTTTCCATTTGAATATAATTAATAGCATATGCAAGGCAAAATACTAGATAATGCAGATACGGTTTGAAAATGCTGAATATTTTGGGTCGTCTCACCTGAGTCCGACGGTTTGTAATGGCTTTTGTGTTGAGACTGAGATCGTTCTCCAGTCTTTGATATTTCATATTAGAGCAGAATGCTCAAATCTGACAAGCCAAAAGCTTAAGAACGAGCTCAGACTCACCTTAAATGTTTCATAAGCATGGGACGAGCTCTTCGTGTAAAATGAGTATATAGGGAAAAATTCGCGTCCCACACTCCCGACATACTTATCTACTAATGCATTTCAACCAGATATGAAGGCCATTAACAAAATGAGACATACCGGGGGCGGTGGATAATGTTACAAATACTCGAATAAAAGTCATATTAAAGTATGTGCTTGTCCTTTGTCTGAACCTTACTATGCCTTGCTGTATCCACTGGCTGCTTACTTTGTAGGGACGGTTGTATTATAATAGCTTCTTGACATATCCGATGTATTATGAGTGAGTTTACTTCAAGTTTTGGCTTACAGTGGAAAATACGATACCCTTCCCGTTTTCAATGCCATTAGTCTTTTAAATATTTGACTCATTTTAAAATTGATTTATACACTAATAATAACAGTTCTTTAAATCTAAGTAATTCTATTTAACTGATTATAAGAAGGATGTATTTACTTTATTGTAAATGTAGTTATTTGTCTTCTCTAACATTGTAAGCACATTTATACGATTTCGTGTGAAGCGCTTTTGATCGAACAGCTTCTGCGCGAAAAGAGCGTTTATAAATCATGTATAATAATAATAATTATTATTATCATAACACAGACAGATGTACGGAATTTTAAAAATGTAACGATCTGCATAATACGGCGTCTGATCAGAGTATATACGGTTTGCTTATAGGAATTTCAATATAAAACAGAATGAAAATGAAATTTTAAACCAGGCTCCTCTTAGATAAAAAAGATTTACGAATCCAATATACACGTATAAGCATTGAATAATCCACTGGGGACAAATGGGTTAACTCTAGGTAGCAAATAAGTTGAAGTCAAATCAGACGCCAGACGCGGGGTTTCCGAGCCCTGACCTGACTCTGAATAAATTGCAATTGATGGACGGCGTTTAGCATAAACACGTTTATTTCGGAAATAATAAAGTACCCTTCACTGGTTTAATGTACACAGAAATATATCAAAGCAATTAGCAACAGCATGACATTTGTGCGTGCTGTTAGTTTATTACATACAAGCAACAATGTCTCTGTTTCGTCTGCTTTGAAATAGTTTTCTGCCAAAGTTTTTCAATTAGGATTCATATAATTGAAGAAAATTGAAGACAAGTGTCCAACAGTTTGGATCTAGACCAGACGCCGCGCCACGCGGCATCTGATCAGGATCCGAATTGTTTGCAATTGCCGGTGAAGTTGCGATCGGCAGGCTAAGGGATAACAATAAAAAACAGTTTTCTAAATCCTCTTTACCCTGAATGCAACAACATTATTTTGAATTTAAAAAGGTCAAGCTTGTGTTTTGCGACCAATTATTACAAAAACAATTGAGGTCTTCGAGAGGTCTTTGAGAGACAGGTGAATGCTCAAATAGTTCACTAGCTGATTGTTTTCGGTGTACATGGCAGGTCTCTATGTAATAAGGCTATAAAAACTACAGTTCTCCCTCTCTACAACGACACTCAATATGAGACAACAAATATGTGCATTATTATTATTATGAGGGAGTCGTTATAGGGAGGGAAAATTGGCTTAAATTTGCAAACAGCTTGAATCCAGATCAGACGTCGCGTAACGCGGCGTCTGATCTGGGTTCAATCTGTTTTTCACTCCTCATTAAGTTTTTTCTGTCATAATGTCCATGATATAACTTTGAGAAAAAATAGTAGACGAGAATTTTAAGCAGACGATATTTCAGTGAAGGCGTTAGACATAATCGTGCTGTTTAGGGAACCGCGGCAAGTGTCGTTGTAAGGGGGGACTCGTTGTTGGGAGGGTCGTTGTAGAGAGGGACCACTGTAGAGTCTTCTGTAAACATATCGTATCAATCAGGACATATTAGTAGTATTACAAAACTTTCTTCAAGGAATACATAGATGTGTCTAACGGCTTTATTATTTAGTGTAAAGTTGAAGTCCCTATGTGAACTTTAACCAACATTTGAATAAACACTGTCCATGAGTTTTCTATTGAATAGTTACTTAACACAAGGTTGAATGTAAATTGAGTAACCAGGGGCCGTCTTACGAAACGTCGTACGACAAAAACGATTGTTAGTCAAAACTTAAAAATACATATAATTTCTGATTTATCCGTCTAATATTGTCTTGTGCATAGATGTTTCTCTCTAGTAGACTGTGTACCCATATTCTATTCTATAACAAGGTATACAACTCGACATGTCTACTGTTGACACGAGCTCGTCCTCGAATTTTTCTTTACTGATCATACAATAAAATTGCTTGTTACAAAGATAGCATTTTTCAACATAAACTTGGGACGAGCTCATGTCCGAGTGGCTTGTGACACATAGCTTGTCAAATATTGTTCTTCTAAGAAATAGTTTGTATATTTAGACTTTGTTGATAAATATGGTGTCTTTGATAAACAGTAAACCCGTTTTTGTCCTGGTTAAATCTGCTTTGTTTGAATTTTCTGGAAACGCTGCAGTGTGTGTTGTATACCTTGTTACTATATATACATGTATTACGTAAACCCAACTCAAGAGAACTACCTATGGTCTTGTGGTATCTCTTTGGAATCGTATTGAAAAGATGATTCCAAAGAGATACCACACGACAGGATTAGATGGAGAAACGAATAATATTGAGAATTTTAGAATCTGATATTTTCGTAAGAGAGGTCCCAGGTTCTGTTCCAAACGATTTCAGTCAAATACGTCTGCTTTGTTTTTCAATTTTTTTCCATTGAAATTGAAATGCATCGTTAAAATTATCCCTAAAATGTCGTTTTCTTCCTAATCCTATTTTGTTTCTGTGTTGATTTTTTTTACAGGGTATACTTTTTGCTGCAACGGAGAAGACGCTATTATTTCCTGTTTAACTGAAACTACACCCAAACACGGTGCAATAAACTGGAAAAAATGACGTCTGCTAATTGGAGAGGCAAACACTTTGCAACCTGATCATACGCCGGCTTATTTCGCATCTGATTTAATATGTACAGACAGTTTATAGCATAAACGCGTTTGCAAGAGTACAGTGGGGAAAACGTTACTCTTTCCCAATTAACGCGTTTACGCTGAAACGTTCAATACCGTTGCAAACAGTTTGGAGCCAGATCAGACGCTGGGTTACCCGGCGTCTGATCAGTCTCCAAATTATTTGCCACTTAGATTAAAAAACATTTTTGTAAATCGATAAAAAATTCAAAACAATAGTTTTTCTACATTTTATTGCAGTGCGTTTGCGTTTCTTTTGCGCTTAAACAGGAAAGAATATCGTCTTCTCAGCTGCAACGTGTTTCTCACTGTACTGTACAAAACATCACTTTATGAGTGTCAGTTTTTTTGAAATTTCTAATCCATAAACAGTTTATTATTAAACGCGAACTTGCAATTCTACATGTAATGCGATTACCGAATTCCTCTAACCATTTTATTGCCAATTAAAGTTGGCCGTTTTAATTTATTACCCGTTTTGCATTTCAATTTCTGTAATAAAGGCCAAACATTCTCAACGGTACGCTTAAATTTAATAAACCTACTTTTATTCTATCCCTAATCCCCAATATTAGACAATGCACACATTTAATCAGTCCATATCAAGGCTTCGTTTATTCCCTTATAGGAAAATAACAGAATTAACCACTTTACTGCCTTACCCCAATCACAATACTTGTTTGCAAACAGTTTTGATCCTGATTAGACGCCGCGTAACGCGGCGTCTAATCAGGATCAAAACTGTTTGACCTTAATTTCCATATTTTTTAGTTTAAAATAGTTTAACTTTAAAGTAGAGAACTAAAAGCAAACGACAATTGTTTAAAATTGATGATGCTATGGCAGTGAAGGAGTTAATAGTTAAACATTCTGCACGATACGGGCGACTTTTGATAACTGTTATGACTAAAATTAGAAACGTACTTTAGTCGGTACTTTGTCCCACTTTTGTTTCGACACAAAAAGAAAATTCAAATCGGTTAATTCAGAAAATCGTTGCAGATGGCATAACGCATACAACAATTTGAAGACGTCATCATTTTTAAACAATTATCGTCTGCTTTCAATTCTGCAAATTTAAATTTTATTTTTACATAAGAAACAATCAAAAGGGTATCAACCAGTTTGAATCTCACCAGGACCTAAAAATTGAGTCTTATACGAGTAAAAATCGCAACATTGTCCTTAGGAATTGTTTTAGAATTCAGAACGAATTATAGAAATATAGTATTTTCTCGACCAAACAAAACCCTGTTTAAAGAGATTTTACTGATATTTGCAAACATTTTAGGACCGGCCGTTAATTTGGAAACAAATTGTTGGACATTCTTCATGGGATGTTTTCAATTTAACACTTCAGTAGACAAGAGAAATTTCGCAGATTTTTGAATTACAAGAGCACAACAGAACAATATATTGAAAATATTTTGAACCACGTGTACACTTAACATAACTCTTTCTCTACCATTATGGCGTAAAAACCGTCCAATAAGTCGCTGCTATATCATCGCCTACTTGTAGTTTTTCGTCTACTTTTACTCATAACATTTCGTATTTCATACGTAATAGACTTAAGAAACAGTGACATGAGTGTCAAACTTTACAGATCCTGATAAGACGCCAAGTTACACGGTCTCTGATAAGAATCCAAACTATTGCAGTGTTGTCGACCTTGGCAGCGAAAGGTTTAATCGAACGCAAAATATAATTCTACACCAACGCTGAGTTTTTAGGTAAAATGCTTCCAATGACATTAGTTTGCAACACTCAATAGTTCTATGAATGACGGATAATCTTGAGGTCGCGATATATTGGGGCAAAAACGTGTACAGTTCTGCTTCCTCAACAATATATCCTAACGCAAAGATACATACTTCATTATTTTAAACCGGATATGAAATATTCGATACCCTTCTAAAACAACTAACATGTTTTGTTATCGTCTGTTTCACAATTTCGCCTGCTAAATGCATGTATTACAAAATCAGTTTGCATTTAAAACTTAAATCCCACTCAGGTGCTATATTCGACATCCGATCGTGTTTCTAAGCCCTTAACTGTGAGCACGTTAGCAGTGAAACAATGATTACCTTTGCAAACGCGGCGGCGTCTCATCAGGATCCAAAATATTTGACTCATATTGATGTGTGTTTGCTATATTTTGTTGTATAAGTCTAAACTTCATATGTAAGAAATGATAGCAGAGAGTAAGTTTATACGAACATACATTGTCCCAGTAGTAATCTCATAACCATTGAACGGAGTAAAATAGTTGTATTATTCAATTATACTATCGTATTCCATTCAATCGTTCCAAGGACTGTTTGTTTTTTGTACCTATGTTCAGATTGTCCTTGAGCAGAGAAACATCATCAGTGACATAAACCATTCGTGAAACCCTAGACGGTATAAACCATTTGCGCCAATTGGATTCTTTCATGCTTACATATTGGATTAGTCTATTATTGATTGAAAGCGTTCATTGTCTAAAGTTTCATTTTCGTTTGGTTTTATATTTAAATTTCTATCAGCAAATAGTGTAAACTCTGATCAGACTCCGTATTATGCGGCGTCTGGCCAGAGAAGTGTTTGCCTATGTCCCCGTTTTATGTGACACTAGGCACAAATGGGATAAAGACGTGATTAACAACATATTTTGAGAAACTTATACAGCGCTCTCTCTCTACAACGACACCCAATGGGAGATACAAATTGTGTGCGGAGGGAGTCGTTATAGAGAGGGAATTTGGCTTACATTTGCAAACAGCTTGAATCCAGATCAGACGCCGCGTAACGCGGCGTTTGATCTGGATTCAAGCTGTTTGTCACTCGTCATTAAGGTTTTTATGTCAATATGTCTATTATGTAACTTTGAGAAAAACAGCAGACGACAACTTAAAGCAGAATAATTTACAGCAGTAAGAGCCTTAGACATAATTGTCCTGTTTAAGGAACTGCGACAATGGTCGTTTTAAGGAGGGAGTCGTTGTTGGGAGGGCCGTTGAAAGGAGGGAGCACTGTACAGCATAACTTCAGAGTAATGTCGGAGAGTAGTTTTGTAAAATGTAACTAACCAGTGTTAATTAACCGAATTCTCGCTGATTGTGTGGGTTATATATTTCAGCTATGTCAAGATGAAAGTAATTCAGACAGTTGCTTAACCTTTTCCCCCATAGTAGCGACTTTTAGCGTACATTGTATTTGATTTATTCCTCCGTTGAAGAAAATAGTTCCAGTTTATATCCTCACGAACAATTACCATAACATATATGTTACATAGCCTAGCAGATAGTAGCTTAAAGCAGGCTGAAAGTAAAGCAGAATGTGCCCTAAGGCACATTCTGCTTTACGTTCAACCTGCTTTAAGTGATCACCTGTCTTTAATGTTATAAACAGGTTATTGGGTAAAGAGTTAACCCCATAGATATATCTCTTTACGCCTCTAAAACAAAATTCCACCATTGAAGACAAGTGTTTAGTTCCATTTTATACAGTCATGAATATGCACGATAAGACATATTTTCAATATCCTGATAAACGGCAGCCTAAAGCATGCTGAAGGTAAAGCAGAATGCGAATAATTGTGCATTCTGCTTTACTTTTAACCTACTTTCAGCAGTATCCTGTTTTCACAACTAGAAACAGGTTTTGAGATAATATTTTATGGACATTTCTACTCTACTTCAATCTTGCTTTCAACAACCATCTGTCGTAGCGAAGACAGTTTTAACGGTTTGTATCGTGGCATTAAAGAGGTTATATTATGGCACCATTTACTATTGACGTCAAACATGTATCTCTAGTGTAACTTATTTTTTATGATTTTGATATAAAGCATTAAATTTAAACCCCAAAACGGAAGATGGTAAAAAAATAAAATAATATACCAAGTTAAAGTCTACTTTCAGTCCGAATGACCGCTCAGCCGACTGTATATTTACTCCCCTGATCTTTGAGCCATCTTGCCTACAATATTGAGCACTGCTAACATATGGCGCAGTCAAATGCAGTCGCAGTTCCGACTCAGACCCTTCACATGTACCCATTTTAACCCCTGGGTGGAGAGGAGCAATTCGCGGTACATGTCTTGCTCAAGAACATTCCTGTACATCATCGGGGATTCAGAAAACATCCCCTAGTCAGACCGCTGGTCCGGCGGGGGATCGAACTCACGACCCCTGGTACCGTAGTCCAATGTGTTACCACTGGACTATTGCCGCCGGTAGATCACAAAGCAACTAAAGCATAACTTTGCTTGAACTTTAACAGACACATGCCGTTTTTTCTGATTATCTCTAACACCATTGAGTGAAAACATACATAAATACGAGTGATATAAAGATTAGATTGAAAATACCAATGGGTAATACATGATTGAAACTTGAGGGATTTGGGAATCGAGGATATCGTTTATTCCACAAGTAGTGTATAAGTAAATATCAATTACAGACAATATGTCGAAATTTTTAAGCTTCAAATTTATTCACAAGATGAAATCTAAAATGTACAAAGCGGAAAACACTGTGGAATTATTTTTGCATTTTGTATAAGTGTATACTTTGATGGGTTTCAAATTATCATTAGAATAATCAAAACCATTCTGTCCATTCAACACGTGTAGGCTAGTGTAAAAAAAGTCAACCCTTTCATCGTCAAGCTTAACCCTTTCCTCCCTGAAACCTCAAATGGACATTTCTAAATTTCAATTTAATATAGCCCATTTTTGACTTTTGATAGTAGTTTTTACATTATATGTCAAAATGACAAACAGTGTAGACCATAATCAGAGGGCTCCTTAAGGAGCCCTCTGATCAGGGTCTGCATTGTTTGCATAGGACAAGTGTACTCCTCACAGGTACACTGTTTGCAAATGACGCATATATGCGTGACTAGGGTTCAAAGAGTTAATTAATCCATTTATGCCTAGTGTATTTACCATGCATATATATTGGATTGGTCCATTTTAATTTGAAGATTTCTGTTAGCAAACAGTGCATACTCAGATCAGATGTCGCATTCTGCAGCGTCTAATCTGAGTCTGCACTGTTTGTCCATGTCCCATTAATGGGCCGCTAGGCACAAATGGGTTAACCATCTCACAGGGCCCCGACACGATTGATTTTTAGGGGGAAAATCGTCAGAAAGTATATAGAGAGATCTATATACTTTCTGACGATTTTCCCCGTAAAAAATCAATCGTGTCGGGGCCCTGTGAACTATCTATGGTAAACATTTCGTAGACAAAAAACGCCTGCTGAAATTTTTGTCTGCAAGTTTACACCAAATTCAATTGTTTGGCGTTCAGACTGATTAAATACCGACACGAATGCAGTCAAAAACCACAGTAGTGCAAAGCATCTTGGATCTAGGTCAGGCGGCTTTTAACCCTTATCCTGCTGTGATATCGTCTATTTTGAACTCGTCGTCTGCAAAAATTGTAAAATTAAGATTTATAGATTTTAAAGTAAATAAACCTATAGACAAATGTTAAACAGTTTGGAACCAGATCAGACGCCGCGTTACGCGGTGTCTGATCTGGATTCAAACTGTTTGCAAATATCAGTAACGTCGCGATCAGTAGGCAAAGGGTTAATAGTTTAAACATATTTTATTCCATAAATATACATAGAAATGGGGTTGGCAAAGGGTTAATATAATCCCATCCTGTTGGACGTCGTAATATAGCGAGACTTTTCCAGTTATCGTTTTTTCCTGGAAAAGACTGTTAGTTAAAAACTATTTGTCAGAAGCAGACACTATAATCAAACTAGTATCTTGCAATTTATGCTGGTTTTCCCAAGACAATGTAAGTATTAATACAGTAAAACTACTTCTATGTAACCCCAAATGTTGATATTATTGTCAGTATTTAGGAACAGTAGTAGTGTTTTGAAATACAAAAGTAATAAAGAAGGCTCCTGATCGAGTATTCTGTATTGGTTTCGTCCTTCAATGTTCATTAACCCCTTCACTGCCTTACCCCGAGCACAACAGATTTTTGCAAATAGATTGGTTCCTGATCGCGGCGTCTGATCCGGATCCAAACTGTTTGATACTCATTTCAATATTTCTTCAGTCAAAATAGCAAAAGTTAAAAGTTAGGAAATAAAAGCAGACGACAATTGTTTAAAATTGATGACGTCACGGCAGTGAAGGGGTTAATTTGGTTTAAAAATATTCTTCTGTTACTTCATTGAGGGAAATAGCTCCAATCTATACAGTAACAAAAATATACCAAAATCAATATTTTCTATATCCTAGCAAATTATAGCTTCATTCAGGCTGAAACTAAAACAGAATGCGCCTTAATGCGCATTCTGCCATACTTTCAGTCTGCTTTAAGTGAGCACATGTCTTCCAATCTTAGACAGGCTATGGGACATTTGTTCTATGCAAACAGTGAATACCCAGGTCAGATCAGGCCCGTTAAGGAGATCTCTGATCAATGTCTGTACTGTTTGCCATATTGGTGCAATACATTGACAAAAACAACCTTATGCAGTCACACTTGGACTAGACTAAATTGGAAACTTGAATTGTCCATTTTAAGTTTTATCGAGGAAAGAGTGAATTGGCGTTATTTAAATGAGGTCGTAGCTAACCAGAATTTGGATATAGGGATAAGAAACGGCATTCCCGAAATTTTAATGGGGTATTTTCGTAATTTCAAGATCTCTTACCACACAAAATGACAAATTAAACAAGTAAACAGAAACACCGATAACACAAGACAAAACAAATCCCAACCGACATGTAATTTACAATTCAATAGAAGACAGGGCTGCCATTTCTCCGGACTTTTCCTAAATCTTCGGATTTTTTTCTAGTACATGGTAGCTTAAAGCAGGCTGAAAGTAAAGCAGAATGCGCATTAAGGCGCATTCTGCTTTACTTCCAGCCTGCTTTAAGCAGTCACGTGTTAACAAAACTAGAAACAGACGATGGGGTAAAGGTACGATTCGTAAAATCAAACTTGAAAAATGCAAATTTGGAAATCTTAGGAATATTCATGTCAACTTATGGCAGTCCTGAGAAGACGCGCCACATTTAAGTCACATGCTATGTTTGCAATATTACATGTATCAATAAGCAAGGATCCGCAAAATTCTTTCTGCTGATTTGAAAAGATTTTTATCCTACACGCATTTTCACAAATGATTCTTTCATCCCTGTATCTTCAAACGTATAAGTCCAATTTCTAATAAAATCGACTGTATTATTTGATTATATAGGGTTGATTTTTATTACTTATTGCAAAATTACAAACAGTGCAGACCCTGATGAGATGGCCCTTTTGGGAGTTCTCTGGTCTATGTCTGCCCTGTGTACACAGAATAGTGTTTTCTCCACAAGTTTACTGTTTGAAAAGAAAAGTGTGCGCGTCACCAGGACTGAATGAGATAGTGATATATTTAGACTCACCATTGTATATCATCCATTGGCCGTCGCCAAATTGTACTTTGCAAATTTCATTAGTTATTTATTTTTGTTTGACGAAAGCTCTATGTCTCCTTTCGTCACATAAGTTAATGCCTCAGCATAGCACGGTGACTTTTTTATGAAAAATCTGTCTTATAAGGATAGACACCATGTCGTTACTGAATATATGCCGTTTACGATTCAATGAGTTTTAACATGACACGAGATATTCAAAAAATTTAAATCTAAAACACTATACAGAAAAGTAATGTATGTGTTCTCCCTATACATGTATACAGTGGAGAAAACGTTATTATTTTCCAATAAACGCGTTTACGTTCAAATTATAAATTCAATTGCACACAATTTGCAGCAAGATCAGACGCCGGGAAACCCGGCGTCTGATCAGGCTCCAAACTGTTTGCCACCTAGATAAACATGAATTATCCGAATTGTCATAACTTATACTTTTCTACGTTTTATTGTTTTGCTTTTGCGTTTCGTTTGTGTTTAAACGGGAAAGAATAACGTTTTCTCCACTGTACATCTATAAATTATATACAATATGCAACCTCGTAACAATTCTCCATATCGTATATCCACAACTACTAAAGTACCAATGATACAAACGCAGACAGGGTGTTTCAAACATAACAAAAATGCTCTAGTAATGCAACAAAACTAAAAGTGATGTGCACATTTTCTGTCTAAAGTAGTCTATCGTGATATTTGAGTAGTCTTGCATTAAAACACAACTGCTTTGAAACCATGTTATCACAATGAATCATGTTTTATAAAAACAGTTCGCACATCGGCGAAATTGTCAAACATAGATAAAGTTGTACATTCTTGTATCGAATCTAAGTAAAAGCGATACAGCTATCGATCATGTATCTAGATAAGTGTATATATCGAAGCATGTCGAAAAAATATGGCGTAAAATAAATAGAGGATATTTTTTTTTTTCAGTATAAGATAGAAATTTAATCCATTGAGTGAACATCAGACGTTATATTTTCACGAGTGGCGAAGCCACACGTGAAAATATAACAGTCTGATGTTCACGAAATGGATTAAATTCGATCTTATACTGAAAAAATACAATTATTCTATTTATTTATGCTTTTAAGCCACTTTTTAAACGAAAATGTTCGACAATTGTGAAAGCGAGAGTACATGATTTACCCCGTGTTGAGCCCCAAGTTTACATCGAACACATTAACGAAACAGTTTCCCGTACGATGACGTCACTTTTTTATTGATTTGACGTCATCCGAATTACGTCGTTGCTCCCGATTTTGGATTCGTGTTCTTCCGTTGAGTGGTTCGCGACAAATCGGACTGCCGGAATTTAACGATAAGACACGATTGACTACGATTTTTGGGGAGCCCTACGGGGAAAACGGCGATTGGTGATAATCCATTGCAGTGGATTACCAAGTGATACTCCACTGCTATTTTCCGGTAAACCACCGAAATGCATAAATAACTAATTCTATTCCTTGATTTGCCTGAAAACAAGTGCAATGGGAGATACGAGATAAAATGTGTATAATTACCAAATAAACGTTGTCTATATGTATGGTTATTTGCAAACAGTTTGGATTCTGTTTATCTGTTTGGACGCCGCTCATTGAAACTCATTTCAATAGTTCGTAAGTTGAAACAACTAGAAATTAAATTTGGGAAACAGTAGCAAAGGCATTTATGTAAAGCAGGTAATGTCATAACAGTTATGGGGTTGGCGTACTCTATTTAGTTATTTGGCTGTTAATGCCGTTAATATTATTTTACACTGTAAAACATTTTATCAGTGAGATATCATTTATCCTACATCAACCCCTTTTCTCCCAGAACGTAATTTGCTTAAAATTGTTTCTTGCTGTTACAGTAAAACCTCTCCAATACGACCACTAAATTGTGTGAACTATTTGGAAGTTACGACAGGTGACTGCTTAAAGAAAGGTGACAATAAAACAGAAAGCTCCTATAGGATTTTATTATTATTTTAATTAGCTTTCATTTTAGCGGGCGTAATAGAGAGGTAATAAAACCAAGAATTCATGCAATGTCACTGAAGGAACGCTAATATGAGTATCAAACAATTCTAATTCTGATTAGACATCGATTTACTCGGCGCCTGATCAAGATTCAAACCATTTGCAAATACCAGTACACACTGATATAACAGTAATGTGATTAATCCTTATCCTGTCGTAATATCGTCTGTTTTAGAAATGTCTAAAAACTTAAAGACGGGTTTCAAACAGTTTAGATCTCTGTCAGTGGCGTCTGATCCGGATCTACACTGTTTTCAAACACCAACCAAGTCACGATCAGCAAGATAAGGGCTAAGACCTTCAGTGAAAAACTATCCTGTCATTCTGCAGACGCTCTAATCAAACTACTATTTTGTAATTTGTACTGATATTCTCAGGCTGATTCAACTGAATAATGGCTTAAATGTGACATTGACAAACAATGTAGACTCACATGAGATTCCTTTTTTCAATGAATGTCTTCGTGTTTGCTTCTTCATATGATACTTTCTACCATATTAAACCATCCCCACAGTGACGCGTTTATGTGTCATTTACAAATGGTTCCCTCTCACAATAACGACTCCCTCCTTTCAACGGCTCTTGTCGTAGTTCCTAAAACGGAACAAGTATGTCTAACCCTTTTACTGCTTCAATAGCGCCTGCTTAAAACTGTTGTATGCTGTTTTTTTTTCAAAGTTACATATAAGTGGAGATTTTGATAGAATGAATAAAATGACGAGTGACGAACAGCTTGAACCTAGATCAGACGCCATATAAAGCGGTGTCTGATTCGGATTCAATTAAAGCTGTTTGCAAATGTAAGCAAATTCTTAATTTTCCCTCTCTAAAACGACTCGCTCCGCACAACACACAAGTCTGTGTCTACCATTGGGTGTCGTTGTAGAGAGAGAGTACTGTATAGTTATTGTAAAGAATGAAACACTTGACCGTTGCAACCTAGTGTACGTCTCTGATTAGATGACTTAATTGGAAACTGGAATCGTTTATTTGAAGTTACCACACACTGTTGTGCAGTTTGACCACACTAACACGCCTCTATACATGTTCAATATTCTACAGTGGCAACACAACGCCATTCCGTCCGTTAAAAACATCTAAGCGCAAAGCAAAAAGTAAAATGTAGAAAATGTGGATGCTTATTTTAATCTGAGTATCAAACAGTTTGCAACCTGATCATGTTCCAAACTGTTTGCAATGGAAATGGATTTTATGGGGAAAGAAAAACGACTTCTCCTCTGTAAAAAGACAATGCAACAATTCATTGAACTATAAATACATATATTGTCGTGTTTTAATACAAATATAAAACAATTGATGAACAGATTATTGGCAAACATTCATTGAGTCTAATATCAAAACAATCATATTTACATTTCCCCCTGCACATTCCTTATATTAACACTTTGTTAAAATAGAGTTTTACTTTCCCATGAATGCCGATTTCAAAAGTAGTCTAAGCTGGGTTTCCTTTACCCAGAATTCCGTGGTGAAGGCGTGGTTTTAACGCGAAGTAATACTGACCCAGTTACTGGCAGTTAGGATCTATTTTCTGTTTTATCATTATTTCTTTTCGATGCATGTCTATTTAGGTCAATTCCATTAGATAACTCACAATAGTCCAGTAAGAAATATTAAGCCCAAAATGTATCTAATTAGAATAGACAGGCTGTCGTTTTCTGATGCGGAATGTTACTATTTATACTGACACTGAGTGTTCGCAAAATCATCTAACTATCTGGTTCCATGTCAATATGCGCCACAGTATGTTTGATTCCATGTCAGATTTTGATACATTCTGAATTTTCTCAACTTTGAACTTTCAAATAGACAATACCAATTCTCAAATCAGATCTAGTCCATGTTTGACTATGTAGGGTGTTTATTACAGTATATAGCAAAATCACAAACAATACGAGCCCTGATTGTAGCGCCCCATCTATGTACGTATTAAGTGTGCCCTTCATACGTAAACTATTTGCTAGGGCTGTATATATAACTCATTTGTGCACAGTGGACTCTTCCATGTTTATATCATGGATTAGTCCATTTTTATCAAAGGGATGCCTGGTCAAAATTTTTATTTTCATTTTGTTTTATATTGAAATTCCTATCAGCAAACAGCGAAGACTCTGATCAGACGCCGCATAATGCGGGGTCTGATCAGAGTCTACGCTGTTTGCCTATGTCCTATATATGGGATCGTGGGCACAAATGGGTTTAAACATTATTTTAATTCATCACGATGTCATGTCATTTTATGAAGTTAAATCATCTTGGTATCGTCAACAGTTTCCATTACTATGGCACCATAATCTCAATGAACCCTTATTTTTTAAAAAAAATCAAAAAAATCAAAATGCCAATAAAGTCTAGTTCCACGTTTGGCTGTTTGCTTTTCAATTATACGATGCACTAAAAGATGACAAACAGTGCAGAATCTTACCAGAGAAATTTGACTGCAATGTGTTTAACTAGCTGTTTAGACAGGATCAGATGCCATATTACACTGTGACTAATCTGGATCAAAACTGATTTGGACTTAAAACAATGTAAATTGTTATCTTGCTCTAGATTGTCCATACATTCAAATAATCCATTAATTCAGAGCAATTTTTCATACTTTTGATATTTCGGCTTTATCACAAAGCCTTCATCAATACACTGAGAAGAAGTCAGTGGGTATCCAAGGTATGAAAAATTGCTTATTTAATGTTAATGGAAAGTATGTTTTGGACAATTGTTTGGCTTAATCACGCTGAATATGCATATTAAGATGTACTTTAAGCCCGTTTCCGTTTAAAGCGTAATTTAATATTCTCTAATTATGCAAATGGTTTTTACAGAATCCCAAAAAGGAAAGCAATAATCAAATTGGCGTCATGTTTGTCAAGAGAACATCTGAAATTCAATCTAATAAAAAGTACAACCCCTCAAAGCATGCCATGGTTGTACTAGAAACCAGTACCTGGCAATTTGAATACGGATATACTATTGCTTGATTAGAAAGCTGCTGTCCTCATGTTTTTTTTGTATAAATGAGTCTGATTTGGACCCAGACCGATTTAACGTGAAATATGTCGCATATACCTGCTTCGAATATAGGCCGAACTGGTAAGGTATATTCAACACGATTTTTATGCAACGCCTAACCATCACTGAGTAACTTAATGGTGAAAGGAGATGCATGCTCTAAGGTATCAAGTTGTTGATCAAACTGTTTTGCACTACAGCGCTCCCCCTCTACAAGGACACCCAATTGGAGACTTAAATAATGTGCGTTGTTCGGAGATAGTCGTTATAGGGAGGGACATAGCTTACATTTGTAAACAGCTTGGAACCAGATCAGACGCCGCGTCACGCTGTTTGTCACTCGTCATTAAGTTTTATTTCTGTCAAAATGCCCAATATGAAACTTTGAGAAAAACAGCATACGACAATTTTAAGCAGACGACATTGCAGCCGTGAATAGGTTAGAATAATTATCTAGTTAAGGGAACTGAGCCAAGGGTCGTTGTTAGGAGGGAATCGTTATTGAGACGATCGTTGTAGGGAGGGAGCACTGTTATATCAAAGTTTTTTTAATTTAGCCATATGACCTTAAATCTTACTTTGAAAAAATATTACTGACATGACTATTAAAGCAGACAACAATAAGGCAATGAAAGCGTAAAAGGCTCACCATTAATTTGGCGATGAAAAGTCTAAACGAAATGTAACTTGAATGCATTCAAATATAAAAGTAGCAATCTTTTTAGCAATCTTGAAATTGATTATCTGAGTGGCAAACATTTTGATTACCTAACGTCTTATCTGGACCAAAGGCGTTTGCAATGGAAACAGATGTTTAACCCTTTCCCTTATAGAAGCGACTTTTAGCGCATTCATTGTATTCATCCGCCAGAGAAAATAGTTCCATTTTATACTGTCATGAATATGTACTATAAGAAATAGTTTCTATATACTAGCAGATATTAACTTAAAGAAGGCTAAAAGTAAAGCAGAATGTGCCCTAGGGCACATTCTGCTTTACTTTCAGCCTGCTTTAATAGGTCACATATCTTAAATACTATAAACAGGCTATGGGTTAAAGGGTTAAGCATAAATGTGTTTATTTGGAAAAAATAATGTATTCTCCTCTGTAAAACAATTTAAAGAATGCTAGTAAAAGTCCTTTTGTGAAAACTATCGTTACGATTTTGACTAAAGCTCGGCGTTTATTTCTGGACTTAAATTGCTCGAAACTTTTTGCCAACACAACATGCAAGCAACATAAAGACTTATTAAGAAAATGCACATTTTATTTTGCTGAAATGGCGACCAAAAAGGATACTGTTAAGGACATGCTAACCTATTTTCATGATTCCCCGATAAAACGAGGGATACTTTGTCAATCAAATGTCAAAATCGCTGTTCATGTAAATGATGAATGATATTAGTTTTTTTCAATTGACACTTATGTATTGATTAAACTACATTACAAACTAGTTTTAATCAATCAGTGTCGAGATTATACTTTATTGTCAAGTTTAGTTTGAGCGATAGAACTCAAGGACGAAGTGGAGCCAAATGATAATAGTATGACAACTCTTGTAATAACGTAACGCTAATTTGTCGATAAATTGCCATGTTTCCAAGAAAGCCTAATCCATTTTCATATTTAAAGGATTCGTAACAAGAATGACGTCATTCCCTCTGTACTTCGATCTAACCTTCAACCCTTTCACTACCAAAATTTTCTTGAGATTTTTACCCCTTCACCGTTTCAATGTCGTCTGCTTCAATTTTGTTGTCTGCAATGCCATTGCAAAGTTAAAAAGTAAGTCAGTATGACTGAAGAAATTCAAAACGAGTGTCAAACAGCATGGATCATGATCAGACGCGGCGTCTGATCATGATCCAAGCTGTTTGTAAACACGATTTGAAGCGCGATTGAGAGTGAATGGGTTAAAAGCAAAGCAACGAACTAATCTAATCCAATTTATTAGGCTTTAATTACATGTATAAATGATGTATTTGCAAATTCTGTTAATTAAGGACTCTAGTAATACATTATATTTTCCCTGTTTACGAAAACTGCTCAAACTACAGTGGTTACCACATTATTCTGGTTTTCTAAGACAAACGAAACGCAAATCCTTTACAATAAAATGTAGAAAATGACAACGTCTTGACAATTTTGTTAAATCTCAGTTTAATCTTAGCGGTCAACAATTGGGAGCCTGTTCAGATCTGGTTCCAAACTGTTATTAACTGAAATACTTGTATTTTTCAAAAAAACGTTTATTTGGAAATAATAATGTCTTCCCTACGATGCAAACAACTTGCAGAATGACAGTAAACAACGGCTATCTAACGCATTTCACAACAGAGAACGACATAATAATATTCTATATCCAGATAATTATGTTCTTCCAGTATAAGGCTGTATCTTATGCCCGTCATAGGTCGTATCTCATGAAAATCTCACTCAATTTATACATTACAGATATTCATCTAGTCATTTTGCGATTAATCACCTTAACTACAGAATATTGGCTTCAGTAACAGTAGAGTAAATTTGCAATTCGTATTTATCACAGATTGGCGATAAAGTAATATTTGGTAAAGACAGTAAGACTACTCTTTATTTTGTTTAACCAATATATGCTAATTAGATTTATATATTGGATGAGCTCAGTTTTCATTTAAGGAGTGTAAATGATTTTTTATTTGTTTTTCTATAGAAACTCCTGTTTGCAAACAGTGCAGACTCAATGCAGTTGACGAATTTATTGGCCGTTAAAGACACATAACTTTTTATGTGTAAAAGACTACAAATTAGATACAGACAAAATAATGTGTTCTTTAATTGGATGACAGGCGCCTACGTAACCGTTTAAACATTAGGGAACGGATTTATGATAATCAGACATATCAATGAAATAACTTCTTAATTGTCAATGTCGGGCATCGCACCCGTGCGGCGATGACAAAACCCCGTCTTTACCGCTGCGGTTAAACTTATGTCGATTATATCCTATTTGTATTTGCTATCATTGGGTTTTATATAGGAGATTAAATAAACAAAAAACATTAGCAATACACGAGGTAATACGTTTAAAAGGAGTAGATATGGAATCCGTTTCAGGACACAATATTCCTGCCAAAATTTGGTAAGAAAGTCAATTTGCTTTTTAAACAAGAACATAACGAGGAAAAGTGACTGCTTTAAAGACTTTTGCTGATAGATGATCCGTTATTGTAAGTGTTGCAATTTTATTTTACAATTTAATATGCAGTACCCTCAAGCCTTTTTAAAAACATTATAATCTCTGACTTCAGTGTGTAAAATAATTCATATATCATAGTATCCAAAAAGCTAATGGCAATTGCAAACTTTTCAATGCGAGCCTCCCGATAACTTCATAAATCGGAGCGTCCGAAACTACCAGGTAGGAACACCTTTGGAAAGTAATTACCAAATTCTTCAAACTTTGCATGCAGACAGTAAAATTAGTTTCTATGACAAAACTGGTGAAAAAAGTGGGGGTACCGGACCTTTCTTTTTCACAATTTGAGATTGTTCAAGGCTACCCCCCTAAAAATTGAAGCTTCACCTAAAAATCCTACTTTTTTGTACTACGGTTTTTAAAACTTTATTTAAACAATCTATTTGTACAAAATGTATCCTAATTTATATTACCATAGTAAGAATAAACCCTGAAAATAAAGTTTTTTCCAGATCCACAATAAAAATGTTTGATTTCACCGGAAAGGAGTAAAGTTTACCCCACCCACTTTGTTATAATGGGAGAATAAGGCACAGTGAAACTTGCCCTAGAAATTGTAGCAAACTAATTACCAAATTTTTTATTTGTTTTCTTTAGCCTTGCAAACATAAAGTTTTAGAGAAATAGCAAATAAAAACATAGGGTCCCGGATCTTTAAAAAAAGATATAGATCATTTTATTAAAAAAATCGATTTTCTAATTTTTTCACTTTTTTGTGTATTTTTACCAAAAATATTTTTTTTCAAAAAAATATCATTTGATCTATTAAATTATCAATAATTTATACTAAAACTGTATTGCCATGAACATTTCATGCTTATATTTTGAGAAATTGAAATGAAATCGGATGTAACAAAATGCAACCTACCTATGAAAACAGTGTATGCTGTAAACTACGAATAGGACATAACACTTAAAATGTCCCATCCGGAACGAAAATCCAAATTCCGGGAAAATAGTATTTTATGACTGTATGCATTCACCAATAATAAGTTCATAACATTTTTCGGAAAATGAGTTCGTAAAATTTTTCGGAAATTTCATAATGCTCAAAAAGACAGGCCGACATCCTTGCATACACAGATAAACGAGTCAGGTGTCCGAAACTCCTTGTTACAGTGGATAACTCGTTATTCTTTCCCGTTTAAACGAAACGAAACGCAAACGCAAAACACTAGAATGTAGAAAAGGGCAACTTTTGAACAATTCTGATAATTCATATTTATCTTGGTGACAAACAGTTTGGAGTCTGATCAGACGCCGGGTTACCCGGCGTCTGATCTGGCTCCAAACTATTTGCAATGGAAATAATAGTTTTAATAAAACGCATTAATTGGGAAAGAATAACGTTTACTCCACTGCACATGCTTTTCAAGTCAAAATGTCAAAAATTCTAAACTCGTGCAAGCATACTATGTTACTAATGGCAGCGAGAGTGTTGGACGGGAAATGACGTCATAACTGTAGTGACGTAGTAGTGAAAGGTTAAGTAATGTTTTTAATGTCCATGTCACATTGTGTCGTGTATACAAAACAAGGCAGCAAATAATTATATAGTCTTGAATGTTGACAATTAAATTTAAATGAAGTCGAACATATAATGTATATCAAAGACGAAACATATTTTTGTAACGGTTTAATTTTTAGCCCATTTTCCTGGTAAATTCAACCCAATATATTTTAGGCTGTCGAGACCAGCAGACCTTACTGTCCACGTTGTCGGGGGTCTTATGTATTATTTTGTTATATTATTGCTTAGATATTGTCAGTCACCTAACTGTTTAACAAGACCAGACAATATGTCTGGTTTGATGTCACCGTAATTCTACAATATATTACTTTAGTGCGGTGACAAGGTCAATAATATATATAAATAACATAATTCAATATTGATTAGAACATAGTTTAATTTAATACCTCATAAATACTCACGCATCAAGTTCATTTCTCCACAGAAAAAGAGTTCACCTTTTTACAGTTAAGAATATTCACCATAAGAAATATACGTATTCTTTATCCTAGCAGATGGTAGCTTAAAGCAGACTTAATTTAATAAAAAAAATAATTTGCAGCTTGATATTCAAATACAGAGCAACAGATAAGGGTAGTTTTTCAAAACTTAAAATCTTTATTTCTGAATTAAAACCCTATTGTGTCACTACTAATTAGAATCGTCTCTTCGAGACGATTCTCATGAGTAGTAACAAAATATGGTTTGGTGCTGAAATGAGTGATATAATGTTTGATTTGTTGAAATAACTACCTCTTATCTGGAGCCCTGCAACTATATACTGTCCATGCAGTTCTTGGCACAGAAATGGCGGTAATACACTTAGTAGACATTCACCTATAACCCCATAGCCAGTATCTAGTATAAGAGACAGGTGTCCGATAAAAGTAGGTTAAAGGTGAGGCAGAGTAAGCCTTTGGCTCCCATCTACTATGGTACAAAAACAAATCTTACGGCGTATTTTCATGACTATAAATAGTGACTATCTTGTTTAGCGGAGAACTAGCTTTGAGGCGTAAAAGGCGTATGTATGGAGCAATTGGTTAACACTGCCCACATACACCATTATTATTACCCTGCTGTAGGTGATTGTCTTGTAACTTACACAAAATAAACTGCTTGACGTCTCCCGGTGCCAGAGAAGCGACAAGTATCCTAATTGGTTACAATGAAAGTGTCATCGCCACCTTCGTACTTGCAGCCGTTAAGGACATTATTAGTCTCGTTTTTACACATTCGTCGCCGCTAGATAATACTAGTATTTGGAAATGTCTTCCAATTTGAATAAGAAACAAAACTAGCATAAAAGTATTCTTAAGCTAAAATAAAATTGAAGTTCACGTATAAAGGTTAGATACTAAGAGTTCTAACTGTAAAGGTTAAATACTATGGTTAAAAACTATTAACAGTTGAAATAAGGTAATTCTTTCCAAATAAACGTGCTTCTGCGAAAACACTTATTTTACTGCTAGATCAACATACACACATTACATGCTGTGTTTATTACAGTCAGAATTTAGTTTATATGATTAGTTAAACAGTATTTTACGTCAATACTTTTTATATGACATTGAATGTGTTTCCGCGAACATTGTTTCAAAAAATAAAACAGGCTTACTCGAAAGCAGACACATCTAATTCAATTATCCTCTGTTGAAATATGTGAATAACATTATAAACAGCCAAAGGTCAATATTTACCACGCCTACAAATACATGTATTATATTGAAAACGAAACCCATTAACTACATACACAGTTACATAGCATCTTCAAACAGCCTGGATCTTGATCAGACATTCAGTGACACTTTGCCTGCAAAAAGGGACTTGCAAACAGTTTCAAACCCGATAAGATGTCGTCCGATCTCTATCAAAACTGTCTGACAAAATGTTATTTTTCTTGAATTTCCTAACGCGTGATCTGAATTGTTACCTTATTTGCAGATGGCAATTTCAATGCTAACGATATTTTGGCAGGATAAGAGTTAGTCGAAAACGAAGAGGATCAAAACGGTTTGGCAATTGTACCTAAATGCCGTACAATTAATTTTTGAAATAAATACAGATGACAATGTTTAAGCAGACTATATCGTGGCATCAAAATTGTCTAATTAGTTTCGATAGGGAGTAACCTATACAAGAGTAACACGATTTGAACGAATGACGCATTTGAACAATTGTAGTATATAAAAGGAGACAGCATATTCTTCTTACAGTAGTATATACCCGAAAAAAGATGTTAACTTTCTTTTTATACCACACCTTTTCGAAAGAGTGTTTAATAATAAGTCTGGCAGTAGGGTCTCCTGTGACATCCTAAATATAAACAATGTTGAACTCATGTGAACTCATGTTTCTGCAGGCAAATGGTTCAATTTCCACAAGGATGAGTTAAACCCATTTATACCCAGTTGATTCTTCCATGTTTAAATATTGGATTACACCATTTTTTTTATCAAAGGGATGCCTGGTCAAAATTTTCATTTTCATTTTGTTTTATATTGAAATTCTTATCAGCAAACAGTGTAGACTCTGATCAGAGTCTACACTGTTTGCCAATGTCACATAAATGGGATCGGGGGCACAAATGGGTTAAGCAAAATTCCAAATATATATACGAGAAAAGGCTATCCTTTTTATAGACTTACATAGCTATTTCAATTTAAACAGCAATATACTTATTCCAATTCCAAGCGACTATAAATTCTTTGTCAGTCTGGATAAATACATGTACAAATATCTTCAAAAAGGTGGCATTTTCTACATTCTATTGCATTGCAATTATGTTTAGTTTTCATTTACAGAGGGCAAGACAAACGGTTTCCCCATTGTATACAATTTTGTATATGTGTCAGTTTGCTGTACATATTCTTATTAACGCTTTCACTCCTAATAACGCCAAAAACGCGCGTTTGCAAACAGGTAGGATCCTGATCAGACGCCGCGTTACGCGGCGTCTGATCAGGATCCAAACTGTTTGACATTCGTTTTGAAATTTCTTAAGTCGTACTGCCTTAGATATAACTTAGAAACGATATTGCAGACACCAATACTATAGCAGATGACAATGCAACGGTGAATGTATAAAAATCTCACGAATAAATTGGAAGCGAAAGAGTTATCATCTAGTTATCAAGCAGTAAAATCTCTCTCTTACGACCACAACAATGTATTAATTATTAGGTTGTACGACAGGTTATTGCTTAAAGCAATGTGACAGTAAAACAGAAAGGTTCCTTGTGTTACTTTCACCTTGTTTTAAGCAGTCACATACCTTGTATACAATTTATTAGCCTCTATTTTAGTGATAGTAATAAAGATAGTTTACTGTATTATTGCTTTTAACTCAACTGATTGTTTAATAGCCAAATGAAAATAAATAAAGATTAAAAAAGCTTTTTAGAATACAGTGAAGCTCGCTTATAACGAAATTGGATATAGCGAAATATTGGATATAACAAATCAAATCTTTTTCCCCCATCTCTATTTAACGTATAGTAAAATAGACATAATTTAAAGAAATTTGGATATATCGAAAGAAATCAGACAGCCCCGAGTTCTTCCTTATACCCGAGTTTCACTGTATTCCAAAGGGAATCTAACAAATAAACTCTTATCGAATTTCTAAAAGTTTGCCAATAATTTGGACTCCGATTAGACGCCGCGTCACGCGGCATCTTATCTGAATGCAAACTGTTTTGCCATCATTTTCAACATTTTTTTTTAGCTTCAATTGCTTAAAGTTTTATATTTAGTTTACTCAGACGCCAAAAAATTGAAACCGCCGATAATTCAGCATGATTAAGGTTATTATAAAACAGTACTCAATATTTCGATCCTTGGTGGGTTTTCTTGAAAAAAAGGTCAGAGGCCGAAATATTGTTTCAGTGTTATTGTAGAACACTCGTACATCACTTGGGTATTGTGAACGAATGTGTAGTATCTGTGCAGAATACGTTATTTATTCCCGTTTAAACACAAACGAAACGCAAACGCAGTGCAAGATCTGGCTCCAAACGTTTTGCAATGTAAATATGTTTTTAGCGTAACGCTTTAATTGGGAAAGAATAACGCATTCTCCACTGTATCCGTTAAGGCCAATTTTGATAGACGTGTGTCACCTTCGGAATCGACTTTTAACCATTTCATGATCAAACTTATCGTGAGTTGTTTACCCCTTCACCGCCATATTGTCGTCTGCTTCAATATTGTTGTCTGCAATATCGTTTCAATATTAGATTTTAGGCAGTATATCTGACGTAATTTCAACACAAGTGGCAAATAACGGTATCAGACCAGGATCAAAACCGTTTGTAAATGCGCTTTATGACGTCATTGAGAGTTAAAGGGTTAAACCCGTTGACTTCGTAGTAGAGACACATTTCTGTGGATCGTATTTCCTGAAATAATACTTTCTTTGAAAAACTATATGTCACAGCGCAGACATTCTAATCAAACTAGCATCTTGCAATTCCTACTGGATTCCCATGATGATTGAAGTACTTATACAGTAAAACCCCTTTTATGTTAACCTTATGTTAATATAAGTATCGGTCTTTAGAACGAGTTGCAGCTTATTACAGGACAGAATAATACATACAGCTCCTCAAGGAGTGTTTGCCTTTTATCTCTGTTCTATATTAAACAGCTATAACATAAAATACATAATGTCCATGCTTGGTAGCCAAAGAAAGAGTATACTGCGTTTAAACCGATGTCTCCTAAAATATAACGATTTGGAAACGTCGTGTAAACTTCCGATATCACACATATCTACCCTATATGCCCAAGAAATAACTCTTGAAATACATCGAGAGAGAAATGACAGAGTCGTTGTATTTGAGTAAACATGTTATTCGACTGTATTTTTTGAGGTGCAAAAAGCAAATAAAACTAAAAAAAAACCATCATTTTGAAAAGCGACGAATAAGCTGTGTGTGTTCTGTTTTAACCAACTGGCGCCCAATTCATTCTTTCATATTATTATAAAGGATGAGTCCATTTGTTGTTTAAGGGTGACTGATCTAAAATTTCAATTTCGTTTTGTTTTATATTGAAATTCCTATCTGCAAACAGTGTAGACGCTGATCAGACGCCGCTGAATGCGGCGTCTAGTCAGAGTCTACACTCTTTGCCTATGTTCTATATATAAGACCATGGACACAAATGGTCCAATTTTCGGAGGTCACACGATTTCTAATGTAATCCAGGATAGAGCTACGATTAAACCTTGGCGCGGGATGTGCAACTACCATCAGCAGATGAAAATCCAAAATATGTTTTGCTTTGTGTGTGTTTAGTTTTGTATATTTTAATGATTTGTATTAATGTATCTGAAACGTATCTTCGTTAACGTTTTACACGCTAGCGACCAAACCGTGGCTACCTTTGCAAAAAGTTTGAATCCAGACGAGACGGCTCGTCACGCGCCGCTACATAGATATTCAAAGTGTTTGATACTCTTTTGCTGTTTAGAAGAGAAGCTCTTATTCCAGAGCAATAGTTGACGATAATTGTTGCACACATTTCAAAAGTTGTTCAATATTTACTTGACGGGAGCTCCTTGTCTGCTGCATTCACATAAGTTATATATGTTATGTTGACTCCTTGTATGAGAACAGACAATGTGTCGCTTGTGACTCTATTGTAATTCTTGTTAAACTGTTTCAAGTAGTTGATCTGAAAGCAATGTTCGAAAATGTTCCACAACAACAATAGTCCGGGAGTCAAGGGGTTAAACGTGGAAATGCCTGATGAAGTTTTTTTCTCTGCAGTTTTCAATAGTCTAGGGGGTCCTCATCAAGATCAAAGAGGGTGCCCGGTGATATCCCTTGAGCATTTCTCAAAATACGCTAATTAGGTCGGCCATTACTAAAATTCCGTTATTTGGCCATATGTCAATTAGTATTCATCCTACCTTGATCAAATTGGTGTCTATAACCAGGTTATCAGGGTCTACGAACATGATAAACCCATCATTTCAGGAATTAAATGTTTTGGACATATGCAACTTATGCAAATTATGCAAATGAGGTCGGCCATTACTGAATTTCCGTTATTTGGCCATATGTCAATTAGTATGCATCCTACCATGATCAAATTGGTGTCTTTATCAGGTTTTCAGGGTCTAAGATCATGATAAACCCATCAATTCAGCAATTAAATGTTTTGGACATATGCAAATTATGCAAATGAGGCCGGCCATTACTGAATTTCCGTTATTTGGCCATATGTTAATTAGTATGCATCCTACCATTATGGAATTGGTGTCTATATCCAGGTTATCGGGGTCTACGAACATGATAAAACCATCATTTCAGGAATTAAATGTTTTGGGCATATGCAACTCATGCAAATTATGCAAATGAGGTTGGCCATTACTGAATTTCCGGAGTTTTTTGTAATATCTCTTTAAGTTCATTTTATTTAAGTTCATGCGCTGCCATCTTTTATAGTTGCTTGATTTACTAATATATATCTTTTATTCTTCAGGGTCCCCTCAACACGAAAATTCCAACGGGCGGGGGGATAACATGGGCGGTATAGGGACATTTTTTTTTTGGTTTGCATCCTTAAACGGGTATATTCCTATTGAGGATCTTGGGGGTTTAAAGTATGGTTATGCCATATTATTATGTACATCTCACTTACGAATGCTCTGAAGTTGCCATTCACTTCCCTACTTCCGCGCCAAGTAATTACCATTTATATGCCTGAAGTTAGAGCGCCATCTATGAGACTATTCAAATGGGTGGCAGACGCCATTAGCTTTGAGCATATTCCTTTTATTCTTCCAGGTTGAATATCATGGAGCCTGATCCTGAAGAATGTTTCTTCAATTGGAAGTTCAATTGTCAGCACAAGCAGGAACCTTTCATTGCTGCAAAATCTGTCCGTATAACAAACATAATATAATGTAGCAAGTTATATGGAACGTTTAGTTACCTTATGATGAGTGAACTCAGTTTGATCATCGCTATGGCGTTTGTGGCGAACAATATTGGATTTTGAAGTGTAGGATGACACACAGCTTTTGTGACATTTTAAAAATATTTCTGTGTTCTTGTTTAATGCATTCTGAAGCTCTAAAAGTTAATCATCACCATATAGCTTGCTATATCGTATTATGTTTGTTATATGGACAACTTTTGTTATACAGACATTCTTCAGGATCAGGCTCCATGATAATCAACCTGAAAGAATAAAAGAAATATACTCAGAGCCAATGGCGTCTGCCACCCATATGAATAGTCTCATAGGAGGCGCTCTAACTTCAGGCATATAAATGGTAATTATTTGGTGCAGAAGTAGGGAAGTGAATGAGGACTTAGGGGATTCGCAAGTGAGATTTGTGTAATAATATGACATAAGCATACTTTAAACCCCCAGTTCCTCAATAGGGGTATACCCGTTTCAGGATGCAAACCAATAAAACAATGTCCCTATACCGCCCATGTTATCCCCCCCCCCCCCCGCCCGTTCAACTTTTCGTCGTGGGGGTACCTGGAAGAATAAAAGATATATATTAGTAAATCAAGCAACTATACTCAGCTGAAAAAACAAAGTACATGTACCCATCGTATATTTCTATATAGTATATATATACTAGCAACTGGAATATATTCTGACTATTTTTTATCTGGATTGTAGAATTATTCCTTAGTGACATTTTGTGTAAAAATGAAGTCGACGCGATGTTTTTTTTTATTGTAAAATATTGACCGAAATGACATAGGGGTCGATTTCAAAATTGACACTTTCTTGGATAGATCTCTGGGTTCACAAATAAGAAAGGTTTTATTTCATTTTGAATGTCGTATAAGCACCCAAAATGGGCTGTAAGTATTGAAGTTGGAGTCAGTATCTCGTATGTCAACAATTTTGTCCATAGCATGTTGTAAATCGGCGGTGCATGCTGTTGACGTATTGTTGTAACTAATGACGCAGGCAAATTGTTCAATTCAATTTGTAACGCTGATGCCAAGTCATTTACCATGTTGATAGTGTGGTTTGTTCGAAAACGACGTCCTAGTGCGTCTCACACGTGTTATATAGGATTTAAATCGGGAATATTCGCAGGCCAGTCTGATAAACTCAGCCAAAATCGAAGGTTCCTACTTGTTACATTTACTTTAGATTAAGTGAATTTTCAAGCTCAATATCTTTTTAAAGTACTTTATCAATTCCAATTTTATTTGAGGTTTAAAAAGCTCATACGAAAACCAATGTATTCAAGTAAAAATATTCAGATTAAACAACATATGCAATGAAAATGAGGTAATTTGGGAGGTTATTTGGTATTATAGGACATTCTAATCTTAATAACGCAGTGAATTTTGTGATGAATGAAAGTCTAATGTGATTTTATTTTCTTAAAGAAAAAGTGCTAGCTGCTGAATATGAAAACACTTGTTTCTCTTCTATGAAAAATAATTCTTAGCAAAACAGCTGTTTTCAGGAAAAAGAGTTATATAGACCTTTCATTTTCAAAACAATGTGCTAGTTATTTAGCCACAATGATTTCATATCGTCTGCTTCTTTTTATAAACTAAAATTTAAATACAGTTTATGTATGAGACGCTGATAATTTAGAATACAAAAATAGATACTTTCTTTTTTGGCTGAGTATATAAAAGATGGCAGCATATGAACCTAAATAAAATAACATTTAATCCCTGAAACGATGGGTTTATCATGTTCGTAGACACTGATAACCTGAAAATAGACACAAATTTCACCATGGTAGGATGCATACTAATTGACATATGGCCAAATAACGGAAATTCAGTAATGGCCGACCTCATTTGCATAATTTGCATATGTCCAAAACATTAAATTCCTAAAATGATGGGTTTACCATGATCGTAGACCCTGATAACCTGAATATAGACACCAATTTCACCATGGTAGGATGCATACTAATTGACATATGGCCAAATAATGGAAATTCAGTAATGGCCGACCTCATTTGCATAATTTGCATATGTCCAAAACATTTAATTCCTAAAATTATGGGTTTACCATGATCGTAGACCCTCATTACCTGAATATGGACACCAATTTCACCATGGTAGGATGCATACTAATTGACATATGGCCAAATAATGGAAATTCAGTAATGGCCGACCTCATTTGCATAATTTGCATATGTCCAAAACATTTAATTCCTAAAATTATGGGTTTACCATGATCGTAGACCCTCATTACCTGAATATAGACACCAATTTCACCATGGTAGGATGCATACTAATTGACATATGGCCAAATAACGGAAATTCAGTAATGGCCGACCTCATTTGCATAATTTGCATATGTCCAAAACATTTAATTCCTAAAATTATGGGTTTACCATGATCGTAGACCCTCATAACCTGAATATAGACACCAATTTCACCATGGTAGGATGCATACTCATTGACATATGGCCAAATAACGGAAATTCAGTAATGGCCGACCTCATTTGCATAATTTGCATAAGTTGCATATGTCCAAAACATTTAATTCCTGAAATGATGGGTTTATCATGTTCGTAGACCCTGATAACCTGGTTATAGACACCGATTTGATCATGGTAGGATGAATACTAATTGACATATGGACAAATAACGGAATTTCAGAAATGGCCGACTTAATTAGCATATTTTGAGAAATGCTCAAGGGATATCACCGGGCACCCTCTTTGATATTGATGAGGACCCCCTAGACTATTGAAAACTGCAGAGAAAAAAACTTCATCAGGCATTTCCACGTTCAGCTTAATATCGGCATTTGACTCCCGGACTACAATAATTATGGTAATGTTTATACTGATACAGCAACAACATCAGCAACTATGTCTAGTATTTCTATTACTACTGAAACTACTAATTCAAATATTACTACTATAAACATTAAAACAACAGCAACAACTACTACTAGTACCTTTACTACTACTTCTTCTTCTGCTGCTGCTTCTACTACTCATTTTACTCTTTTAAAAATTGTGATAGTAACTTAGTCCTTAAGAGTCCAATCCATGTCTGAAAGTTATGGCGTTAAAGTTCGAACTCACTTAGTCAAATAACCAAAATGAATTGCAATTCGTTTAAGTCTAATGTTAATGTTTAAATGTAAAATTTTAAACACATATATGTTTGCCTTAAGGGATAACGATTTATTGATTTTGTATTAAATATTGTTTTTTTTTAAAAAATATATTTGCCCTTATTAAAGCTAAGTACTATATATGTATTCGTTTTTCTTTTATTTAACAAAGTTGTAATAGCATTTGATGTCATGTATGTAGCTATTTTATATACAGTCAAACTTTGATATCTCCACCACGCTAAGTCGAACTTAATTATACTTCTAAAGCTTGATTCAATTATTTCAGAACCGTTTTTGCGTTTCAAAGTTAAAACCTACTGTAACTACGTTTCAACTTTGAAATACGTATGTGCTCAACCTTACGCGAGCTTAAGATATCAAATAGTTACTGTAATATGCCTTACCCGAACAAAGATACCAAAATCTACCCTAGATGAATCGTGTCGCGCTAGACTTCCGTCTGCTGTAATTGTTTGAAAGCTCACTTTAGGGCATAAACGTATCAAACAGTTCGGGTCCTTATCATACGCCAATTAACTTACTACTCGGCGATTCATTATTACACTTCATTTGCAACAGTATCACAGAGTACAGTGGAGAATCTGTTATTCTTTCCCGTTTAAACGCAAACGTACGCAAACGCAAAGCACTAAAACGTAGAAAAGAACAACATTTGGACAATTCTGATAATTCTTGTTTATCTTGGTGGCAAACAGTTTGGAGCCTGATCAGACGCCGGGTTACCCGGCGTCTGATCTGGCTCCAAACTGTTTGCACTGCAAATAATAGTTTTAGCGTAAACGCGTTTATTGGGAAAGAATAACAGATTATCCACTGTACATTGTGGACGACATTACTCTATCTCAATGAACGCCTTTGTGCTATACATTATTTCCATGCAAACAATTTCGAGTTATGGTCATCGTACCCCGCCGTCGACCAGTTCCCAAAATATCAGACAGTCAGATAAAAGAGCCCAGTTTTAAAAGGTTTAGTTAATATGAAAAGAAACTAGTCCCTCTTTACTACAGGAGGGATTGTGGATGGCGGGGAGAGGGGTTAACTACCGCCAGAGAAAGAGTATTACTGATACCTAACAGACACTGTAATCAAACTAACATCTTGCATTTGATCCTGGTATTCCCAGGGTAATAAACCTAATAACGGTTTCAACCCCGCACACAACTAATATTTCGGATAGTGTGTACCCAAAGGGGAAGCACACAATCATTAAAGTGTCCATTAGGTACTATACTGCTTGCTGTTACGAGCGCACGTACGTAGAAATACTGCATCCTTAGAAAACCCGTATGACCTACAGGGGCAATGTTCTAACAAGTTAAATGAAAACGTCATTGAAATGTCAGGGAGCTTATGTGCTTAATGTATTAAACCTCTAAGGAAAACATTACTGGAAAACTTATATTCTGAACTTTAATTAAATAAAACATAAAAGTTATACGTCGTTTCACTAAAGGGACTAATCTGTAACTATTCCAAGGCCAATGGCGATGTCACTGTCATATATAATCAGCAACTACGTAGTGACTTCCATGCGCTAAACAATTGTCGTAGGAAAAGTTTGTAGTCTGCAACAATTATCAAGAGGCACTTTCTTTAAAATTAATCAGTGTGTCAAACATTTTCGACCCAGATGAGACCAAAAGTTACTCAGCATCTCATCTGGATCCAAACTGTTTACAGCACTCAGAAGGTTATCTCCGAAAAATATCCGGTCTCTGGGTACTATGTTTCTAGTTATGGCACTTGAAACCGACTCGCATACATGCTTTTGTTGCTCGACAAATTAAGGAAGTATTGACCTTGAGCAGGGCTCCAGATAAGAGGTAGTTATTTCAACAAATCCATCATTTTCTCACTCTTTTTAGCACCAAATCCTATGGTGTTACTACTCTAATGAGTAGTGACACTATAGGGTATAATTCAGAAATAAAGATTGTTTTTTTGAAAGATCTACCCTTATCTGGTGCTCTGCTTGAGAATAACCGACCATACTATTATAATATCGTGAGCATTTCATACAAGTGGTAGAACAATTCGAGCTAGTAAAGTCGCTGTCAGATGAGTTCCTCAACTAGTAACAAAATTACACTGCTAATGACCGAAAAAAATGACAATCATGCTTAATTTGTTCTGTACTTAAATACTTGTTTAAATTGCAGACTGTTGAAAGGGAAATAGGAACCCTTTAGAGTTTCCATTAAATCTAGCCTATTTTTACCATAGTCATAGTCACCTTTTCAATTCTTGCACTACCATAGTTACATTAACATCAACAGTTTCGGCATCGTATACGAGTAAAGACGACTTTGCAAACAAGTTTTATTTAAATCAGACGCGATGTAAATATTTTGAACTCGTATCGATATTTCATTTGTCATATTGCCTTACATTTATCGTTGAAACGAATTCTCTGACAGTATAAGTATATTTTCCCGAAACTTCAGTTGTACAAATCGCTTTCCAATAAGGTTTGTTGTGTTTTGAATATTAAGGGCTGTTTTTCATTATAAATGCGAAGTGTTTAATAGGACAGACCTTGCAGAAACTCTACAAGAACCCACTGATTAGGATCGACACTGTTTGTGTAAGACAAATTTACTCTTCACGGGAACACCATTTGTAAATGAAGCGTTTACACATGGATAGGGATACATAACTTAATTCGAATATCTGTTAACACTCGTAGCTAAACAAAGTCGTAACTTTGATATAGGGGATTGTTTGACTTAAGTGAGATCGAGTTATCAAATTTCTACTGTATACTGTATTGTTTACGAAATCAAAATGTTCAACGTTTAGAATGTAATACAACTCAGTGGCAATGTTCAAATATGTTTAACCTTTGCATCATGTTTTTTTCTTTTTGATGGGACTTACTGCATGTCTGCCTAGATACGCTGAATTACCGCATAATAGCTTAGAAAATATTAACACAAAATGTTTTCATTGAGACAGACAGTTTGTCGTTTCTGATGTGGGATTTTACGATTGATGCTAATTTCATATGGCAATCAGTGTTTGACAAAAAATGTACAACTCTTCATGCCAATATGTGCTATCGTGTTTCTCATCTTAAGTCAGATTTTGTAATACTCGGAGCTAATCAGGGTGAACATTCTCTCAAATCATCGCGAAAACCTGTCATTTTGATAGGGTTCACCCGCCGTGATATCGACAACAATTCCCAAGCTATGGCACTCAAGTACAGATAAGATCGCCAAAGTTGTATTAGTATTTGGTTCTTGGTGTATTGAATTTGCTTTCAAAATTCGAAACTTCTCTTGTAAAATTGAATAAATACTAATTTACAATAAGTTTGGGTCAAGACTGCAATGCACACCTCCTGAAACAATATGCTTGTTTGCACACATACCTTTCGTTAGAGACCTACAGTGGAGAAAACGCTATTCTTTCCCAATAAACGCGTTAACGCTTAATCTATTATTTCAAATACAAACAGTTTGGAGCCAGATCAGAAGCCGGGTAACCCAAACTGTTCGCCACTCAGATTAAAATTAATGGTCAGAATTATCAAAAACTTGTCATTTTGTCAGTTTAATTGCTTGCGTTTGCGTATAGTTTGCGTTTAAACGCGAAAGAATAACGTTTTCTCCACTGTTATAGGAGAGTCTTGAAAGTTGATTTGGATGCATAGCTTCATACATTCTAAAATAAGCAACATGAAGAAAGGGGGCTATTAAAAAGCTGTTTGTCATTGGCATTTACACTAAGTCCAATTAAGCCATAAAGCAATGGTCGTCTGCTTTTATTTTTCAAAGTTAAATTTTATGTACTTAGACTTAAGAAATATAAAAGTGAGTGTCAAACATTTGGATCCTGATCAGACGCAACGTTGGATCAGGATCAAAACTGTTTGCAAATATTCACTGTTCTCGGAGTAAGGCAGTGAAAGGATTAGTACTGAAAACTGGTACAGACGCGTACCGAGCTACTAACATTTATATTAAAGAGCATGAATTAATCCTAATGGGAATCTTTAAACAAGAAAATGTTACACTTTCTACATTTTGCTTAACGCAATTTTAAATGAATGAAAACTGAATTTGCTATCGGTACACAGTGATAACCCCATTCCACTAAACGGCGATCGACGGCGCTCTGTGAGAGCACCGCAGGTCGCCATACAGATCGCCAAGATCGCCAGAAGCGCTACCTGAGCGCAAATGGATCGCTATCTGATCTCCATGAGCGTCAATGTCGCCGTCGGTTTACTCCCCTGCACAAAGATCCATGGCGCTCCGACCAGAACGCAGCCATACCGCAAATTGATCGACTAAGTCGCCATCGGAGCGCTATTTGATCGCCAAGATCGTACCTGGAGCGCTATCGGATCGCCTTAGAAAGCAAATCAGTATATACTTCGCGCTCAGTGGCGATCTGATAGTAATTCTCTGCATTTGAAAATACCCGATAGTATTTTCTATATCAATAGATCCAAATTGCATGATGTAACTGGACGTCTCATCCGGATCCAAACTGCTATAAACCCATACAATGATGATACTGAAAAGTGTGTTAACATGATGGCGTTCAACATTGATTTTGATGTGCGTTAGAACATCTGTAGTAGCTAGTAAATGAAAAAAAAAACCCACATACTTGTGGCAGTACGAACGTAATGCAGTAAGTTCTAATGGGAATTGTCGGCATTACTATGCTACTGCATCAAGTGGACACATATCAAAAGTAAGCAGCTATAAGTATGGCTATTTGCCTAACATCTGCTGCCGAATCTAGAACGAATGAGCGCGGCAGAGCGCCATTGGTTTTCAAGGGATATCTCCCTAGCCAGATAATGTAGAGCGCTAACAGAGCGGTAATGGATCTCTATCGGTCGCCGATATCGCTATCGGATCTCTTTTGAGCGCCATAGATCGCAGTGGTCGCCATCGGATCGCCAATCGAGCGCAGTTGATCGCATCTTAGTCGCATTTGAGCGCTAACGGAGCGCAATCTGATCATACAAGGTCGCAACATTTTTTATGAATTGGGTGGCGACCAATGACCATGATGTCGCTATCAGATCTTACATATCGCTATCGGATCGCCATCGGAGAGTTATCTGATCGCAATCGGATCGTAAATGCCGTTAGATCGCCTCATCCTGAGGCGACCTATGGCGATCTGTCGGAGCGCGGAGATCGCCATCGAGCGCCGTCTAGTGGAATAGGGGTATTATTAATACTATTCTATAATTCTTTAGAATATAAAGAATAATTCCGATTGAAAGTTAAACTTTATTTCTAAAGTCTGTATTCATGCGTTAGCGTTTAGTTTCGTGTAGAATAGATGGGCACGAATTAATTTTTCTCCTTTTTGTATTATGAACGATACTTAATATATTTTTTTCAAATTAAAACTTACGTATTGAGTATCCCTTTCACTCCAAATGATGACGTTATTTCACGTATTATACATTCTCTGTCATAGTATCATCTGATCGCAAACACACTATCTGCTGTTATTTCTAAAGTTTAGAAATAGGGCAGTTGGACCTAAAAGATTTCTTATGAATGTCAAACTGTTTTCATCGTTTCGGCTAAACGACAGCGCTGATATTGGCTGCTAAATCCTCAAGAGAAGTATGAATTAGTTTGTGGAAAGCTTCACACTTAGTAAACATCAATTCTTTTGTAGTTCTTTTCTCCATTCTGAATGACGTATAGTTACTAGACAATGATATTTACGACGCTATAGTACAGAAGAGTTGACGTGACGACGTGATTGACAAGCAGAAACCGTGACGTAACGGCATTTAGTATTACAGTAAAACCTGTCTATTACGACAACTAAAGTGTGTTAATATAAGTTGTTTATGACAAGTGACTGCTGAAAGCAAGGGGACAGTAAAACAGAAAGCTCCTAAAGGATATTTCTGTTTTACTGTCACCTTGTTTTAAGTTGTCACCTGTCTTTTATACAATCAATAAGCCTTCATTTTAGTGGTCCTAATAGAGAGGTTTTACTGAATTTTACAAATCCCGCGACGCACATATGTTATGTGACCTTGCTTAAAACTGTTTGAAACTGTTACTTATGAGCTTGGTAGGAAGGTTTAAAGTGCTTTTCAAAACAATTTTAATCAATCAGTGTCGAGATTATGCTAAACTGTCAGATTTATTTTGAATGATATAATGCAATGATTAAATGGAGCAAACTAATCATACTATGACAGCTTCTTTAATTACATAAAAACTAAAGTGTTGATAAATTGTCATGTGTTTGAAAAACATGTCATTTCTAAGATTAATTAATGTAAATAAATATCTGTCTAAATTGGAAACCTATACATATAATATATTCTATCAGTCCCTTAGGAGTTCTCTGATCCGAATCTACATAGTTTACACATTGTAACTCATTGTTAAAACAACTCCAAATGTTCAAAATAGTTTTCGCTTTATTGGAAGTGCTAGGGGTAAATGCATGAGGAGACCAGAAAGCATCCACGCTCCGTGTGTTCAATGTTATTCCAATGACGGTAAAGCATTGGGTCCCGCTACCATACGTATATACTATTTCGATGATTCTAACTGCCCAGATTTTTCATACATATTGCAGCATATTTCATGTCAAGATTGGCAACATGAAAATATGAGCTATTGTAGTACATTCACATTATATTATGAAGAAAAGGGGTCAAATTCACAACTAGAAAATATACGTACGATGACCTCAATTGGCGTTCTCATTCTTTTGAAAAAGACACCTGTCCGTCTTAAAAAGGGAATATCACTTCCGCTCACATTATTTCTCCATAAATAACGTCTTCAATGAACGAAATATATTAATCTATTCTTTAACATTCATTATCTTGGAAACCTATTTGACTTCACCAAAGGAGCAAAACCGACTGTTTAGTGTCATTATATCTAGAAGGTATTATATTATTAGTAGTATTATCATCATCATACCAGATTTATATAGCGCTTCTTTCAAACAGAAATTGTGCCTACACAAACGCTGCCCATGAAATTATATACATGTACTTACAAAGTGAGAAAAAAACTGCATTTACAATAGAAAAGGATATTATATTTTCGGTATGAACATTTAGATAATCATTATCATTAGTTTATAAAATCAATTTTAAAATGCGACAACTATTTTAAAGATAAAACACATTATTTAGATATTGATTTGAAAAGTCATTTTTGTTATTACCTGCCCCCATCTCACACACCACAAACACCAAGGATGTAATACCTCATCACATTAAGCGTACTTTCTGAGCCCAGAGTAGTGTCCATATAAATTATTAGCTGTATGTAAGGGACAGTTATCATATTTCTGTATGTAAATGCAAACTGATAGAGAAATAAACTGAAACTGAAACCGAACCGTTGTTACTGTTGTGGTGACCTAGAAACTGCATTTACCCCGGTAGTATAAGATTTCAGTTTTATCCTCCTTAATAAACAAATATTAAAGAGATGCGTTTTCAGACGTTTTTTGAGGACTATCACCGAGCTTGCATCCGGTGTGTCTAATGGTAAGCCCTTCACTGGCATGATGGCATCAGTTTAATGTCGCCTGCTTTTATTTTTTAAATTTTGAATTTAAGCATTTTGTCTCAAGAAATATGAAATTCATTATTATACAGTTTGGATCCTGATCACGTTAAGACCACAACTGTTTGCAAATAACCATTGTACACGGTGTTAGACAGTGAAGAAGTTCAAACTACAAAATACCAACCAATAAATCCAAATGATAAATCTTTGCCCCTTTGCTGCCTTACTACGAGTATAATATATTTTTTCGGAAGAGTTTGGATCCCGATTAAATGCCATGTAACGCTGTGTCTGATCAAAATCCAATTATTTGACACGTATCACAATACTACCTAAGTAAAATAAGTTACATTTTAATTTCAGAACTAAAGGCAAACGAAAGGTGTTTAAAGGAGTTTGGGTCATCGCAATGCAGGGTTATAAAGGAAATATAGTCGATTTTCGATACTTCGAACTCGCGTTTGTTCTAACATACCAATATTTCAAAGTTAAAACGTGGCTTAGTTACGTTTTAACTTTGAAATACGGGTATGTTCGACTTTAGCGAAATCGAGTTATCAAAATAAAAATACAGGAATGGTCGATTTAAGCGAATTCAAAGTATTGAGATTCGACTTGATATGCATGGTCTGCTTTACTTCATTCCAAAATATGTTAATACTCAGACGTCTGCCTACTCTTGTCTCGTAATTATGGCAAATATATCACACACACAATCACAGACATAAAGGCTTCATTAGTTTTCTTAAATAGCAGGAGTATTCGAAACAATTGTGATTTACATGTAGTTTGCTTTAATAATGTATGCCAGTTCATATATAAGAAATATTAAATTTTTTTGCAAGATTCCATTTATTTAGTTTATAAGATATCATGACCTTGGCATTGTAATGGCATTTCCGTTATTTTACGAAATCTACTTTTGAGTTTGGTAGAACATATTTCAATATTTCTCAGTTTTGTGGTACTGTCCATTTTACTATATATCGGCTTCCTGTGCATTGTAATGTAGGTATGTACACACAGTTGATATTCTTAACTAGATCTACGACCACCGAAAATACGTTTGGTTTTCAAAATAAGATAGATGTAATTTACTTGAGTATGAGTGTCTATACATACGTGATTGTAATATTGTGAATAAAATATTAAAAAAGTTACTGAAATCACAAAAGCTATTGATCTAAAAGTATTAACACAATGTTGAGTTTCGATGATGTTACTACGTATGTAGTACAGGCAAATATTGATATTTAAATACATCTTTAGTTGAACGTATCTGTAATTCTGCAGTTAAACTGCAATAATTCAAGCTGAGTCAAGTAGAGCATACCCATATAAATACATTAACCATGATCATGTTACGTGCGACTTGGCTTACACTCGTGAAGAGTTTGAATCCAGATCAAACACCGCGCGACGCGGCGTCTGATCTAGACCCGAATTGTTTGTCACTTATCGTCAACCTTTCATAAGTTTAAAAAACTGAAAAACTAATTTTGAGTTTTGATTTATTTTCGCAGACAATACATTAAAAGCAGACGACACATCAGCATGATAAGGGTTAAAACGTTGCTTTACTACTTTCAAAGGATACATTCGATTGAAGCCAGTTCAATGTTGTAAGATAACTCTTAAAGATTTGACATCAAGAACTAATTTTTGAATGACACTGAAACATATACCACTGTCGGTAAAACATGTTTTATATAGTCCCTAAACCCAAAAATTACATACAATTTATTAAAATTGTGGAAACCAACATGAATATACACGTCAAAAATGTCAGTCTCACCTTTGTTAGTATGGTATAGATTGGTCATTGAATAAGTGTATCTTATTATGTCTGAAGTATCTTATAATACACTACAATTTTATACGATATCTGCAAGTAAAATTGTTGGCGGGACAAAGTAAGACGTCCCGGTATTTGATAATATTTGGAAACAACAATAGTCTTTTCATTTACGTACGTAATCCAATTTCACTCTGTGAATAGAGTAAAAAATTGCATCTCACCGTTTTCTATTTCTGTAAGTGGCAAACATATCCAGACAATGAAGCCAGACATTATTTGCTCCACTCGAGATTTGAATTACGTGTCTGTAATTCTATAAAATTGTAAAATATAATTATATGGAAGAAACAAACATTAACGTTTTATTGTGAGGCTTACATAACATCAGTTATGAATTTGAATATGTATCGGTAACATTTATGAATTCATAATGTATGATAATATGAAATGGTTATTTGTTAAGCAAAAGCTAAAACTAAGCTACAACCAAGCGTCTCTGAAACCTGTTATAAAATGGCATATGACAAACCTTGGGTTTAAGTGACTATCCAGCGACGTAGCGTTCAGAAATCTCCATCATAGAAGAATACAAATATAGTTCTTCGTTTTATGCGTCATAAGGCGACTTTACAAACATTGCATCGTCTGATCAAGGTAAAATGTTTGACACTCGTATCAATATCATAAAAAGTACAATGCATCTAACACCGCCTTGAAAAGCCATTACTGTAAACAGCAATTGAGATTTAGGCAAACGAGTAACAAGCAGACAATAGAACTGTGTGGTAGAGTAAATGTATGATAGAATAAAAAAGAAGGTCACATAGAGCTGTATACACCTTTGCATTCTGTATTAAAACCATATGTAAACTAAACGAAACATGTGACTCCCTAAGAAGGATATGATGATATATGACATATTGACTGTATGTTATCGGACTATAAATGATTTAAGAGCGTGGCGGGACGAAGGAAATTTATGTAACAATAAAACAACACATAAACAAATTTTGTAACAGAAGAAAATAAGTTATTCTATCAAAATTAATGCGTTAGAACGCTAAGCAATTATTTCAGTTGCAAACAGTTTGAAGCCAGAATAGACACCCGTTGTCTGATCAGGCTCCAAACGGTTTGTCACTCAGATTAAGTATACAACCAGAATTGTTAATATATTGTCAGCTTATACTGTTGGCAATATTTTTCATTTCGTTTGCGTTTAATCGGGACGGAATAACGTCTTCTGCACTGTATGTTCAGTACGAATTGTATAGAGTTTAACAACATAGATATTCAAAGTGCTTGTTTTATTAAATTATCATTCTCAGTCTCTATTACCGTCGCATTAAATAACATCAGAAATGTTTAAATCCATCCAAGCTTGTTACTAAATCATCAATTCTTACTTTCAAAATGCTTTTATGACGTTGGTCATGGTATGATAATGCACAATAAACTCTCTTTTCTTAGTATCAAATGCCTACTTTATATACAGTAAAACGAATGCACAGGGTTCCCTCTCTACAACGGTATCCACTGGATTCAAACTCTTTGTCTTTCGTCATTAAGTTTTAGACCTTTTTGTCAAAGTGTCCAATAATATTATGTAACTTTGATAAAAAAAAATGAGACGACAACTTTAAGCAGATGATATTACAGCAGTAATTTCAAGCGTTAGACATGATTGTCATGTTAAGAGAACCGCGACAAAGGTCGTTGTATGGAGGGAGACGTTGTTGGAAGGGTCGTTGTAGGGAGGGAACTCAGAGGTTTATGTGCTTAAGTTTGGATCCGTATCAGCAGCATATCGTAAGAAAATGTCTAGGATAATCCTTTCATGTCCTAGTCTTACTTATTTTACTACATCCTTCAGAGACAAATAGTACGCTGCTCCTCCTCAACAACAACACCAAACAGGAGATAAGGAGTGTGTGTGTGTTGTTCGGGGGCGTTGTTATGGGGAGGGAAATTGGCTTACATTTACAAACAGCTTGAACGTAAAGCGGCGTCTGATCTGCTTTTAAGCTGTTTGTCAATGGTTATTATGTTTTTTCTGTCAAAATGTCTAATGAACTTTGAGAAAAACAAAAAAAGTTTTAAGCAGATAGTATTGAATCCTTAAAAATGTAGGATAATTGTCTTGTTTAGGGAAAAACAACAATCGTTGTTGTGAGGTGGGAATTGTTGTTCAGAGGGCCATTGTAGGGAGGGAGCACTGTATGAATAATTTTTCCTCTTCGCATTACGATTTGAGTTCATGTTTTGATACTCTAATTGTTATTTTCTAACAAATTTCCAACAAATCAAACCTGGGAATAGTTGCAGACGAAATTGTCATACCGTGCTTTAATATCTATGTTGGTGGTTAGGCTATACAAGGTTTTGATGAAGAAAATAGATTGTCTGCTTACATATCAGATGTTCGTCGTAAATCCACTGTTAAAGTTTGCATGCACTTAACTGTCTATCAAGCAAAGACAGTTTGTCTGGTTGAATGCTTCCATGTTATACGATGGAAATGAATGTAGGATGACAACGAGGTCAACAAAGTTCATACAAATAATCAAACAATACCAACCAAAGTACTTGAGAGCACTAAAGATTGGGACAAACCGAAATACAGAGGAAAACCAGGTGTTTACATATGGTTAAATTTCTTAGAGAACGTTATATTATATCTTTTCAATGTATTTTATGGCAACATTTAAAACATTTTCAAAATAAGTTCTCTGTCCATCGCAACGTTTGTTCTCTCCATTAGTATATTACTGTTTACCTTGCATGTTTAGTAGATAAACCCATACGTTACTTCGTGACTGTTCATTAATCAGGATGTGTATATAAATACCCCTCTCCCAAGAGACGGAGAGACAGAGTAAACACAATTCTTCCTCAATGGTTTATCTGCGTTCAAACTATTTGATCTCGCTTTATTTATTTTTAAGTTAATATAACCAATATCAATTCAAAGAAATACAGACAATATATTCCCCCCTCCATGTCCACAATTGCGAATTCTATGCACACAGTTAAGATAATGATATGTTACCGGGTACCTTTGCGTTCCAATCTGGAAGGGCGGAACCTTGGTTAGTGTTTTGTTCGACAAACGTGAATGGTTAGGATTGAGCCGAGTTCCTTGATGGTGTAGTTTGAAGCTTTGTAAGAAGCCAGTTTATCTGCGTTTGATTTGGAAAGAATAAAGCGCAACACGCAAGGTGAGAGTAATATGTCAGGGCCCTTAAAAACACCTTTGTCGCGGAATATATCAAGACATCCTAAAATGCATACCCCTTCGCCATAATATTCAAACCATTCGGATCCAGATCAAACACTTTCCACATAAAGCGACATCTGATCAGAATAAAAACTGTTTAACCCATTAATAGCCTGTTTCTAGTTGTGAAGACATGTGCTCACTTAAAGCAGGTTAAGAGTAAAACAGAATGCGCTTTAAGGCGCATTCTGCTTTACTTTCAATCTACTTTAAGTTACCATCTGCTAGAATATAGAAAATGTTTATTATAATACATATTCATGACTATATAAATTGGAACTATTTTCATCAGAGGAGGAAAACATTTAAGGCATGGAAAGGAGTATTTATGGGATAATGGGTTATCACTATATATTTATGTCGGTAAAACTGCTTAAACTGTAAACTTGAGAAATAAAAGCATAAAATAAGTTTGCGATAAAATTATGAGAATGAAGCGATTTTGTAAGATTTTGTTAGACGTGGTAATTACAGTGAAGGGAAAAATGGAAAACTACAAGGTATTATTACATATCATATAAACCTATTTTGGATGAACTGATTCTTAGCGTATTTCACCCTGCACTTTATAACAAAATATTTGTGCCACTAAAAAGATATATATACAGTAAAACCCCTCTAAACTTGAACCTCTAAATACCGGAATTCTCTCTAAACCGGACAAAAACGTTGGTCCCGTTTCCAATCCTTCTTTGTTTTAACCTATTACATCATAAAAATGCCTTTTACGCCTTTGATTTATTCATTTATTTCTTCACTGAAGAAAATACATTCATGAAACATATGTCATCAGAAATATTTTCTATATTCAAGCAGATGATAGCTCAAAGCAGATTGAAAGTAAAGCAGAATGCGCCTTAAGGCGCATTCTGCTTTAATTTCAACCTGCTTTAAGTGATCAGCTATCTTCCGTTCAAGAAACAAGCTATGGGTTTAAACCTCGCTAAATCGGAAAACCCTCTAAACCGGCAATGTATGTTGTTACCACACATGTCCAGTTTAGAGAGTTTTCACTGTATTGAATTTATACTTAAGCGCAAGTACAATCGGAATGACTTTATTCTTTTCGAATAAACGCGATTGTACTAAAACAACTAGTTCCATTGAAAATTGTTTCGAGAAAGACAAAAAATCGGGTAATCCGATGTCTGATTAGGCTCCAATCTGTTTACAACTCAGAAAAAATAACTAAATTAAAAACTTTCAGTCATTTTCGTTATTGTATTGCACTGTATTTAAATTTAATTTTGTCTAAGCCGGAACAATTATCATCTCAATGGAAGAGCAATGTCATTACGACCATGTTGTTATTAAAATCGCTCGTTACATCAGTTTTATAGTAACACTTTCGATTATTCTCGTCTTCAAGTGTTATCGAATGAATTTTGCATTCATTACAACTAGTTACTGATTCAAAGATACTCAGAAAATAGCTGTTAAATATTTTAGATTATGAAAATAGATGGTTTCACACAGTTGATCTGCTTTTAAATTATATGTTTTAATCATAATGCATGCTTTAAATAGCTTCTGCACGCTACAGCCGGATTTCTAAAGAGTGACTCGGCGTCTTCTCTGGGTCCGAACTGTTGACACTCTATGCTAATTTGCAGCAAACTATAGGGTGAGCTAACTCTGAGAATGGTTAGTGTCGAAAACCTTAATTATTTGGTTTGCTAACGGTTAAACAAAGCTTTCTGTGGCAGGCAGTTTAAAAAAGGATCTTTGTCTTTTTAGTTAAATTTTGGTTTTCATTTAGTTGCTTTATCTAAAAATCATCAGGTTTTGACCATTTTATTACAGTGGAGAATCTGTTATTCTTTCCCGTTTAAACGCAAACGTACGCAAACGCAAAGCACTAAAACGTAGAAAAGATCAACTTTTGGACAAGTCTGATAATTCTTGTTTATCTTGGTGGCAAACAGTTTGGAGCCTGATCAGACGCCGGGTCACCCGGCGTCTGATCTGGCTCCAAACTGTTTGCACTGCAAACAATAGTTTGAGCGTAAACGCGTTTATTGGGAAAGAATAACAGATTCTCCACTGTACCAAAGTGTGTCGTCTGCTTCAACTCTTCAACTATCATAATACTGTATTGTCTGTGTTGGCACCTTCACTGTTATGCCGTCATCAAATTAAAAAACAATTGTCGTCTTCATTGTTTGCTCAAATATAAATATCACGTTTTTGACTTCATAAAAAAATGAAATGAGTGTCAAACATTTGGATTCAATTGTTTGCAAATAACAGGTGTGCCCTGGGTAAGGCAATGCATGGGTTTAACCACTTCACTGCCTTACACCGAGTACAATAGTTATTTGCAAACAGTGTGGATCCTGATCAGACGCCGCGTAACGCGGCGTCTGAACAGGATCCAAACTGTTTGACACTCGTTTCAATATTTCTTAGGTCAAAATACCTAAAATTTGTTTTTTAGAAATAGAAGCAGACGATAATTGTAACTTGATGACGTCATGGCAGTGAAGGAGTTTAACTATAGCTGGTGTGTCTGTTTCACAGCTAGCTTTGATACAATATACCAGAGGAAAAGCATTGCTAAACCAATAAATTCCTTGTTATGCTAATTTGGTTTATAAAGATTTTGATTTGAGACTCAATGCTCGAATCTGACCAATCAAAACTTTGAGAACAATATCAGACTCACATTGCACGCTTTATACGCTTTGGCCCAATAGTTGATGTTTCAAATAGGTCATAAACAACTACAGTGTGGCCCTTCAAACAACGACTCACTCCTTACAATGCTCCTTGCCACAGTTCCACAGTTCCCTAAACAAGACAACTATAATGTTTAACGTTTTTATGTGCTGCATTATCGTTTTTTTCTGAAAGTTACATTTAAGTGGACATTTTGAGAGAATAAGTATAATGACGAGTGACAAACAGCTTGAATCCAGATCAGACGCCGCGTTACGCGGCGTCTGATCTGGATTTAAGCTGTTTGCAAATATACGCCAATTCTTAATTTTCCTTTCTATAACGACTTCCTCCGAACAACACACACCATATCTGTGTCCTATTGGATGTCGTTGTAGGGTATGGGGCATTGTATACCCTAGCTTCGTTGCAATTCACATAAATATTGTTACCATAATATAATACGGTTGTGAAAAAAACCCAAAATATAATTATTTGATCTCAATATGCGCCAAGTTCATATGGAAACTAACAAAAAATCTCTTTTATTATACCGTCTGGGTTTATCCAGACATTATAGTGTGAAGAATATTAGTCTTAACCCTTTCACCACCAAAGGGCACAGAGGTCGATTTTGTAAAAAGTTTGGATCCAAATCAGACCCAACATAACGCGGTGTCTAATCAGGATCCAAACTGTCAGTCATATTGCCATAAATGTAACACACAAACCACGTCGAATGCTCAGACGTTTGTATTAAAGTAGACAATATATTTATTGGTGAAAAGGTTCAAGTCCTTAGTATTAATCCTTTCACTGTCAATGACTCTTAAAAACGCGTTTGCAAACAGTTTGGATCCTGATCAGACGCCGCGTGACGCGGCGTCTGATCAGGATCCAAACTATTTGACACTCGTTTTGAAATTTAAAACGACATTACAGACAACAAAATTGAAACAGACGACTATGAAACGGTGAATGGGTAAACTTCTCACGAACATGTTGGCAGTGAAAGGGTTAAATAAAGATGACGTGAAAACACTCCTTTGTAATATAGCTTCAGGGACTTCCCAGACAATCATGTGGGAAGACTATACGAGACAGTTTCAAGACACAACATTTCAGGTGTGTTCTGAAATTGTGAAACTAATGAGGAATGTTTGAGAAAAGCAATATTTATAATTCAATATGCCCATAATATTTTCTATTTCTGTTCTGTTACTGTAAATATTATGAAATTGTTATAGCTAGAGTTAACATATGAAACCCTAACTACCAGTATACTCGTCAAGAACAAACGGCATGCATCAAAATGATACCCTTGATCTATGCAAACATGCAGACCCTGATTAGATGGATCAGTTCTCTGTGCAGTGTATGCACTGTTTTCCATTTTGCAGTACATTGTTAAAATCAACCCTAGATAGTCAAAAATGGATAGGACGTAATTTAACCCGTTACTCAATATGCCTTTTTACACATTTTTCCTTTACTCAAAAATAGCTTCATTTCATAGTCATAAATATACACCATAAGAAATATTGTCTATATTCATGCAGATGATAGCTTAAAGCAGGCTCAAAGTAAGCAGAAAGCTCATTCGGGCACCTCGTATTTTATTGTCAACCTGCTTTAAGTGATCAGCTGTTTACCAAACTAGAAAAAAAGATAGGGTAATTGGTTAACACATTATTCTAAATTTTAGGCCGGGACTATAGCAATACATAGTTGTCGTGGTTATACAGTTCTCCCTCCCTACAACGACACGTTTAACAACGACTCTCTCCTTACAACGACCCTTGCCACAGTTCCCTAAACAAGATACGTATGTCTAACGCTCTACTACTGCAATATCGTCTGTTTTAAATTGTCTTCTGCTGTTTTTTACTCAAAGCTACATGTAAGTGGACATTTTGATAGAATAAATATAATGACGAGTGACAAACAGCCTGAATCCAGATCAGACGCCGCGTTACGCGGCGTCTGATCTTGATTCAAGCTGTTTGCAAGTGTAAGTCAATTTCCCTCTCTGTAACGACTCCCTCCGAACAACACATATAATCTGTGTCTCCCATCGGGTGTTGTTGTAGAGAGGGAGTGCTTTAGTCATACCGTTAAATACATGTATTTCCTTATAAATATACAGTGGAGAATGTATTATTCTTTCCCAATAAACGCGTTTACGCTAAAACTATTATTTGCAGTGCAAACAGTTTGGAGCCAGATCAGACGCCGGGTAACCCGGCGTCTGATCAGGCTCCAAACTGTTTGCCACCAAGATAAACAAGAATTATCAGAATTGTCCAAAAGTTGTTCTTTTCTACGTTTTAGTGCTTTGCGTTTGCGTACGTTTGCGTTTAAACGGGAAAGAATAACAGATTCTCCACTGTAGATAAATAGGAAAAAACAGCTGCTTTTGCTCATTTCAAGTCAGTCGATGCAAACGTTTATGTACGTTATGTACTTGTTTCATCTCAACAATGCATTTTATAGTAAAACGGCAACTATTTCCAGAACAGGAAATAATTAAGTGCTTCAAAAACGACAACTAACACAAATAACGTTTAAGTGGGCTCCTTAAGCTGAAAATTACTGCTGTCGTCAAAATTGTCTTTTACGGCTAGGTTTATTCTAGTTATTAGTGGAAAGGGTGGTTTTTACATTAAAACTACCGTAGAGAAATTTGAATAAATAAAACCATTTTGAAATTTAAAATCGTTAAGCACTTATAACTTCGATCATGCAAAATGTTTCAAACAATATTTATACTCCTGCGGTGGTTCAAGAATCTCACATTTAATTCATTTATGTTATAGTTGTATTCGTAAATTGAATTAATGTATATAACCCTATAAATCATAGAATTGTCTTTTAGCGCATTTCGGTTTTCCTCATAGATTTATATCATTTGATGATTTCACTACTTGATAAACAGGAAAAACTCCCCGCCTGCGGACAGGTGAATGCTTATAGCCGGCTACAGCAAACAATTTTATTTTTGCCTGTTTTAATCAACTACCTATCATTAAAACTAAAATTATATTTGGCACGGGATTAGAAAGACAAATACCATTAATTCTTTGCATGCTAGTGGTAAAATCATAGTTATCCCTGCAAACAGTCTCGATCTTTAAGAAACGCTGAGTGCGTATGTAAGAAAAATATTTCAAAGGGACATAACTTTTGTCAAAATCGTCCCAGCCTTATTTTCAAACCGCATTAATTTTTTCCCATATAAGTAATAAATATCAGAAAGTAAATCCTTTCAAAAGTGTAAAGGGCGTATGCTGCAGGTTTGTAAGATTTGCCCCCTTTATATTATTTGTACAGTCGAAATAGTCAAAGCCTACATAATTATGTAAATAATTAATATGAGAAAGATTACAGCAAATCCCTTCAAAACGTAGCAGAAGTCAGCTGCACAAGATTGTCCCAACATTTGTATATATTATAAGTAAGAAACACATTCATAGGGCCAGAACCTTTGCCTTAAAGTTTGCACCTAATATTTCGAACCACATTAAAACCTACTTATATAATAGTTTCAACTGTGAAATTTCTGATAAAAATCCCTCTAGTTGTGTTGAAGGAATAAGCTGCACAAAAACGAACGGACGAAGACAGAATGACAGTCTGATCGACGAAAAGCACAACATCAATAGATCTCCCTCTATATACCGAGAGACATAAAATGCACGTAAATGCAATTATTGTCCGATTTTTCTAACCTGGCCGATGTAATTTTACAGTTAACCCCTTCTACTACAACCACTTAATTATTAGGTGTTAACGACAGGTGACTACTTAAAGCAATGTGACTTTAAATCAGCAACCTTCTTTAGGAGCTTTCTATTTTACTGGCGAATTGTTTAAAGCTCTCACCTGTCTTTTATACAACGATTGGTCTTCGTTTCGGTAGTCATAATAAAGATGTTTTGCTGTAGAACAATTGTTTAAAATAATTAATAGGTAAGTGAGGTAACATTGGATCTATTTGTACGTTTTCGTACCAGAGTTAGGAATAAACCTCTTGCAGCACGACAACGCTGTGCATACTTAACTGATACGTTATTCTTTTCAAATAAAACTTGTTTATGTTAAAACTTTCATTTTCATTGCAAACAAGTTGGAGCCAGATCTGAGGCAGGGTAAACTGGCTCAAAACTGTTTGCAAGCCAGAGTAAATACATAGACATTTATACAGTTTAGTGCAATCTGTTACGCAAATTATCGAGCCACGTGATCATCCAATTTTCAGAGTTAGAATGTGCCAATCAAAAATGAAGCGGACAGGTCAGGAGAAAACACTAATACCACAGTGAAAAATGTTAACTGTTATGAAAGACGGCACACGATTTTACGTCGCGTTTAATAGTATTTCGGTCATATCGCGACGTCAAGCTAATAACAGGTGGAGGAAGCCCCCAGAAGCCCTTTATGCACTGTTTCAGGTACGAATCAGCAACTTGTTGGAACCACCGACCTTCCGCAAGCCGGCTTCAAAGCTTCCCCACATGAACACTATGAATAAATAGACTGAGATTCGAGCCTAATGGTGTAACCTAAGACACTGTGACTATACCACTAGGCCACTGAGCCCCCTGTACAACTTTGATCAGAGCTGGTCTAGTTAAATGGTATCATTGGACGTAGCGTCTGATCAAAACCCAGACTGTTTGACACTAATATCAATGTTTCATAAGTAATATAAATCGCATAAAATTAAGTTTAAATTCTATAAACAGAACAGAACATATAATTTATTTTTCGGATTTAAACATTTCGTCTTTGATCCTTATATAAATTATACAATAATAGTCAAAGTCAATAAAGTGAGCAGTCCTACAGTAAATATAAATTAAGATACGTTTACATAGTTGTGTGTAAATATAATGAGTCGATAAAGTAAGAAGGCGATAAAGCTTGTGCTAGACTGTGTTAGACCTTATCACACATATATACGATATTGACATGAGTGTTTGCAACCCCTCCTCTTTTTTTCCCTATATATCTCTATATTCAATTTATGCCTACTGGCAGTTGGCACATGAGTTCCAAGAAACGGTTTTTGTGGTTATTAGTGGTGTAGGCTCATTGAAAATGGTTATTGGTGAGGTAACACTGTGAGTGCTCATGAGGTTGGGTGTTAAAAATATTAATGTGATAACCATAGACTCCTATAACTCTATTTATCATACATGTATGTGTTTGTATTGTAGAAATAAACAATAAATCATACTACAATCACAGACCAGTCAGTGTTTAAAATGTCGTGTCTACACTCAATTAATTGTCGCGAGTACCACACAGTTGCTTACTGACATGGGACATTGGGAGACTGCTATCGCCTAATATGTGACCTCCCTCAGGGCTATTACTCGGCGGTGCTTGATCCGATAAAAATGTAGCTTTTTTCTTCCTTCATGGAACATAACCTGGGTCGAGCTGCATCTAGTATAGGAAACAAAATATTAGTGTATGCTACGGACAAACTTTATCCCCTTCACTGCCTTACCCTGAGTACAGTAAATATTTGCAAACAGTTTAGATCCTGATCATTACACGGCGTCTGATCAGAATTCAAACAGTTTGACACTGGTTTCAATACTTCTTAGGTCAAAATACCTAAAAATAGTTTTTTTTTAAATAGAAGCAGACGACAATTGTTTAAGGGGTTATAAGAGGACAAGGGTCACTGTGACCTGGAAATGTTACGGGAATCCGCCATCCCAAGATGTACTCACATAACTCATTTGGTACCATTAGCTGGTATTGTATTCGCAATAGTTTCTACATGTATAGTTAAAGTCATGGCATAGGTCAACGTCACATCAACCTCAAACTGGTACTGGACATTCTGCCATCCAAAAATGTCCTAACACACCACATTTGATATCCCTAGCTGCTGTGGTATGTTAAATATGATCCGGACAAAATGTACACGCACGGATATACGGACACACGAGCGGATTGAATTACGCACAGTTAAATACCTACAGACCATCGAACATGGGAGCCGTGTGTTTGTATAACGTTGTGGCTTGTTATAAATATAACTGAATAAAGTTTTTGTAACTTAAGTATATCATTATGCAATATCTTTAATTGAAGATGCTTGCAACAAAGCCTTGACAATTTCCCAACGTTGGTCCATTGTCACAATGGCTCTTACGTGAATCATGTTTAATTAAATACTCCAAGTGTATACAGTTGAAACTCGATTATACGAAATCGCATAATTTCGAACATCAACTTATGAAATAATGATAATGTTGGTTTAAGTTCGAAGTATCGAGTTTTGACTCTTATGTGAATGACCTAAATGCACGTGTTGGATTGTGTTGCAGCTCCACCATCAGTATCCATTTTGTAAAAGGTAGAAAGGTGTCTCATCCTCTCGGGAAAAATAACCACAAGAGATAATGTCAATGCAAGCATTAACATTAATATTAGACAAATTGGAATAAAGATTTTATGGGCATAAAAGGGCCAGTTTGATAATGGCAATGCATACGTTAACATTAATATAAGGTAATTTGGTTTAAACATTGTACATATGGACATAAAAGGGCAACACAGCAAGTAGTTGTTCAGGTCATAAACAGTCGTCCAGAACTTGCAGTCTGATCAGGATTAGTCATACATTTCGTCTCGATATATATTTAGTCATACTGCATAGACTCTTACTTAGAAATGAAAGTGAAGCAGCATCTTTTTGCAGGCGATATTATGGCGCTCAAACGGTTGGGTTGAAGCAAATGTTGAAAAATGGTAGCCAACATGTTAAGCTGCCATTTGTCCTCTACATACAAATGAAAAAGGACGTTTCAGTTAAAACATTATAAGAAATTGTGAAATGCTTCAAAAATCATTTCCGAAAAAAAAGAAGACTGTAACTCCAAGTTCTGTCGAAAGAGGAAAACATAATACAACATGTGACAGAAAAAAATATGTGTAAACTATAATTACGCAGGACAGGGAAAGTTCTGATAGCTGAGCGATAACTTTATATTGGTTGATCTGATTTTATAAAAGTGAATATTTTCTGAAAGATCAACATTTCAGCGAGACAGTCATAGTAAATGTTTTATTTTTAAGCTGAGCATTTCTGTTTTATTGGTATTCAATCAAGACATGGTTTTAGGTATTGACTGAAATCCCTCTTGAATACACAAGGTAATTGCGTTATATTAAAAGTATGTATATTTTAGAGTGCACGTTTCAATTATCGCTCAGGCTGATTTAAATAAATCTAACATTATTTGAAATATGTTTAACGGTACTTTTAAATAACATTATTAGGCAAATTAAATTATTAATTATTCAATAACAGCAATATATCCAACCCAACAAGAAAACCATTTAACAACATATACTACCTACATATTTATACACATAATGTATCTATTTGGACTATCAGTTACTCTAAAAAAGTTTGGTTTTCTAGACTTAAATATGAATTTTTCATTCGCCGATCGTTATAAATGTATTTTACGTAAACTTTGGTTTTGGCAGCAAAATCTATTGCTCTAACCTTTATCCCTTTCCCCCATAGAAGCGCCTTTTAGCGCATTCGATTTATTCGTCCAATGTAGAAAATAGTTCCAATGTATACAGTCATGAACATGTACCATAAGATGTATTTTCTATAAACTAGCAGTTGTAAGCTTAAAGCAGGCTGAAAGTAAAGCAGAATGTGCCTTAAGGCACATTCTGCTTTCCTTTCAACCTGCTTTAAGATGTCACCAGTCTTCAAAACTAGAAACAGGCCATAGGGTAAAGGGTTATTTTAGACGGGGTACCCTTATACATACTATAAAAGGTCAATATTCGTTGCTACTATAGTGAAACTTATCATTCTTGTTTGAAAATAAGAAAATATGTAATTATTTTTTGTTTTGCGAAATACTGTTTCCAAGATGTGACGTCATAAATTAAAAATATGTGTTTTGTCACGTGGTCATATAATTTGAGCTACTGTACTGTTCAAATTATGAATATTTTAGAATTCGTGTTAAGTGTGAATATTAATAACACATGAATGTACAAAATGGCTACATGTTTTATTTTCTCATATAATGCGGCAAGCAGTAAACTGGAATAACCCCGTAAATGGCGTATTTCCAATTAGTGAACAAGTCGGGCACATACTAAATAGGAACGAAACTTTGAGACGCGTTGGCCTATGCTTTAGCGTATGCTTACAACTCAAATGAGTCTGAACTCGTTCTCAGATAGTTGATCGATCAGATTTGAGCATTATTTTCAAATCGAACGATTAATCTCGAACGTTATATAACCTGGGACTCTGGTTTTCATGGATCAATATTTCAAAGGATAAAGTGTGTATGCCAGTTTTAGGAGAAAGACGCCTTTTTAACAATTCTAGTAGTTTCTTCTGACATAGTTGTCCCATACCTAAGCGTGAATAATTGATTTATGGTGATATCGAATGTTAATGTTTAGTGCACCAATAAGTTTGTCTGGCTTTCTTATTAGTTTCTCCAGAGAAAAATGTTTGAATAATTCAGAAGGTTTCCATTTAACCACTTTGTTGCTCAGAGCGACAACGTTATAAAATTATATTATTACAGGCAGTTGGGACTGAGATAGAACGCGGCGTATCGCAATCTGAATACAAACGTGTTTTCTTCATACACTGTAGAAAACGTTATTCTTTCCCAATAAACGCGTTTACGCTAAACCTATAATATCCATTGCAAACAGTTTGGAGCCAGATCAGACGCCGGGTAACCCGGCGTCTGATCAGGCTCCTAGCTGTTTGCCATTCAGATTAAAATGAACCTTAATGAATGTAACAAGCTGTCATTTTTTACATTTTATTTAAATGCGTTTGCGTTTCGTTTGCGTTTAAACGGGAAATAATAACGTCTGCTCCACTGTACCGATGTGTTCTAGCAAAAGTTCCTAGAATATAAACTCTATAATTAGCTGGACGTCGCGATATGACTGAAATACTGTTGAAAGCGACTTAAAAATCAAACAAATCAAATCTAATCTTGAATATAAACTTCACAACAAGGTACAGTACCGTGCAAAAAGTATTCGTTAAATGGCGGCCATATTGGATTTGGTCGGGATAATTAGCGGGTGTTTCAAAGCTTTTATAACAGAAACTCTAACAGAAACGAACACATAAAATTGATTTCTCTTACCTAAATACTAAGTCAGATGTCCTTTGAATGTTATAACCTGCATTATCCTACGGGAAAAAGACATGTAGAGGTTTTGAACATAGGTCGGTGGGGTTTCAGTCCCGATACGAAAAATTTCATCGTACACATCCTGATTGCTATTTATGAAATTCACTCTGCACGACAGATTTCTCTTAATATACAGCTAGATAATTTCAATAATGTTCAGATCAGGTGAGTGTGCTGGCCAAGAAATTGTTTTTGTATTATTTTGAACCTTGTAAACCGAGATCATACCCGCACGATGCACCGGGACGTTATAATCCTGAAATAAATTTAAAATGGTCGGGAAATGTCTTGCTACAACAGGCTTAAGATAATCTTCGAAGATTTTTCTATATTTTACTGCTATTCTAATACCGTTTAAACTTACAGGTTATAGCTGTCATCGAATCTCTGCGGTTGGTCTTCACGGTCCGCTCAACTGTCAGACACTCATTTTCACCCACCACGCGAGGTCTCCGTGATATAGGAAGATTTTCAATCGATTCAGTTGTCTTGAATTCATTCAAAAAAGAGAATACTGTACTTTAAGGTCTCTATAATCATCGTTAGGTTTCTGCGATTCGAAATCCATTTAAAAACATATTTACGGCTACGTTTTTTCATGTCACTTCTCAATTCTGAGCCTTTCCACCCTATTTTGATTCAACAACAAAACAAACATAAATGACGTGTATATTACAACCACTCTTACGTCATAACATTTTCAAGGAATCAAACTATTTATAAATCTAAATTTTACATGTTTTGCTATTTTTAACTCAATATAAAAGGGGAGGAAAATCGCGCAAGCTTAATTATCGCGACGTCACGACGCCATTTTAACGAATACTTTTTGCACGGTACTGTAGGTAGCATATATTAAGTATATACTATCAGTGATGTGAATGCGTTAAGCAAGTTAATTTCAAAGAAGTATTTTCTACGTAAACATAATTTGCTACCAAGAAAGTTATCTTTATACCAATATGACGTTTAAAAGTCGAGATGATATATTTGTACTTCGGAAAGATGTAACGATGTTAGACGGTAACACTGTATACATCATTAGCATTTTAAACATTTCTTTCAAAATTGACATCTTACAAAATACTATTCTGGTATTTGTTTTCGTCACGTAAGTACAAACGTGACAAACAGCAAGGTCATTAACCAATTACCTCATAAATACGCCTTTTACGCCAAGTGTTTATACATCCATTAAAGGAAATAGCTCCATTTTATATAGTCATGAATGTGAAAAAGAAGAAATAATTTCTATGTCATAGTATATTATATCTTAGAGACGACTGAGAGTCTCGCAGAATTTAATTTATCACCTATTTTCAAAATCGCTCATAGGTTTAACAGTTTTGTTTAAGTTCCTCGAGCTCACTTAAAGCAGTGATATGCAAATGATGTCGGTAGGAAATGTACCAGAAAAAACATAACATTATGTATATAAATGTATATATAAGACTGTTTAAATTTTCAAAATTCCTAACCAGTCGTATACAAAAATTAAAAGTTATTCATAAGCATACATGCCTCATGCTTCTAACCGCGATTGAGGCAGGATTTATGAGAATGTATTACTTTGCTTAGACAAAGTGAATAACAAAACAGATTTTCAGTCGAACTTCGATATCTCGAACTCGGTTGAGTCGAACATATCCGTATTTCAAAGTTAAAACGCGGCTAGGCCGCGTTTTAACTTTGAAACACGGGCATGTTCACCTAAACCAAGCTTAAAATAAGGCAAATTCATGTTTTGAAATATCGGATAATTCGAGTTAATCGATTCGAGATATGAGAGTTCGACTGTACACAATATATTGAATAATCTAGCAATTTATCATGCTGTGCTTGTTTTAATAAAACTAAAAGAAAAATGGAAATAGTGTTTTAGATTAAATATAGTTTTACCTAGATACACTTCTATATTTTAGTTTGTCAAATGCATTTATTTCACATGAACTTTTACATGTCTCAAACTAAACAAGGAAACATACACAAGAAGCTTTCTTGCTTTCTTTTCCATCAACTACTGTATAGTATTTATGTAAGATGCATGTTATAAATTCAAATGAATATGTTTAAATCAAGGCTAGATAACTTACCAGATGAAAACTTAATGTAGGACAAGAACAAAACGGAACTTTCTACTTAAGTGACTTCGTGCATTAAGCAGACGCAAGATTGACTTATCATATTGGTTTTGTGATTTGTAACGATACGTATATCAGTCTAGAAAGTAATTTGTTGAACCTGAAAACATTTGCAATATATACAATAGCTTCAAATGACACATGATTTTGTTAGAAAAACATAAATAACAAAGCTAGACAAATTACATTTCAATAACGTATCATGCCGATACATTGTAATGTCCAAAGGTTGTTTAGGAGCTATAAATATGGCTCTAACAATATTCATAGAAGTCAAATACATGACGTTCTGTCAAATATTAAGGTTCAAAGATAACATAGTTTTGACGTTGATAAAACTATGTGTCTAGTCTGGAGAAAAAGTGTCGCAGATATAGTATTACCAATGGTTCGGGATCACTCACATTAAATATAATGGTTGTATTTACCCTTTTCAGCACTTACGACGTCGATTTCTATCAACTTATGCATTGTTATTGCTAAGAACTCACTTTCTGCTTGCTAAAATGTTTCCTTATATATATGTATACTATTGTGATATTTAGACACGATGATTGCAGTGTTTATCACTTTAGTACAGCATTTAATCTATAAAGCCAACATTGTAGAATCTAAATAAACGCCCCAAATAGCGGTGTCTCAGTTCTACACTGTTTTGTAATGTCTTATTTTGTAGACGATTGCGGTGTCTCAGTTCTACACTGTTTGGTAATGTCTTATTTTGTAGACGATTGCGGTGTCTCAGTTTTACAGTATTTTGTAATGTCTAATTTTTTAGACGATTGCGGTGTCTCAGTTCTACACTGTTTGGTAATGTTTTATTTTGTAGACGATTGAGATGTCTCAGTTCTACACTGTTTTGTAATATCTTATTTTGTAGACGATTGCGGTGTCTCAGTTTTACAGTCTTTTGTAATGTCTAATTTTTTAGACGATTGCGGTGTCTCAGTTCTACACTGTTTGGTAATGTTTTATTTTGTAGACGATTGAGATGTCTCAGTTCTACTCTGTTTGGTAATGTCTTTTTTTAGACGATTGCGGTGTCTCAGTTCTACAGTCTTTTGTAATGTCTTATTTTGTAGACGATTGCGGTGTCTTAGTTCTACAGTCTTTTGTAATGTCTTATTTTGTAGACGATTGCGGTGTCTCAGTTCTACAGTCTTTTGTAAGGTCTTATTTTGTAGACGATTGCGGAGTCTCAGTTCTACATTGTTTGGTAATGTCTTATTTGGTTGACGATTGCGGTGTCTCAGTTCTACAGTCTTTTGTAATGTCTTACTTTGTAGACGATTGCGGTGTCTCAGTTCAACACTGGTTGGTAATGTCTAATTTTGTAGACGATTGATGTGTCTCAGTGCTACAGTCTTTTGTAATGTCTTATTTTGTTGACGATTGGCGGTAAATGGTTTATACATTTTAAACAGTTTGGATTCATCGCAAAGTCATTTACGTGGAAATTTCATGGACTTGGAATTTCTACATCTGCAATATGTTATCGCTTTGCCTGTTAATCGCAATATAACTTATCTTTGCAAGCAGTTGGGATCCTGATCAGACGCCATGTCACCCGGTGTCTGAGCATAATCGTTGGTAATATAATTATTATTATTATTATACCAGATTTATATAGCGCTCTTTTCACACAGGGGTTGTGCGTTCAAAAGCGCTTCACATGAAATAACATATATGTACCTACAAAGTGAGAAAAGACAAAATAACTACAATTAGATCTGAAATAAAACATGAATAAACATATAAGAGACAGTCCCCAAAACGGCGATCACATAACCCCCATCAATCAGCAATGAACCGACCGGCTATAAATTGCCGACTGATAGAAATAATGGTAGAGCACCAAATGCAGGCCATCGAGAAAAGACAAACAACTACAATTAGATCTAAAAAAAACATGAATAAACATACAAAAGACAGCCCCAAAAACGGAAACCACATTACCCCCATCAATCAGCAATGAATCGACCGGCTAAAGATTGCCGACCAATAGAAATAATAGTAGAGCGCCCAATGCAGGCCGCCTAATGTAACACAACTAGGAAAAATAGCATGCGGCAATAACTAAAAACTCTATAGAAGATCAATGACATGATTAAAAATGGTGAAAGTTGTCCAAGAATTATACCACAGACCCCGCCAGCTGGTTTCAAAAGAGATCAGAGTCGTATCCCTACCATCAAGATACACCAGACAGGCATTGGTCGACGGTACAACCCCAGAACTAAAAACTAAACCCATAGCATATACAGAATGAACACAGTCCTGGGTAGCAGTCATTTACACTCTCCACCCCACACCCGCGGGACCTACATATTTCATGGCTGAAATTACACCATAAATTTATAAAACATAAAGATAAGAAGTTGTCCTAGAATTATACCACAGACCCCAAGCCAGTGGGTTTCAAAAGAGATCAGAGTCGTATCCCTACCACCAAGATCCACCAAACAGGCACGGGCAAACGGTACAACTCCAGAACTCCCATTTAGACCCACAATATCTACAGCAAGAACATAGCCCGGAGGTAGCAGTCATTCATTTCCTAATGTGTTCTAATAATAAATATTAAAGAAGTGTGCTATCAGACGTTTTTTGAAGACTGCAATTGAGCTCGCATCTTTGATGTCTGACGGTAGAGTGTTCCAGCGCTTTGGGATTGCATGCAATAAAATAGAAGGGTTAGTTTGTTAGAATTCATAATTTTTTCAACTTGAAATATTATTTTTTTCCCAACTGATGTAAAATGTAAATAATTACCATTGTTTGATAAAGGTATGACAACGACCGAGTTAAAAATGATCCCGGAAAGAGCCACAAGGTAAGAAACTAGACTGAAATACAGAATGCCATATATGTATATATTTGCATAATGATTAAGACGTCATTCTTTCCGAATAACTTCGATTATGTCAACCCATTTGTGCTCACGATCCCATATATGGAACATAGGCAAACAGTGTAGACTCTGATCAGACGCCTCATTATGCGGCGTCTGATCAGAGTCTACACTATTTGCTGATAGGAATTTCAATATAAAGCAAAATGAAAATGATAACTTTGACCAGGCATCCCTTTGATAAAAATGACTAATCCAATATATAAACATGGAAGAATTGCTTGGGCACAAATGGGTTAAATAAACTCTTTCATGTGTGGCCATTACAACCAGCCTCGATCCTAACAGGTGTAATCATTTTATTGCAGTGGGAGTGCGCTTAAACAGGATAGAATAGCTGAATTTGAACTGTATTACAAACTACCCAGTACAATTACTGGTTAATATATAGTCAAATCTCTTAATTACGACCACTAAACTGTGTTAATTATTAAGTGTTAACAACAGGTTACAGCTTACAGAAAGGTGGCAGTGAAGAGCTTTCTATTTTACTGTCACCTTTTTAGAAGCTGTCACCGTAATGGAGAGGTGATAATATACTGTCGTTGTTTATAACTCATCGCACTGTGCATCTAAATCAGTTTCACTTTAGACACACCTCGCGCAAACCCCTTTTCAAATTAAAAAAAGAAATGTGTCTGTGTTTAAATTTTCAATAAAACACGCACGCGCCGTAACGGCTTAACGTGACGTAATACGGCTTCGAAAATGCGTACGCCAAGTAATGCAGCGCCGTTAGATTCAATATAATAAATGAATACCAGCGTTTTATCGTGCAATAAAACTCAGGTTGGAGTTGAGATGCGTTTTAATTAAATCACGAGGCCAAACTCTCTTAGGGAAAAAAGGCAAAATTTGTTCACGACAAATTAATTGAAGGAAAAAAGCCTTAATATTAAACAGTGATTATAATCAATTTATTTGTAGGTCCTAATATCTGCTTACATAGTATCAGTGTACAACAAACAGGGATACGGTTTTGTTCCTCTCCGCTTAAACGTTTTACATCTCAGTACCTCGACCAACATAGAGTAAACTCTGTTCTATGCAAATCTAAACAGAAAATATTTATTTTGCAGTTTCTTATTACAGCGTTTCCTCTCTACAACGACACATAAAATGTGTGCGCTATTCGGATGGAGTTGTTTCAGGGAGGGAAAATGATTTGCATTTGCAAAGAGCTTGAATCCAGATAAGACGCCGTGATTCAAGCTGTTTGTAACTCGTTATTATGTTTTTTTCTATAAAAATGACCAATATGTTAAAATGAGAAAACAAGCAGATGATACTTTTAAGCAAACAATATTGCAGCCGTAAAAACTTTAGATATAATTGTCTTGTTTGGGGAACTGCGGCAAAGATCGTTGCAAGAAGGGAGTTGTTATTGGGAGGTCTGTTGTAGGGAGACAACACTGTATTCCTGTTGCGTCATATTGTGATAGAAATAGTCTCAGTATCAACAAGAGACCTATCAAGTACCTGTAACACGATGCCTTGTGGTATTCTTAATCTAATTGTTTGAACGAAAAAAGCAAAAGAAGCAATAAAGAAAGATTACCGTGCAGTTCTCGACGTATTAAGTTTTACGAGGAAGACTCAGATAGCATTATACGTGGCCATTATAAATCCTGTCACTGCTGAAATATTCGCCTACTTTAACCTTTCTCTTGCCAATAAAGTATATCGATCCGTTTTGAAAGCAGAGGAGACTCAGATCTGAAGGAGCTATTTGATCAGAGTCTGTACGTCTTTTATATAAGACCTGTCAACTGGGATTCAATGTCGTTTTCTGGGGGAACATTTTCCATTTCTTATCAAACGATGTAACGGAACAGAAGAGAACATAACTTTATTTCACCCAGGTAAAGAGGATGGATATGCATTGTGGGTGAACTATTAAGTATGAGTAGGGTAAAGTATGCCCTAAATGCATACCCATTTCCCCAAAAGCAAACAGTTTGAAGCTAGACAAGTTTCTCGGCGTCTGATTAAGCGCCAATGCGTATATATTGGTGATGATGCAAGCGTTGGCCAATATACATTTTGTTCACAAAGGGGCTTAAGCGTGGTAGATTATCTGATTGTAAATAAAAGGGAGGTAAATACAATTTGCGATTTTAGTATTGAGGAGTTTAATGAGCACTCTGACCACGGTAACGGGTCAAATCGGCCCAAAACCAAATCGGACCCCGAGTCAAATCGGCCCAAAACCAAATCGGACCGGGTCAAGTCGGACCGGGTCAAATCGGCCCATTTTTAATTTTAGTGTCAACGCAGGAAAACTGATTATGTTTGGTTACGGTATATCACTTTTTGACCTTTACGTGTTATTTGTATTACTTAAGTTACATTGATACATATCAGTGACAACTGAAAATGAAGAATTAAAATTAAACTTAAATAATGTCGTACGTGAATTAACTAGATTAATTAAGTAGATCTATAATGCAATGCTATTCAGAAATTGTGTAAATTGACATTTAACTAAATAAGTCAACGAGGCTATAGTAAAACAAAAAACACACGACAACAAAAACACATCAAACGTGTATACACTATCATTTTGGATACAGGTTGGAAACAGATCTATTAGTTAAGTTTACCTGATCTCTTAAGATGCCACATGCAGTCGTCGTCTGCTTTTATTTTTCAATTTTTATTTTGTGTTTTAACATCAGAAAAAAAGTTTTGATCCTAGTCAGAACCGTATTAAATTACGTGTCTCATTAGAATCAAAACTGTTGGCAAATAACGACGTGTGAAGACAGTGAAGTGATAACTGATTAACTGTCACAACAACATGTCAAACATCAATTAACACCTTTACTGCAAACTAACAATTAATGTAGTGGCTGCAATAACACTTTTGGCGACACATTGGGCACTTTCGCACATAGCTGATTGTAGGGTATGTATTATTTAATATTAGTGCCTCCATATATCTTATTGATCTGCAGTATTAAAAGCAACTGACAAAGCTTAAAACAAAGCACAGCGTCTAATCAGGATCCAAACTGTGTTCGTATATTTTTGATAAGCGACGATAATTTCAAATATATCTGGATACTGCATTCCATATCTGATCAAAATCCAAATAATTTGACACTCTTGTCAATATTTCTCTGTCTAAACTTAAAAAACTGAACCAATAAATCAAGTTCAGTCAATAAGGACATGTCCGCTATACCTACAATATTGGGCCGATTTGACCCGCCATTAGTGGGCCGATTTAACCCGGCTAATTTTTGGGCCGATTTGACCCGGTCCGATTTGACCCGGGCCGATTTGGTTATGGGCCGATTTGACCCGGATTCCTGACCATGCTCCTTTATCATTTTATTTAGAAATAGTATCGCATGAAAACACGAATACTTTAAATGATGAAAATAGTACAGAAACTAAAATTATTTTCGATGAAATTAAATCAACTGAATTTCTAAACTTGTTATCTGCCAAAAACAACGAAATAGTCTTAATTCATGAAAAGATAAGTACGTCCCCAGTTGATACAGTTTTGGACGATTTCGTTACTTTGTTTACTGAAAGTGCATCAACTATTTTTTCAAAAACTTTTACAAAATCAAAGTCACATTCCACAGATAACAAATGGTTTGACGAAAACTGCTATCATGCTAAACGAGTTTTTAAACAAACACGAAATATTTTTTGTAGAAAAAAAATGGCGAGAATAGAGTTGCCTTTGTAAATGCCCGTACTAAATACAATAGAACGAAAAGAAAAGCAAAAATGAATTATAAGCGTAAACAGGGGATCGAACTTAGTAATATGGCGAAACGGCAGCCTAGAAAATGTTGGCAATCAATAAGAAAAACTTATAAAAAGACACCCCAATCTACAAATTTAAAAGAGGAAGATTTAGTTAAACATTTCAAAGATTTGTATGAAATACAGGAAAATTATACAGGCGATGGGATTACAGATGACCCAGATACAGTAGATACAGAGCTTGATGCAGAATTCACAGAAATTGAGTTACAGAAAGCTGTTTTTCAACAAAAGAATAATAAAGCTACTGGCCCAGATAAAATAAGTGCAGAAATAATTAAGGTTTCCTACGAGATAATATCACCATTATTACTTAAATTTTACAATAAACTTTTTTTAAACGCAGAATATCCCGACCGATGGGGTGAGGGGATCATTGTGCCTATATTTAAAGGTGGCGATGCTGACATCCCATGTAATTACAGAGGTATCACTCTAAGTAATATTCTAGCAAAAGTTTATTCACAGCTCCTACTTAATAGATTAAATACATGGACAGAAAAGTATGATAAAATTACAAAATGCCAGTTTGGGTTCCAAAAGCATAAAAGCACTGTTGATTGTATTTTCGTCTTCCATTCAATAATTACAAAGGCATTATCCATGGGTAAAAAAGTTTATGCAGCATTTTTAGACTACAAACAATGTTTTGATCGTATAAATAGATCCTTTATGTTTAAAAAATTATTAGCGCAAAAGGTTAGTGGAAAATTTGTAAAAGCAATAAAATCTATGTACATGTCTGTTAGAGCTTGTATAAAACACAACGAAGGAATGTCAACAGAGTGGGTGCACTTAAATTCAGGGGTAAAACAAGGGGACCCCAGCTCACCGATAATTTTTATGATGTTCGTAAATGACATTGTCGAAAGCATTAACACAGATATAGAAGATATATTTTCGATTGAAGATCTAAAGTTATTCATTCTAATGTTTGCAGATGACCAAGTATTGTTCAGTTCTTCAGCCCAATCCCTCCAATCAATGTTAAATGATGTACAAAACTATTGTGATACTTGGGGTTTAACTATTAATATAAATAAAACAAAAATTATGATATTTGAAAAAGGATCTCGCCCTTCGTCACATAAATTTTACTTAAAAGGACAGGAAATAGAATTAGTTGAATCTTTTAGATATTTAGGTGTATACTTTTTTAAAAATGCCAACTGGTATAGGACGCAAAAATGTATAGCAGAACATGCATCTTCAGCCTTGTACAAACTATTTTTAATTTACAATACTATGGAATTACCTACCTCAGAGAAAAACAAACTATTCAATGCTCTCGTTGCTCCAGTACTTAATTATAGTTCTGAGGTGTGAGGTTTTCACCATGGTAAAAATATAGAAATTGTTCATACGAAATTCTGCAGAAAAGTTCTTTATGTTAGAAAATCCACCAACCTTGTTGCTTTGTATGGCGAATTAGGACGTTATCCAATGCACATTATGCGAATTCTACATATAATAAAGTATTGGTTAAAAATAATTAAATTGGGAGAAAACCTCTTAGTTAAACGTTTTTACAATATGTTACGATCGGATACTGACAATGGTATAAATTATGGAGGGTTAAATTGGGCATATCAACTTAAAAACGTTTTAGAAACTCATGGTTTACTTTATATTTGGCTAGAGGAAGATCTATTAAACATAAATTTTCATCAAATAGAACAGAGAATAATTGATATGTATAAACAAAAATGGTATTCAGAAATAAATAACTCACCGAGACTAACATCATACTCAGGATTCAAACATGACATGGTTTTTGAAAATTATCTTGATAAAATACACGAAAAGAAATATAGAATAGCATTAACAAGGCTTAGAATATCGTCACATCAATTAAGAATAGAAATAGGTCGATTTGAAAATTTACCAAGACAGGAAAGAAAATGTATATATTGTAACATGAATATTGTAGAGAATGAGTATCATTTTACCCTAGTTTGTCCTTTTTACAATGACTTGAGAAAAAAGTACTTAAAACCCAGATATTGTAGATGGCCCACTTTAACAAAATTTAATCAATTGATGGAAAGTAAAAGCAGAAATACTCTTTTTAATTTATCAAAATATGTCTATTTTGCTAATAGATTAAGGGAATAACTTCGACTATTATGTTGTATGTACATTAATATGTTTCCATATACATTGTGTACACATCTTTTTGATCCATTTCATCTTAGTTATGTTTAGAGAATATAGTAAATAGTGTAGTGCCAGATCGGACGACTATGACAGTCGTCGTCTGGTCTGGATGTGCACTATTTGCTACCAGTTGTTTCACCATTGAAATATTTACAAGATAGATAATAGCCAACACGTATTCAAAAAGCCTATTAAAATCTATACTAATTTGAAATGAGATAAAAAAAATAATTTAACATTTGAATGACGGTTACATGAAAGAAATGTTAACTGTTTATATTATACTGCCTTACTCCAGTAAACGGTATTGCAGTGATATATTGCTTCTCTGTAAATATATTCATCTTGTTTTGCCTTCAAATGGCAAGAAACATTGTAAAAATGTTTGAGCCAATAAAAGTATGTTATGTTAATATATAAGTCAAACTCCGAGTAGAACCGCGAGAGTAACGGTATAAGCTGAAACACGCACACACAATGGCCAACTGTACAATCGTATACAAACAACTCTTAGTGCAAATGGTCTGCACAAACAATAGTCAAATGTAATCTTTACACAAACAATTCTTAGTGCAAATGGTATGCTTGTAAAGGCACCTAATCTTTATTTGATCACAATCACGATCCAAAAGTATTTGCAACAACATTTCAGACATAGTGATACTAAATTTCAAATAATAGTTAAATGGTTGTTTTAACCGAGCAGAAAACTGTATTGAATGATTTAATTGTTAATACCACAGTAGTTATTAATATGCTGTTTATTGCAGACATTCAGTTCTGCCTTAAGAATGATTTCTACTATATTCTGTTCTTTGGGTCAGGAAAATTACTAAATATTCACAATGAACAATACATCGTAACTTCCAAAAACTGTTTTCTTCAATGACGCAATTTAAGGCGTTTGTAATGCGGCGACTGATCAGGACATAAACTGTTTGACACTCGTTTCGAAACGTCAGTCATATTTCCACAAATCTAACTTTAAACCGATATTGCAGACAACAATAATGAATCAGGCGACACTATGGTTTTGAAGCGGTTAAAAACTCTCTACAAATGTGATCTTGAAAAGGGTTTAAAGCAAAAATTCTTTGAAAACCGACCAAAACATTTATTTAACTTGCTCATCCTACATACAATGATGGGGTTTATAGAACTCATTGAACATGCTACTGGTTAACCCTTTCATGGGCAAATTCATTGCGAGATTTGTACCCCTTCACCATAATATTGTCGTCTGCCTCAATAGTGTTGTCTGCACTATCGCTTCAAAGTCAAATTAACCCTTTCCCTTATAGAAGCGACTTTTAGCACATTCATTTTATTCATCCGCTGAAGAAAATAGTTCCAAATTATACCGTAATGAATATGTGTCATATTTAATACTTTCCTTTTTTCTAGCAGTTAATAGCTTAAAGCAGGCTGAAAGTAAAGCAGAATGCGCCTTAGGGCGCATTCTGCTTTACTTTCAACCTGCTTTAAGTAGTCACATATCTTCAATACTAGAAACAATGCTATCAGGTAAAGGGTTAAAGGCAGTATAAAAGAAGAAATTACAATTCGACTGTCAGACAGCTTGGATTCTGATTAAACAGTTTGCTAACGCGACGTTTGGTGTCATTGATAGTGAAAGGGTTAATTAAACATATTAATTTCCAGAAGTACATATGATTACATTTATACATGCAAACGTAAATAGACAATACTTAGTTAAAGGATTGAAAGAGTTAATGCAGGACAAACGTGATGCAGACATATCTTAAAATATTCTTTCTGAACTAGTGTGGTCTAGCATTTAGCTGGTGTCTAAGTTTTGTTTTTAATAGCTTTTACTATTTATGACTATATTTATATTGTATTGTCAAACAGTGGTGATCCTAATCAGATGGATCCTATAGGAGCCCTTTGGGCATGTTGCTCACTGTTTCGGACTTACCTAGTACATGTCCTGATATATTTTGATATCTTGATACACGCCCGGAACACTTTATATTTTTTTAAAAGCACAAAGCTTTTCAAAATCTCAATTATCCGAGAGAAAGAAAACCACAAACTAACTCGTTTACATTTAGATATACCTTCAACAGTGTAAAATGCTACATTTATATAAATAAATACTAAATATTTATAAATGTCTAAGCAAGTTTCAATAGTGTATCTCATGTTTTACTTGACGCTTGGTCTGGATTGAAGCTGCTTGCAAATGTAAGCACATTCTTAATGCCCCCTCCCTATAACAACTACCTCCGAACAACACACGCAATCCTTGTCTCTTACTGATTGTTGTTGTAGAAGGGGAGCACTGAAGTTATTTGCCACCAGTTTGAATCCTATTCATGCGTCTTATCAAGATAAAAATGTTTGACACTCATTGCAATATTTCTTAAGTCAAAATACCTTAACTTTAAATTTGAGAAATAAAAACAGGTGATAATTGTATAAAATTGATGACGTCATTGCAGTGAAGTAGTAAAGTTATAAGATCTCACACAGCGCAACTTGTTGCTTTTGTTTTGTGTTTTTTGAAATTTATTTTAGCTTTACAGAGAAACAATACAATAATTCCGACGTCCAAACATTCGCTATAAACCAAATTTATTCTTGCCAAATAGGAGCGTTTGCATTTGATATCATATATAATCTGCTCTGGGATTCATAGGATGAAGCAACACATGTAATTACACCAGATAATGTTATTCCGTAATGGCTGCAAAACCTTTTTACGACGTCCGTCCGCAGAAATGACATTTTCTATCACAGAAGAAAGAAGCAGGCCAATGCGATTAGCACTACTGAACAACATACTATTATGTATAGTCTGTGTCAATTTGGGTGTCCGTTTGACGGTTAACAATTAAAAAGATATAGCTCTTAGTCTTCATTCACAATTTGTATCTGTTTTGCTATGAAAGGTTTGTGCATTATATTTATGAAGCTAATATTATTCGAAGGAACACCTGCCTTCCGTAACCTTTTACTTATTTTAATCCTCCATCTACCTAATCATACAAAATTAAATAAGTGTTTGCAAACACTTTGGATTCTGATCACACGCCACGCAAGTCAGCATTTGTCCAGGAGCAACAGAGTTTGAAACTACACTGCTTTATCTCAACAACGGCCCTCCGAACAACGATTTCCTCCTCAGAACAACGTTTGCCACAGTTCCTCAAACAAGACAATCATGTCAAACCTTTTTACGTCTGCAATATCGTTTGCTTAAAATTGTCGTTTACCGTTTTTCTCAAAATAAAATATTTGAAATTTGAGAGAAAAACATAATGAAGAGTGACAAACAGTTTCAATCCAGATCAGACGACGTGTTTCGAGGCGGATGATCTTGATTGAATGTGTTTGCAAGTGTAAGCCAATTTTCCTCAGCAAAACAACTCCACTCGAACAACACACACATTTTCGTCACCCATTGTGTGTTGTAATATATAGAGAGAGCACTGCAATACATTTCCTTCATTTTTGTCTAAAATCTCATTTTGAAAATGAAGCAGACGTCAACACGTAAGCACAGTCCCTCCTGGAAGCGGATACTTACTGCATGATAACACTAACACACTACTTTCCTTATGAAACATGTCTTAACCCCTATCCAATAGCTTATTTCTGTTTTTGAAGACATATTCTCACTTAAAGCAGTTTGAAAGAAAAGCAGAAAGCAATGTAAGGCGCAGTCTACTTAACATGCAGTCTGCTTTAAGCTCCAACCGACAGGATATGGAAAATAGTTTCATAAAGTGCATATTAATTTAAACATTATTTTATTGAAAGTAAATGACTATTTGAGTTCTGTTCATATACAGCGCTCCTCTCAACAACGACACACAATGGGAGACAACATAGTGTGCGTTGTTCGGAGGGTGTTGTTATCGAGAGGAACATTTATTACATTTGCAAATAGTTTGAATCCAGATCAGACGCCGTGTAACGCGGCGTCTGATCTGGATTCAAGCTATTTGTCACTCGTCATTAAGTTTTTTCTGTCAAAATCTCTATTATGTAACTTTCAGAAAAACAGCAGACGACAATTTTAACAGACGATATTGCAGCCTGGAAAAGGCTGGGAAACAGCGTCAATGGTCGTTGTAAGGAGTGTACCCTTGTTCGAAGAGCCTTTATAGAGAGGGGGCACTGTAGTGCATAATCATGACTGTACGAGCGTAACAAGTGGAGCAGTTTGCTTCAGAGGAGGACTAGATTAAACTGCCTTTATTCTTAAAACGCCTACTTTTTTGTATCACCTTTTACATCGATTTATACTCATACACAATTATATCGTCTGTATGATGTAAGCACAAACAAATCAAAAGTATATGAAGATCGATATGCAGATTTCAGTATCCATATAAATACTCGTCGTCTGCTCTGAGTCCACATTACTTGCTACAGTGGAGAATGTGTTATTCTTTCCCAATAAACGCGTTTACGCTAAAACTATTATTTGCAGTGCAAACAGTTTGGAGCCAGATCAGACGCCGGGGAACCCGGCGTCTGATCAGGCTCCAAACTGTTTGCCACCAAAATAAACATGAATTATCAGAATTGTCCAAAAGTTGTTCTTTTCTACGTTTTAGTGCTTTGCGTTTGCGTACGTTTGCGTTTAAACGGGAAAGAATAACAGATTCTTCACTGTACGTCGTTCTAAGTGGCCTATAGCGGTGAAAGAGTTTAATACATACCAGTACAAAATCACATTTTCAGTTTGTCTGAATAACGTTTGTTAGTACTTTGTTGCTTACTAAGGTTAAACCCGTATTTGGAAAACACCGAAGAGTGTAATCAAATAAGTATTTAGCGGTCATTCCATAAACTGCAAAACAAACAGCCTTTTCATACTGATTGTTGCTATATACAGTGGAGAATCTGTTATTCTTTCCCGTTTAAACGCAAACGTACGCAAACGCAAATCACTAAAACGTAGAAAAGTACAACTTTTGGACAATTCTGATATTTCATGTTTATCTTGGTGGCAAACAGTCTGATCTGGCTCCAAACTGTTTGCACTGCAAATAATAGTTTTAGCGTAAACGCGTTTATTGGCAATGAATAACAGATTCTCCACTGTACAGGATCGGAAACTGCAGAAAGCTCCTACATTTAGTGGTCACATGGTTTTCTACCACTCCGTTCAGGCTTCGCAATAAATAATCATTTAATATAGGTAACTCGGCGTCTATTCTCGATTAAAAGTTGCGCTTAACAGAATAAGCGTTATGCGGCATAAAAAGAAATTAGCAACATTATTTATTTCCTTGTTTCGACTGACACCCTGCCGACACAGATGGCAACGCCTTAAGAATTTGAGATGCAGCAGTAAAAATGACATGGCTACTCAGGCTATAGGGAAGAGTATATTCATTACAAATGTTGCTATTGTTCGATTTTTCTGACCTGTCAGAGTTATTTTTAGAACAGAATAATTCATTATAATATATTTACATTCAACCTGTAAAGTCCTTATGTAATCCTATTAAAAATATGCAGTCATCTGCCGATGAACCTACACTTCGAATCTGGATTTAACCAGTTCGGATTTCCCCCGTGCTATCCGTGGACTTCTTCAAATAGACTACATCGGGCACTTAACACTAAGCTCCCATTGGTCGACGGTAATATGACACTAGCGGAGTGATACAGACCCATAGGTCGTTGCCATCGCGTTGCTATGTGTGTAAATGGGTTAAGAAAACAACCGCGACCTGTAATTTTAGAATGTGATTGGCAATAGATATTCAAGTTGCACTGTTATTTGTTTGCCTTGTAAGTCATTTCCATTCACAGAGAGAAAGTTTACTGGAAAAAATCCTGAATGTTTAATACAGTTACAGTACATGTAGTTGGGACTACTTTCTCACCATATTTAGAAACTGGAATGGCTATTACATCGACATTACATCTATCAAACCTCTTTAACCGGTATATGATAAATTCTTATACAGAAAAACAAATCTGGCCAATAAACACATTAAATTGACAAGACAGAAAATATAAATATAAATATAAGGAATAAACAACATCTCTTTGCCGCTCATGATGGTATGACTACATTAGCTTCGGGGGGTAAATTTATCGAAAACGCCCTTCGGGCGTTTACGGAATTTACCCCCTGCGAAGCTAATGTAGTCATACCGTCATGAACGTCAAAAATATGTTGTTTATTCCTATAAATAAATAGATAACAGGGTAACATCGGATCTATATAGTCGTACACTTTCCAACTTGCTACAAGCATGATCCTCGTGCAGCACGAGACAGCTGCGCTAATTTTACTGATATGTTATTCATTCTCAATAAACGTGTTTATGCTAAAAACTATTATGGCCATTGCAAACAGGTTGAAGCCAGACCAGACGCCGGCGTCTGATCAGGCTCCAACCTGTTTGCCATCCAGATTAAAAAGATAAAATTCAATTTTCTACAGTTAAGTGCATTGTGTTTGCGTTCATTCGGGAAATAATGATGTCTTCTCTACTGTACATTACACACGATAAATACAGTTTTCCGTATCCCTAGCTGACCGTACGGAAATCAACGAATACGGTGATCACCCCTTTTAAAATGTTAGAATGTTCCAATCAAAAATTACTCTTACAGGTCAGAAGAAAGCACTAATAAAGTGCTCCCGTTTCTATATCGACACCCAGTGGGAGAAACATATTGTGTGCTTTGTTTGGAGGAAGTTGTTATCTGGAGTGAAAATAGCTTTTATTTACAAACAGCTTAAATGAAGAGCAGAAGCCGCGTAACGCGGCGTCTGATATTGATTGATTCAAGCTATTTGTCACTCGTCATTATGATTTATTTTCTGGTAAAATGTCAAATATGTAAATTAAAAACAAACACCCAGCATTATTGTATGGAGGGAATCGTTGTTCAAAGGGCACATGTCGAGAGGGAGCACTGTATATTGATCTAAGTGCTCTGGAATTCTCAATCAATTAGATTTTGATCAAATGCCGAGCATATAGATCAAAATCTAGATGTTTAGCACCCATTTCGAATGTTCCGTTGACCAGAACTTTATAAAATCTAATTGTAACAATAAAGCAGGTAGCAAGTCGTGGCAGAATAAGTTTAGTCTGTGAAGAGGTTAAATTGGTACCAGTATAAAGTCTCATTTTCAGTATGTCTGAAGTATTATTCCCCTGTGCTGTTTTATTTCTTACAGTGGTAAAGCCCGTATGTTGAAAGAAAACACAGACTTGGTTTTGTAGACATGAAAACCTGTTGGTAAGAAATTATCCTAGTGCTGGATAATGTTCTGCCTATATTTGCCCATTGTAACATTTAAGCAAGTATAAGTTTTAATTTAAGACACTGAAAGATGGTAACAAAAAGTTAGAAGCCTGATAAGACGTCATTTGACTCAGTGTCTGGTCTTAATCAAAACTACAATGTATATGTAAATACCAATCTCGTTACTATTTCAGTAGAAAAACGCCTTGTTCAGTTCGAAACCGAAAAGAAACGCAAAGGTAATGAAATATAAGGAATGCAATTACCACATGTTACAAAAAAAGATAACTGCAACATTACTATTTTGTACATTCCGTTTAAAGTTAGATTTGTAACAGTCATAGTGAATACATATCGATACGAGCCCCAAATAGTGGTTCGAATCATGATTGGTAACACACGCAGGAACATCAAAGCTATACTCCCGTTTATGGTCATGTCCCGATCTACTAAACATACGAATGATTTGTTTTGTGATTGAGATTGGTGGCCGTGTTAACATTAAACGTTAGCTAACCTTTTCCGCTCTACTTAAAACCTACTCGAATATGGTAAATGTCATTCACACAACTGGAAGTATTTCAGAATACCAAAAGTATACTTAAAATACGCATATAATGAGAAATGAATACCAGTAAAAAGGGGTAAAACTATCAATTCATTTGGCAGCGAAATACCGGTAGATTAAAACACCGCACCGATTGTGCAGGTTGTGATGCTACCAATTCAATAATAAACCTTCCCTTTTCAACATTGATAACCCCAGACAGAACTACTGACTTTATTGAAATGACAGATTCACAAATACGTTCCTTCTACATACAAATGATATTGTGACAAAAAAGTGCGTTTCTTTTTGCACCGAGTGTAGTTGAATGACGCACATGTAACCCTTTTCCTATTTTTATGTCATTCGCTTAACCATTATCATCTGCATAAGTCTAATGGACCTTTATGGTTCAGTTTATGGCATTGCTTGTCATGTAAGGTTAGTATCACTTGCAGTAGGCAGAAACATTATCCTTACACATGCTGGATAATTTCTGTCTGAACGATCTGTAATCTGTAGTTTTTTCCACTGTGTATATGTGTTGTGATTCTGTTCTTAAATACAATTTTAAGACACCGAGCTACACGGAGTATCATCTGAATCAAAACTGTATGCAACAGCCACCGTAATTCTTTTGATTAGTACGGAAAAACCCTTCAACTAACTGAAATATGTTTGATATTTATAAAAACATAAATTACTTTTCTAGGAAGAAAAAGCAGTTTTAATCATCGTTTTGATTATAAATACGAAAGAAGACTCAAGCAGGAAACGCAACACAAACAATACACCCATCTCTAAAGCAGAACACACACACAGCCATACCACAACAAACACACACACAACCACACACACACATACACGCAATACCATTCCTTCATCTACACACTAAATAGAAAACAACACGCAAGACAAACATAAAGCTAAGTGAACATAGGAGCCCGCCTTGGTACGGTCAGTAGCAATCAATAATCAATTCTAAATTAATTAATTAATTATTAACAACCACTGGGGGGTTAAACCTGGGTTTAGGGGCGCCCAACCTCACACTTATCTCCTATATTCACCTATAAAGACGAACAGTGTACATAAAATATAAACCCTGTTCCACAACCTTACAATCAAAAAGACCGCCAGCACAGTAAGTAAATACATGTAAAACATCTAACAAAATTCTCTGACAGGATTATTAGTAACACGGGAAAAAATTAAACATTCAAGCCCGTGTTAAAAATAACCCACTATGGCAACGGTCAAATTGTACTCAAGCGAATAGTCTGTAGTCACGAGTAACTGTAAGACATGGGAGGGTTTAGGGTACGACAGAGAGGGAGAGAAAAACCAAAGCACGAAAATCCGACATAACTCTCCCGGTTAAGGACGGCTTTAGAGATACATCATCATGTAGTGCTAAGCCCTGTCTGTCGTCGCACAACCAAAGAGGAAAGCATAGTTATCAATTGTAGATTGATCGATAACCAAACGTGAAGTGCGCAGCAATATAGTTGGATCATAATCTTTTTGGAGGAAAAATCTAATACGTTTCACAAATAGGTTATGAAAATGCATATGTCCAAGAATCTTACGAAGTCTGTAGATCACATCACCATAAAACTCCGGATGTGAAATACCTTGCCGCAGAAAAGACTTTAAGTTACATTTATACTTGTTAATGAGAGGAAGATTTCTATAAAAGAATTTAGAAAATGTTTTACGAAGTTTATGAAATCTGTACCCCTGTTTAAGAAGCTTTTCAGTAATAGTTTTATTACGAATGTGGAAGTCCTCAACAGAGGTACAAGCCCTAGCAAAACGAATAAGTTGTGAAATATAAACCCCGTAAGATGTAGAACGGGGAACATCGCCATCATTATGTTTAGGTTAATGTAGGTAGACAATATTTCTGCTCAGAATTATAGTAAAGGGTCTGAGCCGGTAGTGCTGCTGCAATATGCACCGTATGTTAGCAGTGCTCAATAGTGTAGACAAGATGGCTCTATGGTCAGGGGGTAAATGTTAAGTCGGCTGAGCGGTCATTCGGACTTAAAGTAGACTTTAACTGGTACTTTAATTTATTTATTTTACTTACAAGTATAATTAAAAATAACGAAATTTTAACGCAATATTATATTGTCATCTCCATAAGTACTAATATTTAAAAATCGTTAAGTAATGACACAACTATAGATGTAACTATAATTTAAATTTGTGGAGGAATTTCATATTTTCATTGAAACACCACAGTGGTAAATGTTATACAAATGGATCCGTTATAAGCAATACTGAACTATGGGTCTGATATTATAAGGGAAATAATTTAAACTAATAACATAATGGAGTCTTGAAACCTACTATCAGAATGCACTGACACGTGCTAATAGTTTACATTATAAAGAAAGCAAAGTTACACAATGATTGATCAGAATCAAATTGTTTCGTTTTTTGTTTGTTAAAAGGCCAACACATAATGATATCTTAGGACAGATGTAATACAAGTACACTGATTTTTTATTTTTTCAATGAAAGCCAAATTATAAACATAAGCTTTCTAGTTTAATTGAAACTGTAAATGACGGAAAGGTTACATCATCATAATTAAGTGTATCATATTTTCAGTTCTATTTTATTATACACGCTCAATAATTTCTTACAGTGGAGAATCTGTTATTCTTTCCCGTTTAAACGCAAACGTACGCAAACGCAAAGCACTAAAACGTAGAAAAGAACAACTTTTGGACAATTCTGATATTTCATGTTTATCTTGGTGGCAAACAATTTGGAGCCTGATCAGACGCCGGGTTACCCGGCGTCTGATCTGGCTCCAAACTGTTTGCACTGCAAATTGTAGTTTTAGCGTAAACGCGTTTATTGGGAAAGAATAACAGATTCTCCACTGTAGCTAAATAGTTTGAGGTTATAATATTAAGTACTTATCGTTTATTATCCTTTTCCCGACGATTACGGTCAAATTTGTAGCTATCGTTAGTATATATTTACTATGAAAACGTTTCTTTTGTAATCTTAAGCTTTTGTTGTGTTTGTAACTATCTTGCATCATGACTGAGTGAGTCTATCATATTTTAGTTTTACATGCACACCCAATCGTTCCTTACATCCCAGATACTGTCATAGACAGGATAGAAGAAAAAGGAGATACAACTGAAAACAGTCATCTGCTCTATTCTAATCTGCTTTTATCTGCTTATTGCCTTTTACACCATTTGCTATATTACTTTCTTTGATCCATATATAACAGGATTGTAACGTATACCGCACGGTTTGTTTAGACAGCAATTCCATTTTAATAACAAAAGTACATGGCGTGCTAGACACCTTTTAAATAAAAACACCATTTTCCAGTTAATCAAGTAGATCTACTGCATGAATATTATCAGTATGTCCAGTATAATTATGTGGCTTTCAATGTGAATATTTCCATTTTAGGGTAATTTCATTTAATCCTCGATCAGCAATGTCGCCCCGTACTTCATTCTCAGTGTTGTTATACTTTCTGGTCCTTTGGAATCATTGATTTCGGCGCATTTACAGTTGAAAGTTGAATTCCGCTTTAGCCGGTGCTAGGGGGGCGTGAGCACTGTTGCATATTTCAGTATTGCTCATGAACAGACTCAATTTAACCGAGTCTGCAATTTTCAGTATTTGCTTTGATTTCTGTGCTTTCAAAGGATCTTTCCTTATTCAGATTTATATAATTCACAACAGCAGATGTTAAGTGCTTGTGTGGCGGCTGTAAAAAGTCGCCCCGTACTTCATTCTCAGTGTTGTTATACTTTCTGGTCCTTTGGAATCATTGATTTCGGCGCATTTACAGTTGAAAGTTGAATTCCGGTGCTAGGGGGCGTGAGCACTGTTGCATATTTCAGTATTGCTCATGAACAGACTCAATTTAACCGAGTCTGCAATTTTCAGTATTTGCTTTGATTTCTGTGCTTTCAAAGGATCTTTCCTTATTCAGATTTATATGATTAACAACAGCAGATGTTAAGTACTTGTGTGGCGGCTGTAAAAAGTCGCCCCGTACTTCATTCTCAGTGTTGTTATACTTTCTGGTCCTTTGGAATCATTGATTTCGGCGCATTTACAGTTGAAAGTTGAATTCCGCTTAAGCCGGTGCTAGGGGGCGTGAGCACTGTTGCATATTTCAGTATTGCTCATGAACAGACTCAATTTAACCGAGTCTGCAATTTTCAGTATTTGCTTTGATTTCTGTGCTTTCAAAGGATCTTTCCTTATTCAGATTTACACAGGTAATCTCAGGTATGCTCTTTAATGTTGTTTGCTTCACAATTACTATCGGCATGTTTTTCATCCTAACACTTTGAGAGTTCTAACCCCGTGTAACTCGACTACGAGGATAACTCCTTATACATCAAGACAAATAGATGCCATCTGAATATTAACAGTCAGAAAATCGAGGCCAACTAAACAGGATACAGTTAATGTATCTTTATGTTAATCTGTTTTATGGAATGCTTTATAGCTTTTCTTGTATCATGGGATCAGATAAAGATAAATGTCATCTGCAGTATACATTGGCGATTTGTGTAACACGTTTTAATTAGTACCCCTAGAGTACCAAACAGTTTGGATGCATATGAAATGCCGCAATATATGGCATCTGATCGGGATCTAAACTGGTTTCGAAAATTATTACCAAGTATTGCCAGCCGGTCGTTTGTCATATGAGATATCCCTGCTTGGTTATTACAAAAGACAAATGTTCGCGCTTTAAGACTACGAATATAATATGTCTGGAACAAGAACTTTCAATTAACTAAACTATTTTAGGGCTATTGATGTATTACATTTCAACAAGAAAAAGTTCAGCTGTTAACTGTAGTAATTATGTTTAGATTCAAGTAGACAATATTGGTTTGAAAGGATCATTGCTTGGAACAAAAAATACACAGTGTCATTGAAAAATATTTTAGTGGGCATTCAACATCCCTTGAAAAAGATACTGACATTGCTAATTTAAGACAAAACATGATTATAGCATTCAGTTGTCTTACCCATTCGCTACTAACCTCTATAACACTTATCTATGCAAACAGTTCGGATTGTTGACACTGATATCAATGTTTCCTAAATCAAAAACGCTAAAATATCTATTTTATAAACAGTAGTCGACAATTTTAAAAAGACTATAAGAATCCACCATGAGTGTTGATGTAGGATAGGAGTTTCTCCCACGAGGGTCAGCCAATCCATACAGAGACGCGGCTTGCTGAGTCCCTGTGTGAATTTTCTGACCCGAGGGGCGGGGGGAAAATTCCTATCCTACATCAACAAAATCTCCCATTTAAATCATTAATACATGATACAAATAACGAAATAGTTGCAGTTTGTATGCACTTATTTCCGCCAAAACATCTGTCATGACGTTATTTAGTTACCCGCGTCAGACAGTGCTTGTAGTGAAGATGAGCAAACAATAAATAGAGGATCTTGTATTCGTGCTCATTATTTATCATTTTTAATAAACGAGTTGACTAAAATAATATGACCCGAGCCTTGGGATAAATAATGAGCACGAATGTGAGATTCTATTTATCACAAAACAAGTTTAAGCACCTATTAAATTGATTGAAGCTGTAGTTTGTAGATCCTCCGCCATTAAGATTTTCCGCCAAAACGTTAGTTGTTTACGTTAACATCATAATAAATGACGTCATTTGGCATCGCGCTACATGCAGCGCTTGTGGACGAATAAGTTGGGCCGGAGCCCACAAAACGATATTCTACTAGTGGATTACGATATTTATACAATCGCTTTATGCAACTCCCAGACCGCAAATTATGTGATAAAAGACGTCACGGGGTATGGAGGATAGAGTGATTCCTCATGGGAAAATCCCTATCCGGCAAAGGCTGAAATGGGAGAAAATATTATGTCAACCACTGTTTTATACGTGCTGTAACGTCATTATGACACCAAAAGGATAATTCTGAAACTGTAGCACATGCTTTTAAGAGCAATACAAACATGCTGAATACTTAATTTTTCGCGTCCATGTGAATTGAAAGCGTCCTACCACGTATGTGTTATACTTTGATGTAAGTCCTGTTTAACCTATTCATGGCATTGAACTAAATGAAGTTTTCAATCAATTAGAAATCAGACCAGAAGCTTTGTAGCTTGGCATATCGTTGTGATCCACCATTATTAGAATTTATATCAACAATTATTCCTTTCTTTAATATCATGCTTTTAATATCAAAGGCAAACCAACCGACAACTCAGATTGTAACACACTTTAGAAACCGATTGCCATTGCTTAAGGAGAAAAATGGCATTTGCTGAATCACTACATGCTCCTCTGCCGGCTGACAGTCACAGAGAGACGGATGGATGCAGAGGAAAACTATATCCCCATGGTTTCACCGTTAGGAAACCAACAATAGCAAATAGTAGAACACATAACATAGAGTAAAATGTAGTTTGCGATTGCAAAAACAATTAAAGGTACAAATACTGAATGTGGAATGAAATATATTATTTGCTAGAGTTCTTTTACTATATAAGACAGGCTTGTTTTAATTAATTAATCTTGTCTCAAAATCTAGAACACAATTGAATATCTTATACTAAAAATAACCAGATGCCTTCTTCAAATTAATCAAAATGTAAATTGTCTGGCTAGCTAATCGAGACGTATAAAAATATCTCTTTTGATAATGCTAATTGCATTTATAAAATATGTCTCGTTGCATGAATCTACTTTAACTTCTAAGAAACTCCTTTATCAGTATAATAACACTTTTTACGTAATTATATTTCACGTAATACAGACGCTCGTTTACTTTTTGAAATGTATATTTCAGAGGGGAATTGTAGATAGACCAAACAACACACAGACCTATGTTTACAGTAAGTGCCATCAATTCAAGTACTTACATTTTAAAATGACTCAACAAAATTAATAAACATTTAACATTAGCTTTAATAGACTGAACAAATAAATAAATATTTCAAGAATGGTTTGAGTAGTATTTAAATGTAGTTTATTCCGTACCAAAATAGTTTTAGTGGTAGTTTCAGGGCATATCGATGAGAAAACTTACTTTCTTCAATACATAACAGAGCAAGTCTAATCGTCATGTAATGCTATATACGAATTCAAGGTAAAAAATGTCATAAAATAATTGATACAATACAGTAAAACCTCTCTATTACGACCGCTAAATTGTGTTAAATATAAAGTGTTTGATACAGGTGACTACTTAAAGCAATCTGACAGTAAAACAGAAAGCTGCTAAAGGCGCTTTCTGTTCACTGTCACTTTGCTTTAAGCTGTCACCCCTCAGTCTATATACCATACCTGTTTTTCTTTTCTACTTTTTTCTCTTTATTCAAAACGGAACCAAAATGTTATTATTAAGTGTACATTTGATATATCCCCTTGTTGTATGTAAATACCTGGGTGAATAAAAGATATGTTCTGTTCAGTTCTGACTCCATTGTTGTGCATGTTGCACTTACAAACATTTTTACAATGAACAGACATTGTGTTTCTCCCATTTTAAGTTATATAGGAGGAATATATTTTCCAGACAATCGAACACAGACGCATTATCCATATATCCATAGCGATTTAAACGACAATCCAATGCTTTGTTACGATACAGACCAAGTTGATAACATTCTAGGATCCAGGGGCCCGTTTTACTAAACTACTTACGCAACATTTTTGCGTAAGTCAAAATCGTTTGACTCTTATTTTTCGATCATAAACGTTTGCAAACAGCAAAAAGCCAGATCAGAGGACGCGCTAAAAGCGCGTCCTCTGATCTGGCTATTTGCTGTTTGTAGTAATTGATAGTAAAAAATATAAATTAAAAATTAAAATGTTGACTTACGCAAATAATTTGCGTAAGTAGTTTAGTAAAACGGACCCCATGGATAAAGATGAGGTAGTAGTGGATGTACAGTAAATCTATTACGACAACTAAATTGTTCTGAATGTTATGTATTAAAACAGGTATCTGTTTAAAGAGCCTTCTATTTAAATGGCATCTTGCTTTAAGCTTTAATATGTATTTAAGATCTTCAATAAGCTTTCGTAATTGTGGTCGTAATAGAGAAGGTTTACTGTATTATGTTTATACGAAATTCAGATAAGTTATTTTCTATACTGAGACAATGGAATGAATGATACTAATTCCCAAAACCAATTTACTGCCTTATCCGAAGTGCAATGACTATTAGCAAGCGTCTAGCATTACATTGTTTGGCTATGCTCAATGCAATAGGTTTTGAAAAAAGATGTTGACTGATTTTGTTGGTTACATAATCTTCTAACATTCTAGTTAAAACATACTAAGAAAAATACTATATATTCGCATACCATAATACAATATTTATAATTAAATATGAAAAAGGGAAAAAAACAAATAGTTAGATGCATGCTAATCGCTCTCTTTCCCCTCTCTCTCTTTTTTCTCTCTCTCTGGTAAATGTTTAACGTGTAAATAGGTTTGTGAGCAAGCATGAGCGTTAAACATATGGGAAGAAACCTGTTTCTGACGTGTTAATGATTAGCTAAAATATGTTCAACATGAATACACCTGTCATTTAAATGTCCTTTTGCGTTGACGTTTTACATCTATCGAAGTATTCTTTAAAACAAACCTTCTGTAGTGTATTCGTACTTCTAAAAGAAAGGTGAATTTGATTAGATAATAAATGTGACAATAACAAGAGACTTTCCTTTAACATTTATTTTACTTGTAAAACTAACAAAGAAACTATGTTTACAACGACGTGTATATGCTACAATAGTTGATAAAACGAAGGGTAAACACGTTTAGGCATTGCATGTTTAATACTATTTGGCACCGTATTGGTAATAACCATACAATCATTAGACAAACGGCTTCCTTCTCAAAAGTAAGACTAGTTAGCAGCAATCATACTTTTTCAGTCAGCTACAACATAAACAGATCGGAGTTGAAGCGAACTGGTAGCATAACGCAGAAATAAAATAAGAAAAAACGGAAAGTTATTTTACATTTTCTGCTTTAATTTTGTATATCTGCCTGCAATCAGTATTTTCCTTGAATATGTGTAATATTTAACAATTTCCCCAATAGAATTGCAAACCTTAAACGGACATTACTATTCATACAATGTTGGCATACTATATATTAATTAAGACTAGCTGTTAAATATATTGGAATTATCTAATTGCATGCAACGGATAGTTACAATACTGTCAGTTTATGTATACTGACAATCATGTGGAGATGGTTTTAAACATACGAGTTTCACTTTTTGATCAATTGCTTCAAACCAGAGTGTTGACGGTGTTTTTTTGTCATTTTTTACGACATCTTGTTATCAGCAAAGTTATTTAATACATTATTCAAGAGTTCCCAAAATTCCCACAGGGGCATTATTCCTTTCGGTATTTATTATATCCTATAATGTAGTCACCATTTTGTCATGAGGAACACTGACATACTGGAGACAATCGTAAATTCCGAAGAAATAACAGGTGGTCATTTACAAAGCAATCATTATATAAAGGATTCAGATATAAGGAGTAGATTGATGATTGACTTTATACAGGACAATAACTTTGTAGCCATTAATGCTTTACCTCTATGTAAGGGAGCGCACTCTAGTTTTGTCTCGTATAATGGGCAAACCGAATCCTTAATTGATCATGTATTGTGTCCGGATGAAGTATCAGATATATTTGAATCATGTGAAATACTTGACGATAATGCATTAAATGTGTCTTGTCATAGGCCGATTTTATGTAAATTATCAGTGTCAGAGATGTGTACTAATATTGGCACAGATACTTGCTATAGAGGTATCAAATGGAATAAGGTATCTGAGGAACAGGTTCAGCGATATAAGAGTCTTTTGTTAGATACGTTATATTGTCTGGATTACACAGAGTCTATCTCGGCTGCTAATCACAGAGTGGTTATCGAAAAGCTGTATACTGATATATGTGACGCTATTTGCAGCGCATCAGACCTTTCGTTTATTAAAACGGAATTTAAACCGTTTTTAAAGCCATACTGGGACGACCTACTTAAGAATTATCATTATTGTATGAGACAAGCACGTAGAGCATGGATTCAGAACGGCAGGCCTAAAACCCCTGATAACATCTATTATAACAGTTATAAGGAATCTAAGAGAGAGTTTCGAAAGTATCATAGACAATGCTCTAGTAATTATCTCAAGCAATTAAATGAAGAAATTGATGCAGCAGCCGAGATAGACTCTTGTTATTTTTGGAAGTTAATAAAACGGCGTACAGGTCGTTCTGTTGACAACTATTGTACAGAGATGAAATTTAACAATAGATCGTATCGTGATGCTAAATCTATTGCTTGTCAATGGGGGCAGCACTTTCAAACTCTTTATAATGACGAAGCAAACCCTTCATATGACTCGGATTTTAAATCACACGTTGATAAAAAGGTGACTGAACTTGATAATTTGGTTTTAGATGTACATTCTTTAAAACCGTTTTCTTTGTTTGATTTGCAAAACGAAATGTCTACTTTGAAAACAAAGAAGGCTTGTTCTTTAGACCGCGTTTCTAATGAACACATTATGTATGGGGATATTACACTACATTTATCTCTTTTGAAATTGTACAATTTTATGTATGAATTTTCTTACATACCTAATTGTATGAAATATGGCGTCATTGTTACCTTGTTTAAAGGTGGACAAAAGAAGAAAGACGATCCGAATAGTTACAGGGCTATAACATTATCTTCGGCTATCTTGAAACTTTATGAAAAGCTTTTGCTTTCTCGTATCAAATCTGAGATTAAATGTAGTTTTAGCCCTTTACAGTTTGGCTTTCAGAAAAATATGAGTTGTGTTATGACTTCATTTTTGTTGCGTGAATGTGCTTATTTTTGCAATGAAAACAACAGCAGACTTTATACATGCTTTTTAGATGTAAAGACTGCTTTTGATAAAGTATGGCACAGTGGGTTGTTTTACAAATTAAACGAAATGGGTGTTCAGGGGTACACCTGGAAAGCTATTGTTAATTTGCATCAGGAACTGGAGAGTTGTTTGCTCTTTAAGGGTTTTAAATCTGAGTTTTTCTCGATAAAGGTAGGTACGAGACAAGGCGGTGTAAGTTCGCCTTTCCTGTATCTTTGCTTTATTAATGGACTCATCCAGCAGTTTATTGATTTTAAAATGGGATTTACCTTTAATGGTCTTTCTGTGCCAGCTATTGTGTCAGCTGATGATATGACCCTATTGTCTCTTACAACGTGTGGTTTAACAAGAATGATAAATATGTGTTATGAATATTCTTGTAAATGGCGTTACGAGTACAATGCCAAAAAGTGTGCTGTTGTCGTATGTAACGAGTCTAAAAGACAGTATATAAAGTCTAACAGGCAATGGTTTATCGGTAATGAGCGTATAGTTGAGCAAGATTCGTATACTCACCTTGGAATACTGTTTGACAAGTACTTAGCTAATAATTGTATTGTAAAGGAAATGAATAGTAAACTTAGACGTACCTTTTTAAGCATAGGGTGTTTTGGTCATCAGGGTTTGCACCCATTTACTCTCAAGAAAATATACAATATTAAAGTTCTATCGAAAGGATTATATGGGTGTGAGGTGTTATATAACTTGAAGGATTCTGACATTCTCCAATTTGAAAGAAGTCATAGATTTTGTTGTAAGTTAATGCAATGCCTTGGTACCAGGACGAGGACGGATATAGCCCTTGGACTTCTAGGAATGAAATCAGTAAAGGCAGAAATTGATTTAAAAAAGTTGACATTATTAGGTCAGTTGTGTAATCTTAGCTCAGCTTCACGCATTAAAGATGTCTTCTTGATGCGTATGTCATCTTACATTGATACACAAGGCTGCCAAACAGGATATTTTAATGATATTTTTAATGTTGCAACATTGTATAATGTTGATAATTACGTGCATAACTTTATGTGCAATAGAGTATTTCCAGGTAAATATGAGTGGAAAAGAATCTGTAAGATGGCAGTAAACAATATGGAGGAGTATCTGTGGTATACTCGTACTAATGACGATAGTTTTTATCAATTCAAATGTATACATCCTGAGTACAAAGCTAGTATTATCTGGTCTGTGTGCAAGACTTACCCATTTCTAAACGAGCACTGTCGAAATGTTATAGGTTTAATATCTCGAATGAACTGATACCAGATAGAAAAACTTTGCTGCAAGTGTGGTGAGTTATTTTCTGGTGACGTAGGTCATTGTCTTTTTGGATGCTCCTATTTACAGGGTATCCGAAATGACTTCAAACAGTATATTGATACAGAATTTGGATCTCCAGTTCTAGAAATACTAAATACTTTGCAGGCAGATGTATACATAGGGGTGATTCTTGGATCTCATGACAATTCTATAGCTGATTTACTCGATGTTAAGTATGATAAGTTCTTGAAAGCAGGATTAATACATGTTAGTAAATTATGGTCTAGTTTCACTCACTAGTGTTACATGTATATATGAAGCTATGCACACATTTTGTTTTGAACACTTAACCCTAGCGACGGTTATACTCGTCATTTACAATCAGTGTGTATTTTAAGAGTACACTTGTCGTAGGCAGACATTGTAGACCCAGGTAAAAAGCTCATAATTGAGTCCTCGGATCAGGATCTGCACTGTTGGTCATTTTGCAACAAACTGCAGAAAACAACCAGATCTAGCTTTATCTAGATTTAATTTAGAATCTGGATTCATCCATTTAAAGTATTAGGGATGAATGAGTTAGTCACGATCTTCACTGTCGACATGTCTCGAATTTCTTGGATATTTGATGTGGTCGACATGTCAAGATGTGAGTATTATCTCATTACAATATTCATATATATTATTATTTTGCATATTTTTGCATGTATATATTTATTTCTGATTGCTATGTAAATATGTTGTCTGTTTGTATGCTTGAACTCTTCAGTATTGGAGGAAATAAAGAAACTAACTAACTAAGTATTTGGCAATGTACGTATATAGCGCAATTTGGACAGGTGTTTGTGTCAATATGTAATCCCGTTATATTTGTCTAATGTCAGGGGTGCTATGTATAATATAGTAGTTTTGGTATCGCTTTAACGCTTTGAACTATAGTCACGCATATATGCTTCATTTACAAACAACGTGAGGAATACACTTGTCCTATGCAAAAAGTGAAAACCCTGATCAGAGCGCTCGACAAACACTGTTTGTCATACTGATATATATTGTAAAAATCAGCCCAAAAAGTAAAAACTGGACTAGACTAAATTGAAAACTGGAATTGTCCATTTCAGGTTATGGGGAGGAAATGGTTAAAGAACGCGACGTGTCATTCATTATTTAGGAAGAAACATTTGCATATTTTTATTGAGACAGTAAATTACATTAGTTAAACTTCTACAGTAGGGGATACTTCTGTCGCTGATTTAAATAAAGGCAAGAAATGGAGGTTACAGTCGATCAAGGTCAAATTGATATCTGAGTACATAAGTATCTGCATTGCTGACCATACTTAGTATGCAACACAACTTCTCCGTTGTCCCGCAGTTTGCGTTATAAATGTTCGACTTTACTTAGTAAAAATATCTATATGGTCTTAATGTCAAATAAATTCCTTCAAACATGAGTTCTAGCTTCCACGCAAATTCTTGACATGACTTTACAGGCCCCGAGGTTATAAAGCTTTTGACTTGAGCCTAAACTCGTTCCCAAGCATTTGATTGGTCAAATTTGAGCCTAGGCTCAAATCTGACCAATCAATTGCTCAGGAACACAGTCAACTAAAACGCTTTATAACCTCGGAGCCAGGTATTCTTCGAATGACCCTGCAAGATTAACAACGCGTAACACGGTGTCTCCTCAGGGTCTACACTGTTTCTCCAATGTCCACTTTAGTGGATACTAGGCTGAAATGGGTTCAGATTACATATGTGATCATGGAAAATTTACATATTTCTGTTTTTACAACATAGAATATCGGATGTAACATTTAAAAAAAATATTGTTTATTTTCAAAAATATTCTACGAGGTATAATAAAGCATGTTTGTATGTCTAATAGTCATGCATACATATTTACTAGAAGTTCTTGTGTGTCAGCATTCAAAAACTAATCTCGGAAAGTTTGCTAAAGTTTGAAGCACTCATTTTCACTGAATGCACTAACAATTTTACATTCATCCTTTTTAAACATTAAGAGACCTTCACCAATGTGTAGAAATTAAACCGATTGTGGGGCATATATATGGATATAATTTTGTTGACGAATAATTTTTATTATAAAACTCAGTAGATTATGTAATATTTGCGCACTTCTGTATGTGTGCTATCGTTTGAAAAGTACCATTTTAAACATAGGTTAAAAAGGGATAGAACGTAACGGAGAAATACAGCAAGTAAACAGTTTGTATTATTTATTATGTTGTTTGCAAAGATAGAAAAACCTGTGAACGGCAATATCAATAAGGATAAGAAAGAAATTATGTAGTCTATTTGCCACCGCGCTCAGTTAATGAATTATTCAATAGAAGACGTGGAAATGCTTTAAACTATAGTTTCTCTGGAAATAGTCAACGGTCTTTGTGGCAAAATGCTCTACTTAACAATTATTTCATAAAACAAATGGGGTCTAAAACGGCCTACACAAATGATCTCACAAATCTTTAAACAAATATACAGCGTTCCCTCACTACAACGACACCCAATTGGTGACACAAAATATGGATGTTCTTTGGGGGAGTCGTTATGGTAATCGGTTTACATTTTCAAACAACTTGAATCCAGATCAACGCAGCGTCTAATCAGGATTCAATCTGTATGTCACTCGTCATTACGTTTGTTTCTGTCTAAATGTCAATAATGTTATTTTGAGAAAAACAGCAGACGACAATTTTAAGCAGACGACATTGCACCCGTGAATAGGTTTGACATAATTGTCCTGTTTAGGGAACTGCAACAAAGGTCGTTGTTATGAGTGAGTCGTGTTTTAGAGAGCCGTTGTAGGGAAGGAGCACTATAGAAGGTGCATGTACCGAGAACATAAAATAAGAACTCAATAATATAAAACATGTCATGTCATTCAGTTTCATTATATACTCACGGAATTTAAAAACTTGTGCATGGTTGAAATGTATTTCGAATGTACATGTTTTCAATAAGCTCTTGTAAAAACGGTTTATACAGCTAATTAAAAAGTGTGTAGAAGGTATTGGTTACCCTTTCTACATGTATGAAATTTACGTTTATTTTGCGTGTCAAAAAACGTTTGTCTATTTTTGCAAAAAATGGTCAGAATACTCGTGTGTACAGTACATGCAACGTGTTTTCAATGTACACTGGTTGTTTTGGAAGGAAATCATCGGGAAAACAAGTCAGATTTGTTTTATCAACCATGACGGCTATGACATGGCTGTCTAAAAATGCGCGTTTACGTTCAATCAGCTTATTAAAGGTTGGAATGAAGAAAAAATAATGTCGGAGGCCGATTTGGTCATCAGCGTAACATCAGTTTGTCATTATGGAGACGTATCGACCATTTGGCAATGCTCGCGAGAACCTGCTACCAAGAATATCGCTATTAACGTAACATCGACAATGTACGTATTTTTCTGTTAGACATGTGTGTGATCGTTTTCAGTCATCAAACTTTACGGCTAGAAACATTTGATGAATTCGTCTAATCAGCCGGAGGACAGTGCTGAAAAGATTACGCTAAATTTGAATCCGTCCGTGACGTCCTACTGTACGTCCCCGTTCTGACGTCAAACCCGCCATATTGTCTTAAAGCATGGCAGCGCTCACCGACACGTTGCTCGCGTGCGTTGTCACGGCCTTCATACAGAACAAAAACATCGAGGCAATTGACTGACCCGCAGTCTCATCCGATCGCACACTAACTGAGCACGTTTGGGATGAGATTGGGCGTCGTTTGCGACGTCAACCGAATTAGTCATTGACGTTGGAGCAGCTGGCTGATTGTTTAGTCATGGTAAGGAATTGCATACCTTAGCGTTGGCAAGGTCCACTCGACGATGATGCCGTGCTTGCTTTGATGCAAACGGAGGAAACATGCGTTATTAATTGTGTGACATGGGTTTTGACCCTTAATGACAAAAACGCATGGCAGTACAACCATGATTGACATCAAACATTAATGACTCTTATGAAACGTTAGATCGATGTTTAAAATAACACTATAACACAGTCAATTTATATCTGGTTTGTTATACCTATTATTTATAATGCTATTCCCAATGCACAGTTTTTAAATTCCGTGAGTATATTATTCAGTCTTATGTCGCCATGGTATATAATGTGTTACACTTTTTGTAGGGGAAAGCCCGTCTCTTATGTTGTCTCTTTTGTCGTCTGCTTCGATATCGTTTCTAAGTTAGATGTAAGGTTGTAAAACTGAAAACATATCGATACGAGTACCAGACATTTTTGGATCCAGATCAGACGCAGTGTCACACGGCGTCTAATCTGGATCAAAACTGTTTTTGCGAAGTCAACGTTATGGAACATTGCCGCAGAGAAGGTTAAATATGCAATAAATCAGAGTTAAACCTCTATGTATTACGTTCGTACACATTGTAACACCGGGCAAGAGATATTTATGTTCCAGTGATTGGTCTGCTTTACTTGTTTTGATTGGAATTAAACAATGGCAAGTTCTCCTGAAAAGTCTGTAGCGCATTTAGTCGTGTATAATTTAGCATACTTTAAACATAAGTATAATACATTTGCGAATAGATTATACGCTATTCTTTCTCAGGAGACGTGTAAACTTATGCTGAAACTATAAATTACAAACGATTTGAAACAAGATCAGACGCTAGCAACTCATCTTGATTAACTCGTGTGTCCAAAGGAACGTTGACAAAGAGTGTAGACTCTGATCAGACTCCGCATAATACGGCGTCTGATCAGAGTCTATGATGTTTGCTAATAGGTATTTCAATATAAAACAAAACGAAAATGGACATTCAGACTAGGCACTTCTTACATAAAAAAGGCTTATCCCATATAAGTATGGAAGAATCCATTGGGTGTAAATGGGTTAACCCTTTCCCCAATAGAAGCGCCTTTTAGCGAATATGATTTATTCCTCCGCTGAAGAAAATAGTTCCAATTTAATCAGTAATGAATATAAATAATGGGGAATATTTTCTATATTCTAGCGCATGATAACTTAAAGCAGGCTGAAAGTTAAGCAGAATGCGCCTTAAGGCGCATTCTGCTTTACTTTCAGCCTGATTTAAGTGGTCACCTATCTCCAATACTAGAAATAGGCTATCAGGTAAAGGGTTAATACTTTGGAGTATTGTCAAACGTGTTCCTCAAAGGTAGTGCAGGCGACTTATCCAGCAGACGCAAAACCATTCAGAGTGCTAAGTGTTAGCCCCTTCATTGCCTTACCCCGAGCACAACAGGTTTTTGCAAACAGTTTGGATCCTAAACAGACGCCGCGTAACGCGGCGTCTGATCAAGATTCAAACTGTTTGACACTCACTTAAATATTTCTTCAGTCAAAATAGCAAAAATTAAGATTTAAGAAATAAAAACAGACGATAACTGTTTAAAATTGATGACGTCACAGCAGTGAAAGGGTTAATTAAAGAGTGCTGGTAGTTTTTTGTGTGATAAAACGGCGTTTCATCTTGCGGCAGACGCGATCATTAAGTTATTTTCTCGTAGAAAAGTATTTAGAAACACACAGTAGCCATTTGTCTATTATATAACTAGTCTGCATTTATCTCCTTGTAAACTTAATTCTATAACCATACATCAGACTAAACGTAGTCTCAGTTTTCTGAATCTCTATATATGTACTGCCTTGGTCTGATAACAATTGCATTTGCTCACATTTAAGATCCTATTCAGAGTGACCCGACGTCTAATCAGGATCTACTCCACAGCATCAATACCAACTCTGTTCGTGTCAAATACACCAAAAATATAAAACATTTTACCCCTTCAGTGCAGAACTCGAAGCTGCATCTGATACGGTTTAACACTGTTTGACATTAATATATGTATATAAATACCCAACTTTTTCAAAACCTTGATATTAAGGCAGACGACATGCATTATGTCAATTAACGTGTTCTGACGTCATAATGACAGAGAAAGGTTAAGGCGTCAAAACAGAGAGCAGGGTCCCGTTCATAAAACTTCTTACAACAAAAACGGTCGTAAGTCAAAACTTTAAAATATATCTAATTTCTTATTTCTCTATCAAATACTGTCTTGTGACATTTCGTTGGAATCGTCTTTTCAAGACGATTCCAACGAGATGTCACAAGACAGGAAAAGATAGAGAAATGAATAATTATTGAGACTTTTATAATCTGACTTACGACAACGTTTGTCGAACGATGTTTTATGAAACTGGACTCTGGTATATGACATAGATACAGATAAGATATAAATGATCACACAAAGCTTATTAATATCTGTATAGCTATCATGTTTTGTATCCTTATATAAAAACAATACATCAGCTTCAGTTCATCGCATCCCAGTTTAATGAAATAAAGATACATTGAATGCAGTTTTCGACAATATGCAACCTTCTTCGATATTTTAAATTCAATTAAGTCGACCGTTTCAGTATTTCGAAGTTGAAACCATGCTACGCCATGAGTTATCTTAAAGTTTTATTATCATAGAACATTAAACTGACGAACGTCGATCTATTCGGTTGAAATGCATTGTTTTACAAACATCCGTAGTCGCATAATGAGAAAGTAGAATAGTTACCTTACTAAGCCCTAGCGATAACTATATTCTAATGCAACTGATGTACGTGTGAAGATTACACTTGTCCTAGGCAAACAGTGAAGACTAAGGTCAGATGTTTACTAAAGAAGTCGGCTAATTAGGCTTTACTTTCAACCTGTTTTAAGTTATCACCTATCTTCAACATTAGAAACGAACTACGGGATAAAGTGGTAAACAGTGTTCAACAGAAATTAATTGGTATAATTTTGCTTTGAGATAGCATGTTATTAGCGAATAAGATTATTTATCGAAGGTAGCCGACTCGATTTCCTGTTAAAAAAGGTATGTATATAAATTTACATTCTACTAAAAGAAAGTCTAAAATTCCATTCGTCGGTTTTAATTTCTCTCATTTACGAGAAGATCGTAGATATTTTGGCTGGGATAACAATTAATTTGGTGTCAAATCGGTTTGTTCCTGATCAGACGTCCCCTAGTGATTTGTTTGACCTGAAACAAAACTACACGCAATTTCCACTACAGTGTTCCCTCACTACAACAGTATCCGATGGGAGACACCTATTGTGTTAGTTGTTCGGAGGAAGTTGTTAAAAGAAGGGAAAATTCAGACTTATCTTACATTTGCAAACAGCTTGAATCCCGATCAGACGCCGCTTTACGCGGCGTCTGATCGGGATTCAAGCTGTTTGTCATTCGTCTTATATTTATTCTGTCAAAAGAGTCTACTTATACATGTATATAACACAACAGCAAACGATATTTTAAAGCAGAAAATATTGCAGCAATGAAATAATTATTATTATTTATTTATTTTATTTTGGGGTGGGGGGGGGTGGGGTGGGGTGGGGGTGGGGTTGGGGGGTAAACATTTTTGTAAAGAGGGAATCGTTGTTGGGAGCGCTATCGTAGAGAGGGAGCATTGTATACTCAGACAAAGGCAGTGAATCGGTTAATCCAATGTGTAACGTACGGAACATATGAGTGAATGAGAATGTTGCGATTGCAACTTACATTAACTAGGTATAGTCTGGCTTATTTAGAAATGGACGGAAATCACCGTTGTTAGGCTTGGACGAAGGGCAATATTTATTTACCATGAGAAATTAAAAAGACAAGTTAATACTATGGTTATGTGGCTGACCAGGTCAATCATTTGCTAAGTTCCAGACAGAAAATTGGCTTAAATAGATATGGGGTCGACCCGGATTATAGGCATACTAGTGGCGAAGTTGTCGTCGAATCATCCATATTATTTATGCTTTTCGGTGGATTACCGGAAAATAGCAGTGGATTATCACTTGGTAATCCACTGCAGTGGATTATCACCAATCGACGTTTTCCCCGTAGGGCTCCCCAAAAATCGTTGTCAATCGTGTCTTATCGTTAAATTCCGGCAGTCCGTTTGTCGCGAACCACTCAACGGAAGAACACGAATCCAAAATCGGGAGCAACGACGTAATTCGAATGACGTTAAATCAACAAATAAGTGACGTCATGGTACGGGAAACTGTTTCGTTAATGTGTTCGATGTAAGCTTGGGGCTCAACACGGGGTAAATCATGTACTTTCGCTTTCACAATTGTCGAACAATTTCGTTTAAAAAGTGGCTTAAAAGCATAAATAAATACATGTAGAATAATTGTTTTTTTTCAGTATAAGATCGAATTTAATCCATTTCGTGAACATCAGACTGTTATATTTTCACTCGTGGCTTCGCCACTCGTGAAAATAAAACGTCTTTTGTTCACTAAATGGATTAAATTTCTATCTTATACTGAAAAAACCCCAATTATCCTCTATATATTTGAAATGTATCTAGTGGTAGATCTACTGTAAAAACATATTATTATACTCTGTTTAACCTTCTGCAAGCTATGTTATTGTCGTCTGTTTTATGTTTCGTCTGCAACAATTCCTAAAATTGATTAATTAGTATTGTTTCATAAATATCGTCAGAGCATCAAAAAGTTAACATCCAAATAAGGACCCTAGTTATGTGATCTCTAACCTGCATCCAAAATATTTTCACTGTTATCACAATTCGCCGGCAGTGTGGAGAAAGTTTAACCAGGCGCTACCTCAATGTTTTATGAAAGTGTTTACGATTGACTAAAATCGTTGAATCTGATTAGACGCCGAGGCACCAAGCGTTTGCTCTGACTCCATTCCGTTTTCATTAGACAATGTTGAAGAACAAACGATTTTGGCAGGACATATTGGGTGACAAATAAACAAATAAATTGGAAAACTTCCTGACGTCTCTTAAGAGAACGATTGGGTGAGCCTCTCTCACGCTGAATAAATACATGTGCCTTGGATACTTACAGTGGAGAAAACGTATTATTTCCCAATAAAAGCGTTTATGCTAAACCTATTGTTTCCTGTGCAAACAGTTTGAAGACTGATCAGATGCCGGGTAACCCGGCGTCTGATCAGTCTTCAAACTGTTTGCTACTCAAAATGAAAAGTCAGAATTGTCAAAAAATTGTCTTTTTATACATTTTAATGCTTTGTGTTTGCGTTTCGTTTGCGTTTAAACGGGAAAGAATAACGTTTTCTCCACTGCAGCAGATAGAAAGTCGGACTAAAATATATGAGGCCAGTGCCCACGGGTTCGATATCGCCGCTCATTCCAAAATTGTATGAAATTGTATTTAGCTCGATTGCTCGGCGCAAACAATGTGAAGTTATTGATATCGCTCATATTCTTATCATCAGAATAAGGGGATTAAATGCGAGTTTTTATATTAACCCTTAGCCTGCCACTCACGACTATAGCTCCATATGCAAACAGCTTGGATCCGAATGAGACGCCGGGTAACTCGGCGTCTCATCCGGATCCAAGCTGTTTGACACTCGGACAACATTTTCAGCAATTTTGAGCAACTTTGAAGCACTTTGAAACTTGAAGCAGACGAGAAATATAGAAGACGACAATTTATTTGGCGGGCTAAGGGTTAAACCTTATTCTACCGACTCGTATTTGCGAACAATTTGTGTGACGCGGCGTTTGATGTGGATCCAAATTGATTGCAAAGTCGCATTTTATCCTCAACTGAAGAAAAAAGAACCAATTTATACAGTCAGAAATATTTATCATAGGAAATATTTCTATATTTTGTGAGATGGTGGATATAAGCGGACTGAAAAGTAAAATTGCATTTAGTGGTTATTGTCTCCAAAACTAGAAACAGGATACCGAGTAAAGGGTCAACGGTCTTTGGTATACAGTTGATTATCTTTCATTTAAAGATAAACATAACTAACATAAACAACCCATTAAAAACAAATTTTGTAAATTTAGACTTTGTTTCGCACTTAAATGTACATTCTACAGATAACATGTTCACAGAATATTTTAAAATACGAATTGAATTACGAAAATATTATGCGTTGTTTAAATCTCTCTTACCAATATCTACTTAACCTGTGTCTACTCGCTCGTCTTAAAACGTATTAAACTTCAAAATAAGAAACAGACGGCAGGTTTTTGTTTACAAAGTTACCCACAAATAACCAGGAAAACAATCAAGCATGTGGATATATTGACATGGCAGAGACAAATGTACGTTGATTTGATGTTTAACGACTTTTACTTTTTGTTCAGATGTTTGTGTGAATGCAGTCGTTGCTAAATTCCTCTTTGTCAGTTAAAATTGCGTTCAAAGCCTTTGGGAGTTATAATCTTACGGAACTAAATCCGGTCCCGATTTTTAAGCAGGAATCAGTCCATGGTCTTATAACTGGTAGTTTCTTGAATATGCATTTCAATCACAACAATTGAGAAATAGGCACGTCCGATTGTACAAATCAATAATTCACTTCTAGGATTAAATGCTTAGATGTTGTTGGATTTCTATAAGTTAAACCATTCTCTTTGTTGGAACTCATGAGGTGAACAGAATTTCGTCTGTACTGTTTACTTGATCATTGAAGAACATCTTTGTGGTGAACTAAATCTGCATACTAATCACCGTTCTTAAACCCATAGCCGCCTGGTTGTTCATACATGTAAATAGCCTACGGTAAACTCTCATTTTAGCGAGCACTAAAACAGATTAATGGTTTATACTAAATAAAGGCGACAGCATAAAGCTTAAAGCAAGATGACAGTAAAACAGAAAGCTCCTAAAGGATCTTTCTGTTTTACTGTCACATTGCTTCAGCAGTTTACTGTTTTACTGAGCTTTTACTGAAATCAAATGCTTGAGAACTATGTCAGACTCAACTCAAACGCGTCATAACTTTTGTGTGTGATCATATTAACTCTTTCAATCACGTGAGCTAAAATAAGTATACATGTACTTTAAACGATGGAATTAATTCAAACACCAAACGTGTAAAAAGTCATTAAAACCAAATAAAACTGCGTGGATATGTCTGTAATGTCCGATTACCTGAATAAATATTGGCAGAATCATTCACCAGTCTAGAAATTATTATTTTTATTTTAACGACTTTACTGACAAGAAGGTCTACGATAGAGTATGTAAACACTAGATACTACAGTGGAGAAGGCGTTATTAATATTTTCAATAACCCGTTGGCTGATCCGGCTCCAAAGTGTTTGCCACTCGGATTTGAAACAAATCTGAAACCCTTTTAAAACACAGTTTTACTCTATTCGAATGAATTATGTTTGCGTTTAGTTTCGTTACAATGGGAAATAATGTCTTCATTGTAGTACCTTTGTCGCCCGATAAGCTTACCAACTGTTTCAATACTTATTTCAGGGTTTCCATCTACCAAAATGTCTAAACTCAATAAATTCAAACTAACTAGGAAGACGACTTCTGCTAACAGACTTTCGTATATTATGACGACGTTTGTGTCATTTTTATAGCTATTGCTGTGGTTGTGTTGAGTACAGGATCTTAATTCATTCAATCTAAGCATTCACTGAAGATTACTCTAATACTTAGTCGCCTTTTGTTGCTTATTATTCTACATGCTGTGTTTCAATTTGTGAATACATTTAGTTTTGATCTAGTAAAAGATTCGAGGAACTTGGCCTCGTATCTGAAACCAATGAGCTTGACACTGATGATATATTATGAGAAAAACTTCAGGTTTACTTTGAGATTTGTTCCAGACGACAAGTGACAATAAAGTTAAAACATTAATCAAATTCCACAGTGCTCACAATAAGAGGGGGTCTACTGAAAAACATCATACTTATTTCAGCACCAAATCGTATGGTGTAACTTATGATTAGAAGCGTCTCGAAGAGACCAAATTAATGAGTAATAGCACTATAAGGTTTAATGTAGAAATGAATATTTTAGGTTCTGGAAATACTCAATCCATCTTGAGCTCTGTTCTATGTAAATTGTTAAATCATCTATGGCATATTTAGTAAATTATATTTTTATTATTTTGCCAGTAAAATCGCCTGACAGAAAAACGTATTTTGCATTACGTTTCGATTCGACCTCCATTGAACTTTAGATGCAATCTATATTCCGATAATTTAAGTTATATCATATCAGTTATACAAATAACTACTCAGCCAGACAATTTGAAACAATTTGGTCATTAAGTTTTAAAGTCACGCTTGCAATATAAATTGCTGATTGATTTCATATAACTGTTGATTGACATGTTTGTATCAATTATACCTTATTATATCCTCAGCTGTAAAATTCACAGAAACAATAAGCCACTGACGTTTCCTGCAGCACTTACAGAAATATTATTTGCGATTCGTTTATTTATACCATCTTTTAAGAGTAATTTGCTTAACAGAACGAATTACTTAAGCACATCTAATAGATGTACCAAACATGTTGTCTTTAATAACGTCCCGTTGAAGAGAATTCGTAATTTTCGTAATACATAGATCTACTTATTATAAGGATTACAATTGCAATTGCTTCTACAAACATCAAATACAAGGTTTTAAAATTATTAAGTATATTGAATGAGAGAAACACAGATCTTCCTACAAATCTAGTTCGAACGTGCTAACTTAATTTTGATATATAGTTGTTTATTTTAGTATCACATTTACACAGTAAAAAAACGTGTATACGACTGACTCTAGAATTAAATCACTGGCAACCGTATCATTAAATTTGGTATTTAACCCGTAGGTATAATTAAAAACGAGTTTTTCATCCGAATGTGGAAAATATATTTGTTTTGATATAAAGAAAATATCTTATACGACAGAAATTGTCGTGGGAAAAGGTAATATATCCAATCGAATTGTTAGAAAATAATCAGCAAACATAATAACATTATTTGCCCTTCTCAGTGCAATAAGTGTATTTTGATAGCGCAACTTTTTGCATTGAGGTTTTACTCCTTCACTGCCTTACAGTGGAGAATCTGTTATTCTTTCCCGGCGTCTGATCAGGCTCCAAACTGTTTGCCACCAAGATAAACATGAATTATCAGAATTGTCCCAAAATTGTTCTTTTCTACGTTTTAGTGCTTTGCGTTTGCGTACGTTTGCGTTTAAACGGGAAAGAATAACAGATTCTCCACTGTACAACGAGTACAACAGTTATTTGCAAACACTTTGTATCGTGATCAGTCATCGCGTAATGCAGCATCTAAACATGATCTTAACTAATTTCAATGATTCTTCAGGCAAAAAATGTCAAATTTAAATTTAAGATATAAAAGCAGACAACAATTGTATAAAGCAGATGAGGCCAAGGCAGTGAAGGGGTTGGCTAAGTAGCATTCCCGTTATATAATCTACTGGTATGTTACACACACAATTGGTTCGTGTAATTTCGTGTTATTTTGTCTTTATTTCCAAGTTTTATTCTACTAGAAATTTAGAAAGGATTTAACACCGTCACTGATATGGCTTCATCTACCTTAAAAAATGGTCGCATGCCTTAAATTCTCAAATTTTAAATTAAGATAGTTTGACTAATTAATACTGAAATGACTGGCAAACAGTATTGATCCTGATCTGACGCAACATTACGCTGCATTGAATTTTCCCGAATGTCCATTGTTGTTTTTCAATAACCTTACTTTGGTCCAATATACTTGTATCTTATATTCAAACCGTGGTTAACCCTTTAACCCATAGCCTGTTTCTAGTATTTAAGATATGTGACCTATTAAAGCAGGCTGAAAGTAAAACAGAATGTGCCCTAGGGCACACTCTGCTTTACTTTCAGCCTACTTTAAGTTACTATCTGCTAATATATAGAAACTATTTCTTATAGTACATATTCATGACAGTATAAAATGGAACTATTTTCTTTGGCGGATGAATAAATTTAATGTGCTCAAAGTCGCTTCTATAAGGGAAAGGGTTAAGTGTCAAGTAAAGTTACCTTCTATATTAAGGTAAGATCGAGTTATCGGGGTACGAATATTTTCTCTTAACCCTTTCCCCCATAGAAGCGGCTTTTAGCGCATTCAGTTTATTCCTCCGCTGAAGAAAATAGTTCCCGTTCATACAGTTATTAATATGTTTCATAGGGAATATTTTCTTTGTTGTAGCAGGTGGTAGCTTAAAGCAGGCTGAAAGTAAAGCAGAATGTGCCTTAAGGCACATTCTGCTTTACTTTCAACCTGCTTTAAGTAGTCACCTTTTTCAAAACAAGAAACAGGTTATGGGGTAAAGGGTTAAAGTTTGCATAGGTTGTTATGTTTCGACGCCACCAGGGGGTTGGCACAAATAACCAGTGTAATTAAGTTATATTTCGTGCTGAATCCTCATGACTAGTGCCAACTCTTTACGGTCACACTAAAATGACCGATGACGTGGAATAGTGTCATGCTTTTACAAGGGTCCATCCATATATCGACACTCGAAGCAACGGCATCCTCCTTTCACCGCTACGATATAATCTGCTTCAAATTGGCGTCTGCTGCATTTTCACGGAGTTACGTATTGGACATTTAAACAGAATAAACATACATGAAAAACGAATGCAGACAGTTTGAACCAATATCAAACGCCGCGTTACGCGGCATCTGATCTGGGTTCAAATTGTTTGGAAATGTAGGCACACTTGGGTATTAGTTTCCCTTCCAATATAAATTCCCTTCGAACGATACAGTCATACAATCTTTGATTTCAATTGGCTGTTGTTGTAGAGAGGGATAACTGTATTTGATACGCCTTGTGCAAGTATCTTCGAAACGTGTCACACTTAAGACTCATGTCTGATCCAAAGTTATAAAGCATTTGATATAAGTCTGAGATTGAATCAAAAGCTTGAGAATGATCTAAGACTTATTTCAATTGCTTATAACAACCTCGTCCATTAGAATATGTTCGAGTTCGAATGTACATGCCTCATAAGATAAAAGGCTTTGTTTATTATAATGTCAACCATTACATTTGAAGAACACACGATGTCCTGCAAGTAGCCATTTTCTTCAGCAATATAAGAGTGTACAGTAACACCTCTCTGTTACGAACACTAAAAACAAAGGCTAAATAATTATATATAATGCAATATGGTCAGGAAAAAATGCAGACCGGGACTCGAACCCAGGACCCCTTGCTTACTATGCATGTGCTCTTCCGTCTGAGCTACCAGTAGCCGAACCGCTTACACAAATCTCTCACCATTTAACTATAACTCAACCTGGCTAGAAGAATACAGATTACAGCTTAAAAAGAAAGGCGACAGCAATACAGAAAGCTCCGAAAGGAGCTTTCTGTTTTATCGTCACATTGCGTAAACATCTAATAATTAATACAACATAGTGGTCGTAAAAAGAGGGATTTACTGTAAGTACAATGGAGAATCTGTTATTTTTTCCCGTTTAAACGCAAACGTACGCAAACGCAAAGCGCTAAAACGTAGAAAAGAACAATTTTTTGACTATTCTGATATTTCATGTTTATCTTGGTGGCAAACCGTTTGGAGCCTGATCAGACGCCGGGTTACCCGGCGTCTGATCTGGCTCCAAACTGTTTGCACTGCAAATAATAGTTTTAGCGTAAACGCGTTTATTGGGAAAGAATAACAGATTCTCCACTGTAGGTCAATTTTCACATTTCACTCGTGATAAAGCAGTGAAAGGGTTAGCACTCATATATGAATTATACATTTGAACTTACAAAGAGAATTTACGAGTCGACACTATGGTACACTATCATTCCTTCATAAAGCACGTTGAAAGAAAAAGTTGATGATTCAGTAACAAGCATGGATGGATTTCACGGTAATAGAGCATGTGAATAATAGTTTGATAATACAGGCAATTTGACTATCGACGGTGTATACAGTGGATAATCTGTTATTCTTTCCCGTTTAAACGCAAACGTACGCACACGCAAAGCACTAAAACGTAGAAAAGAACAACTTTTGGACAATTCTGATAATTCTTGTTTATCTTGGTGGCAAAGAGTTTGGAGCCTGATCAGACGCCGGGTAACCCGGCGTCTGATCTGGATCCAACCTTTTTGCAAAAATCAGTAAAGCCGCGACCAGGAGGCAAAGGGTTAAGGCACGTTGTCTGTGTATCGAAACGAGCGACAAACAGTCCAGTTGCTCGTCAGGCACGCATATTTGTGTGACTCGTCTATAACTAATTTATAAAATATTATATTACAATCCTGTTTCCTGCTATACTCGTTAAGTTCCATCTATGAGCGTAAAAGAGATAATTTAAAGTAGCATATTCATTTGCTCGTAGAATAATGTTGAGAACGACGTAAAAACTGTTTTCGAGCGTAATTCTGACATAAGCGATTTATCATGGAATTTGATACTAAATCGTATTGTAATATTAAGGTTACACATTTTCTTTTAAATTGATGTCTTCATGACACAGTTCATACATCAAGTTCTTAGGCGTCTTTCCAGAGGTTGATACTTTCTAAAAAATAAACTGCAGACAATTAGCCCTAGAATCTTAACACAGTGGTATCTATATAATAAGGATATAGCAATATAATATAAGTCACGCTAGCAGATAGGAATTGTTTGCATAAGGTGGAACTATTTTCTTAAATGGAGAAATATTTTAGGCGAAAGGTGGTATCTATGGAGTAATGGGTTAAAATTCACAAATCTTAATTTGAAAAGCTTTAAAGGCTACGATGTCAAATCATACGAAATCACGTCAGGAGAATAATTAAAAATGTTACCCATTTATGTTTCGATATCCCCAATTGAGTAACAGATATTGTCCGACAATATTGACCTGACGTTGAACTTTATGCATGAATAAATTATAAGGAGATGACGCAGTATAAATCAATAATCGATAGCGAATCGTACAGTTTCGGGTTGTTCCGGCTGGTTACTTGAATCTTGTTACAGTTGTGATCTTCAGTGGATTAACACTCCACATTGAGCGAGTTCCAAAAGTTGTTGTTGATAAAATATTATTCCCGAGCGCACCATGTTGCGCTTTCGAGTGGGTTTTAATTCAGGTAAGAGCATCGATGTCACCTGCGACAGATTTCCAATATATATCTAATTTACAACGCTCAGACGTAACTCATCTGCAATAGGTGTGGTGTTAGAGCAAGGGATTTGTAACATCGAGGTTCCGGGTTCTAATCCGGTTAGAGCGGAAAATAATTTTATTTTATAAAATGTTCTTTTATAGATCAAACAGACGCTATGGCATAATCTTTTTTAAAATAACAAAAGAATCGTGTTCCTATCGAAATAGATGTTGTATGAATATTTAAAAGAAACAGTATAAATTACAAAAAAAAGAGGGAAAAAATGTTTGAGTATTGCATCGGATTGGAACCCATGACTGTACGGAAAAATAATGTAAAGTCGTATTCCTTACCACTTGCGCTAAACACATTTCGATTTTTGTGGAACCGGGCAATGCTATATTTTCTCGGTACCGATGTGGTTACAATATGCGTTCTCGTATAAATGATAACGAGGTGTTCCGAAGCTATATTTAGAAATGCAACAAAGTGTGAAATTATGCTAATAGAGGTCACCAACGTCAGGTCAATATTGTCGGACAATACAGACACATAGAATCAGAATCAGAACGATGGTACATGGTGCAGGTCCATGATGTGACATCTAACTGCAACACCAATGGTTGATAAGCTCTATTTTGTTTTAACAAATGCATTCTGATTTAAGGTAGTGGCTTACGATCGATACTGCAAGCGGATTTTTCTAATTTATTGTCGTCATTGATGATTCCCTCCCCCACCAAATTTTATAGCTGACGGGTGAAAATGGAACACATCCCATCAGAATATGCCAATTTACAAAAAGTATTTAATTTTTTTACGATTTTATAAGAACATTTAAAAAAAATTCAAACAACGATATCAAAGCCATCTTTATTTGTAACATGATTAAAATTGCCCAATATACTCTTTAAAAACATATCTAGGGATCTGTGACCCAGATTTTTAAAATACCGCTTCAAACCTTTGTTATGTAACATCAAAGTTTTTTTTACGGTTTAAAGTCGACCACTACTACGTAACGCTTTATAACGGACCACTCGAGGAGATACAAATGCAATACCCTTTCATCTACTTTAAATCGCACGAAAATCGAACTGCGAACGTTAGGGGTGTTCAAAATACCGCTTGTTTCAAATTATATAATGCCGGAAACTCCAATTAACTGACTGATGTGTCAATTAGGCTCACGTGACCGCCCGTGTTCAACTAAGACCTTCTTTTTCAACAAATAACATGACCCAGCTTATCATCAACCATTTGGTTTAACTCTGCCCCAAATTAACAAAGTCAATCATATAAAAATAACGATTTTAATAAGGTAAAAGTCGTAAATCAGCTCTGACAGCTTCGGAATAAAACCACCTATCTAGTCACGTAATCTACGCAATTGAGGCACCCAACGGGGATTCTGACGCGTTATTTACCGATAAAATTACCGAGAAAGCGTTTGTTTAGGCAAGAGAGAATTTGATAACTTGTAGAAAATACCTTTATCTATCAGGATTTGTAAAAAATTATATTTTAAAGAATATTTTACCAATCATTTCGTAAAACGCTACCTTAAGTAAATGTATTCCTATCTGTGTTTAAATTGTAATATTTAGCAAATGCATCTATCAGGAAAATCCTATTTCTGAACATCCATGTTTTTTTTTAATTAATCTAAAGTTGCTTGCTGATTTTATGGACAAAAATAAATAAATTTGGATTTAATTTTTTTAATGGGTATTATAATGACAGGATTAGCAGCTTTTTCATAGGCCAAATTGTATTTTATGTATTTTCTTATTTTTAGCCATTTACGTTTGTTTGCATACACTTGTTATATAGTCGATTTTAAAAGCTCGTTAGAGCTTATGTTATTTATATATGTCTTGCCGACTCAAAATAAAACTTATCTTATCTTATCTTATCTTACAAACAATCACAAACATAACCTATTTGAATAATCTATCATGCGTATTAGGAATGAATAATTCTAGTTTCCAGTTAAATATACAACTTTTTCGACTTTTTCCTTTATAAAACTATTGGCAATTGACAAACATTATATATTCTGATCAGAGGTTTTGTATAGAAATATTTTGACCTATGTCTACTCTGTTTCCTTTACGTGTATACTGTCAATTAGTTATACTATACTGTTTGCAAAGGACAGGTATTAACCCATTTATACCCAGTGGATTCTTCCATGTTTTATATATTGGATTAGTCCATTTTATCAAAGGGATGCCTGGTCAAAATTTTCATTTTCATTTTGTTTTATATTTAAATTCCTATCAGCAAACAGTGTAGACTCTGATCAGACGCCGCATAATGCGGCGTCTGATCAGAGTCTACACTGTTTGCCTATGTCCAATATATGGGATCGTGGGCACAAATGGGTTAAGATAATTTCATTGTTAGCTTAAGCCTTTGTTATTGCAATTTACTCAGAGTGAGGGAAAGAAACATGGTCTACAGAATTGGTTGAAGTTTTAATAATTAACTATATTTTCCTTAGATGTAAAAATTTGGCTGGCTCAATGCATATGACTATCGCTACACATTTAATAAAAAAATAACCAATTAGTGTATGATTGATGTGAACTATGTTAACCATAGTTGCAATATTATGTTTCATGTTAACCCATATCCGGCGGAAGTATCGTCTGCTATAAAATTGACGTCTGCGAATTTGGTAAAATTCATATTTATTCATTCTCTTAGTAAAAAAGCTTAAAAAGAGTGTTAAACAGTTTTGATCCAGATTAGACGTCGCGTCTGGACCAAGACTTCTTGCGTTTACCAGTCAAGTCGTGATGGGCATGCGAAGGGTGATTACAACCTGTTACATTGTTACAACATCTCGTATAAGCTACAAAAAGTATTTAAAGGTAAAGCTCATTAAAGTTCTCCCCTGTGTCACTGCTAATAGAAACATATGTAGACCACCCACGAAACATACTTGACTTCCATAAATATTTAATGCGCAATTATTGGAGAATTATCTGCTACAAAAGTGATATGTTTTCACCGCAGCAACCCTGAAATATCTAGATCTTTAGGTCCGAGCGAACGACAGTATTGTTAGTTTTAAGACAGGCTGTTGCTTATTGCAGGCTGACAGAAGGCCAAACATAATGTTGGAGTATTTCCGTTAACTTTCTGTTTGCCTGGAGCAAGCACTTTGCATGAAGGGACTTGTACTGCTCAATAGTTTAGAAAAGTCATGAAGTATTAAGGTATTTTAAAGATCCGTAAATAAAGGCATTCATGAACCTCTTCACTGCTGTGACGTTATCTACTTTAAACAATTGTCGCCTGCTTCAATTTCTTGAATTTGGATTTCAGGCATTTCGACGGCAAAACATTCTGTATGAGTGCCTTAGAGCATGGATCATACTTAAACACCATGTTTGCAAATCACCACTGGGTCGAAGGTTATACAGCTTTTCAGTTGAGTCTGAGTGTGTTCTCAAGTATTTGATTGGTCAGATTTGAGCCTAGGCTCAAATCTGACCAATCAAATGCTTGAGAACACACTCAAACTCGGGTTAGATTTGGTTTTCTTTTACTGAAAGCGTTGACTCATTTATAAATGTCTGGTTATTGCCATAAACATTCCCTATGTGCTTGTTAAAATATTTCATTTTAGATTAACATGTGTTGACTAAACACAATGTAATATTTGTTTAAACATGTACATGTATAGCAGATTATTTTAAATAAAATAGCGAACAGTGCTGACCGCGATGAAATATCTCCAGTTATGGCGTCTCGCTAGCCTCTACGCTGTAAGCTAATGTCTAAGCAAAAATACCTGCAAACAGGAATCTGCTTAACTGCAACTTGGCAGACCAATTATATTACACATATGATAGCTTACAGTCCTAATGTTGAGAACTTCAAAGAGTTCATCTGTCAAATTTACAAATGTAATTATTTCAGCATATACAGTAAAATCTCTCTATTACGACAACAAAATTCTCCTAATTATTAGGTTTTAATTGGTTGTTTAAAAGACGATGACTGCTTAAAGCAAGGTGACAGTAAAACATAGGAGCTGTTTGTTGTGTTGTCTGGGCGCTTTTAGCTGTCACCCGTCTTTTATACAACCAATTAGCCTTGGTCGTGATAGAGAAGTTCTACTGTACATGTATTAAGATAAATTGACCAATGGTTTCGATATCATGTGTCTTCTAAATGGTTTATGGACTACACCTGCTATAACATGAGTCCAAGATTATAAAGAGTTTGAGTTGAGTTTGAGGTCGTTATCAAGCATTTGATCGGTCATATTTGAGTTGTTGCTAGGAAAAGCTCAAATCGACCAAACAAATGCTTGAGTACGATCATATACCCATTTCAAAATCTTTATACTGGTTGTTCATAGATCCAATATGGCGGCCAAGCTAGCATTCTAAAATATAGCAGAGAGTGATTTTCATTTTAAAACTACGCAAACAGACAAGATATTGCATTTTTTGATTTGGAGTGATGGTTTTTGACTTTCTGTAGATAGTGATAGCTCGTAATCGTTTCTTCTGCAAGTAACTTGATGGAAACTTATGCAAAAGTGTCTACGCGAAACAGGTTCTTTGTGTTAGGTGGTGACAAAATGGCGGCAAGTGCAAATCCAAGTGAAATAATGGCAGATCAAGACAATTTCCAGACGTTTTTAGATAGTTCTGTGGATGGAAAATTAGTAGCAATATTTAAAGAGCTTACATTTATGCGCAAGGAGCAGATAGACTGTAGTAGAGGTATGCTTTCAGTTCAAAAATCGGTGTCCCAAGTGTCCGAGAAGTTGGCCAAGGTGGTAAATGTTACTAATCAACAAAGTGACTTTTTGAAACACATTGCTTACAAATCAATCGATGTTGAAGCTAGGTCAAGGCGAAATAATTTGATTTTTAGGGGTATGATAGAGAACAGGGATGAACATTGTGCAGATATGATCCGAGATTTTCTTGAAAACAAACTTGACCTAGATCCCAGAGACATATACATAGCCAGAGCACATAGATTAGGACAACGTAAGTTCGGCCAACAGTTTAGCAAACGCCCTATCATAGTTAACTTTAGGGACTATGGCATTGTTGAAGAGATCATGAGAAGAGTGACCATGCTGAGATCTACTCCTTTTAGCATTGATCTAGATTTTCCCCGTGAAATAGTTGAAGCACGCAAACGCCTGTGGCCAAAATTTAAAGAAATGCGTACAAATGACCCTAGATCCAAGCCAAAAATTGTTTATCCTGCAAAACTGATCGCAAATGGAAGAGTAATGCATGACGAATTTCCAGATTGGTCAATGGTGATGAGTAAGAGCAGAACTGTAGCCATTGATCATATAAAGTTCAGATCTGTACCACCATCAACCGTTCAATCAAACCAAGAATATGAAGAGCAAACACGTGAAACAGGCAATCAAAGTTCAGCCATGGAATTTTCCAGTCCGATCCCGGGGGCAGGAACCAGAAATAGTGCAAACAGTGAATTTAGTATTCAAAATATACTTACCCCGTGTGAAGATGTAATACCTCCATCCCAAGTATCCTTGTTTGGTGAGATGAACTCAAGTAAGAAACAATTGTCAGCCAATACTGGTATCCTTGACATTGAACTCCAATCCACAAATCCGTCAAATAGTCCCATATTACCACACAGCGAGGTATCAGTGTCAAAAGTGCAGTCCTCTATTTACATTCCATCTATCTCGGCTAACATTTCCTTACACAATTCAAGTACACTTACACAAAATACAAGTACACAATCGCAAGAAAACCAATCTATCCGTCCAGAAGTGAGTGTTTCTCGTGCATCACGCTCCATGACAAGAAGTCAACGTCGTGCTTCCTCGAGTACACCGTACAGGCGAGACGAAAGCGACTCTCGCAGTAGACGTGGTATAAATAGAAACCCGGTTTCCCCGCAATCTAAAAATAGCACGACAGGTGACTACACTGATGCACCCAGGCCGGAAGGGTAGAATAGACAGGAGAAGGTACACTTGAGATGTTGTCTGCTTAATATACAATGTCTTTTCAGTAAAAGAACGAACAAAATCAAAAGTGCAGAATTTCAAACTATTTTGAATAATAATGATATTGTGTGTTTGACTGAAACGTGGACTGACGAGTTTTCTGACCTTTCTGTAGACGGTTTCAATTTTTATGTTCTAAACAGATTGCAGATAAACCCTAAAGCAAAAAGAAACTCTGGTGGCATTTTGTTATACGTAAGAAGTGAATTTGTTTCAGATGATATGTTGATAGTTAAAAGTGAAGATGACATTTTGTGTTTGAAATTTTCAGCTAACAAAATTGGACTAGATAAAGACTTGTATGTTTATCTTTGTTATGTACTTCCTATTAATAGCAGTCGACAATCAATGATTGAGTGTAATATTTTTGACAGGTTAACCGAATCTATTGCCAGTATTGAGAGTAAGTGCGCAAATGGGTGTTATTTTCTTTGCTGTGGCGATTTTAACAGTAGAACTAATACAGAGCCAGATTATATTGTAGGCGATAACTTTCAGCATTCATCTGTGTTACCTGATGACTATATTACAGATATTGAATTAAAGCGCTTCTCACAGGACAAGGCTAATTTAAATAACAATGGAAACTATTTACTTGATATGTGTAAGCAGACAGGCTTGAGGATTATGAATGGCAGGTTAGGAGAAGATAATGAGATCGGTAAATTTACATGCGTAACAAGTCGAGGCTCTAGCGTTGTCGATTATGTTCTATGTACTCCTTCGTTGTTTAATTTTGTGGAAACGTTTGAAATTGGTGAACCAAATATTATTTCGGATCACTGTTTGATTAGTTGGTCATTTTTATTTCCCCCAAGCAGTAGTAGTAACGATATTAGCTCGAACTCGACTAGTCACGAATCTGTAAATTATAGATATGTCTGGAATAAACAGGAAAAAGAAAGTTATATCAATAAATTGACATCGACAAATTATTTACAGCTTTTAAACGAAAAAATTAACTCATGTAATAATGATGAGGATATAGATGTTTGTATACAGGAATTTAGCAATATTTTGTATGATGCAGCAGATAGTATGTTACGTAAAAATAAACCTGTACCTACTGACCAAAAATGTGAATTTTCGAAAACAGAACCATGGTTTGATGAACTTTGCTATGAAAAGAAATCAAATTTTTATTACATGTTAAATAAATACAGAGATTGTAAAAATAATGACAATAGAATGTGCATGGTTAAAGCTAGGAATGAGTATAAAACTGAACTTAGGAAAGCGAGATATCGTTATGATAAACTTAGGACTGACAAGCTTGTAAACGCAAAATACAAAAATGCTAAATTATATTGGAAGTTGTTAAAAGACACTGTTACCGGAAGATCGTCTAGTTCTATTTCTATGAACGATTTTGAGAGGTATTTTAGAGCAGTGAATAGTCCAGATGATCCCTTTTTCATACCGGATGATGATATATTATATTTTAATGAAAGATTTGTTCAAGATGAGGTTCATGTTATGTTTGAAGAGTTAAATGTCGAAATATCTGAAATTGAGATTTTAAATGCAGTTAATCAGTTGAAGACACATAGATCAGCAGGTCCAGACTTGCTTATTAATGAATTTTTTGTACATGGGAAAGAATGTATCTTGCCTACACTTTTTAAATTATTTAATAGGATTTTTAATAGTGGTTATTTTCCTTCCTCATGGTCTGAGGGTTATGTTATTCCTTTGCACAAGAAAGGTAGTTTAAATGATGTTCAAAATTTTAGGGGAATTACACTACTTAGTACACTAGGTAAACTGTTTACAAAAATTTTGAATAATAGGTTAACTAGATGGGCTGAGGAGTACAACGTTTACATCGAAGCGCAGGCGGGATTTAGGGCAGCAATGGGAACAACGGATAATATTTTTGTACTACATAATTTGATAAATCATATGATAAATAAGGGAAATAAACTTTTCTGTGCTTTCATTGATTTTACCAAAGCGTTTGATTACATTGTTAGGGAAAATTTGTGGTATAAACTGATTAATTTGGGAGTAGGTGGGAAAATGCTCAACATCATTAAATCTATATACAGCTGTGTAAAAACAAGAGTCAAATACTTCGATGAATTAAGTGATGCCTATGAATGTATTCTAGGTGTACGACAAGGAGAATGTTTATCTCCGTTTCTTTTCTGCATGTTTATAAATGATTTAGAAGCTACATTTTTAAGAGAAGGGTTTGAAGGTATTGATACAGGATTTGTTAAGATATTGATGCTTTTATACGCCGATGATATTGTTTTGTTTGCAAATACTGCAGAAGAATTACAAAAGTCTTTAGATCTCTTAATAGATTATTGTAATCGATGGAAGTTAAAGGTAAATGTTAATAAATCAAAAATTATGATTTTCAGAAAAGGTGGTTCATTGCCTAGAAATTTAGTTTTCAATTATAATGGTGAGCATATAGAAATTGTAAATAAATTTACTTATCTTGGAATTGTCTTTACTAGTGGGGGTTCTTTTGCAGAAGCACATGGGACTCTCGCAGGTCAAGCGTTAAAATCTATATTTAAATTAAACAAATATTTATATAAATTTACATTTGTATCTGTTAAACACAGGTTAGAATTATTCGATAAACTGGTTCAACCCGTCCTAGAATTTAGTAGTCAGGTGTGGGGATTTGCTAAAGCAAATAATATAGAAACAGTACATATGCAGTATTGTAAGAAAATACTTAATGTAAAAAGAAGTACACAAAATGATTTTATTTATGGAGAGCTTGGTCGTTGCTCATGTCTTACTAAAAGATATTATAATATCATAAAATATTGGCTAAAAGTTTTGAGCTTAAACAATGTAAAATATGTAAGAATTACCTACGATATGTTGCTCAGGGACAGCGAAATTTATTTGAATAGAGTCAATTGGGTCTCACTTCTAAAATCTTTATTATGTTCTCTAGGTTTTTATGAGCCATGGTTAACACAGGGTGTGGGAAACGCAAAATTATTTTTATGCATAGTGAAACAGAGGCTTACAGATCAGTTCATACAAAATTGGAATAGTCGATTAGAAAACTCATCTCGGGCATTGTTTTATAAGAATATATCGAATTTCAGATATCAACCCTATTTACAGTATTTTAGTTCCTCAAAATATTCTAGTTCGATAACAAGATTTAGAGTTTCATCGCATCGGCTAATGATAGAAGCTGGCCGTTGGAATAAGCCCAATGCATTACCTATAAATGAAAGAAAATGTCATCTTTGTAATGTACTTGAAGATGAGTATCATTTTGTTATAGAATGTACGCTATACAAAGATCTTAGAAGTAGGTATATCGATAAATATTACTGGCGCAGACCAAATATGTTTAAATTTATTGAATTGGTTAATTCTGAAAGTGAAATTATTATAAAGAAACTTGGCTATTTCCTTCAAAAGGCCTTTTTAAAACGAAATGATACACTGTTTAATAGATAAATTACTGGAAAGGTTATAACGGCCTGTGCTTATACCATTTCATAGTACATGTACATGTATATTTTAATTGTGGAATCAGACATGTCAGTCGTTGAATAGCGTTGCAGTCTTGTTTTGATACTATTATTTTTATTAATAGAAAGATAGAAGAGTATTTGTGTAGTTTGGACAAACGGCAATATAATATTGTATTGTTTTCATACAAATTACCCAAATGTATATCTATGCATATCTATCTGAGCTAATTATAATAGCTATTCAGACCTGTCATTGAACAGTGTCATGCTTAATAATTGTGTTTATATTATCATAAAGGTAATAAGATCCACTGTTCTTTCTTGTTGCTTCGTTTCGAACAAGACTGATAGTAGTGGACAACTTTTGACAGTATGTTTTTTGATATAGTAAAGTGTCGGTTTAGTACGCTACATATTTGATTGGATCCACTGTTCTTTCTTGTTGTTTCGTTTCGAGCAAGACTGATAATAGTGAAATACTTATGCCAATATGTTTCTATTATACACAGCATGTTGCTATAATTATTTCCCCTCATGTGGGCATCATATTGTTGACACAGCCTATGTACTATTATCATTATAGTTTCGACACTATTTTGACACTTATTTCGCCGTAATATAGTTAGCTTCGAAAATGTCGTCAGCAAAGTTTGTCAATTAAAAATTTATTATCTTTAAAAAATAATGGTACTGAAAGATGGGTATCAAACAGTTTTGATGCAGACCAGAAGCCGCGTAACGCGGCGTCTTGTCTGGATCTAAACAGTTTGAATAAACAGTTTAGGAACGACCAGCGGGCAAAGGGTAACAACACGAGCATGAACAATCCATGAATCTTATGCCTGAGCAAATCAGATTAATAGCATTATAATTTTGTATTGATCTTCATCTAAATTGGCCCAAACATACAGTTACCTGTTTAAATAATTAGTCAAACAGTTTTGATGTAGATCAGAAACGGCGTCTTATCTGGATCGAAATAGTTGTATAAACAGTAAAGGCGTGATCAGCAGGCTAAAGGTAAATAGCTGTAAGAGATTATACACGAGCATGAACAATCTTGAATCTTATGATTCGGCGAATTGGATTATATAGCATTACAGTTTTGTATTGTTATTCATCGAAATTGGCCCAAACATACAGTTACTTGAATTAAATAGTAAGTCAAATAATTTGATGTAGACCAGAAACCGCGAAACGCGGCGTCTTGTCTGGATCTAACGAGTTGTAGAAGCAGTAAAGGCGTGATCAGCAGGCTAAGGGTAACTAGCTATAAGAGAAATATACATAACACGAGCATGAACAATTTTCAATCTTATGATTGGGCGAATTGAATTAATAGCTTTACAGTTTTGTATTGTTCTTCATCTAAATTGGCCCAATCATACAGTCCCCTGCTTTCAACAATTAGTCAGAAATATATTAACGTCTTATAATTTTGTCAATGCTTTTTAGAGTCAGAAAATCTGTAGTTGCTTTAGACTGTCATGTTTTCAGTCACTTACGTTGTCACGTTGTCAGTCGGTCTGTAAGAAGTTGTTTCTTGTAGTAACTAGTAGTTTTCATACTATTGCCACGAACCCTCAATTTATCTTGAAATTTCTTGTATATATAAATTTACTAACGAAAGCCTTTTATTTGCAAAATATGATGATCTTGATTTGTTTCAGAAATTAGGGTATATCCCAAGTTTGCAATGAGGGGCGTGGCAATAGAGAATTAATTGTATAGAATTGTTTACTTTTGTTTATTAATTAGAAGAAACTGTTTAAATGCCTTCTCCAACAAAAACAAACGGTTAGTGATTTAGTTTCCTAGGGACTTCCCCTGTAACGATAAAAGTATAATTATTCAGGAAAAAGGTGGAGTAATAAGGTGAAATAAAAACTTTCAAATAGCAAACAGGGCGGACCACGATTGGGCTTCTCTATTAATGGACGTCTGATTTTGGGCTGCACTGTTTGAAGTTACCGTTACTTGTGGTGATATCAGAGTGGTTTATATAAGCTTCAAGTATTTACTTGGCACACCTTTATATAGTCGCCATATTATATTTGTTTGTTTATAATACATTTTGTATGTACATGTATGTTTATAACATAACTATGTAACGCTTAATGTTGTCCTCATGGGCTTTCAAGCCCAATGGATTTATGAAATAAACTGAACATGACTTTGAATGGATGTCAATTGTTCTTATAAACCACAACGTTTTGATATTTATCTCTTTTGTCAAACGTCACCTGCTGTCTGCTTTAATTGATCAAATTTACTATTTGATAAAGTGGCTAAAATCGATATAGTAGTACATGCTAGACAGTTTTGATCTTGTTCAGACGACGCGTGACGTGGGCGTCTGAATAGGATCCAACCTGTTTGCAAACAACCACTGTACTCAAGGTACGATAGTGAGTTGTATTTGTTTCATTTGTAACCCTTAAACACGAAACCCCATAATTACGTCCGTTGCTTCGAAACTATTAAAAAGTAAATAAGAGTAAATATATGTGAACTGCGCCATGATATAATCAGATCTAATGTTGTGCGAACAGTGTAGACAAATGTTTCTGTACAGTATTGCGTTATCTTCAAGTGTAAGACAGCATGTACCCTGATCAGGAGAATAATGAGAAAGAGACTAAGCTTGCAGAATAGTAAAGAGGACGTTATTCTTCCATAATAATCAAAGAAATAAATCGAAAATAGTTGCTAGACAGATGTAGATAAGCTGGAACTTGTAGTAAGTCTCATTAATAAGTGTCGTCACAATATATAACTCTTCAGAACGTAATGAGTAGACTCTAACGCCGCTCCTTTATACCTGTCGTTTGTGATCGCGTGAAATAAATTGTCAACATTGTCAACAAAGCTGTTTTTTCTGTATCGTGTTTGTGTTTAGTTTTTTTCAAACGGGAGAGAAGAGCATCGTCTCCAATGTACAAGTATTAACCCTTATCTTGCTGATGGCGACTTTACTAGTTTTTGCAAACAATTTGGATCCAGATCAGACGCCGCGTAACGCGGCGTCTGATCTGGACCCAAATTGTTTGACACCCGTCGTTAGGTTTCTTTAATTCAAAAATGTATAAATCTATATTCAACAAATTTTGCAGACGACTATTTAAAAGCAGACGATTTTGCAGCAGGATAATGGTTAAGCCGTGCCACTACAACTCCAGACTTATTGCATTGCAACATTGTACAGACCAAGCACCTAATAGTCTGAATTTGGTCAACACTGCCAAATACCATATACAAAATATCTACATAAAATACTTTAGATGCAAGTGGGTCTCAAACAGTGTAGATCAAGACCAGTCGCCGCGTCTAAGGACGGCGGCTGACATTGATCTGCTATGTTTGCTACGCAATAAGGTGTTCTCATGGCACGACTCATAATTATATTCATTTGACAATGCAATAAGAATGGTTATCTCATGGAGTGTGTGATATTAAGTTATTGATTAATAGTTATGACTTACCCCTGATATCAATAAGTCGTGACAACAATGATAATAATAAGTGCAATACCTCTATCCGAAAATACACTTCCTGTTTTTATAAAATATTGAAATGAGTTGAGCAAGTTCAGAATATTAACGGTATATGTTTGCAAACGAACAAATCGTCAATCCAAGCTATTTGCATTTTGTATTTATATGTGCCGGATAGATAAACAGACATACTACCTATGTCGTTTATCATATGTATATTATTTTCAAACAGGTGATTTCAATGTTGATCAAACCGGATTGCTGTTGTTGCATTTCGTAATTTCGTTTATAGGAAGGTTATTGTCGCCAAGGTTGCTTTATACATTATTCAAGAGCTATCGTAATCCCAACAGGACGTGCTTTTGTAACGGTGTTTATTAAATCAAATAAGGTAGTCAACAGTTTGTACTGGGAAACATTTCATAAACAAATCAGAACAGTGGTGAGGATACTATTATTTCTTGTTGGAACGAAACATAAAGAAACGTACAGTAAACCTCTTAATTACGATCACTATCTTTGGATAAGTGCCTGGGGCCCGTTTCATAAAACGTCTTACGACAAATTTTGTCGTAGGTAAACATTTTAAAATACATTTAATCTCTGATTTCTCTATCTAATCCTGTCTTGTGACACCTTTTTGGAATCGTCTTTTCAAGACGATTCCAAAAAGATGTCACAAGACAGGATTAGATGGAGAAATAAATAAAAATTCAGACTTTTATAATCCGACTTACGACAACATTTGTCGTAAGATGTTTTATGAAACGGGCCCCATGTGTTTAAGGCATGTGACTGCTTAAAGCAATGTGAACATAAAACAGAAAGCTCCCATCTGTTTGATGTTCACCTTGCTTTAAGTTGTCACCTGTCTTTTAAAGCAGTTTATTAGTATTGTTTTAAGTGGTCGTAATAGAGACATTTTACTGTTATACAATAAAGTGCAGATACTCACGGATTGTTTTAAACTAGACGATTTATGCAATTTTGTGTGGAAAACATTATTTCAGTCGCCCGGTTACCAGACGTCTGATCTGGCCTAAAGTGTTTATAACAGACACAGTTCTTTGGCATAAACCCGTTTATTGGTACAGAATTACGTCGTCTCCAATGTATTGACAATGACATATTGACACAACTATATTCCATAGCAGTAATACTTATTTGCAATTCTTATAAGCTTGACATAGAGAACATACTTGCATTTCAATGTATAGTATTTCGGAATAATGCATTACAGTTCTGACAGAAGGAAACATAACTGTGTAACGGTTGTAAATTTAATCCGTTTTCGGCAGATTTTGACTTATAATATTAGCGTGGTTGTATCGCTTGATATCTGCAATGTGTCATACATTATTCAAAAGACACATTTGCATGTGTTAAGTGGGACAGTTAATACCATTACTTAAACCCTCCAATAGGGGATACGCCTGTCCCTCATTTTCTACAGGCAAGAAATGGGGGTTGTATTTGATGCAATGTTTAAATTTATAACCTAGTATGCACTTAACAACGAAATCGTAATTAGAAGTAAAACATGATGTTTAATGCATTTGATTCAATTGTGACAACTTTAAAAGACTAGCACTGATTGGTGTCAACACACCGACACCCTTAGGAACAACAGGACAGTCCATTGCTAAATGACCCGGAGTTATTTACATAAATACTAATTCCAGGTACAATGTAGTAATTTTAGTTTACTTTCTAATAAAATTCGGACATAAACTGAATTAATTGTTTTTAATAAATCCTTCTTAATTATTTCTGCTTGGGTTAATGGTTAGATATAATATACGTAATCGAAAACATAACAACATAAAACAATCAACTTAACATGTCTAACCTTTAAGATGCGGGAAACGAGCATATGCATCCTTTGCAAGCAAACAGTGTAGATGTCTGACAAGGCGCGTGCCTGAATTTGAGTTGTTATGTGGGAAAAACACTTGTGCTAGATTTTACAAAGATATTCACAATAGGAAGGGTAATGGGGCCTTCACATACACGGACTTTCTACGGTATCTTACGATATGTTTACGACAAAACTCCGCGTTCTATAGCAGTCGCACCTGGTTTTCTCTACTTGCACGCTCTTTCAGTTAAAGGGTCACTCAATATAAGTTTGACTGTACTTGCCCCTTCACCGCCATAGCCCGAGTACAATGATACTTGCAAAAGGTTTGGATCCAGATCTGGCATCGCGTGACGCGGCACCTGGTCAGGTTCCAAACTGCTTGACACTCAATTTTATACTCCTTAAATCAAAAAACCTAAAATTAAAATTTGAGAAATAAACGTAGACGAATTTTTCAAAGCTCGTTACGTGATGACAGTGAAGGGGCTTTATCGTAAACAATACGTAATATTACCGCCTGCAACAATTATTGCAAATTACTGTTATAATATTTTTTTTTTCTTCAAAAATTTCTCAAAATATAAGATTAGAGTCTCAATTTGAGTAGGTCCTGATGTGAGTTGTCGCCACGTGCGGTTTAATCTGGATATAAACTGTTTGCAAATGTTAGGGTTACGTGTTGTTACGTTCGATTTGCGATTAAGTTGCGGATTGTAACGGATTATTTACGTGTTGTTTACGGAGAAGTTCATCCGTGGTCTATCGTAAAAAAAAAGATTTTCGTCTTACGGAGGCTTACGGATGTCGTCGAGTTTTGCGGATGGTAACGGATTGTTTACGGACGTCTGCGATGTGTTTGCGGATGTTAACGAGTTATTTCCGGACGTTTGCGATTGACTACGGTTTGGAGATCCGTAAGGACTCGTAAGAAACATCCGTGTATGTGAATGCACCTTTATGAGTTGTTACGATTTACCTAAGAGCACTGACGTGTTTGACCTTTTCAGTACCAAAAAGTATTCAATTTCAAATGTGTCATCATTCGACAACTGGCATGAAGTGATAGAACATCGATATGACTGAAATAATAGTTCACTTAGATTTTTGTGGTCTTTTTGGCAAGATTATGCCTGTTTGGACGGAAAACCTCCACGATAATACCACGGATGACTACGAACACGTTACGGTCGGTTTACGGATCCTTGCGGACTGTTTACGGATCCTTGCGGGCTGTTTACGGAGGATTTCGTGTTGTAACAACCGGTTTACGATACTTAACGGATCGTTACGATTGATTTACGGAAGAAAATCTCCGCGGACAATCGTAAGAAAATTTTTGACACAAAAATATGGGCTTCTTCTTCCATGAATCCTTACGTATCCTTGCGAGTTATTTACGGACACTAACGGATCATTTGCGGATGCTTACGATTGACTACGAGTTGGCGATTCGTAAGGAATCGTAAGAAAATATCGTGTATGTGAAGGCCCCATAAAACGCAATTCACTTTGGTTTATATTTTCAGAGCAGTTCTACATAATTTGACAGAACATTACAGTTCAATAATCTAAGGCATCAGTATCGTATATTTATTAGTATAATAAATTTGTGTTTACATTGAAAGAAATCACCCTAGATGAGAATCCAATAACCATCCAGTTGGCTAGGGTGGGAACAATCCAATTACAAGTATGTTAAACCTGTATTAACGAACACTGATAATCACTAGGATCTTTTAAAGACATGTGACTGTTTAACCCTCTTGCGTGTAAACGCTATCTTCAACCAATGCATTTTAAAAAGTTAGCTTGTTAAAAGTAAACCAATCGTATTAAGATATTTAATTTGCACATTTAAAGCATTAAGTGGCAATGCGTTTATGCATGACAAAAGAAATGCAGACATAATTATGTCCTAAAGTCGTCCAGATTATCTTCCTGTCAAATGTTATTTAAAACATTTTAACCATTCTTGTAACACAATTTACTTTACATTGTGTATACTTCTCTACTTTGATACAGTTAACTGAGAAAGTATTATTACTGCTATTTTAAGCAAAAACACAACAAATCAATGCATTAAAATATAGCAATTATCTGTTTCAACTAATGTTGATTATTTTAAAGTGAATGGGAAACTGTTTGGAGCCTGACCAGACGCCAGGTTACCTGGCGTCTGATCTGGCTCCAAACTGTTTGCAATGGTTCTTATGTTTTAGCACAATTGCGTTTACTTGGTACATTGTAAGACTTACACTTTTTTCCAATGTACAATATAATCATATATCCAGACATCTATAATCTACATAATACAGAGTATAGGTGCTTTTGTAACAAAACGAAACATTAAATTGCTACGTGAAACGTTAACGGTAATGGATCCATTTTGCATGACACTCGCATTTAGATTCCCTAAACTAAAAAACGATATTAACATATAAAACAATAAAGTCCCACTGTTACGACCACTAAAAAGGAGGCTGCCTGATTATATAAAAAGCAGTTGACAGCTTAAAGCAATGTAAAGAAAAATAAATAGCTTTAACCTACCATTAAGCAGTCAGGTGTCGAAAACATCCAATAGTAAATACAATTCAGTGGTCGTAGAAGGGAGATTTAACTGTATTTAAAATGAAATGTACTTGTACAGTGGAGAATCTGTTATTCCTTCCCGTTTAAACGCAAACGTACGCAAACGCAAAACACTAAAACGTAGAAAAGAACAACGTTTGGACAATTCTGATATTTCATGTTTATCTTGGTGGCAAACAGTTTGGAGCCTGATCAGACGCCGGGTTACCCGGCGTCTGATCTGGCTCCAAAATGTTTGCACTGCAAATAATAGTTTTAGCGTAAACGCGTTTATTGGGAAAGAATAACAGATTCTCCACTGTAACTGTATTTAAAATTAAATGTACTTGTATATACAGCTGCAAACAGGCAATATTTCTTAAAAACCAAGTGTTAACATCTTAACGTATAAGAGATTTCTCTTCACAATACACAAATCACCGTCTCTCCAGAGGGGCAGTTTTGAAATGTTTTATGTTGCGCTTGTTTATTCAAAGTAGTAATTTCAGGAAGTGTTGTTTTGTGCAAGCTATATTTTTGTCAACAGGTTTATCTCGTGATTGATATAATTTCTACAAACACAACATTTGGATGACGTTCGCACATTGCTGAAAAATGTTTTGTACATTCAGCTATAGGAAGACCTATCTGCTTCACTATATTGATTACGGTCTTATAAACGGATCCAAACTGTTTGCAACTCAGATCGATAGTTTTTTAGACAAATTGCTTAAAATGTACATTTAGTTGATTAATGACAATCTGGTAAAGTTTAACCCATACTCCATAAATATGCTTTTACGCCTTGATTGTACGTATTTCTAAGTTGAGAAGAAGTTTTCCACTTTATACGGTCAGGAACGTACTTCAAAGGAAATTGTTTCTATATTATGGTTTATGGTAGCTTAAATCAGGCTGGATGTAAAGCAGAATGGCCTTAAGACGCATTCTGCATTATTTTTAACCTACTTCAAATAGATAAATCTTAGATATTAGAAACAGACTATTGGGTAATGTGTTAAACAGCCGATATTCTGAAAGGGTTATGTAAAAATGTTTGGTTAAACTAATAAATAATGTAACTTCCAAATCGAAAACTAGAACTAGAATATCTTGCTGAAAGAACAGGATCAACATTTGATGGAATGTACTGAAAACAGGCAAACAATATTCATTGTAGTATATTGGGATGAATTGTAAAACAATATCACACACTAATTGACTCATTTCTGTCATAATCTAGTACATTGTTTCTTTTGCACGTTCCCAAATCAAGCCCATATTTTTTCATTAAGCTCCCCCACGTGTTAATAATAAACTTTGCATTCTATTGAATACGAACCATTAAAGCAGACGGTGTTTTGTCTGTGAAAGTACGAGATGCATTTTTAAGTAGTTGCAAAAGATCAGTAACTTCAATATTATAAGTGCAAATTGCATGTGTGATATATCATTTTAAAGAGCAATTCTTTGCAGACATGATGATGTAACGCACGATAAGATCACATAAGTCGATAAGTAACAACATGAACCGAAATGACCCCTACTTCAGGACCCTAGACCTTTTTGTGTATTTTAGAAGTACAGTAAAACCTCGCTATTACGACCACTAAATTATGTTAATTATTAGGGTGTTTACGATCGGTGACCGCTTAAAGCAAGGTGACAGTGAAACAGAAAGCTCCTATAGGAGCTTTCTGTTTCACTGTAACCTTGCTTTAAGCTGTCACCTGTCTATTATACACTCAATTAGCCTTCGTTTAAGTGGTCGTAATAGCGAGGTTTTACTGTAATTCTTTTAACAAACCCGTTTTCAATAATAATTATTGCGGCTTTATTATTTTGAATAGATTTATGAATTTTTCTGTCAAGTAAAATCAGACAATTATGCACACATTTCACTGTAAACAATGATATTATTTTAAAAAATAAAAATTATATAATAAGATAAAATAAATAATAAATACAATAAATGATAATGATAAAAAAATATTATTTTTAAAAAATACTCAATTTTTATATTAAACCAGGCTATAATTAAAGTCATTGAATAAGATCTAGATGCGTCGAAATCAAAATATAGATTACCGATCTAGAAAAATATTATAGTGTTCGAAAGCACATTTTGAGAGGTTTTATAAGCAAAATAAGATTTTTTTTATTTTTTTTTGAAATATTCTATCTAAGTCAGATAACTCTTTCAATGGTAACGAAGATTTTTATTTACACTGAGATAAAGACATAAACTGATATATTTCAACAATTTTTTTAAAAAAAATTAAAAGTTGCTATTACGTCAAAAATAATGTCTGACAAGTGCTATGTTCTAGTGTCCTGAAGTAGGGGTCATTTACGTTCATGTTGTGACTTATCGACTTATGTGTCGGCAAAGAATTGATATATGACACGTGCATTTAGCACTTATAATATTGAAGTTACTGATCTGTTGCCACTACTTAAAAAATGCCCTCGTATTAAAACAGACACTTAAATTTGACAGTGACATGGCTTAACCGCTTCTAAAGGCCACCAACTGGTGTATTTGTAGAAAAAAGGAAATACTAAAATGAAAGCAACAATGTGGCATTATCATGTATATGGCTTTAAACAAATACAATCGTTATAAAACATCATCAGGAAAAATTACGGACTCTTAGTTTTCAAAATGTCCCCATCGTTTTGAAATTTTAGTAGATCTTTTTTTTAATTTCGCTACATTCAATTGAATTAGACCCTCATATTAGAATGCACCTGTGGTCAATGTGGCTAATGCGTCGGCATGACTTTAATACTTACCTGAATCTGGTATTGACTGCTCCGCTTCAGTTTGATCCCCAACGAGCTCATGGCTTTTCTTTGAAATGTATTTGTTAAGTTAAACTTTTTTTCTAGAATATTAACGTATTTACACAAAAATGTTTACTAAGCCAAATTTAGTTTTCATTCACTTTAAGATAATAGCGAACGCATGTTGTGCTATCGTTTTTTGTGTTTTTAGCATATTTACACACGCAATGTATTTCCATTCAAATGGAAGCTTCTCTACCTCCTTTCACTCTTTTACCTCGAGTACAGTGGAGAATCTGCTATTCTTTCCCGTATAAACGCAAACGTACGCAAACGCAAAGCACTAAAACGTAGAAAAGAACAACTTTTGGACAATTCTGATAATTCTTGTTTATCTTGGTGGCAAACAGTTTGCACTGCAAATAATAGTTTTAGCGTAAACGCGTTTATTTGGAAAGAATAACAGATTCTCCACTGTACACACGCAATGTATTTCCATTCAAATGGAAGCTTCTCCAACTCCTTTCACTCCATTTTTTACCTCGAGTACAATTATTATTTGCAAGCAGTTTGGATAATGATCAGATGCCACGTATTGTTGAGTCTAATCGGTTTTAAAGTGTTTGACATTCATTTCAATATTTCTTAAATCCGAACACCTAAAATTTAAATTTAGAAATAAAAGCAAAAGGCAAGATTTAAAAGCATATGAGGTCATGTCACTAAAGGAGCTAATAATGAACTGTTTTAATATTCAGTTTTATGCAAAATATTTAAATCCTTCGCTTGCTAGAATATCGTCTAAGTGGCAATAATCGTCGTCAATTATTTCTTAAATAACCAGTTTTGAAACAATTTTAGGTTAGAATATCTAAACATGAGGTCCGAACAGTTTGGATCATGATCATATGTCGTCTGATCTGTTTACAAACTGTTTGCAAGTGCTAGTAAAGTCTTGTCAAGCACGCAAAGATTAAAAGAACCAAGACGATTACGCTTTGTATTTTAAACCTTAGTCTCATTACAGTGACTGCTCATTATCGTTAATGCTTTATTGTGGTGTTTTCTTTAGACGAACCTAGCCAATTAACCCTTATCCTACAGTGTTCCTTCTCTACAACGGTCCTTCGAACATCGGTTCCCTTCTTACAACGACCAATGCCGCTGTTCCCAAAACAATATAATTATCGCCAACCTTTTCCAGGCTGCAATATCGTTGGTTTTAAAATTGTCATCTGCTGTTTTTCTTAAAGTTACAAAATAGACATTTTGACAGAAAAAAACTTAATGAAGAGTGACAAACAGCTTGAATCCTCATCAGACGCCGCGTAACGCCGCTTGGATTCAAGCTGTTTGCATATAACGCACATTTTTTTGTCTCCCCATTTGGTGTCGTTGTAGAGAGGGAGCGCTGTAGAAACATTATCTGCTTTTAAATCGTCTTTTTCAAAAATCATTTCAATTAAGACATATATTTTATATTATATAACTTTTAGACGTGTATACAACAGTTTGGACCCATATCAGACGCCGAGTTCTGGAACCAAACTATATGCAAATAAAAGTCGAGTCACGATCGGTAGGATTGCACGATACTAGTAAACCGTTGATAGCTGTTGCAAACAGTTAGGATTTAGATGAAATAATTAAAAAATAATATACCAAGATATAGTCTACTCTCAGTCCGAATGACCACTCAGCGGACTGTACATTTACTCCCCTGATCATTGAGCCATCTTGCCTACAATATTGAGAACTGCTAACATATGGCGCAATCAAATGCAGCCGCAGTACCGGCTCACACCCTTCACATGTACCCATTTTAACCCCTTGGTGGAGAGGAGCAATTCGCGGTACATGTCTTGTTCAAGAACATTCCTGTTTATCATCGGGGATACAGGAAAAATCCCCTAGTCAGACCGCTGGTCCGACGGGGGATCGAACTCACGACCCCTGGTACCGTAGTCAAACGTGTTTCCAATAGACTACTACAGCCGGTAGTCTTAACCGGATACATTGTCAAAGTGTTGATATCTGACGATATTATCTAAAAGTAGAGGAACATAAATCAGCACTGGTAATTGTTAGAGGCATTGCATTTTGCAGATGACTGTAAGACACCGTTCTAAACGTCACGACACGTTACACAGTCGATTCTTCCACACATATTCGGTTAAAAAACCTGTACAAAAACATACTTCTGTATGCAATATTTTCAAAGTTGGACGTGGCATTTTGAACATTGCAGTGTATTCCAAACAGTGCAGATCGATACGAGCCGCCGTATCATAGACGCGTTGGCTGATCTTGATCTTCACTGTTTGACACTCACATGCATCAAAAGCATTTTACAGTATGTACTAGTATCTGCATTGTATACGGTATTGGGAACTGTAAACCAAACTCAGATACCGAGCCTGGGATGACAACGGTACTTGGTCTGTACAATTTTGCAATGTAGAGAGGCTGGTTTTGCCATGGCACGGCTCAAATTTATTCAAACTGTTTGTAAGTGTCAGTTAGTGCTTTAGTTACTGTAAGAAAGTTCAAATCGACGGAAAGAACTTTCATACATCGCAGCAAAACATCAACGTTTAGTTCTTACAAAATGTAAACTGCTTAACTTTTATTTAATCTACTGACTTTCTGAATGAACTACAGTCGAACTTCGATATCTCGAACTCGGTTAAAGCGAACATACCTGTATTTCAAAGTTAAAACTTGGCTTAGCCACGTTTTAACTTTGAAATATGGGTATGTTTAACTTAATAATTCGAGTTAAGTGAGTTCGAGATATCGAAGTTCGATTGTACTCCATTTTCTGAATAATTACCAGTTTACATTGACTCTTACGGGGTTTTGTCTCATAATCAAATTAAGTGGAGATAATTATATTTGAAACTGCCGATTCAATTATGTTCCAGTAATAGCAACTGAAATCAGGAGGTCCTTTCCAAAAATACAACGTGCATCACATAAGTGGTGACGCTACGTCACAGTATTCCGTTTTATGGCCAGATTAATTACATGGAGATGCCTGAAAACTAAAAGTACAACTACAAAATATCTAAATGTATGACACGCATCGCTTACACTGATCATAGGGCACATATAATTGCATATTAACGCTTTCACTCTCAATGACGCCTTAAAGCGCATTTACAAACACTTTGGGTCCTAATCAGACGGCGCGTAACGCGGCGTCTGATCAGGACCCATATTATTCGACACTCGTTTCGAAATTTCGTCAGTCATATTTCCTTAAATCTATATATATGAAACTTTATTGCAGACAGCAATATTGAAGTAGACGACACTATTGCGGTTATTATTATTATCTCTTTCTGTTTCCCTCTTTCTCTCTCTTTTGCTCCCTCTGTGTATCATTTGTAAGTGAGAACACACCCAACACGTGTATCAGAATTGTGTAAGTCACACAAGGTTACTTCCAAACACGAGTACACAGATATCTGTTATTCTTTCCCGTTTAAACGCAAACGTACGCAAACGTACGCAAACGCAAAGCACTAAAACGTAATAAAGAACAACTTTTGGACAATTCTGAAAAATCTTGTATATCTTGGTGGCAAACAGTTTGGAGCCTGATCAGACGCCGGGTTACCCGGCGTCTGATCTGGCTCCAAACTGTTTGCACTGCAAATAATAGGTTTAGCGTAAACGCGTTTATTGGGGAAGACTAACAGATTCTCCACTGTAACCCAGAGTCTTGTCAAGGATAACATCAGACTGAGATATCGAAAACAGAAATATCTAAACTTTACAAAAACTATTTAATTAACACAGCCTTGAGTTAGAAGCCGATACCCCTTGACGAAATTGAAGTTTTAACGTCGTTATCAGAATACGGTCTCATCAAACATGGCTCTATTGGCATTCAGTGTTGATGGTGCAACTATTTAGAGACTTCATTAGCATTTTTAGACTAATTTAAGTTGATTACATTCTGATGTTAAAATGGCTGCTTAAAGCAAGGTAAAAGTAAAACTGAAACTGACTTTGGATCATTCTGTTACAGTGGAGAATCTGTTATTCTTTCCCGTTTAAACGCAAACGTACGCAATCGCAAAGCACTAAAACGTAGAAAAGAACAACATTTGGACAATTCTGATAATTCGTGTTTATCTTGGTGGCAAACAGTTTGTGGCCTGATCAGACGCCGGGTTTCCCGGCGTCTGATCTGGCTCCAAACTGTTTGCACTGCAAATAATAGTTTTAGCGTAAACGCGTTTATTGGGAAAGAATAACAGATTCTCCACTGTAATCTTGCTTTGAGTTGTCACCTGTCTCTCTCGCAATAATTTAACTTTGTTTAACCCCTTCACTGCCTTACCCCGAGTGCAACGATTATTTGCAAACAGTCTAAGTCCTGATCAGACGCCGCGTCAATCGGCGTCTGATCAGGACTCAGACTGTCTGACACTCATTTCGACATTTTGTAAGTCAAAATACTGAAAATTTGAATTTGAGAAATGAAAGCAGACGACATTTGTATAAAACAGATGACGTCACGGCAGTGAAGGGGTTGAAATATCATAATATAGCGTGTTTACTGTAAATCATTTACACATTTCAATATTCAAATTCGAACGGAAACACTTAAATTTGATTTTGACATTTAATGTTTAATTAACTAGTGACGACAATGGATTAATGTTTTTCTTTAACATTAAATTGTTCACAGGCAGGCGATAAAGAAACATTGAAAACAATTACGATCCGCATCAGACGTAACTTTATTCGGAGTTTGAAAGGAATGCAAACTGTTTTACATTGGTACATGTATAGAGTAGTAGTCTTAAATGTGCGTTTAAAATATGTTTAATAACATAGCATACACAGCATACTCTTTATTGGGCATTAAAAAAGCACAATGGCATAATTATAGCTAGTTTAATACATGTATACGGAAAACATTTTACCTGCTTTAAGAGGTCACCTATATCCAATACTACAGAAACAGACTATGGGGGTAAATGGTTAATCCGTAAACCCATTGAACGGAACATTTGTATAAGTCTGGAAGGCCTCGTTTTATGGGGAATCTACGAACGTTACCTCACTTCGAACAGTGAAGGACACGCTATTTGTTCCCTAGAAACGAGTTAACGCTAAAACAAATATTTCATTTGAAAACAGTTTGATCCAGATACAGTGGAGAATCTGTTATTCTTTCCCGTTTAAACGCAAACGTACGCAAACGCAAAACACTAAAACGTAGAAAAGAACAACTTTTGGACAATTCTGATAAGTCTTGTTTATCTTGGTGGCAAACAATTTGGAGCCTGATCAGACGCCGGGTTACCCGGCGTCTGATCTGGCTCCAAACTGTTTGCACTGCAAATAATAGTTTTAGCGTAAACGCGTTTATTGGGAAAGAATAACACATTCTCCACTGTAAGACGTCTGATCAGGCTCTTAACTGTTTGTCATTCAAAATTAATATATATAGAGTTGTCAAAAGGTTGTCATTTTCTATATTTTATTGCAATGCGTTTGCGTTTCGTTTGCATAGAAAAGAATGACGTCTTCTCCATTGTATACACTTACAGTGGAGAATCTGTTATTCTTTCCCGTTTAAACGCAAACGTACGCAAACGCAAAGCACTAAAACGTAGAAAAGAACAACTGTTGGACAATTCTGATATTTCATGTTTGTCTTGGTGGCAAACAGTTTGGAGCCTGATCAGACGCCGGGTCACCCGGCGTCTGATCTGGCTCTAAACTGTTTGCACTGCAAATAATAGTTTTAGCGTAAACGCGTTTATTGGGAAAGAATAACGTTTTCTCCACTGTAATATTCATTTTAAGACAGACATTTCAAACGAAAACTATCAATAATAAAACAAGATATGATACTAGGCCACATGTTTTCAAAATAACTTTTAGTTTTAGCAGACAATTTAATACTTTCGTCTTCGAAACATTGTTTTCACAGACAGAAACAATTGAAAACCACAATTACCATTCATTAGGGACATCTTTTTTATCCTTGGTTTCTTTGTCGCCTCGCTGAATTTGTGAATTATGCAATAGCCTATGTGCATACATTTATAGCATAGTATTGTCTAAAAGCGCCAGTTATCTCGACGGAAAAACAGTTTACCATTTCATCGTAAAATATGTGGAGTCTAGTGCCTATTAAATCCTATACAGATAACTACATTTCTTAATTCTTTCGCTGCCATTTTGACGTAATAACCCGACTACATGTAGCACAGTTACTACTTTGATATCGTCTGCTTAAAACTTTCGACTGCTTTTATTAATAAAATTGACATTTTTTTCATCTTTAGGCTAAGGAAACGGTGACATGAATGCCAAACAGTTCGACTCCTGATCAGATGCCTTGTAACGCGGCGTTTTGACCTGTTTACAAACTGTTTTCATATGTTGGTGTCATACAGTGGAGAAAACGTTATTCTTTCCCAATAAACGCATTTACGCGAAAACTATTATTTCCTTTGCAAGCAGTTTGGGGCCAGATCAGACGCCGGGTAACCCGGCGTCTGATCAGGCTCCAAACTGTTTGCAACTAAGATAAATATGAACTGTCAGATTTGTCAACAAGGTGTACTTTTCTATGTTTTTGTGTTTTGCGTTTGCGTTTCGGTTAAACGGGAATGAATAACGTACATGTAATCTCCACTGTACGAGAGCAAGGCAGCGGAGGAGTTAACCCTTGCACCGTCGTAGTCGCTTTGAGTCGTCATTGCAAACAAGTTGGATCCTGATCAGACATCGCGTTATGCCAAGTTTTTTTTCTTTTTTTTTGTCAGGCCTTGTCAGTAAGGACCTCATTTATTGTCCCCGTCATAGGTGCGTCGGGGTCGGGGAGCCATCCACCGACACACCTTACAAATACATATAATAACATTATGGCTGACAAAGCTCCAAAAGTTTACATTTTCATACAAAAAGAAAAAATACGTATTTGAAGCCAGGTAAACTAATAAGTTTTCTTTGTGATTTTGAAACAGAAAATTATTTTGCAATGAATAGATTATGCTTATTACTAGTGTTGTTTTATCCATATACACCCACATCTTCGTACACACTAACAATTACATTTATGTGCAGACGTTTTGAAGATAGAAAAAAAAAAAAAAATAATAATAAAAAAAAATAATTAATAATCTAGGTCTTTGTCAGAATACTAAACTGCTCCCATTGTTTATGAAAAGTGTCTTCAGTACTATTTTGAATTGAGATAGACTTAAGTAAATTGTATTTAAAAGATATATAGTTCCTTAGACCTTGCGCCGTAGGTTGATATTTTTTGTATTTGCATTGAAAAATATACATTTTAAAAAAGATGATAATTAAATTCTTTACATTATCAGAGGTTTGTCTAAAACCAAAGAGCATTGTTTCCATATTGAGATTTTGAAAATCGTTATGAATGGACATCAGTATGTTATTTATAAGCGCTTGGCTGATGGTGCACTTCCAAAACAAATGATCGACAGTTTCTATGTCTTTGTTACAGAACGTACATAACGGGCTATCAGCATACTTGATTTTAAATAGATAAGAGTTAGTGCCCAGTATTCTATGTATTACTCTAACCTGAAACCATTGTATATCTTTATCATTCGTTACTGAAAAGGGCATATGAAATATTTGTTTCCAATCTTCGTTGCAAATGTTCTTTCCTAATATTTTACACCATTTTTGAATACAAGTCGGGTTATCAGTGTTTGTATTTAAACATTCGTACATTGCCATAGAACCTCTAGAATCTTTAAAAAGTATTTTTAAATAAGGCGGGAAAGCCGGTTTCATAACAGGTTTTAAGTTTCTCTTTCGTATTTGTAACTGTTCAAGCCCCTTTTCAATTGCAAGTTTAATTCCATTATATATTAAAGAGTTGGTAGATATTTTATATTTATTATTAAAATCGTCAAAGTTCATGATAAAACCATATTCATCCACTAAATCTCCAATACAGTGTAATCCTACCTTAAACCATGATTTCAAGAAAACACTTTTCCCTCCTACTAAAATCATATGGTTATAAAATAATGGATAATCCTGAATATTGTTTTTATCTATAATGTGATTATTGAATAATTTTGAAAATGCTGTAAAAGTTTCAGCCCAAAATGTATTACTACATTTATTTGCAAGAGATTCATAAAAATGTTTCCCACAGTTTAGCATTTTGTTTAAATCAATGTTAGTTTTTATTATACCTGTCCATCCAGGACGTTATGCCAAGTTGGCATTTTAGAGTATTTCAAAAGTCAAATGGGCAGTTCATGTCATTTCTTGAAGACGTTACCCCCCCCCCACCCACACAGTAAATGTACATGCTAAAAGCTTTATGTACATTGAAAACAATATGGTGCCCAATCAAGCTAGTTGTCACTCAGATTAGAAAAAGCGTCAAACATTTAAAAAAGCTGTTACATTTTTTTTAAATTTTGCATTTCGTTTGGGTCCAATTAAGACTGAACGGAACTGAACAACGTCTGTGTCACTGTACATATCCTTTTCCCCATTCACTGCCATATTGACGTAATAATTCCTCGCATACTGTAACTGCCATATTATCGTCTGCTTTTGTTTTTCCGACTGCTTTTTCTTTAAGATGGAAGTTTATACATTTTTGACATAAGAAACATTGATGTGCGTGCCAAACAGTTTGTGCGTAACGCCTGATCAGAATCCAAAACATGTTTGCAAATATCAGCGCTGTCGGTCTTTGAAGTGAAACGGTTAAAGAAAAGTCTGCTCAGACATTCAATCTTGTTCTCCATGAGGATTGACAGATTGTTTGTTATGCCATATGTTTAAGAAAACGTCTTATTACTTTCACCATGTAACCATGGATTATCTTATATGTACACAGTCAAATATGTAGTAAGCGACTATTGAAGCGAAAACAGACTCTTGCTCTTAAAAGAAATGTGAGCGCATATTGCAGGACAAAAGTAAGGCAAAATGCTCCTACAGACGTTTTGTCCCGGCATCAAGCTTCTGCCTCTCCTACATTCTACATGTTTGTCATCTTCTGAGTGTTCGATAAACCCTTTATTGCCTTATGCCGAGTACAATTGTTATTTGCAAACAAATTGGATCCTAATCAGACGCCGCGTCACGCGGCGTCTGATCAGGATACAAAATGTTTGACACTCAATTATATATTTCTTAAGTCAAAATACCTAAAATTTAAATTTGAGAAATAAAAGCATATAAAAATTGTTTAAGTGTGATGACGTCATAGCAGTGAAGGGTTCAAACCAGACTGGACTGTACCAATAATTTAATGCTCTTGTTGTCGATATATTTTATTAAATGAGTGAACGACTTAGGCTTAACGACCCACCAACGTTAGTCCATTGGAAGGGCTGCGTTCTAATAGCAAGCCGTAGTCTCGTAACATGATTAAGCGGAGAAGAAATTATACTTTCTCATTTGAACGCAAAAGAAAACGTAAATGTCATGTAATGTTGTGTACAAAAATAACATTTACTTGTACGTCTCACTATTTATATTGGTATTGCCGTCTGAACTGGCTCCAAACTGCTTGCAATGGAAATAACTGCATTAGCAAAACGCATTTATTGGGAAAGAACATAAGTATTCTCCTAGCAGATAGTAGCTTAAAGCAGGCTTATTCGGGGGCATTTTTCTTCACTTTCAACCTTCCTTAAGTGGTCACCTGTCTTCAAAACTTGAAACAGGCTATGGGGTAATGTGTTAAATAAAACAGACATCTTGTAAGGCTCCAAATTGTTTGCTATTCAGTTTTATGAATAGTCAAAACATGTAACCTGTCACTCTCAATGACTCTTAAAAGAGCGCGTTTGCAAACAGTTTGGATCCTGATCAGACGCCGCGTTACGCGGCGTCTGATCAGGATCCAAACTGTTTGACACTCGTATTGAAATTTGTTAGTCATAATTCACTCAAATCAATTTTGAATGATATTACAGACAACAACATTGAAGCAGACGACAATGAAACGGTGAAGGGGTAACATTCTAAGGGCAATTTAGCGGTGAAATGGTTTAATAATAATCTGTTAGTTTTACATTGCATTGTATTGCTCGTTGCTTCGTCTTTAAGAGGCAACTTTACATCTTCCCCTCAGTATGCACTGAATGTTAAATCTTACATATGATAATTAGATCACTGAATGTTTTGTCGAATAAAACGTCTTCCTTTCAACACGGAATGCCATGTTTTTGTATATCGGAGAACAAAGACAATTCTGTTAGCTCATTGACCCCTAAATCTTCAAATGGACAATTCCAGGAATAAAAATAAGTGAAGATAGTTTTTAAATACAGTAAAACCTCTCTTTTACGACCACTAAAATGAAGGATAGTTGATTGTATATAAGACAGGTGACAGCTTAAAACAATGTGACAGTGAAATAGAAAGCTCCTAAAGAAGCTTTCTGTTTCACTGTCACCTTGCTTTAAGCAGTTACCTGTCTTAAACACCCAATAATCAACAAATTTAGTGGCCGTAATAGGGAGGTTTTACTTTATGTAGGGTTGTTTTTAACAATATATAGAACTAGTAAAATATCAAACGGTTCATACTTTAAAGTTCTTATTTCACCAGTTTTCATTACCCAGTGAAAAAGAAGAACCTTCCATTATGAAAATATACCTACTAAATGAACATATTCACTAGCAAACGGTACAGACACTGACCAGAAGACTCAGGTACCTACTTGGGTTGTATACCAAATATAATCATGTCACCGCCAAAGTCACATAAAGTCGTGTTTGCAAGCAATTTAGATCCTGATAAGACGCGGCGTTTCTCTGTTTGACACTCATACATGTATATATATATTCTAAGTCATGTTACCTTCATTCGAACTCTGAAACATTATTACAGGCAAAACAAATAAAGCAGACGACAATTAAGCGGTGAAGGGGTAAACACTCACGACTAATGTGTCGCCTAAAGGGTGAATCTTAATTTCAGACGGTGTAATTTTTTTTTTAACACTTGCTTGCTTTATACAATTTGCAAAGGTTCCCACCATCCCTGCGGACATTTATTTCATATCGCTGTAAATTGAAATGCATTCTAATTGATTCAACCATGTCGCTGCCAGTTCTACATGTATAATACATAATATTATGCAAACAGTTAGTATCCTGATCAGACACCAAGTAACATGGCATCTGATTAGGATCTAAACTGTATGCATTGGTACCCTTTACATGCATTCATAAGTCAAACTGGCTATAATTTTAAACTTTAAAAAGCAAGGAATTAGTTGACTATGTTATGACAGTAAATATTTTAGATTTACTACATGTATAGTTGCAGTGACAGGGTTACTTGTAGAAATGGTCCAATTAGGCAATATAAAGCATCGTAATCTCAATAGTTATGTACGAATCTGTTTTATATTGTTGCCAAAAATGTAACGTCTTGTTAACACTTTTACAGTTTAAACAGTTTACAACCTGATAAACATGACAGCTGTAGTAAGATATGATTGTGAAAAGGTAAACGTTTATTGGGTCATTTTATATATTATCGAATTTAAATACAAAGGGTCGAACATTGCTATCTGTAACTCGATTAAGTCGAAATTACAGATTGATGGGGTAAAATAAGTTGGACTAAAACATCCAAAGAAAGAAACAACAAAACAAAACAGAGGAGGAGCGGTCCTAATACACCAGAATACATGTAAATACTTCTCCCAAATCTTAAATGCAATATTCAGTGCATTTTTTCTAAACATATCTCCGCACGTCATTGTAACAGGATTACATTCCAGAAAATACGCCGAATGTTTTGGAGTTTTAATACTCTTAAAACCCGACTCAATAGTGATAAAAACAAATGCCTCCCTTGACATGAACTATCGTTTTAAAATCTTTGAAATTTCAAATTACAGTATTCTCCTGACCGTGCATAAATATGCATTCCCCCACTGAATGAGGTTAATATCATAATAAAATTGAGCATTTTGACTGCTTTTGTAAGGTTTTGTCAATCTTAGGATTACTTTGCACGGGCTAGATGCAGCTGGGAAGACTAAAAGGTTCATGAAACAACAATCAATACAACAATGGTACAGTGGAGAATGTGTTATTCTTTCCCAATAAACGCGTTTATGCTAAAACTATTATTTCCAGAGCAAACAGTTTGGAGCCAGATCAGACGCCGGGTAACCCGGCGTCTGATCAGGCTCCAAACTGTTTGCCACCAAGATAAACAAGAATTATCAGAATTGTCCAACCATTGTTCTTTTCTACGTTTTAGTGATTTGCGTTTGCGTACGTTTGCGTTTAAACGGGAAAGAATAACAGATTCTCCACTGTATTTATTCAGTTTGAAATGTGTTGAGGTTACTGCAACAATGTAGATTATTTGTATAAATGTAAACGGCAAAGTGTACATGTATCAGCGGGAGATACGTAATTCATTTCGCAATACTTTTTGTAAATAGCTAAAGAGACTTAAAATCTGGTTTGGGCCAATTAGTTTTTTGTCAATGAATTTATATAAACATGTAAACAATAGTTAAGGAAAATACTTTTCATAGAAACAGCAAGATCGGGATTCGGGTTTGGGCGATGCCAAAACAATATTTTAAAACTTACTGCTTTATCTATTGATTTAGCCGGGTACATTAAGGTGTATGCATACCTTTTGCATTTGATGTAATTTCGTTTCATTCTGGAGAAAAATTAATTAGATAAAAATAGCGGACGAAAACTGTGGACGAGGCAGGACGATTTAGGCGATTTAACCCCTTCAACGCCATGACATCATCATTTTAAACAATTGTCATCTGCTTTTACTTCTCAAATTCAAATTTTAGATATATTGACTGCAGAAATATTGAACCGCTTCACCGCCTTACCCCGAGTGCAATAGTTTTTTTGCAAAACATTTTGAATCTTGATCAGGATCAAAGTTATTTGGCGCTCGTTTCAATGCTACCTAAACTTTAAAATTAAGAAATAAAAGATGACGTCATGGCGGTGACGCGGTTAAATGCGAAGCATACCACTTGATGTACAAAATCCGTCTATCCACGGTATCGACCGAGAATTACATGTACATGTACTTTAATGTGCGTCACTGTCAGTAAACAAGTAATGAAATTATCCGTGAAAACCCCAGTATAGCAGTTTCCAAATGTAATTAGCAAAGGTCTACATTTTAATGTATATTTCGCTATTTTCTGATATCGGAGCGTATCTGGTAATTAGATTCTGCCTGTCTTTTAACATTTAAAACGGAATGAAGGAATTCAAGAAAGAGGTTGGCAATATGCCGTTTGATTCTTTCCTAGCCACAAACAGTCAGCTTACTTTTTTCGCAGAGGAACTATCTGCTGAATGAGACTTCTGCGTTTGCAAAATGCAAATTTTAATTATTTGAAGTCCTTACTAAAGAAAATTGTGATACATGTACATGCACCAAAAACAATGGAAACTAATAAAGCGCCGCGGATCCAAATTGTTAGCAAAGTCGAATCATATTGCATGTGATGGTAAACATTTCAATTGTCAAATTTTAACATTAGAAAATCTAATCCTTTACAAAAGGTGTAAAAATCCTTCGGTTTAGAGAGAATTTAGGCGTCTGAACTTGCTCCAAGCTGTTTGCAATGCACAGGGCTGCCATTTCTCCGGATGTTTCCTAAATCTTCGGATTTTTTTTCTAGAACATGGTAGCTTAAAGCAGGCTGAAAGTAAAGCAGAATGCGCCATAAGGCGCATTCTGCTTTACTTCCAGCCTGCTTTAAGTAGTCACGTGTCGACAAAACTAGAAACAGGCTATGGGGTAAAGGTACGATTCGTAAATTCGCATTTGAAAAATGCAAATTTGGAAATCTTAGGATTTTTCATATCAACTTATGGCAGCCCTGAATGCAAATATTTCTTTTAACAAAACGCATTTATTTGGAAGCAAAAACGTCTACTCTACTACACATGTTTTCAAAATTGCATAATGGCCTGACTTTGCTTTGTTTGATCTAGAGCGCTAACAAATCTATTTTAACTAAATAAGGTAAGATGAACATTCTAAGGAGTCTACTGTTACAATTTAGATTGTTACTACATGTAATCTTGACCGGGATAAATTGCCGGGAATGTCTAGTAAATTGCATTAAGTTTGCTAAAGTGATTTCCTTATACACCTTCACTGTCTTTGCGTGAGGTCACTGGTATTTGGCGAACAGTATGAACCTAATCCTGCGGTGATATCGTCTGCTTAGAAAGTGTCGTCTGTAAAATCTGTAAAATGTATATTTATACATTTTTTATGTAAAGAAACATAAAGACGAGTGTCAAACAGTTTGGATCCAGATCAGACACCGTGTTACGCAGCGTCTTGTTTGGATCTAAACAGTTTGCAAAATCAGTAAAGTCGAGATCAGCAGGCAAAAGGTTAAACTGTTGCAGGCGTGTGAGAATATCGGCTTCTGTACAGTGTCCAGACTGTTTGAACCTCATGTTGACTTATCTACAGTCAAAATGCCAATTTCTAGAAAACTAATATAGATTCTTAGAAAATTATTTCTAACTTTAAGCAGGTGGTTGCCATGCAGTAAAAGAGTTGAATCACAGGTACTTGACACATACTTTATTATCTATGAACCCCCTCCCCCCTTAAAAAAAAAAAAAAAAAATATTTTTTTTACTATACTTCTATTATAGATACAAGGTAAACAGCGCAATTCAACACCTAGTCTTTACTATCGACTTAAGCTGATGCTAAAATAGACTCGGTCGCCGATATTCTCTTGTGGTACCCTCGGGAAATGATTAATTTATCAATATCTACTTTTTATTTCATCAAATTCCGTCAAATAACGCCACAGTACGTGAATTATAACGAAAATAAGCATCCGTACCCGTACATGTATCTTAGCCAATCACTCCATAAATACGCAATGTACATGTACACCTTTGGTTTATTTCTTCACTAAAGTAAATCGTTCCAATTCATGCAGTCATGCACCATTAAAAATAGTCCAGATCCTAGCAGGTGGTAGCTTAAGCAGGAGTATTCTGCTATAACTTCAGCCTGTTTAAAGGGGGTCATCTGTCCTCAAAACTAGAAGCAGGCTATTGGGTGATAGGTTAACTGTTTGACACTCTGATAAATTCTGAGAATTGCAAGCGATAATCTTTTGCCGAAGACAAATAAATAGCACGCTAAACCCTTTCACTCTCAACTTTCAAGCGCGTTTGCAAACCGTTTGGATCTTGATTAGACGCCGCGTAACGCGGCGTCTGATCAGGACCCAAACAGTTTGACAATCTTATCGATACTTATTAAGTCATACAACCTCAAATGTAACTTTGAAACTTGTCTTGCAGACAAACATACTAAAGCAGACGACAAAAATGCGGTGAAGGGGTACAATTCTCCCGAATAATTTGACCATGAAAGGGTTAAGGTTCAAACCAGTAACTTATAAACAGGAACTGAGAATTTCTTTAAGAGCTATAGTGGAAACGACGTTATTCTTTCCCGATAAACAATTACAGTAGAAATATCGAAAAGAGTTTCAAACAGTTTGGAATAAGAGCAGATGACGCGTAATGCGGCGTCTTATTAGGATCAAGACTGTTGATTTCGATATCATTTCGGGATCCAATCTGTTTGCAAAGGTTATCACGGTCTCGTAACTAGCTTGCAAAGAGTTAAGCAGACGACAGTAACATAACGTCTACTACAATTCTTCCTCCCTACAACGGTCACCTGAATAATAGTTCCCTCCTTACAACAATGTTTGCGCCTTTGTCCAAAAACAGGAACATTATCTAACCTTTTCACTGCTGCAATTTCTGCTAAACATTGCCGTCTGCGTTTTATCTCAAAGTTACGCCTTGGACATTTCGACAGAAGAAACATAAAAACAAGTGACAGACAGTTTGAACCAAGATCATACGCCGCGTGTCGCGGCGTCTGATCTGGGTCCAAAATATTTGCAAATATACTCTAATGCTATTAATCTTTTATAACAACTCCCTCCGATTATCAAACACAATATGTGTCTCCTATTGGGTGTTGTTGCAGAGAGGAAGCACTGTACACAAATATTGCGCCAGAATGTTTTCGATAATTGTAGCAGTTAAAGAGACATTATTGTTCTCAAAACTCGCGATTAGGGCTGAAACATTGCAAACATGTCAGATGCTAGAGGTCTCTGATCAGACTCGCAGCTGTTTCCTACTGAGATAAATTCAAAGATCCTAGAGATTTTCAGAAAGTTGTAATATTCTATACTTTACTGCATTGCGTTTTTGCTGCCACGTTTAATCGTCTTTTGATTGTTTTATTAATTAATGTTAACATACAATTATTGTCGATTCATTGTGTATGTAAAACTACGAGAAGGACTGTACACTTGTAGCCCAACCCCATGTCTGTACAATATCGAAATAAAATATGTTTATCCTTTTACCGCTAAAATCGTCTGTATTGGAGTGGTCGTTTTCACTATTTGTTAAGTCAGGTTTAAGGCTTTTTAGAAGGAAGAAATATTGAAATGAGTGTCAAACAGTTTGGCTCCTGATCAGACGCCGCGCCAAACTGTTTGGAATGTTGCATTTTGGCGCCGTTGACAGTAAAATAGTTAAACGGGCGTGAATAACGTCTTCTTAATTGTATTTTCGTCAGTTTATAGAGTGTGGAAAACTAAATACGCACTAACACATTGCAGACTTTCTGAGAAACAGAATGCTACAGGCTAACATTTTATGTGTATATTCGTCCAATTAGACATACAAAAAGTAATAAAACCTTGCTCAAAAGTCTATATGTCTGAAATAATTTGTCAGGCACTGAGCTTATACTGTTGCTGTAAACCTTGGAGCGGTGTAATCAATAAGTCGCATTTTACATACAATTTTATCTTAACCCTTTCATGATCAAATTTGTAGTGAGGTTTGTTTTTACTCCTTCACCGCCATTTTGTCGTCTGCTTCAATATTGTTGTCTGCAGTATCGTTTCAAAGTTTGATTTTAGGTTGTATAATTGACGTTATCTCAAATAAAGTGGCGTCTGATCAGGATAAAAACTGTTTGCAAATGCGCTTTATGACGTCATTGTGAGTGAAAGTGTGAAATCCCACCCACCCTCTCCATTATACTGCCACAATGTCATCAGCTGTCCGCTTTGTCCGCTTTTATTTCTATGTATCTTGAATTAGAAATATTGTAATGGGTGCAAACAGGTTGGATGCTGATCAAATGACACGTTACACATTGTACTCTGGCTAAGGCAGTGAAGGGGGTTTGACATAGAGCTGTGATCTGTCTTAAAACTGTTAGTAAACGGTTGAAGGACAACACGAAGCTAGCTCGATTGTAAATATTATGCTATTTTTCCCCACAACATTTTGGGTCCTGACAAGGAGCCTTGTGACATAGCGACTGATAAGAATACATACTGATTGAAAATGCCACTATAGATGGACTTGGCAGTGAATAGATAAAATACATGTACAAAGTTTATTACTAACTCAATTTATTAATTTTGTATTAACCCCTCACTGCCTTACCTCGAGTACAATAGTTGTTTGCAAAAAGTTTGAATCTTGAACAGATGCTACTTAAAGCGTTGTCTGATCAGGATCCAGCCTGCTAAGTGACACTCTTTTAATATTTCTTCATTCAAAATGCTTAAAACGTAAATTTGAGAAATAAAAGCAGACGATAATTGCTTAGGATTGATGACGCCATGACAGTGAATGGTTAATATCTCTACAACTAGTTCCAAATATAGTTAAATGACTTTTGACATTCTTGTGACAAATTTACGTTTTGTCAAAACGTCTTTCCATTATCTGAAGTTTGGAAAATTGATTGTGCTACATAAAGCTAGGACATTTTGCAAATTATTATAAAAATGGATTTCACTTATTTGAAACTCGAATCAACCACTTGAAATTATTATAAAAATGGAGTTCACTTATTTGAAACTCGAATCAACCACTTGAAATTATTATAAAAATGGAGTTCACTTATTTGAAACTCGAATCAACCACTTGAAAATTCATAGGTTATTGAGTGTATGACCACTAAATCGGGGATAACGTGGATTGCTGTATATTGATTGGGTTGGAGTTGTTTACTAGATTCCTGATATAACGAGAGGCTAAATGTGCCAAAGCTATTTGTGTAAAATGTCCACGTAAGTTTGAACAGCAACATTGTCTCGCAGTCCACTCAGGATCAGGGATCGTGTAACGTGGGTTTTGCGCAATCGTTTATCTGGAAAGGTTTGTAAGTATAATGACCCGTTAATTCTTTCACTGCCTTTGACACCAAACCGCGTCTTTACAAACAGTTTCGGTCTTCATCAGACGCCTCGTAGAACGGCGTCTGATCAGGATTTTAACTGTTTGACACTCGTATAGATATATCTGCAGTCAAAACAGTTCTTGATGTCACAATAAATATTGCAGACAACACTATCAATGCAGGCGATATTTGTGCATTGCAACGGTTAATGCAGACGATAAAAAACATCCCAGTGCTTGATGTAATGTAATATATGCTCCCGTAGTGTTCTAGAAAACGAAATTATTTACGAAACGTTATAGACTAATTTGCCTTGGGGAAAAAGCTTTGAACCAGCTGCTCTGTAAGTCATTGACATGCACCGCAATGTTACTTTTTTGTTAAAAGGTGAACCAAATACAGGCCTTAGAATCCCATATGAAAAGAAAACGCAGCTGAATGTATAATCACATTACCATGTTAATTGATCCTAGGGATTAACACGCTCGGATTTCCATGGTACTGTGGCGAAAACGTCATTTCCATTGATCTCCAATTTTCAACCTTAGTGACAAGTATATTTGTCATTTACTAACAATGTACTTGTAAAGATTTCACGTGTGCCGTACAATCAGTGAAGAACCCAGTCAGAGAGCTCCTGGTATCATATCAAGGTTTGCATAATTTGTTAACTTTCAATACATTGTTTTAATCAAGCCTTAAGTATTTAAGATTGGAATAGATTTAATCTGAAAAAAGCAATGTCAACTAAACGTTTCAGGGGTGGATCATTAAATGAAATAAACTGCAAACAAAATACAAAAATATAGTTTTCAACTCTGGTATATGTTTGAATTATATGTTAAACATGACTTGGGCCTGCTTACACAAAGCATCATTTAACGTTTTCACCACAGAAAGTTAGCATAAAATAATCCAATTCCCAATTAAATCTAGTCCATTATTCAGTATTAAAGGTTACCTGTATGTATTGCAAAGTTAAAAGTTTTTTTTTTTATCAAATTTGTTTTTTTATATTAAAGTTAATCTTAGTTGCAATCAGTCTGGAACCTGATAAGACGTCGGATTACCTGGCGTATGGTCAGCCTTCAAACAATCTATAATAGACATAGTGTATGCAGCATAAAGGCGTTTGTTAGGAAAGAATAATGTCCTCTTTACCAAAATGCTCTTCCGCTAAGGACTTTGCAGTGTTTTACACTGTATCATTTGCTCTGGTTACCCCCTTCTCCATTGTATCACCCAAGCAGTTACGAGACAACTTCTATACAACAATGTTTTTCAGCATCATATTTAAGAATTCTTGAGCATAATTCTTCATTGTGGCTGTATTTCAATGAACTGCTTTCATTTAAACAGGATCATTAAGAATAATTATATTAGTATACATATACACTCAAACATACCTGAATATGGTTTCTGTTATATAATTTACATTTTAGGTTATTTAAGAAAACGTATCTACTTTTATCAAAATTCCATATATTATTTCTGCAAAAACAGAATTCTGTGGGGGCAGCAAGTTTGTACAGGTCTGGGGGAAAGGGAACAAGCTATATGTTACCTGAGCAGACAGAAACGAATACGGAGTCAAATCGGCATTATCATTAAGCAGGAGACATCAGTATTCACATGCCAGGACTGCAGCAAACCACGGGGATCCGGGAATGCTATTAACCCTTTGCCTGCTGGTCGCGACTTTATTGATTTTTGCAAACAGTTTAGATCCAGATCAAACGCCGCGTCACGCGGGGTCAGATCTGGATCCAAACTGTTTGACACATGTCTTTAGGTTTCTTTACTTAAAAAATGTAAACATCTAAATCTAACAAATTTTGCAGACGACAATTTCGAAGCAGACGACATCACCGCAGGATAAGGGTTAATCTACAGGCGATGATGCTCCTCATCAACTTCTCAAGGCGCTAATCCATAGTCGCGACGACTGAATGATGCCAATAAATACACATTACATGTACCAGTTGACAATGCGATACAGAGTGATGTATTTAGCTCGAGACGCTTTTGGCGGAAATAGCCGATCTGACGAGCGCCTTGGCGCGAGTCTGATCGGTTGTTTCCGCCAAAAACGTCGAGAGCTAAATGCAACACTCTGTTGCGCACTGTCAACTGGTAATGTGTTTATTATATGCCTTGAATACAAACGAGAAACAACTAAATAGTTGTTTAAATCATTTTGCATCAAACATGTATTAGTTATTTGAAGCAGAACGAGAAGTTTAGTATGCCACAAAGAATAACGCGGCACTCGTTCTGTACGTAAATGACGTCACGTTAAATCGATATCGACGTCAGAGTAAAATACAAAGTGGCTGATACAAGGTGGCTGATACAGACTCTTGTATTTTACTCTGCAGATACACGAAACGCTCGATATCATTCGAAGGCATATAATAATACATTGAACCTGACAGATTAGTTGATATTCTTTTTATGTGTCATCTCTAGGTAACGTTTTGCATCGTGTAGGACATTCTAAATTTCTCAACACGGCGTATCCACTTATGGACATTTAATTTATTGAGTTTAATGCATGTACCCTGATGTTAGTAGCACACTAACGAACGTGTGTTAATATCATGTGTTGATGGTTCTTGTTTTGTCTATACAAATATGTTTCATATTTTGTTTGCAATTGTTCCATTGTTCATGTACACTATAGTGGGGGTCGAATTTAACTTTGTGAGGACTTGTGATCCGACCCAATTTCCTTATTTACATGGAAATAAGATATGTTCAAACTAGTAGATGTAGGTAACTCCAATGCAGGTACACTGTATCTAAAATTTACACTCACACATACGGGTTTACGCAGGGTACAAGGCAATGAATACTCTCATGTAATATAGGAGTACAAGAAATATATTTGTTTCAACAACTGAAAATCTATGTACCTTCCATAAATACATTTCAGGTGTAAAATGTAATCAGGGTGCATTTCTTTTTCACGAATCACCTTCGCGAGTCATGGTACGCTTTTTTGTTCCCGTACTAGAATCTGACATTTTAAATTAACCGTTTCAGTTTCGCCGGTAACCAAACTGTTATCGTGGCATTAAGTGGGAACCTTTTTCAAAATAAAATCAATTACTTATTTCTGAATAAATACTTTTCAAGTTACCACCCGAAATAATTGTTTATACAAGTATAAAACGCAATTAGTTTGAGTCGTCACTTGCAAATGTTTAATTCGTAATAATTATAAAGGATATGGATCAACTTATACTTATATGGAGCTCTTCTTACACAACATAACATGTGCTTGGAAAACGATTCACTTAGCCCGAAATATCATTTATTGCTTTAATAAAAGAAAAATCGGATCGAAAGTATGGATCAAGTTGAAAAATCTGATTTTGGGAAAAAGAAATGCGCTAGATGATAGTTTTGCAACCCCCCTCCCCAACAATTTTGCCAATTAATAAAACCAAGCATATCTTTTTTATCTGTACCAAAGAAACGCCGGAAAACGCTTTTCGGACGTCGATTTACGCAATTTTTAGTGCAAAATATAAAAAAAAAAGTTGTCAATAGGCAAACAATCGGTGGTGCCCCCCCATGAAGAGGGGCAAATGAAGAGATGCTTCCGGGCCTGTTATGTGCGATGTACAACTGAATGAAATATGTCAAGGCTGTGTTTACCTATCAGGCGCGTGTATATGCCTATATCTCGCTTGCTACTTTCATTTTCAGTTCAGTTTAAGTAAAATCGGTCCACCAGAATTCGAACCAATTTATTCGCCCCGGTGTCATGCCCTTCGGAATAATTTAATTTGCAGCGAACTGAACCAAAAGCTTGCTGTTTCAGGACATGTTAAATGATGTTTTAGTAAAAGTGCTAAGTGCCTTGAATTGGAAATACAATACACGCTTCATGTCAGCTGTTTGGTAATAAAGAAAGTAGTTTAAAATTCACGAATCGCATGTACCATGCGCAGGTCCGCGGTTTGGGTAGGAACTAGACAATCCCAGTGTAATTTTTATTTAAACAGAACTGCGAGACAGTGGATAGTGTCGCCTTTGATACATAGACTGTGAACATTATACAGAGAAAAGTGGTACATTCCATTTTATCATTCTGTTTTGCACAGTTTTAAAAGGGTCATTATTTTCCCTTTATTTTTACCCTTTGAGTTTTCAAAACAGCCTCACCAATGGATAAAATGTGGATCTACAACTACACACATGCGTTGTAAGGTAGGTGTATTGACTTGAAATCACATGCAATTCCAACAAGCAATGTGGTAAATATACTGTTTCTAATAATTGCTAATTACTCCTTTTTTGATAACGACTATTTTATATTCCTTAAACAGTGTTCTGGAGAGAAATCTTCATTTCTTGCTCACTAAAAGAATACTTTTATCTGTTATAAAGTGTCCTATACTCTGGAATCGTGGTGTCATTACGGATGAGATGCTCGGTTATAGAAGTGTCTGTGATAATAACGCATCTGATTCTTTGTACCTTTGAATTTCTTAAAATACGGTGATAAACTACAACTATTACATGCTCTATCGTTGATCGACATATCTATCTTTTACTTTAATAAGTAACATTGAATTACTATATGTTTTATCGTTGTTAATTTATCGGAATAAGTCATCAATATCAATTTTCTACTGATTTCCGAGAGAACTTTCTCAAAAATTGCCAGATAGTTATCGTTTTTTCGTGCATTTCTGTCTTCACAGTATGAAAAGATATACCATTTATCGACCTCAACAGGTTTCATGTCTCAAAAGCTACTCTACAGAACATAAGTTGCAAAACAATGAGGAACTTACCCTTAGCGCGTGCTCTTTGTATACCTCTGTTATCGTGTGTCCCTCTGTTATCGTAGTATAGGGATGACGGCCGTGAAAAATAGCGGACGAAAACACTGTGGACGAGGCAGGTCGATTTAGGCGATTTAACCCCTTCAACGCCATGACATCATCATTTTTAAACACTTGTCATCTGCTTTTACTTCTCAAATTCAAATTTTAGATATATTGACTGCAGAAATATTGAACCGCTTCACCGCCTTACCCCGAGTGCAATAGTTATTTGCAAAACATTTTGAATCCTGATCAGGATCAAAGTTATTTGGCGCTCGTTTCAATGCTACCTAAACTTTAAAATTAAGAATTAAAAGATGACAACAGATGACGTCATGGCGGTGACGCGGTTAAATGCGAAGCATACAACTTGTTTTACAAAATCCGTCTATCCGCGGTATCGACCGAGAATTACATGTACATGTACTTTAATGTGCGTCACTGTCAGTAAACAAATAATGAAATTATCCGTGAAAACCCCAGTATAGCAGTTTCCAAATGTAATTAGCAAAGGTCTACATTTTAATGTATATTTCGCTATCCTCTGATATCGGGAGAGCGTATCTGGTAATTAGATTCTGACTGTCTTTTAACATTTTAAACGGAATAAAGGAATTCAAGGAAGAGGTTGACAATACGCCGTTTCATTCTTTCCTAGCCAAAACACAGTCTGCTGAACCTTTTCGCAGAGGAACTATCTGCTGAATGAGACTTATGTGTTTGCAAAATGCAAATTTAATTATTTGAAGTCCTTACTAAAGAAAAATTTGATACATGTACATGCACCAAAAACCTTGGAAACTAATAAAGCGCCGCGGATACAAATTGTTAGCAAAGTCGAATCATATTGCATGGGATGGTAAACATTTCAATTGTCAAATTTCAACATTAGAATATTTAATCCTTTACAAAAGGTGTAAAAACCTTCGGTTTAGAGAGAATTTAGGCGTCTGAACTTGCTCCAAGCTGTTTGCAATGCACAGGGCTGCCATTTCTCCGGATGTTTCCTAAATCTTCGGATTTTTTTCTAGAACATGGTAGCTTAAAGCAGGCTGAAAGTAAAACAGAATGCGCCATAAGGCGCATTCTGCTTTACTTTCAGCCTGCTTTAAGTAGTCACGTGTCGACAAAACTAGAAACTGGCTATGGGGTAAAGGTACGATTCGTAAATTCGCATTTGAAAAATGCAAATTTTGAAATCTTAGGATTTTTCATGTCAACTTATGGCAGTCCTGAATGCAAATATTTCTTTTAAGAGAAACGCATTTAATTGGAAGCAAAAACGTCTACTCTACTACACATGTTTTCAACATTGCATAATGGTCTGGCTTTGCTCTGTTTGATCCAGAGCGCTAACAAATCTAATTTAACTAAATAAGGTAAGATGAACATTCTAAGGAGTCTATTGTTACAATTTAGCTTGTTACTACATGTAATCTTGACCGGGATAAATTGCCGGGAATGTCTAGTAAATTGCATTAAGTTTGCTAAAGTAATTTCCTTATACACCTTCACTGTCTTTGCGTGAGGTCACTGGTATTTGGCGAACAGTATAAACCTAATCCTGCGGTGATATTTGTCGACTGTAAAATCGGTAAAATTTATATTTATACATTTTTATGTAAAGAAACATAAAGACGAGTGTCAAACAGTTTGGATCCAGATCAGACGCCGCGTTACGCGGCGTCTGATTTGGATCTAAACAGTTTGCAAAAATCAGTAAAGTCGAGATCAGCAGGCAAAAGGTTAAACTGTTGCAGGCGCTGAGAAATGAGAATATCGGCTTCTGTACAGTGTCCAGACTGTTTGAACCTCATGTTGACTTCTATACAGTCAAAATGCCAATTTCTAGAAAACTAATATAGATTCTTAGACAATTCTTTCTAACTTTAAGCAGGTGGTTGCCATGCAGTAAAAGAGTTGAATGACACGTTGGCGTTTTGCTTCGTTTACACGGGGGAAAAGCGTCTTGCCCATTGTACAAAAACAAGCGTCACAAAAGGGTGCCGATAACTATATGCTTCATGCTATATTATCTTATATATGTTTTCTGCATTCTTTCTATCTTCTATCTATTGTGTGATTGCTTAATTCAATACTGAATGCATATATATGATAGAGCTCTAAACTGTTTGCAGTGTGCATACTTGTTTTTTGCACAAGCGCGTTTATTGGGCAATAACAACGTCGTTCTCACTATTCAAACTGTGATGAAGAATGTACAGTGGAGAAAACGTTTTTATTTCCCAATAAACGCGTTTACGCTAAAACTATTATTTCAAGTGCAAATAACCCGGTCGGTAACCCGGCGTCTGATCAGGTTCCAAACTGTTTGCCACTCAGTTAAATGAAACGTCAGAATTGTCTAAAAGTTGTCATTCTCTATATTTTAGTGTTTTGCGTTTGCGTTTCGTTTAAACGGGAAAATTCTCCACTGTAATGCTAAGTATTTGGTTGGAGACGTGGTGATAAAAGCAGGCAAAAGTCTAGCTCATATATAGGTCGACAACCGGAAAGTTTTGCAAGTATTTTAACCGGTCGAAGTCAAGGCTCTTTTCCTAGAACTACAAGACTAATGGAATTAAAAAGTATTTATGTTACTACAAAATGATTAATATTTTGCAAGCTATAAATTAATTTGTTTAAACGATTCAATTAGACGCCGTGTAAATCGTCGTCGTATCCGTACATGTATCTTAGCCAATCACTCCATAAATACGCAATGTACATGTAGGTGGAAGCGTAACTCTTTCCCACATAGCCTGTTTATAGTGTTAAATATAGGTGTCCACTTAAAGCAGGTTGAAAGTAAAGCAGAATGCGCATTAAGCGCATTCTGCTTTACTTTCAGCCTGCTTTAAGCTATCATCTTTTAGAATAAAGAAAATGTTTTGTATGATACATATTTATGACTGTTTTAAATTGGAACTATTTTCTTCAGTGGAGGAATTAACTTAATGCGCTAAAAGGCGCTTCTATGGGGACAAGGGTTAAGCAGGAATATTCTGCTATAACTTCAGCCTGTTTAAAGGGGGTCATCTGTCCTCAAAACTGAGAATTGCAAGCGATTAATTTTTGCCGAAGACAAATAAATAGCACGCTAAACCCTTTCACCCTCAATGACGCTTAAAAGTGCGTTTGCAAACAGTTTGGATCCTGATTAGACGCCGCGTAACGCGGCGTCTGATCAGGACCCAAACAGTTTGACACTCTTAACGATACTTATAAAGTCATACAACCTCAAATCTAACTTTAAAAGTTTCTTGCGGACAAAAATACCAAAAGCAGACGACAAAAAAGCGGTGAAGGGGTACAATTCTCCCGAATAATTTGATCATGAAAGGGTTAAGGTTCAAACCAGTAACTTATAAACAGGAACTGAGAATTTCTTTAAGAGCTATAGTGGAAACGACGTTATTCTTTCCCAATAAACACATACAGTAGAAATATCGAAAAGAGTTTCAAACAGTTTGGAATATGAGCAGACGAGGCGTAATGCGGTGTCTTATTAGGATCAAGACTGTTGATTTCGATATCATTTCGGGATCCAAACTGTTTGCAAAGGTTATCAAGGTCTCGTAACTAGCTTGCAAAGAGTTAAACAGACGGCAGTAACATAACGTCTACTACAATTCGTCCTCCCTACAACGGTCAGCTGAACAATATTTCCCTCCTTACAACAATGTTTGCGCTCTTGTCCAAAACAGGAACGTAATCAAACCTTTTCACTGTTGCAATTTCTGCTAAACATTGCCGTCTGCGTTTTTTCTCAAAGTTACGCCTGGGACATTTTGACAGAAGAAACATAAAAACTAGTGACAGACAGTTTGAACCAACAGTTTGACACTCTTATCGATACTTATTAAGTCATACAACATAAAATCTAACTTTGAAACATGTCTTGCAGACAACAATTCTAAAGCAGACGACAAAAAGCAGTGAAGGGGTAAAATTCTCCCGAATAATTTGATCATGAAAGGGTTAAGGTTTAAACCAGTAACTTATAAACAGGAACTGAGAATTTCTTTAAGAGCTATAGTGGAAACGACGTTATTCTTTTCCAATAAACACATACAGTAGAAATATCGAAAAAATTGTCAAACAGTTTGGACTATGAGCAGACGAGGCGTAATGCGGCGTCTTATTAGGATCAAGACTGTTGATTTCGATATCATTTCGGGATCCAAACTGTTTGCAAAGGTTATCAAGGTCTCGTAACTAGCTTGTAACGAGTTAAGCAGACGACAGTAACATAACGTCTACTACAATTCTTCCTCCCTACAACGGTCACCTGAACAATATTTCCCTCCTTACAACAATGTTTGCGCTCTTGTCCAAAACAGGAACGTTATCTTACCTTTTCACTGCTGCAATTTCTGCTAAACATTGCCGTCTGCGTTTTATCTCAAAGTTACGCCTTGGACATTTCGACAGAAGAAACATAAAAACAAGTGACAGACAGTTTGAACCAAGATCATACGCCGCGTGTCGCGGCGTCTGATCTGGGTCCAAAATATTTGCAAATATACTCTAATGCTATTAATCTTTTATAACAACTCCCTCCGATTATCAAACACAATATGTGTCTCCTATTGGGTGTTGTTGCAGAGAGGAAGCACTGTACACAAATATTGCGCCAGAATGTTTTCGATAATTGTAGCAGTTAAAGAGACATTATTGTTCTCAAAACTCGCGATTAGGGCTGAAACATTGCAAACATGTCAGATGCTAGAGGTCTCTGATCAGACTCGCAGCTGTTTCCTACTGAGATAAATTCAAAGATCCTAGAGATTTTCAGAAAGTTGTAATATTCTATACTTTACTGCATTGCGTTTTTGCTGCCACGTTTAATCGTCTTTTGATTGTTTTATTAATTAATGTTAACATACAATTATTGTCGATTCATTGTGTATGTAAAACTACGAGAAGGACTGTACACTTGTAGCCCAACCCCATGTCTGTACAATATCGAAATAAAATATGTTTATCCTTTTACCGCTAAAATCGTCTGTATTGGAGCGGTCGTTTTCACTATTTGTTAAGTCAGGTTTAAGGCTTTTTAGAAGGAAGAAATATTGAAATGAGTGTCAAACAGTTTGGCTCCTGATCAGACGCCGCGCCAAACTGTTTGGAATGTTGCATTTTGGCGCCGTTGACAGTAAAATAGTTAAACGGGCGTGAATAACGTCTTCTTAATTGTATTTTCGTCAGTTTATAGAGTGTGGAAAACTAAATACGCACTAACACATTGCAGACTTTCTGAGAAACAGAATGCTACAGGCTAACATTTTATGTGTATATTCGTCCAATTAGACATACAAAAAGTAATAAAACCTTGCTCAAAAGTCTATATGTCTGAAATAATTTGTCAGGCACTGAGCTTATACTGTTGCTGTAAACCTTGGAGCGGTGTAATCAATAAGTCGCATTTTACATACAATTTTATCTTAACCCTTTCATGATCAAATTTGTAGTGAGGTTTGTTTTTACTCCTTCACCGCCATTTTGTCGTCTGCTTCAATATTGTTGTCTGCAGTATCGTTTCAAAGTTTGATTTTAGGTTGTATAATTGACGTTATCTCAAAACAAGTGGCGTCTGATCAGGATAAAAACTGTTTGCAAATGCGCTTTATGACGTCATTGTGAGTGAAAGTGTGAAATCCCACCCACCCTCTCCATTATACTGCCACAATGTCATCAGCTGTCCGCTTTGTCCGCTTTTATTTCTATGTATCTTGAATTAGAAATATTGTAATGGGTGCAAACAGGTTGGATGCTGATCAAATGACACGTTACACATTGTACTCTGGCTAAGGCAGTGAAGGGGGTTTGACATAGAGTTGTGATCTGTCTTAAAACTGTTAGTAAACGGTTGAAGGACAACACGAAGCTAGCTCGATTGCAAATTTCCCCACAACATTTTGAATCCTGACAAGGAGCCTCGTGACATAGCGACTGATAAGAATACATACTGATTGAAAATGCCACTATAGATGTGCTTAGCAGTGAATAGATAAAATACATGTACAAAGTTTATTACTAACTCAATTTGTTAATTTTGTATTAACTCCTCACTGTCTTACCTCGAGTACAATAGTTGTTTGCAAAATGTTTGAATCCTGAACAGATGCTACTTAAAGCGTTGTCTGATCTGGATCCAGCCTGCTTAGTGACCCTCTTTTAATATTTCTTCATTCAAAATGCTTAAAACGTAAATTTGAGATATAAAAGCAGACGCTAATTGCTTAGGATTGATGACGCCATGGCAGTGAATGGTTAATATCTCTATAACTAGTTCCAAATATAGTTAAATGACTTTTGACATTCTTGTGGCAAATTTATGTTTTGTCAAAACGTCTTTCCATTATCTGAAGTTTGGAAAATTGATTGTGCTACATAAAGCTAGGAAATTTTGCAAATTATTATAAAAATTGATTTCACTTATTTGAAACTCGAATCAACCACTTGAAATTATTATAAAAATGGAGTTCACTTATTTGAAACTCGAATCAACCACTTGAAAATTCATAGGTTATTGAGTTAATGACCACTAAATCGGGGATAACGTGGATTGCTGTATTTTGATTGGGTTGGAGTTGTTTACTAGATTCCCGATATAACGAGCGGCTAAATGTGCCAAAGCTATTTGTGTAAAATGTCCACGTAAGTTTGAACAGCAACATTGTCTCGCAGTCCACTCAGGACCAGGGATCGTGTTACGTGGGTTTTTCTATCATGGCAGAAAATTGCGTATTCTTTTATCTGAAAAGGTTTGTAAGTATAATGACCCGTTAATTCTTTCACTGCCTATGACATCAAACCGCGTCTTTACAAACAGTTTCGGTCTTCATCAGACGCCTCGTAGAACGGCGTCTAATCAGGATTTTAACTGTTTGACACTCGTATAGATATATCTGCAGTCAAAACAGTTCTTGATATCACAATAAATATTGCAGACAACACTATCATTACAGGCGATATTTGTGCATTGAAACGGTTAATGCAGACGCTAAAAAATATCCCAGTGCTTGATGTAATGTAATATATGCTCCCGCAGTGTTCTAGAAAACGAAATTATTTACGAAACGTTATAGACTAATTTGCCTTGGGGAAAAAGCTTTGAACCAGCTGCTCTGTAAGTCATTGACATGCACCGCAATGTTACTTTTTTGTTAAAAGGTGAACCACATACAGGCCTTAGAATCCCATATGAAAAGAAAACGCAGCTGAAGGTATAATCAAATTACCATGTTAATTGATCCTAGGGATTAACACGCTCGGATTTCCATGGTACTGTGGGGAAAACGTCATTTCCATTGATCTCCAATTTTAAACCTTAGTGACGAGTATATGTTTCATTTACTAACAATGTACTTGTGAAGATTTCACGTGTGCCGTACAATCAGTGAAGAATCCGGTCAGAGAGCTCCTGGTATCATACATGTATCAAGGTTTGCATAATTTGTTAACATCAATACATTGTTTTAAGCAAGCCTTAAGTATTTAAGATTGGAATAGATTTAATCTGAAAAAAGCAATGTCAACTAAACGTTTCAGGGGTGGATGATTAAATGAAATAAATTGCAAACAAAATACAAAAATATAGTTTACAACTCTGGTATATGTGTGAATTATATGTTAAACATGACTTGGGCCAGCTTAGACAAAGCATCATTTAACGTTTTCACCACTGAAAGTTGTTTTTTTCATTTCGGCTGACATGCAGCCCATTTATTGTGTCCCCGTCATAGGTGAGAGAAGGTCGGGGACCCATCCTCATACCCACCTCACATTAATTATGTTATATATCATTTACAAAGCAACAGAAAAGAAGGCTTTCCGACCCTTTTGGTGTTGAATATTGTTCTCGAGTATTGTTTGAGCATATTTGTGATTTTCAAGAAATGTTTTTGAAGAATGACTATATTTTTCAAATTTATTAGACTTTGTCTTGTAGTTATAAAACACAAATAATGAAGACCCAGGGCCAACCACCATCTCTATGAGCTGCATAGTTATGCTCTGGGACTGCACTATTTGACTGTATTGGCACCAAAAGCGTCGACACTTACATGCTGTAAACAATAAACACTAGAATTAACTATAAGGGGTTTTTCAAATTTTTAAGTGCTTACTCAAAATAGACTTGCCTATCCAAAAGTAAAGAAAAATGTGCATGTTGAACAAAAGTTTGTCTGACCTCCAGATGGGTTTCCATGTAAAGCATAAAGCATATTTTTCTTTTCAGCAATAGTTTTGTACCTGGTGAAAACAAGTTTTATATATTAACCTGATTTCCCAATTAATAATATTAATAACAAAAAATGCCACTTAAGATGACAATGCCCCTCTATATATAAAATGCAATATGTCTAAATACATGTTAGTTTTCCATCTAATTTGACTGTAAAGGTTATAGTTATTTAGGGGTCGAGGTCAAGAAATCCTATGTCAGCTGTAAGGATTGTCCCAAGGGGTGCTATGTCCCCAGTATGTAGTAAATCACTAGTAAACGAGTTTAGTGGTTTTTTAAGCAGGTATGTCCATTGAGGGGTCAAGGTTAAATTGACATGTAAGTTGATAGGTGTTGTCCCAAGGGGTGTTGTATCCCAGTTATAAGTAAATAAACTTAGTGAGAAGGAAATTATTAGCAATGATGAAGTTTATTCGTAATAATTATGTGATTTTGAGGGTCCGTGTTATTAGGGTTTTGAGGTCAAATAAATATGTCAGATTAATAGGCATTGTCTCCAAGAGTTGTTGTGGCCAAGTTGATCCGCTGACTAATAATTAGGTTATGACCAGTGTTTATAGTTTTTTTTAAAAAATTAGATTGGTCACGGTCAAGGTCAATGGGAGGTCAAGATCAAATAGGTATATGTCAACTGAAAGGTCTTGTCTCAAGTGGTTTTATTTCAAACAACACGTATCATTTAGATCCATTCACTAATAAGAAAGTAATGGCCAATCTTGGAATTTTTTGGGAAATTAGCTTATCAAGATCCTTGAGAGGTCAAGGTCAAAAAATATATCATCCTAAAAGTGTTCTCCAAAGGGATGATGTATCCAAGATTGAAGTAGATCACTTCATTAACGAAGAAGTTATGCACAGTGTTAAAGTTTTCAGACAGAATGACAGATAGTTAGACTGACTGACTGACAAACAGTTCAGACACTGTAATTATGCCTCGCTTCGGTGCTAAAAAGAAATCTAAGGTAAAGAAGTTAGGGGGAACATGTGTATATTATTTATATTCTGTCGGATATGTGACATCAATTAAAGTTCTAGAGGCCACACAATTGGCTTCAACTTAACCCATTACTCCATACTAAATATGTGTCTGATGCACTTAATGTTTTTCCCAATAAATAAGTTAGTTCCAGTCTATGGGTCATAAACATGTGTCACGATTCATCAAGAATATTCTCGGTATGTGTACATATTGAAGCTCCAAGTTGGCTGAGAGTAAAGCAAAGTGCTTATTAAATGGGTGTGGAGGTCAGACAACAATTTTCAAAATTAAAGATTGAAAGTTAGCATAGAATAATCCAATTCCCAATTAAATCTAGTCCATTATTCAGTATTAAAGGTTGCCTGTATGTATTGCAAAGTTAAAAGGTTTTGTTTATTAAAATTGTTTATTTTATATATTAAAGTCAATCTTAGTTGCAACCAGTTTGGAACCTGATAAGACGTCGGATTACCTGGTGTATGGTCAGCCTTCAAACTGTCTATTATAGACATAGTGTATGCAGCATAAAGGCGTTTGTTAGGAAAGAATAATGTCCTCTCTACTAAAATGTACTTCTGCTGAGGACTTTGCAATGTTTAAAAATGTATCATTTGCTCTGGTTACACCCTACATCTCCATTGTATCACCCAAGCAATTACGAAACAACTTCTATACAACAATGTTTTTGAGCATCATATTTCAGAATTCTTGAGTAAGTTTCTTCATGGTGGCTATGTTTCAATGAACTGCTTTCATTTAAACAGGATCATTAAGAATAAGTGTATTAGTATACATATACACTCAAACATACCTGACTATAATTTCTGTCATATAATTTACGGTTATTTAAGAAAACGTATCTACTTTTATCTAAATTTCATATATTATTTCTTCAAAAACAAAACTCTGTGGGGGCAGCAATTTTGTACAGGTCTGCGGGAAAGGGAACAAGCTATATGTTACCTGAGCAGACAGAAACGAATACGGAGTCAATTCAGCATTATCATTTACGAGGAGTCATCAGTGTTCACATGTCAGGACTGCAACAAACCACGTGGATCCGGGAATGCTATTAACCCTTTGCCTGCTGGTCGCGACTTTATTGATTTTTGCAAACAGTTTAGATCCAGATCAAACGCCGCGTTACGCGGTGTCTGATCTGGATCCAAACTGTTTGACACCTGTTTTTAGGTTTCTTTACTTAAAAAATGTAAACATCTAAATCTAACAAATTTTGCAGACGACAATTTCGAAGCAGACGACATCACCGAAGGATAAGGGTTAAGCTACAGGTGATGATGCTCCTCATCAACTTCTCAAGGCGCTAATCCATAATCGCGACGACTGAATGATGCCAATAATACATTGAACCTGACAGATTAGTTGACATTCTTTTTATGTGTCATCTCTGGGTAACGTTTTGCATCGTGTAGGACATTCTAAATTTCTCAACACGGCGTATCCACTTTATTGAGTTTAATACATGTACCCTGATGTTCGTAGCACAAAAACGAACATGTGATGCAGTGGAGAATGTGTTATTCTTTCCCAATAAACGCGTTTACGCTAAAACTATTATTTGCAGTGCAAACAGTTTGGAGCCAGATCAGACGCCGGGTAACCCGGCGTCTGATCAGGCTCCAAACTGTTTGCCACCAAGATAAACATGAAATATCAGAATTGTCCAAAAGTTGTTCTTTTCTACGTTTTAGTGCTTTGCGTTTGCGTACGTTTGCGTTTAAACGGGAAAGAATAACAGATTCTCCACTGTAAGACTTCTACATATCACTCTCCAGTATATTAAATTCATTTTTCATATTATAATTAATACCGTATGTGATATTTTAAGAAACCCCTTGATATTTAGTAGCGAGTTATTTTCATAGTTTCTAAATTAGTATATGTAATCAGTACCATGACTTTCATAGATCTGCCACCAACATCAGAGACAACTATGGAATAATGGAAAAAATACATTTTCCTTTTGTGTGTAACCTTTGGTATTCGTGAGCATATCATATGCATTTTCATGTGTATGTATTTTATGTTATAATGTCTGTTTGGTTGCTACAGTGGAGAAACGTTATTCTTTCCCGTTTAAACGCAAACGCAACACACTAAAATGGAGAAAATGACAACATTTTGATAATTCTAACTATTCATTTTAATCTGAGTGGCGTCTGATCAGGCTCCAAACTGTTTGCAATGGAAATAATAGTTTTAGCGTAAACGCGTTTATTGGGAAAAAATAACGTTTTCTCCACTGTATTTGTCAACTTGTAATACGTGTACGATGACAAAAACCCCAACTCAAATTCATCACTGGATACTCAGTTGGGTAGGTAGAGGCGCTCAAAGGTGCGCGCTACCTCTGAAGGCATTTGTCTCTGTCATGACGTCGTCAATTTTAGACAATTGTCGTTTGCTTTATTTCTATAATTTTGGTTTTAAATAATTTGAATTGAGAAATTTTGGCCACATATATCTTCCTACCTTGTCGTGGTTCTGGGGCTTAATTGGTTTAGGGGTGGTTTTCTGTTTATTAGACCGAGATTGGCCCCTCTGCCAAGAACTGAAAGGAAGGTAGGTCGATGTTTTGTTCCTATGCGCTGCAAAGCAACGAATGAGATTAGCTAAAATCATCTTCCTGAAATCATCATTATATCATCTAAAAATCCCTCATCAATCATCGACGCTATGTGCCTTATTTTGTGTCCCAGTGCCGTAAAACCCAACTCATCCATTCATCATCTATTGAGTATTATTGAAATGAGTGGCTAATAGTTTGGATTGGTAACGCGATGACTGATCAGGATTCAAAGTGTTTAAAAATAACTCGTGTACTCGGGGAAATGTAGTGAGTGAATTAAACATTGTAAACAAGCCAATGTTAGGCTTCACTATACTATCCCCGTTTTTAAAAATCTCTGTGACACGAATCCTTGGCAAATATTCTTCTATACTAGAGAAACATCTCTCTTTACAAAACACTAGGTGAGAAATTGTCCATATCACTTGAAATATCTTATGCTTGGAAGTTTTCCTAACTATAAAAGGACAACAGGTAATTAACCCCTTCACTGCCTTACTCCGAGCACGACGTTTTTGGCAAACAGTTTGGATCCTGATCAGACGCCGCGTTACGCGGCGTCTGATCAGGATCCAAACTGTTTGACACTCATTTCAATATTTCTTAAGTCAAATTACCTAAAAAAAATATTTTAGAAATAAAAGCAGACGACAATTGTTTAAAATTGATGACGTTATGGCAGTGAAGGGGTTAAATAGAAATACAGAAAGTGCGGGCTTATGATAACCTCTTTCAAGCAGTGGACATTGTTAGGATATTTCACGGAAATGGTTTGGATCCAGATGTGTCGCCAAGGTACTATATGTTTCATTTGAATTCGATCATTATAATAATCTGATGATACAGTCTGGACAGAAATACAAAGAAACCAAAGTTTAAGGTCGTAGTAGACGACATAAATGTTTCAAACGACAATCACGCATAATGGAAAAGGGTACAACAACACTAACGTAAGCAACTATCGATTACACCTAAAACATTTTTTAACCTTCCCCCATAGAAGCGCCTTTAATCGCATTCACTTCATTCTTTCACTGAAGAAAAAAGTTCCAATCTATACAGTCATGTACATGTACCAAAAGCAACATTTCTATATCCTAGCAGATGGTGGCTTAGAGCAGACCGAAAGTAAAGTCAAATGCACCTTAAGGAACATTCTGCTTTTCATTTTGCTTTACTTTCAACATGCTTTAAGTACTCATCTGTTTTCAAACTAGAAACAGATTATTTTATAAAGGGTTAAATGATATTCCTTTTGAAATTTAAGTTTCCTTTAAGGTTATATGAAATGATAATTTCCTAATTGTATTTGTTTCGAAGATGATGCTGGTTGTCTTTTAATACCCTATTTTAACCCGTTTACTGCAATAATTACTGTTTGCCTTACAGTCATAATATACCCTGATTTTAATGAGTTTTGCAACATCGTTTGAAATTTTGTTTACTTCCAAAATTGAGAACAAACATACGGAGGAGAGAACGTTTTTCGGGTCGGTTTTTATTGAAGAAATGTCGATACGAGTGTCAAACAGCTTTACGTGGCGTCTTATCAGGATCCAAACTGTTTGCAAGTCTCATTTTTGCGACGTTGGCAGTGTAAGAGATAATGCAGTTTTGAGCACGAAATATCTTTATAGGTTTTAGAAAGTAGGCGGGTAACTGGGTCTCTTCTGGATCAAATACAGTGGAGAATCTGTTATTCTTTCCCAATAAACGCGTTTACGCTAAAACTCTTTTTTCCATTGCAAACAGTTTGGAGCCAGATCAGACGCCGGGTAACCCGGCGTCTGTTCAGGCTCCAAACTGTTTGCCACCAAGATAAAGATGAATTATCAGAATTGTCAAAAAAAGTGCACTTTTCTACGTTTTAATGTTTTGCGTTTGCGTACGTTCGCGTTTAAACGGGAAAGAATAACAGATTCTCCACTGTATGTTTGTAATGCAACTTCAGTCGCCTATGGCATTACCTCATTCGGCTCTGAAACTTTAAATGGAAAATTCCAATTTACAATTTAATTGAGTCAATTTTTAGCTCAATTGGCACAAAGTGCCAAGGTGAGCTACTTTGATCGTGCTGTGTCCGTCGTCCATCCGTCCGTTCGTTCGTCGTCAACAATACCTTTAGACGACATCTCCTCCTAAACTACTTGATGGATTTTACCAAACTTGGCATGAATGATCCTTATATGGTCCTCTTTTAAAGATGTTCAAATAATTTTGGTTGGATGCATATCTAGGTCACAGGAGCTAAAAATAGATCGTTTCAATAAAAACTTAAAAATGTTTTTTGTCTGAAACCACAGTACCCTGAGCTTAGATAATTGGCACAAAGCAACAACTACATGTTGCTATCAAAGTTGTTCAAATAATGTCCCTGGGGTAAAACATGACTCCGCTTTGGGGGTCACAAATTTACATATGAGTTATATAGTGAACATTTTCTTCTTTTGAACTAATATGGCCAGAGCTTTGATATATAGCATGGTGAAACTTCTAGAGGGCCTCTGTTTTTAATTAAAAAACTTTTAAAACCTTTTTGTCTGAAGCCACAGTACCCTGGGCTTAGCTATTTGATATAAACCATCATCTATAAGTACTCTATCAAGATTGTTCAAATTATGTCCCTGGGGTAAAAATGACCCTGCGCCGGTGGTCACAATTTAAATTGAGTAATAAAGTGAAATCTTCAAACATCTACTTCTCTGAAACTAATATGGCCAGAGCTATGATATTTGGCAAAGTGTCACTTATAGAGGAACTTTACCAATATTGTTCAAATTGTTCTGGTCCGTTGCATATCAAGGTCACAGGAGCTAAAATAATTTTGTTTTCAATTAATTTTTCAAAAATCTTCTTGTCTTAAACCACAGTACTCTGAGCTTAGATATTTGGCACAAAGCATCAACTGCTGATCCTTTGTCAAGCATTTTCAAATTATGTTCCTTGGTTAAAAAAAGCCCACTCCGGAAGGTCACAACATTATATAGAGTTATATAGAGAAACTTCAAACATCTTCTCTGAAACTAATATGACCAGAGCTTTGATACTCGGCATGGTGACATTTCCTGGGGCATTTTACCAATATATTCAAGTGATTTCTGTCCATTGCATATCTAGGTCAAAGGAGATAAAAAAAGATTTTTTTGCAATGAAACCTTCTAAAAATCTTCTTGTCATAATAGTCAACACAGTACACTGAGTTTAGAATTTTAGCACATAGCATCATCTACTAAACAATTGAAGCCATTTGGCCAGGGGTCTATGGTGTAATTCTTGGACAGCTTTATGTTTATGAACTTAGGGTGTCTCGATCAGCAGGATAAAGGTTAAATATTTGTTCACGCAACTCTATATACCTTTAGTTTATCCCAGTGTTTCGTTTCGATAGGGTGCGACATAAAGAGGTACTATTATAAGTATTAGTCTGGCATAAAACTAATTAAGACAACTACGTTACAACCAGTGTAAACATTTTAAACGTCTTATCTACATTAAATTCTATTATTTAACTTGTAAACCTATAATTAACTGAGCCCTAGAAACGAGTAACTCGAAATTTAGCACCAGGGTACCTGTGTATAGAACAGTTGCACTATGATAGCAGTGTAAACCCAGATCAGAGAGCTCCTGAATAAGCCCCCTGACCAGGGTCTGCACTGTAAGCATTCGTGCAATATACTGTAAAATTCAACTCTTAATAACCAAATATAGAATTATATAGACCTAATTGTAAATTGAAAATGAAGAATATATAGAAAGGTTTGTGTGTATATGTATGGCGAGTAATAGATGTTATATTGTTTCACTGTTTACAAGCATGTTGTATTAGGAACTTTGTATGAAAGCTAAATGAATGTTTGAAAACATATACGTAGTAGTTAACTCCCAGAAGAAAAAAGAAGAAGAAGAAGAAAATAGTCTAAGCAAATAGGCAAAATTAGTTAATTCCCCCTTTAAAGTGGACCTAAAACAAATGTGAGTTATAAATAATATAACGAAGAAATCTTTTCCCCAAGTTTTTCTCTATTCCAGTGTTTTGGATGTTTTCAAAATTCATCATAATTATACAACCTAGCCTGACAACCATGTTGATCACTTATATTGTGTATGTGTGAACTGTATCAACCTCTTGTTTCGTACTTTGTATGACTGAGTGAATAAAGTTCTGTTCTGTTCTGTTCTGTTCTGTGTACCGCGGCCATAGATTATACAATACTCAACCAAACAACACGGAGAGTATTGTTTTAAACATTCGTTTTACGACTTGTGAACTACTCTCCGGCTCTACACTGAAACAAACAAACAAACAAATTCAACCAAACAACACGGAGAGTATTGTTTTAAACATTCGTTTTACGATTTGTGAACTACTCTCCGGCTCTACACTGAAACAAACAAACAAACAAAATATCACACTATTTTTAATCATGCCATTGATCTTTTAATTATTTGACTAATTTTAAAAATGATTTTACAAACTGACTTTAACAGTTTCATAATCTTGGTAACAATATTGAAAGAATTTCCATGTTTTCATGCATATCAATATTGTATCATTTTTATTGTGAATGTAGTTATTTGTCTTTCTCGCTTTGTAGGTATATTTATATAATTTCATGTGAAGCGCTTTTGAACGCACAACTCCTGTAAAAAAAAAAGAATAAAGTACCAGTGAAAGTCTACTTTCAGTCCGAATGACCGCTCAGCCGACTGTACATTTACCCCCTGATCATTGAGCCATCTTGCCTACAATATTGAGCACTGCTAACATATGGCGCTAAAGCAGCCGCAGTACCGACTCAGACCCTCACAGGTACCCATTGTAACCCCCTGGTTGGAGAGGAGCAATTCGCGGTACATGTCTTGCTCAAGGACATTCCTGTTCATCATCAGGGATTCGGAAAAAATCCCCTTGTCAGACCGCTGGTCCGGCGGGGGATCGAACTCACGACCCCTGGTACCGTAGTCCAACAGTGTTACCACTGAACTACTACCGCCTGTGTGAAAAGAGCGCTATATAAATCGGGTATAATAATAATAATAATAATAATAATAATAATTGGCTTTGTCATATTGTCATTATTTCTCAGCTTTCCAAGATATTTTACATTTACATGTACGTCAACGGTTTCAGTTGAGCGAGTTATGGCCGTATACGGCTCTTGTTTAATAATAAGGGTGTTTTTAACAACATTTTACCAAATGACAAACAGTGTAGATCCTGATCAGAGGGCTCCTTAAGGAACCCTCTGATCAGGGTCTACACTGTTTGCATAGGACAAGTGTACTCTTGATAGGTGTATGATTTATGCATGACGAGTATACTTGTCGCTAAGATTCAATGTGTTAAACTATTTATGTCATCTTATCAGACTTTGATTGCATTTCACAAATATCTAATCAATCACTGTATTTCATGTGTTGCGATGGTTTAAAGATTATACAAATACAACGAATACTCAAACCGACCCCACCTGGTTAAACTAAACAAACAAGAGAATTATCCTGATAAAGACATGTTTAAATGAGCTCTTAAAGGGTGATTGTAATGACAGTCACGTTGGCTAGTGCCAGCTTGATCTTCCACTTTGTCCTGGGAATTGAAATGAACCCTTCCCTTGGTGGCTAGTACAGTACTCCTTCTCTACAACGGCCCTCCGAACAACGGTTCCCTCCTTACAACGGCTATAACCGCTGTTCCCAAAACTTTTTAATCATGTCTAATCTGTTTACGGCTGCAATATAGTCTACTTAAAATTGTGCTCTGCTGTTTTTCTCAAATTTACATATTATACATTTTGACAGGAAAAAAACCATAATGACGAGTGGCAAACAGCTTGAATCCAGATCAGACGCCGCGTAACGCGGCCTCTGATCTGGTTTCAAGCTGTTTGCATATGTAAGTTAAGTTCCCTCTCTACAACGACTCCCTCCGAACAACGAGCATATATTTTGTCTCCCATTGGATGTCGTTGTAGAGAGGGAGCGCTGTAAATGCATAAAGAGTTCAGTATAGATATACAAGGATGATCTAATCTAAAACCTATGACACATTTGGCGACACAGCTGACCTAACTCCGCGGCGCATCAAGATCTGCATCATTTGCGAATGTTCCCTTTAATTGATAAACACTAGGCTTAAATGGGTTAATCCATTGCGACTGGATATTGCAATGAACTTCGCTTATGGCCTTGCTAGAATATTTCTTGGACACAAAAGGATGATTTAACTTTTTACCTGATAGCATTGTTTCTAGTATTGAAGATATGTGACTAGTTAAAGCAGGTTGGAAGTAAAGCAGAATGCGCCCTAAGGCGCATTCTGCTTTACTTTCAGCCTGCTTTAAGCTATTAACTGCTAACATTAGGAAAGTATTAAATATGACACATATTCATTACGGTATAATTTGGAACTATTTTCTTCAGCGGATGAATAAAATGAATGTGCTAAAAGTCGCTTCTATAAGGGAAAGGATTAAGACACATCATGATGGCAAACAATTCAATACCGTGGAGCCGTTGTATCAACTGATGAGTCGTCGCACATTGCAGCGTCGTATCGTTGTACAATGGAAAATACTTTATTATTTTCCGTTCAAACGAAACTAGTGCATGAAAACGTTGCAAACAGCTCAGTGACATTTGTTTTGGAACTTGATCGGAGTTCTGGCCTCTGTTATGGTCTTAATCCTTTCATGCTCAAATTATTTAGGAGAATTTTGGCCCTTTACCGTTTCATTGTCGTCTGCTTCAATTTTGTTTTCTGTAAAGTTGTTTAAACGTTGAAAAATAAGGTAGTATCACTGAGGACATTTGAAATGAGTGTCAAACAGTTTGGATCCTGATCAGACGCCGAAAACGCGGCGTCTAATCAGGATCCAAACTGCTTGCAAACGCGCTTTGAAGCGTCATTGAGAGCGGAAGGGTGAAACTTTTTGCAGGGGACATTATTGTTCCACCACACACGCGTTTAATTAGAATGTCGTCTTCTTTGTAAGGCAATTGACTTTTAAAACACTGTTAATATCATAAAATATCTTATCGTTCCCTTCAATCATGCTTTTGTAAAAGTGTTGTGTTTGATATTATATCATGCATGCAAGAAATATCAGATAATAAAGGGAAGTTCAACTGCATTGCTGGGAGCTATTAGTAAAATCACCAAATGCATAATTTAAAAGCTCCGCCATAAAACTTTATCGAATACCTTTAAACTTTAGTAAATTGTCTGTGTTGAAAAGTTAAAATGAAAGCGACCTGCCGATCGCGACATGATTGGTATTTACAAACAGTTGTGGTAGTATATATTTACAGCGCTCCCACTGTACAACGACATCCAGTGGGAGACACATATTGTGTGTATTGTTCCGTGGGAGTCGTTATAGGGGTGGGAATTTGCAAACTGCAATCGAATTGGATTCTGTTCAGGATAAAAACGGTTTGCCACTTGTTTTAAGAAAACGTCCAATACTAACTACCTTAAATCAAACTTTGAAACGATATTGTTGAAGCAGACGGCAATATGGTGGTGAAGGGGTAAAAATCTCACGATCATGAAAAGTTAAGTTAAAAGTGTATGTAAAATGCGACTTATTGATAACACCGCTCCAAGGTTTACAGCAACAGTATAAGCTCAGTGCCTGACAAATTATTTCAGACAGATAGACTTTTGAGCAATGTTTTATTACTTTTTGTATGTCTAATTGGAAGAATATACACATAAAATGTTAGCCTGTAGCATTCTGTTTCTAAGAAAGTCTGCAATGTGTTGGTGCGTATTTAGTATCGCCGAAAGACATTTATTCCGCACTCTATAAACTGACGAAAATACAATTAAGAAGACGTTATTCACGCCCGTTTAACTATTTAATGCCAACGGCACCAAAAGGCAATTTTTCAAACAGTTTGGAACCTGATCAGGAGCCAAACAGTTGGACACTCATATCAATATTCTTCCTTCTAAAAAACCTTAAACCTGACTTAAAAAAAATAGTGCTGACGACTACATCAACGCTGACGAATTTTAGCGGTAAAAGGGTAAAAGCAGACGATTAGTGTAAACATATTCTATTTCGATATTGCTCAGAAATTGGGTAGGGCGACAAGTGTCCACCACTTAGTCACTGTCCTTCCCCTATTTATACATACACAAACAATCGACAATAATTGCATTGTTAACATAAAAATAAACAAATCTAAAGACTATATTTAAAACGAGGCAGTGGAAGAATTCAGCAAAACGCAATATAGTAAACTTTTAAAGATTACGACTTTCTGAAACTCCCTAAGATTTATTTTTTTATCTCCGTACGAAACAGTTACGGGACTGATCAGAGACCTAGAATCTGATATGTTTGCAATATTTCAGCCCTAAACGAAAGTTTTGAGAAATAATAATGTCTATATAACTGCCATATTAATCGAAACAAGTCTGGAGCAATATTTGGTTTACGGTGCTCCCTCTCTATAACAATATCCTATGGGAGACAATATTGTGTGTGTTTTTCGGAGGGACTTATAGGAATATAAATACCCTAAGCGTACATTTACAAACAGTTTTAAACCATATCAGACGCCGCAGGTCGCGGCATATGATATTGGTTCAAAATGTTTGTCCCTCGTCTTTTAGGTTTTGTTTTTGTCAAAATGTCCAATGCGTAATTTTGAGAGAAAACCGCAGACGACAATTTTTAGAAATTGCAGCAATGAAAAGGTTAGATAACTGTCCTGTTTTGGAAAAGAGCGCACACATTGTTGTAAGGAAGGAATTGTTGTTTAGGTGGCCGTTTTAGGGAGGAAGACTTTAAGTACACGTGGTGATGTTATTGCCGTCTGCTTAACTCTTTGCAAGCTAGTTGCAAAACCGTGATAGCCTTTGCAAAATTTTGGATCCCGAAATGATATCGAACTCAACAGTCTTGATCCTAGTAAGACGCCGCATTACGCGCCGTCTGCTCATAGTCCAAACTATTTGATACAGTGGAGAATCTGTTATTCTTTCCCGTTTAAACGCAAACGTACGCAAACGCAAAGCACTAAAACGTAGAAAAGAACATATTTTGGACAATTCTGATAATTCTTTTTTATCTAGGTGGCAAACAGTTTGGAGCCTGATCAGTCGCCGGGTTACCCGGCGTCTGATCTGGCTCCAAACTGTTTGCACTGGAAATAATAGTTTTAGCGTAAACGCGTTTATTGGGAAAGAATAACAGATTCTCCACTGTACTCTTGTCGATATTTCTACTGTAATTGTTTATTGGGTAAAAACGCAGTCTCCACTGTACCTTTTAAAGAAATTCTCAGTTCCTGACAGTTACTTGTTTGAACCTTAAGCGTGTTTTTTTTTGTCTTCTGCTAAAATTATTCGCTTTCAATTCTCAGAATTTATCAGATTTAACATATCACTCAATAGCCTGCATCTAGTTGTGAGGACAGATGACCCTTTTAATAGGCTGAAGGTAAAGCAGAATACCCCTGCTTAAGCTTCCACATGCTAGGAAATGGAATATATTTTAATTGTGCATGACTGCATGAATTTGAACGATTTACTTTAGTTAACCCTTTACCTGATAGCATATTTATAGTATTGAAGATACGTGACTATTTAAAGCAGGTTGAAAATAAAGCAGAATGCGCCTTAAGGCGCATTTTGCGTTACTTTCAACCTGCTTTAAGCTATCATGTGCTAGAATATATAAAACATTCTCTATAATAAATATTCATGACTGATTAAATTGGAACTATATTCTTCAGCGGAGGAATAAATCATAGTCGCTAAAAGGCGCTTCTATGGGGAAAGGGTTAAGGAATAAACCAAAGGTGTACATTGTGTATTTATGGAGTAATTTGCTAAGGTACGTATGCAAAGACGATTTATACGGCGTCTCATGTGGATTCGAATTGAATCGTTTAAACAAATTAATTTATAACTTGCACAATATTCAGCATTTTGTAGTAACATAAATACATTTTAATTCAATTAATGTCGTATTTCTAGGAAAAGAGCGTTGACCTCGGTAGGTTAAAATCCTTGCAAAACTTCCCGGTTTTCGACCTATAGTTGAGCTTGACTTTAACCTGCTTTTATCACAACGTCTCAAATCATTTAGCATTCGATTCTTCATCAAAGTTTGTATGGTAAGGACGATGTTGTTATTACCCAATAAACGCACTTTTGTTAAAACAAATATGCACACTGTAAACAGTATTTTATTAAAAACATTCAGTATTGCATTAAGCAATAACACAATAAAATATCCAGGAATATGCCTCAATGCTGGGTTCGTAAGGCGCAATTTATAAAAATTCAGTAAACGTCTACAAGATAACATAGCATGAAGCATATAGTTACAGTGGAGAATTTGTTATTCTTTCCCAATAAACGCGTTTACGCTAAAACTATTATTTGCAGTGCAAACAGTTTGGAGCCAGATCAGACTGCAAACAGTTTGGAGCCAGATCAGACGCCGGGTAACCCGGCGTCTGATCAGGCTCCAAACTGTTTGCCACCAAGATAAACAAGAGTTATCAGAATTGTCCAAAAGTTGTACTTTTCTACGTTTTAGTGCTTTGCGTTTGCGTACATTTGCGTTTAAACGGGAAAGAATAACAGATTATCCACTGTATCGGCAGTGACGCTTGTTTTTGTACAATTATGGGCAAGACGCTATTTCCCCCTGTAAACGAAACAAAACGTAAACACTATACAATAAAATGGAGGAACTGGCATATTTAGACAATGTTGACAGTCCATTTTAATCTGAGTGGCAAACAGTTCTGAGCCTGATTAGACACTGGGTTACCCGGCGTCTGGTCAGGCTCCAAACTGTTTGCGATTGACAAAATTATTTCAACCACGTCTACTAGCAACTAATAACATCTTAACCACCTTGCTTTATTATTCGTTCCTAGTATTATTGAACTATTTTACTGAAGGGGCACCACCAGCATAAGGTTAGAAAGAATCTATATTAGTTTTCTTGAAATTAGCCTTTGACTTCAGAGAAGTCAACATGAGGGTCAAAACATTTGGACACTGTACAGTAGTCGATATTCTGAGCGCATGCAACAGCTTAACCATTTGCCTGCTGATCGCGACTTTACTAATTTTTGCAAACTGTGTAGATCCAGATCAGACGCCGCGTAACGTGGCGTCTGATCTGGATCCACACTGTTTGACACGCGTCTTTAGGTTTCTTGACTTAAAAAAGGTATTAATCTGAATTTTACAGATTTGCAGACGACAATTTCGAAACAGACGATATCACCACAGGATTAGGGTTATACTGTTCGCCAAATACCAGTGACCTCACGCAAAGGTAGTGAAGGTGTATAAGGAAATCACTTTAGCAAACTTAATGCAATTTACTAGACATTCCCGGCAATTTATCCCGGTCAAGATTAATAACAAGCTAAATTGTAACACTAGACTCCTTAGAATGTTCATCTTACCTTATTTAGTTAAATTAGATTTGTTAGCGCTCTAGATCAAACAGAGCAAAGCCAGACCATTATGCAATATGGAAACATGTGTTGTAGAAAAGACGTTTTTGCTTCCAATTAAATAAGTTTCTGTTACAAGAAACGTTACATTGCAAACAGCTTGGAGCAAGTTCAGACGCCTAAAATCTCTCTAAACCGAAGTTTTTTTTACACCTGTTGTAAAGGATTAGATTTTCTAATGTTGAAATTTGACAATTGAAATGTTTACCATCACATGCAACATGATTCGACTTTGCTAACAATTTGGATCCGCGGCTCTTAATTAGTTTCCAAAGCTTTTGGTGCATGTATCAAATTTTGTTCAGTCAGAACTTCAAATAATTAAATTTTGCATTTTGCAAAGACAGAAGACTCATTTAGCAGATAGTTCGTCTGCGAAAAAGTTAAGCAGACTGTGTTTTGGCTAGGAAAGAATAAAACGGCGAATTGCCAACACCTTTGAATTCCTTCATTTAGTTTTAAATGTTAAAAGACAGTCAGAATCTAATTACCAGATACGCTCTCCCGATATCAGAAAATAGCGAAAAATACATTAAAATGTAGACCTTTGCTAATTACATTTGGAAACTGCTATACTGGGGGTTTTCACGGATAATTTCATTACTTGTTTACTGACAGTGATGTACATTAAAGTACATGTCATCCTCGGTCGATACAGTGGAATATACGTTATTCTTTCCCGTTAAAACGCAAACGAAACGAAAACGCAAAACGCTAAATGTAGAAAATGACAATTTGTTGACACTTTTGACTTTTCAATTCTATCGGAGTAGCAACAGTTTAGAGCCTAATCAGGCTCCAAACCGTTTGCACTGGAAACAATAGTTTTAGCATAAACGCATTTAGTGGGAAATAATGGCGTGTAGTGCTTCGCATTTAACCTCTTCACCGTTATGACGACAAACGTTGTCCTATTTTATTTCTTAACTTTATCATTTAGGTATCTTGACTTAAGAACGATTGAAATGAGCGTCAAACAGCTTTGAACCAGCTCAGTATCCAAAATATTTTGCAAACAACTATTGCACTCGGGGTAAGGCAGTGCATGAGTTAAAACACGGAGATAAAAAATAATCAATAAAAGAACGTTGGTACAAATATTGAGGAAACCAAACATTCAAACATGAAACAGTTTGGAGCCTAAACTCGCTGGTTTATAAGGCACCAACTTGTTGCCATCCATATTTAAATAAATCGGCCGTACATTCGAGCAATTTTTATGTTCTTCATTCTAATATTTAGTTTAATTTAAATGGAGGGTAAATGGACCCCCGACGATCAATGATGCATTGGCAACTGCAAATAATTTGGCGTTAACAACGTTGATGTATATGCCGTTTACATGTATAGAGTTTTCATATAAAATCATGAAATGAAAGTAATAAAAGAATGAAATTGAAAAACAGAAATGCTAATGATCCTGTTTAACCAATGACTCCATAAACGGTTCCGCTTTGTACAGTCATAAATGTACATAGTAATAAGTATATCAGTTATATGGCCCAGCAGGTAGTAGCGTAATGCGAATTCTGCTCTACGGTCATCCTGTTTTAAGAACAGAACAGTGGTCACCTGTCTGCAAAACAGGAAACAGCAGGATATGAGGTAATCATTTAACCCTTTCGCTCTCAATGACGCTTTAATGGATAACGCGTAACGCGTCGTCTGATCAGAACAAAAATTATATGTCATTCTTATCGAAATTTATTAAGTCATGCAACCTTAAATCTAACTTTGAAACAGAAAACAATGTTGACGTAGACGATAAAAAGCGGTGAATGGGTAAACATCTCCAAAGAATTTTGATCATGAAAGGGTTAAATGAATCTTAACATAATATAACACAATGAAGAAACCAATAACGGTTTGATAATCTTTTGACAACTTGCATTTATCTGATTGGAAAACAGTTTTGAGCCTTGTCAGACACCGGGTCACCCATTTGTAATATACATGTAATACATGTATATGGTTTTGAAGAGACTAAAACAATATTTCAAATTGACAATAGTTATTTCCCGGCAACAATTAGTTTTAGGGAAACTGATTTATTCCTGTTATTTTTTAGTTATAACATATTTTACTGCCAAATATTTGTACAACCATTTAGCACAAGTTCATAGTCAAAATTACAGAATACAAATAGAAGTGCAAATGGTTTGGGTCACAAGTTCTACCAACATTAGTTACAGCCCTCCCCTGTTTTTGTTTTGACATATATCTGTTCGTCTGCTAGTTCGTCATGTTTGACTGTCCGTCGACATTATCACATGATACATACTGTAGAATTCCCTAGGAATTATTCAAAACAAGTAGATGCGCTTTACTTCTTTAATTACCTTGCATGTATACATAAGCGATTCTCTGTAATAAAAACAAAAATACATTTTACAATCACATAATATTAATAGAGAGCAAAAAGAAGGGAAACGATATGGCGGACAGACAGACAGAATCGGAAAACAGGTACATGTAGATAGATAGGTAAATGAACAGCCTGAAATATAGCGATGTACATAGACGCATTTTTGCTCAGCAAATAAAATTATGATATTTATGATAAATTAATATTATAGAAGCACAAATATTAATTAATATAACTAATATAATTTTTGAAATTTAAATACAATTCATTTACATACCGATTTTGTTCTCCTTCATGGATATTCTATATTTTCTTATTGTTGTTGTTCTCTTCCTTTGTTTATTTTTCTTTCCATTACGATATGACGTCATATAACGTCATCCGACGCGACGTTACCCGCTAATAATAGACAGGTAACGTTCAGTTGCGCCAGATTCAAATTGATAAAAAAAAACAATAATGGCGGAAAGAAAACATCGGCCGTTACACATACTAGGTTCATCTCCTCCATCGGCCAGCTAAAACCTTTAACTCATTCACCCCTGATACTTTTAATGGACAATTCCAATTTCAAAATGAGTCTAGTACATTTTTGACTATATAGGATCCCTCTGATCAGGATCTACACTGTTTGCATGAGACAAGTGTAATACTCACCGGTATACTGTTTGCAAATAAAGGGTATACTCGTCGCTAGGTTTGAATGTGTTAATACATTATACAAAATGTTTTCTTAGTTGTGCATATCCTCAGAATGTTAATATACAATTAATTATTGAAAGAATTAACCGATTTTAACTTAGTCATTTTTTCATGTACGGCGCATGTAGCTTTGGGCGTCATATGTATCAATGTGTAGATATACGTACATTTATTGTTGAGAAAATGTTTCACAATTTAAAAAAAAATCTATAATGACAAAAAGGTCCGAAGTATTACTATTTGATTGTTGGCAAAACACTTAGCCTATGGAACCTCCCCGGAGTGCCTGTTTCTTTTATTTTTAACCCTTTTACTGCTTTACCCATAGTACAATAGTTATTTTCAAACAGTTTGGATCCTGAACAGACGTCAAGTAACGCGGCGTCTGATCAAGATCCAAACATTTTGAATCTCATTAAGATATTTCTGCTGTCAAAATATCTAAAATTTAAATTTGAGAAGCAAAATCAGACGACAATTATTTAAAATTAATGGCGTCATGGCAGTGAAGGGGTTAAATCGCCTGCCGGCGATTAGTGTCTACCGGCCTCGTCCACTTTTTTGTCCACTATTTTCTTCTACTCTATTTACCATCAGAATGAAAGAAATGACATGCAATACGAATTGTATTAATGCACAGTCATTTGCCCGGCTATGCCAAAGGTAAAGCAGTAAATGTTAAAACATTGTTTTGCCTACACCGCACGGGCCAGAATCCCGACCTTACTGTTTCTATGAAAAGTACATTCATTGACAAAAAACAAATTTGCGACAACATGATTTTCAGTCTCTTTAGCCATTAACCCTTTCCCTAATAGAAGCGCCTTTTAGCGAATAAGAGTTATTCCTCCGCTGAAGAAAATAGTTCCTATTTAATCAAGTCATGAATATCTATTATAAGGAATATGTTTTATATTCTAGCACATGATAGCTTAAAGCTGGCTGAAAGTAAAGCAGGGTGTGCCTTTAGGCACATTCTGCTTTACTTTCAACCTGCTTTAAGAAGTCACATATATTCAATAATAGAAATAGACTTTCAGGTAAAGGGTTAAATAAAAACTATTTGAAATTACGTCTCTCCAGCTGATTCAATTTGTCGTTTACATTTATACTAATAAATCTTAGATTGTACATTGTGGCAGCAACCTCAAAACATTTCAAAATGAAGAAATATAATTGGTGTATTGATTGTTGTTTCATAGACATTTTAGTCTTCCCAGTTGAATCTAGCCCGTGCAAGTAATCCTAAGATTGACAAAACCTTACAAAATCAGTCAAAATGCTCCATTTTATTATGATATTAACCTCATTTAGTGCGGGAAATGCATATTTATGCGCGGACAGGAGAATACTGTTATTTGAAATTGCAAAGATTTTAAAACGATAGTTCATGTCATGGGAGGCATTTGTTTTTATCACTATTGAGTTGGGTTTTAAGAGTATTAAAACTCCAAAACATTCGGCGTTTTTTCTGGAATGTAATCCTGTTACAATGACGTGGCGGAGATATGTTTAGAAAAATGCACTGAATGTTGCATTTAAGATTTGGGAGAAGTATTTGTTCTAGTGTCTGAGGACCGCTCCTCCGCTGTTTTGTTTTTTGTTTCTTTTCTTTGGATGTTTTATTCCATTTTTTTACCCCATCAATCGAACTCTACTATACTGTTACATAACTCCATCGTGTAGTATAGCCTGTACCTTTGTGAAATAAAGTTCTGTTCTGCTCCGCTTAAACCTATACAAGGACAAGCTAAATTTGGCTGGTATTTGCAGACAGTTTGCCCTATAACGCGGCGTCTGATCTGGATCCAAACTGTTTGACACTCGTTTTAGAACTCTTCAATTAAAATGTATAACTCTTAGACGAATATGATTTGCAAGCTACACGTTCAAACCAGACGATATTGAGACATGATAAAGGATAATCGATATGTAGACCAAACGCGATGAAATGAAATGTAGAAATGCAATATACATGTATATCTTTCTACTGTCGAGTGGAAAACCAGTTTATCCCAGATAAGGCTACGATCTACATGTTCTATCCCCTTTCACCCCGTCACTTTCATGACATAATCAATTTAAACTGGTTTTATTATTTAACTTTGAAATATAAGTATACTGACCTAAGAAATATTAAAATGGGTCGTCAAACAGTTTTGATGCGACGCCTGATCAGGATCCAAACTGGTTAGAAAGAATTATTTCTAAAAGTAACGTTGTTATTTTGAGATAAAGTTAAGTTCAGTTTAAATTGATTCCGGTTGAATTTTAACTAGTAATTTCGAATTAATCCAGTTACAGATAGCAATGTTCGACTCTTTGTTTTAAAATTCGATTATATATAAAATGACCCAAATAAGCGTTTACCTTTTCACAATCATTACTTACTACAGCTGTCATGTTTATCAAGTTGCAAACTGTTTAATCTGTTAACAAGACGTTACAGATTCGTACAAAACTATTGAGATTACAATGCTTTATATTTCCTAATGGGTCAATGTCTACAAGTAACTCTGTTACCGCAACTATAATGCATCTAAAATATTTACTGGCATGGCATCGCCTACTCGCAAACGTATTGCTTGCTTTTAAATTTTAAAATTATGGCCAGTTTGACTTATGGGTGCATTTAAAAGGTACCATACCGTTTAGATTCTAGTCAGATACCGTGTTACTCGGTGTCTGATATGGATACTAACTGTTCGCATAATAATATGTATTATACATCAATTAAAATGCATTTCAATTTACAGCGATATTAAATAAATGTCCACAGGGATGGTGGGATTTTTGGCTAATTATATAAAGCAAGCGTTTGTAAAAAACATATAAGATTACACCATTTTAAATTAAGATTTACACTTTAGGCGACGCATTAATCGTGAGGTTTTTACCCCTTCACCTCTTACTTGTCGTCTGCTTTAATAGTTTTGCCTGTAAGAATGTTTCAGAGTTAGATTTAAGGTAGCATGACTTAGAAAATATCTATACATTTAAGAGTGTCAAAAAGAGTAACGCGGCATCTAATCAGGATCTGAATTGCTTGTAAACTCGACTTTAAGCAACTTTGGCGGTGAAATGGTTTATATTTGATACCCGTAGTGACGGGTATACAACCCAAGTAGATACCTGAGCCTTCTGGCAATATTTTGTACCGTTTGTTGCAATAGTCTGTACCGTTTGTTAGTGAATATGTTCATTTAGCAGGGTTTTATTTTATAATGGAAGGTTCTTCTTTTTCACTGGGTAATGAAAACTGGTTATCTGCAGTTGCAAATAAGAACTTTATATTATGAACGGTTTGATATTTTACTAGTTTTATTTATTGTTAAAAACAACCCTACATACATTATTTCAAAACGAACTTCACTTAATGCGTGTCTGGAATTGTCCATTTGAAGATTAAGGGGCCAATGAGATACAGGGCTGCCATTTCTTCGGATTTTTCCAAAATCTTCGAATTTTTTTTCCAGTACATAGTAGCTTAAAGTAAAGCAGAATGCGCCATAAGGCGCATTCTGCTTTACTTACAGCCTGCGTCAAGTAGTCGCATGTCAACAACACTAGAAACAGGCTATGGGGTAAAGGTACGATTTCGTAAATCGCATTTGAAAAATGCAAATTTGGAAATCTTAGGATTATTCACGTCAACTTATGGCAGCCCAGGAGATAGTAGAATTGTCTTTGTTCTCCGATATACAAAACAACATGGCATTCCGTGCTGCAAGAAAGGTGTTTTATTCGGCAAAACATTCAGTGATCTACTTATCAAATACAAGACTTAACATTCAGCTCAAACAAAGGGGAAACTGTTAAGCTGTCTGTTTAAGACGAAGCAACGAGAATACAATGCAAGGTAACACTAACATATTATTAAATGTATTGACGATTCATAAATTTGAATAGCAAACAATTTGGAGCCTGATAATATGTTTTATTTTATTTAACACTTTGTTTACATAGCCTGTTTCTAGTTTTGAAGACAGGTGACCACTTAAAGAAGGTTGCAATAAAAATAATGCGCCCGAAATAAACCTGCCTTAATCTTTTATCTGCTAAGAGAAGAATTTTTCTTTTCCAATATTTGCAATAATGCTAAGTCAATTATTTCCTTTGCAAACGGTTTGAAGACAATCCAGACGGCGATACTAATATAAATAGTGAGACATGGCATTTGCGTTTCGTTTGCATTTAAATGAGAAAGTATAATGTATTATCCATAATAACATAACATAATCTTTATTCGGCATAAAGTTGCACAAAGCCCATATATAGCCGTACATGTATATAGCAGTATTGTGAAAAAACAGATGTATATGACAAATTTATATATATGTAAAGCACATACATTATGTGAAACAACCATAAATAATTCTTTCATAAGCATTTACAGAGAAAGAAAATATGGAACATCGTTTACAATATTTACGAACCAAACTGAATTAATACATACAGTCAATCTTCGAAATCCCGAAATCGCCTAAGTTGAACATGGTCGTTTTTCAAAGCCAAAACGTGCACAAGTCACGTTTCAACTCTGAAATAAGGATCTGCTCGACCCAAGCGAGGACAAATTTTGACTGTACTAATACTGGAAACCAAATGAACTGACTTCGAGATATCGAAGTTCGACTGATAAAACATAATTGATTAAGATCAGTCAGAATCTGACCTTAGAATTGAAGCAAAATATATAAATGTTGACAAATTTGTTAGAGTCGTTACCGATTCTGTTGACATAAGTGATATAAATTTATTCAGCGTTGGCCAGTGACAATAATACGGTTTAAAGTACTTGACTCGTAGATTTTTCTGTATTTCGGACAAACTAGTAAGAAGTGATATTCGTCTTCAACGACGTTTAAATTACAGTGTTTACATTTTCTATCTTGTATGGCAATATTATTGTGTCTGCCAGTTTCAATACTTAGTTGATGTGACGAAAGTCTAAATTTTGTAAATGCGATTCTATATTTATTGACACTTATACAGTTAAGATATGTGTCTATGTTAAAACTATGTTTGTACATGCAATAAGACGCAAGTCGTCTAGAGTTGTTAATACTTGTGTACCAACTTTGCATATAAATATCTAGAATACGCTGTTTTATCATATGATAAATAGATGGATTAAACATAATGTCATTTTGACATCGCCAAATGTCACTCATTCCGATTTCCGAAAGTATCGTTTTGATTTGAAAAGCCCAATTTGTATTGTGATATGATATATCATTATCTGCGTCAGTTCTCAACATATCGTATATAGGTTATACAAAAGGGTTATTTGACGTTAACACTTTTAACCAGTATTTTACCATAGTAAGTTTTCTTTGTATTAACATAGGATACCTTCCCGATTCTCCGTATAAACCAACAAGATTTGTAGACTTTTTTACACATAAGAGTTTCCTTAAAAACTTGCAATGTATCAATTCTATATCCTTACTTTCATGGTAACCCCACACTGCTGAGCTATAATTGAGTGTTGAACCAACAAGAGTATCGAATAATTTACATTTTTCTTTGACAAATAATTCAAGTTGATTAAAAACAATAAACAAGTTGTGTAATGCACGATTGCTATATTTTGCTAGTCTATTTTGGGTTCTTGCCCAGTTTCCATTTTTAAACAAATGTATCCCAAGATACTTAAAAGAATCTACAATCTCTAAAATTGTATTGTTAATTGTAAAATTATGTCTACTATGCCGGTCTTTTTCAAAAATCATTATTTTTGTTTTTGAAGTATTAATTTTAAGACCCAATGTCAAGCAATAACGTTCAAGATCATTTAAGAGCGACTGTAGAGCCTGTGGCGTTTCAGCAAACAGTGCTGCGTCATCACAGAAGAGCAAGATATACATCTTGATTTAATTGGTGCTAAATAGACCATCGGTATTTGTGTTAATGTTTTGCAACAAATCATTCACAAAAAATAAAAACATAAGACTGGAGCTCGGATCTCCCTGCTTGACACCCTTATTCGATAAAAGAAACTCAGATTTTTTTGCTTTATATCGTACAACAGATTTAACAGAGTCATACATTGATTGCATAGCCTTTACAAAGTGTGAACTAACTTTTTCTTGTTTGAGTTTTTGCCAAATATATAACCTATCTAGCGAATCAAAACATTTTTCAAAGTCCACAAAGGCGCAGTATAACTTTTTCTTTGAGTTTAAAGTCTTTGTTATTATAGCATGTAATGCAAAAATACAATCCACCGTAGATTTGCCTTTTTGAAAGCCAAACTGATTTGGTATTATTTTATCGTATTTTACTGACCATTTTGTTAATCTATTTAAAAGTACTTGCGAATATATTTTAGCTATGATATTTATCAGTGTTATACCACGGTAATTTTTTACTTCCTCTTTACTCCCTCCCTTGAATATTGGTACAATGATACCTTCGCCCCATGATTTAGGATATTCCCCTTTAGCAAAAAGTCTGTTAAAATGTATTATCCATTGTATCATGTTACGAGACTACGGCTTGCTAATATAATGCGGCACTATTAATGATCTAACGTTTAAGCCTAAGTCATTCACTCATTTAATAAAAGATGTTTGCGACGACAACAACGACACTAACTTATTGGTACAATCCAGTCTGATTTGACCCTTCACTGCCATGATGTAATCACTTTTAAATAATTGACATCTGCTTTTATTTCTAAAATTGAAATTTATGGTATTTTTACTTAAATATATAATTGAATGTCAACAGTTTGAATCCTGATCAGACGCCGCGATACGCGGCGTCTGATCAGGATCCAATCTGTTTGCAAATTACTATTGTACTCGGGTTAAGGCAGTGAATGAGTTAATCAAAAACTCAGAAGTTGACAAATGTGTAGAATGTAAGACAGGTAGCAGCTTGATGCCGGGACAAACGTGTGGCAAAAAACGTCTGTAGGAGCATTTTGCCTTACCTTCGTCCTGCATTTAGCGGTCACATTTCTTTTAAGACCAACAGTCTGGTTTCGCTCAATAGTCGCTTACTACATATTTGACTGTGTACATATAATATAATCAATGGTTACATGGTGAAAGTAATAAGACGTATTCTTAAACATATGGCATATTGTTTAGCCAAAATATGTAAATATATGTCAATTTTATTAATAAAAGGAGTCGAACGTTTTAAGCAGACGATATCAAAGTAGTAACTGTGCTAGTCGGGTTATTACGTCAAAGTGGCAGCGAAAGAATTAAGAAATGTAGTTATCTGTATATGACTTAAGAGGCACTAGACTCCACATATTTTACGATGAAATGGTAAACTATTTTCCTTCGAGATCACTGGCGCTTTCATACAATACTATGCTATAAATTTATGCACATAGGCTATTGAATAATTCATAAATTGAGCGAGGCGACAAAGAAACTAAGGATAAAAAAGATGTCCCTAATGAATGGTACATGTAATTGTGGTTTTCAATTGTTTCTGTCTGTGAAAACAATGGTTCGAAGGCAAAAGTATTAGCCTGTCTGCTAAAACTAAAAGTTCTTTTGAAAACATTTGGCCTAGTTTCATATCTTGTTTCATTATTGATAGCTTTCGTTTTAACATTCTGTCTTAACCCTTACCTTATAGAAGCGCCTTTTAGCGCATTCCGTTGAATCCTGCGCGGAAGACAAAAAATCCCATTCTATACAGTCATGAAAATGTATCAGAAGACATATTTTCTTAATTGTAGTAGTTGGTAACTTAAAGCAGGCTGAAAGTAAAGCAGAATGCGCCGCAGGGCGCATTCTGCTTTACTTTCAAACTGCTTTAAATTGTCACCTATTTTAAAATCTAGAAAGAGGCTATAGGGTAAAGGGTTAAAAGGAATATTAAGTGTTCATTTTTTGTATACAGTGGACAAGGCGTTCTCGCTTAAATGCAAGCGAAATGCAAACACGTTGCAATAAAATGTAGAAAAATACAATTTTGTGACAACTCTGACTACTTTCATTAATCTGAGTGGCAAATAGTTGGAGCCTGGTCAGACGCCCGGTAACCCTGCTGCAATCTGTTTTCAAAAGAAATAATAGTTTTAGCGTAAACGCGTTTATTTTGAAAGAATAACGCCTTCTTCGCTGTACGAAGAAAGATACCGTAGATTCTCCATAAAACGAGGCTTTCTGGACTGATAGCAATGTTCGGTTTAGCGGGTTTTCGGATTAACCATTGACCACATAGACTTGATTCTAGTATTGAATATAGGTGACCATTTAAAGCAGGGTAAAGGTAAAGCAAAATGTGTCTCCTTTCGCATTCTGCTTAATGTTCAACCTGCTCAATATTGTAGACAAGATTGCTCCTCTCCACCATGGGGTTGAAATGGGTACCTGTGAAGGGTCTGAGCCGGTATTGTGCCATATGTAGCAGTGCTCAATAGTGTAGGCAAGATGGCTCAATGATCAGGGGAGTTAACGTACAGTCGGCTGAACGGTCATTCGGACTGAAAGTAGACTATAACTTGGTATATTTTTTCTATTTCTTTTAAATCGTGCCGACGCATAAGCAACTTTGACCACAGAGGTCTACACATAAAACACTTTAATTCAGTATATGTCCGAATTTTATTAGAAAAGAAACTAAGTTTACTACATTGTACCTGGAATTAGTACTTATGTAAATAACTCCTGGTCATTTAGCAATGGACTGTACTGTTGTTCCTTAGTGTGTCGGTGTGTTGACACGAATCAGTGCTAGTCTTTAAAGTTTTCACAATTGAATCAAATGCATTAAACACCATGCATAATTTCTAATAACGATTTCGTTGTAAAAGTGCATACTTGGTTATAAATTTCACCATTGCATAAAAAACAACCCCCATTTCTTGCCCGTAGAAAATGAGGAAAAGGCGTATCCCCCATTGGAGGGTTTGAGTAATGGTATTAAATGTCCCACTTAACAATAGTAAATGTCTCTTTTGAATAATGTATGACACATTGCAGATATTACGCGATACAACCACGCTAATATTATAAGTCAAAATCTGCCGAAAACGGATTAAATTTACATCCGTTACACTGTCATATTTTCTTCTGCCAGAACTGTAATGCATTATTCCGAAATATTATACATTGAAATGCAAGTATGTTATCTATGTAAAGCTTATAAGAATTGCAAATAAGTATTACTGATATGGGATAAAGTTTTACCAATATGTCATTGTCAATACATTGGAGACGATGTAACTATCTCCCAATAAACGCATTTATGCCAAAGAACTTCGTCTTTTTCAAACACTTAAGGCCAGATCAGACGTCTGGTAACCGGGCGACTCACAAAAGGTTTTCCACACACATTTGCATAAATCGTTTAGTTTTAAAAATCCGTGATTATCTGCACTGTATAACAGTAAAACGTCTCAATTACGACTACTTAAAAGAATACTAATTGACTGATTAAAAGACAGGTGACAACTTAAAGAAAGGTGAACATAAAACAGAAAGCTCCTAAAGGAGCTTTCTGTTTTATGTTCACATTGCTTTAAGCAGTCACATGCCTTAAACACCTGGCACTTATCCCAAGATAGTGATCGTAATAAAAAGGTTTACTGTACGTTTCTTTATGTTTCGTTCCAACAAAGATACTAGTATCCTCACCACTGTACTGATTTGTTTATGAAATGCGTTCCAATACAAACTGTTGACTACCTTATTTGATTTAATAAACACCGTTACACAAGAACGTCCTGTTGGGATTACGATAGCTCTTGAATAATGTATAAAGCAACCTAGGCGACAATAACCTTCCTATAAACGAGATTACGAAATGCATCGACAGCAATCCGGTTTGATCAACATTGAAATCTCCTGTTTGAAAATAATATACATATAATAAACGACATAGGTAGCATGTCTGTTTATCTATCCGGCACATATAAATACAAAATGCAAATATCTTGGATTGACAATTTGTTCGTTTGCAAAAATATACCGTTTATATTCTGAACTTGCTCAACTCATTTCAATATTCTATAAAAACAGGAAGTGTATTTTCAGATAGGGGTATTGCACAACTTATTATTATCATTGTTGTCACGACTTATTGATATCAGGGGTAAGTCATAACTATTCATCAATATTCAAAAAATAAATTAATATCACACACTCCATGAGATAACCATTCTTATTGCATTGCCAAAGGAATATAATTATGAGCCGTGCCATGAAAACACCTTATTGCGTAGCAAACATAGTAGATCAATGTCAGCCGACGCGTCTTAGACGCGGCGACTGGTCTTGATCTACTTTGTTTGACACCCACATGCATCTAAAGTATTTTATGTAGATATTTCGTATATAGTATTTGGCAGTGTTGACCAAATTCAAAATCTTCGGTGCTTGGTCTGTACAATGTTTGAGTTTGAGTTTGAAGTCGCACGGCTTAATACACTGGAGACGATTTTGTGTAGATATTTTATATTATATATGGTATTTGGCAGTGTTGACCGAATTCAGAATCTTCGGTGCTTGGTGTGTACAATGTTTGAATTTGAGTTTGAAGTCGCACGGCTTAATACTTTGGAGACGATTTTGTGTAGATATTTTATATTATATATGGTATTTGGCAGTGTTGATCGAATTCAGAATCTTCGGTGCTTGGTCTGTACAATGGTGCAATGCAATAAGTCTGGGTTTGTAGTGGCACTGCTTAATACATTGGAGACGATGCTCTTCTCTCCCGTTTGAACAAAACTAAACGCAAGCACGATGCAGAACAAACATCTTTGTTTACAATGTTGACAATTTATTTCACGCGATCACAAACGACAGCTATAAAGGAGCGGCGAAACAGAGCCTACTGATATAGTCCTGACGAGTAACATATTTTGACAACACTTCTTAATGAGACTTACAAGTTCCAGTTTATCTACATCTGCAAAGACGATCATATATTAGAATATACAACGCTCCCTCCCTACAACGGCCCTCTCAACAACGACTCCCTCCTTACAACGACCCTTGCCGCTGTTCCCCTAACAAGACAATTTAGCCTTACACTTTTACTGCTGCAATAAAGTTTACTTTAACTTGTCATCTGCTTATTTTTCTCAAAGGTAACATAATGAGCATTTTGACAGAAAATAAATTAATGACGAGTGACAATCAGCTTGAATCCAGACCAGACGCCTCGTTTCGCGGCTTTTGATCTTGATTTAAGCTGTTTGCAAATGTAAGCCAATTGTCCTCCCTCTAACGACTCCCTCCGAACAACGCACACACTGTTTGTCACCCATTGGGTGTCGTTGTGGAGAAGGAGCGCTGTAGAACATAAACTTATATGCCACATATTCATGTACGAATTTAAGATATTGTTTTCCCAGTGAAGGAAACAAATTAAGATAGCAAATGCGTATCTTTGTAGTAATGTGTTAACCGAGTTCGAGTCGTGGAGACCAGATCGTATGTGTTTGTTATTCCTGTGATGTAGTCTATATTGTTGTGTTGTATTTCCCCCTACCGTTTCGGCGTGTATTTATACAACAGTAGCTTGAAGAAGAACTTAATGAGTTAGTGTAACTCATGATCACAGAGAAATAACACCACAGAGAGAAGGAAAACAGATTTCGAAATCTCCAACTGCTTTAAACTGAATTTTTTAGAAGCCAAAATATGCTCATAAAATATTTAACAGTTCGGGACTATAATCTGTTCAATTGTCAAAGCCATACCGATATTCTACGACATCAAATATTTCTCTTTGTAAGTCAATTATAAAACCTATTGAATGAATAACGCCTTGAAAGCAACACCGACTCTTCTCGTTTGAAATGTTCGTTTTTTGTGATACATAGGTGTGCATACAATGACTTAAAATTCAAACAAACAACAATACCGAATTTACCATCAGGGTAAAAAGTGTCATGTTCTGTTTTATTCAAATAAAATACATTTTAGTTTGAATTAGTGAACGTCGATAAGTACTTGAATCAGAACTGTTGCAACGAATTCATACTACGACAATTAATTTTAAACCGCTGAAACTTCAAATGTACAAAACACCCTCCGAATTAAGTCAAGACCGTTTGTGAATATGTAGGGTTTGATGTTTTTAATAATTGTCCATTAAACCATAAAAATCCTACTTGAGGCATACTAGGGTATGGTTCTATAATGATGACATAGGATAAATATATTCTCCACATACACACCTTTTATAAAAGGCATGTAGACACGTGAATAGGGTTATATTTATAGTGATTAAAGGATTAAGAATATAATATAATAATATAATATAGATAAGTTAACTGATAATGAGATAATTTCGCATTATCATAGTACATTTAGTAGAAAAAAGTGTTTAATGATAATCAAAACAAAACAATAAGAAAATCTTGAAAAATAACAAAACAAAAACGAAGTCTTAATTACTCCTTCCTATATCAACTACTTTCGAACAACACACATCATCTTCGTCTCCCATTGGTAGTTGTTGTAGAGAGGAAGCAATATATATATATAAGGCATTAATGATGTTTTGTCATGTCGAGTTCAGAAACAAAATCTTTTGTTTATTTTTTTAATGTGAACTTCTGCCATTGAAAGTGTTGTAAACGCCACTTTTCGTTACAACTCAAAAGGAGACCCGTGTATAGTCGATTAAAGCAGGATAAGATATACAAATATCAATCTACCCAAACACCTTCAAGGCATGTTCATTTGGTTTTGGAATTGTGTCGTCGGGATAGCGTAGTGTAATTATGTTACTGGTGGGCATTTACGGTTGAAAGTTGAATTCCGCTTAAGCTGGTGCTAGGGGGCGTGAGCACTGTTGCATATTTAAGTATTGCTCATGAACAGACTCAATTAAACCGAGTCTGCAATTTTCAGTATTTGCTTTGTTTTCTGTGCTTTCAAAGGATCTCCCCTTATTTAGATTAAGTTGCGACATGAAGTATTAAAATTGCTACGAGTGACCTTTGCGAATGCGGGGCAATGACAAAATAAAGGTAAAGATAATAATAAACGTAGAATAAGCAACATTCTGACTTACTTTGAGTCTGGTTTAAGCCAGTATCTGGAAGAATACTGGAACAAAAACCATTTCTTATGAAGCTCTACAAAATATACATATTTTTCTCAGCTTTGGGGTAATGTGTAATCGAAGAAAGACAATTAATGAACAGAAATTAATATCGGTGGTAGGGTAAGAGTAATCGTTTGAATTATGATGAGCGAACCGTATTCCTGTCATATGCGCGACCGAATCTGTCGAGTACACAAAAGACCAAGACCAGGACTAGCGCAAGCAAAAGTCGTCTAAAATGTCAAATGGCGAAAGTTAAACCACAAAGCCTTTTAACATTCTTCTTGTGGACGCGCCTTTATTTCTATCGAATTATCTTACCAAAGCAACTATCTGATCTGCCTCGCAATGAAAGGCGTGCAGTCTCTAGCTCATGGGAAAAAATAGAACTGTTGTGTTTCAGTGCAGCAATAAAAGGTGTTGTAAAAGGGATTGTATTTGTGTGTTCCATCTGAGGCAAATTGGTCCCAAGGTTATAATAAGAACTTCTAAAAAAGCCGTAATTTACAAGCATTACATCCGTCCGCCTTTACGGGCGTACTGATCTGCGTAGTTGTTCAATGTAATGTAGTTATTCAAATCAAAAGCTCATCCGAAGTTCTTAACACGTTTGTGCCCACGATCCGATCTAGTTATGGGACATATGCAAACACTGTCTCACTCATTTTAGTACCAAATGTTATAAATTAATGTTACTCTACTCATTAAATCGTCTCAAAGGGACGACTCTTATAAGTAGTGACTCAATAGGGATTAACGCATAAATAAAGATTTCATTTTTGAAATACACCCCTTTATCTGGAGCTCTGCTCTAAATATGAACTGCAGAGAACGCTTAATGAAAGAAAAGGATTATGTGTGATGTTAGTAGGGAGTTGTTATAGGGAGTGGAAATTAATACCCTAAGAGTGCGTCTGATCTCGATTAAAACGGTTTGTAACCTGTCATTATAATTCCTCAAAATGGCCAATATATCAATTTGTAGAAAAAACCAGCAGCCGACAATGTTAAGCAAAACGCAGAAGACACAGTCCGAACCTGATCAGACACCGCGACAGACCTAGTTCAAAACTGTTTACAAAGTCTAAAGTAGTCGTATTTGGCCATGAAAGGAGTCATTGTTCATTATATTTCCTTTGAATTTTTAAAATTCAAATGAGACTTTATGAAATTTTGTAATTTCGTTTGCCACGTAATTAAAAGTGGTATTCTTACGCCCCGGCTGCTCCTGTTTATTTTATCGCTCTGATATCACCTGCTCTCATATTGTTTTCACTACCGTTCAGATTAAGAAGTTATGCTGTGTGGGAAAAGAAATATCCGTTACATGTGTCAAGGATATTGATCTGATTAGGTCTAACATTTGACGGTAGCAATCTATTGCATTTCTCAATTAGCTTACCAAAGCTGATAACACTAACATTTGTAAACAGTTTGGATTTTGATCTGACGCTGCGGTTTTTGTTGTTCGAAATACAGTTATACTCTACAACGAAGTTAACATGTTATAGTATATGAAACTGTTAAAAGAATATTGTATAAACTTAATTTTATACATTGGGCCTACCCTATATATTTGCCCTTTTAATTGTTTTGTTGAGTTATATTATGATCGCTTTAGTAAAATATACCTGTATTTCCACATTTATATTACATTAGGCATGCACATGCAGGTTTGAAGTTAAAAAACTCGGGCAATTACGGTTTGAACGGGTTCGCCCTAAAAGGGAGAAAACGTTTTATCTTTTATGCTAAAAACTCTCTCATGTGCGTTGAATACAATTTAGATGCAGATCAGACGCCGGGTTATACGGATCTGGCTCAACCAAACTGTTTGATAGTCAGATTTAAACTACCATTAACAGTTTCAGTTATTCTCATTGCTAATATGTATGTAATTGCGTTTGCGTTTAGTTTTATTTAACCGGGAACGAATAATGTCTACTCCTCTGTAGATCAGAGCACTGGAGGCTTCAATCTGAGTCACAACACTATAAGTTTGTCCAATCTATTACTCGATGTTCTTAGGGCTGATGAACGTTGCCAAGAAGCATTAATTCTCTCCCATGTTACCGGTAATTTGATAACATGAGCTTTCGTCGGTTTTTCTCCAAGCACATTTGAATAAATAAGTATTTTGTGATTTTAATTAAAATGTTAAATGCAATTTTAGCACAGTAGGATTTTTTCTGCTTCACCATATATTGTCTGTAGTGAGTTTCAGATACGGAGCATGCCTTTCTGTTTTGAAACTATCTGTATTGTTCCCTCTCTACAACGGCCCTCCCAACATCGATTCCCTCCTTACAACAACGCTTTCCACTGTTACCCCAAACAAGACAATTATATCAAACATATTCACGGCTGCAATGTCGTTTGATTCAAATTGTCGACTGCTGGTTTCTTCAAAGTGTCATAATTGACATTTTGACAGAAAAAACTTAATACCGAGCTACAAACAGCTTACATCCTGATCAGACGCCGCGTAACACGGCGTCTGATCAGGATTCAAGCTGTTTGCAAATGTTAGCCGATTTTCTCTCCTTATATTGAATCCCTCCTAACAACGCACACACTTTGTGTAGAGAGGGGTCGCTGTATATAGAGCTTTACAAATAGTTTGAACCCGCACAGAACACTAGATAACTCTGATCAAAACAGTCTGAAATTAAATATCACAAGTTTATAAGCAGTATGCTGAACATAAAATATCAATAAGTTTGTCTTTCCAACGAACTATACAGACTAATCAAGTAACCTTCAAAAGTCATGGCCATATTATTGTAAAACGTACTGACCGTCATCCCGTTTGATACTGCACCATAATATGGCTGAGAAAATACTTATTTAGAGTCTACACGACATATGCAAAGGTAGAATAGTTTAAATAGCTGACTACATTACTTTTAGATATTTACAGGTACAAATCGACTACAAATTAGAAATGTTATTTGACAACATAGAAACTATAGGAAACATGGAAACCTTCAGCAAATTAATTCATTCCTTGTTTTGCTCTTTCATTGTCCTTAACAACGAACTATTGGTGTATGTTTTTGCAAAACATAATTCGAGCACTAAATATACGCCGAGTTACTTGGCGCCTGGTTAGAATCCATAATGTTTGACACAATAACGATGTCCGACATCAGTCGTAAAAATATATCCACGCGTTGAGAAGTGAAAACAATGTGACGGTAAGCGCTTACTACATTGTCTTGCAATAAGCTACTATTTAGAGTACCAGAGTATTTTAAATTATAAGTTAGTATGATTATGTTTCACAAAAAGTAGGCGACACTTTATCTAAAAGAATAGATTGATACTAAAGGGACGTTCCTAAATCTAATTAGTATATGACTTAACTGAACTATCTTTATTAACTCCGGTACGTTTACAGAGCTAGGGCACGTTTAATAAAACTTCTTACATCAAAAACGGTCGTAAGTCAAAACTTTAAAGTGCATTAAATTCTGGTTCCTCTATCTAATCCTGACTTATGAATCGCTTTTGGATCGTCTTTTCAAGACGATTACAAAGAGATGTCACAAAATAGGATTTGATTGAGACGTTATTCCTCCCCGTTGAAACGATACCAAAAGCAGTGCAATTTCAAAACATGGAGTAAATGGCAGTATTTTCAAAACACTGGCTTTGCAAATAGTTTGAAGCCAATTCTGACGCCGTGTTCCCCAGCGTCGGTACAGGCTCCACACTGGCTGCAATAGAAATATTTTTTAAGCGCAAACGTGTTTATTGGAAAAGAAATACGTATTCCCGTTTGTAGCAAGGTATAATAAGCAACATTATTTTGTACTGACTTTACTTAACTATTTTATCAACGTCGAAATATTGGCATTGTAAAGTAGTGTCTTTGATTCAAATCAGAAGCCGACTTATCAGGTGTATAATCAAATGCATAACTGTATAAAATGGCAGGCAATATGCCAGTCATTCTGGATATGATATAAGAGTGTGTGATAGTTGGGGTTTACTGCATACCAGTTTCCAATTAAGATTCGTCAGTTTCGCTACTTATGGTCCATGCTATAATGATTTGTAAAATTACAAAACTACATTGAAGTCCTCTGATCTAGATATACATATCTGGATATACACTGTTGCGTCAATGGGCACTATAAACAATACTACTGTTTATTTAAAGACGCCTTTTGTCACTAGGGTGCAATAGGCTAAACTTATTGTTTTCTTTTCTTTTGTTTGTTAACGTTTGTTTCTGCCATCTATGGGCTAATTGGATAAAGGGGAGCGAATGCAGAATTCCCAGGTGCGATGCTCTACCATTATTATCGCTTAGTTCTCTGGTTCTTTTGGCTGGCCGGAGTAAAGCAGTGATGCATAGGACCTCGGTTTATAAAACTCCTCCGAAGGACTCTTTTCGACGGGTGATCGAACTCAAGACCCTTGGTACCACAGGCGAGTGTGCTGCCACTGGACCACGTCCGCCGGCGTGGGTCAAAGGAATCAATATATATGAATCCAATTATTGATAAAATCGCGATAGTGCATTTTCACCTTAAATAAAACAAAATATGTACATGTATCGATCATGAAAAATAGAATTTAGGCAAATTTATACGACCACGTTTATTTTCTGTTACAATAAACCAAAGGCAAACATATTTTGTTAGGTTGTCAATGTTACATTGTATGTATCTACATATGTTTCATAGTTGAACATTTATAAATATCTCTTTTCGATTTCACTTACAACATATATGTTTAATTTTTATGTTTTTTGACAATAGTAAGATATGTACACATGTAGCATTATTAGCACAAATGCATTAAAACGCCAGAATGAATCCATACAGAATGTAAATTGTATAGAGTTATGTATGTATAAAGGAAAATAGATCTGAACTGGTCTAACTATTTTTAAAAAGGAGCCACGATTGATTGAATTTTACTGCATCGCAACGAATTCAATGTTCGTATAAAGAGGTGTCAAATATTCAAATAAAGGCCTACACGTGTTAACCCTTTCATGATCAAATGTTTCGGGAGATTTTTACCCTTTCACTGCTGCTTCAGTATATTTGTCTGCAAGACACGTTTCAAAGTTAGATTAAAGGCAATATGACTGACGAAGTTTCGAAACGAGTATCAAACAGTAATGGTCCTGATCAGATGCCGCGTAACGCGGTGTCTGATCAGGAACCAAACTGTTTTGCAAACGCGCTTAAAGGCGGAATTGAGAATGAAAAGGTTAACAGGACCGCATTCAAACAGTATTTGCAACTAATTTTACTTTTGTACAGCTCAACCTTTTCACCCCAAAGGCGTCCAGTAACGATTTATCAAATTTGTTTTCCATCTTAGACAGACGTTATGCAGCGTCTACTTAGGATCCGAACTGCTAGTCACTCGTTTTATTTGTCACAGTCAAATACCATAACTCTAATGTCTAACATGGCAGACAGAAGCATCAATGCAGATGATAGTAAGGCGGTTGTAGTGTCCAAGCCAATGATGAAGATAAAAGATAAAGACTTTACTCGGAGATGTCTCAAAGTGGAGAAGATGTCCTTATTTCCAAATAAACACATTTATGTTAAAACAATTATTTCCTTTGCAAATGGATCCAGATCAGTAACGGAGTAAACCGATAAATACGAAAGAAGACTCAAGCAGGAAACGCAACACATGTCTGGCTAGGCTCTTAACTGTGTTCCACTGAGTTTAAATTAAAAGATACAAACATTTCAAAGAAAACATTTTCTTATGTCTTTTGAGCTTCGTTCGTCTTTCGTTTGCGTTTAAACCTTTCATGATTAAATTTATTGTCGTCTGCTTCAATATTGTGTCTGCACTATTGTTTTAAAGTTAGATTTAAGGCAGTATAACTGACGCTATTTCAAAACAAGTGGCAAACAGTTCTGATCAGGATCCAAACTGTTTGAAAATGCGTTCCATGACATTAAGAGTGAGAGGGATTAACCCTTTGAACCCTAGTCCCGCATGTAGGCGTTCTTTTCAAACAGTGAACATGTGAATGGTACACTAACCAATGGAAACAGTGAGGACCCAGATCAGAGGGCTCCGAAAGGAGCCCTCTGATTAGGGTCTTCACTGTTTGTCTTAATGCAAAACATTGACAAAAACAACCCTTAAAAGTCATAAATGGTCTAGACTAAAGTGGAAACTGGAATTGGCCATTTAAAGTATTAGGGGGGGAAAGGGTAAAAAGAGAACAATAGCGTTATTTCGTTTCTAATCTGTTGCAGACATATCCTCTGTGTCGACTTTTTCAACTGAAACAGGATAAATTGAGGTTGCAGTTGCGGCTGTAATTCAATATAAAACGAGTTTTTAGATTTTAAAAGTCTTGTTAAGAATTTTTTCTTTTTTTTTGTAAACCATTCAGGCTAAAAACCAATTCTTCCGCTGTCTAATTAAACTCCAATTAAGTGGTTCGTTGTAGAAAATTCAATAATAATCGAAGTAAAACACAAAACCTCAGTTTTATTTGTAAGGAAAAATATCCTCTTCTTTGTCACTGTGTACAGTGGAGAAAACGTTATTCTTTCCCGTTTAAACGAAACGAAACGCAAACGCAAAACACTAAAACGTAGAAAAATGCAACTTTTGGACAATTCTGATAATTCATTGTTATCTTGGTGGCAAACAGTTTGGAGCCTGATCAGACGCCGGGTTACCCGGCGTCTGATCTGGCTCCAAACTGTTTGCAATAGAAATAATAGTTTTTGCGTAAACGCGTTTATTGGGAAAGAATAACGTTTTCTCCACTGTACATGTATCAGATATAAAGCAAGGGGAAAGAAGACATTATTCTTCCCAGTAAATTCGTGAATTCTAAACAATGTATGCCAATTACAGAGTTTGGAGCCTGATCAGACACAGAGTAACCTTTCATTTACTTAATATTTGTTTAGAGTATCTAACTTTCAATGTCTAACAAACGGTTAAGATGATGTTCAGGATACTTACTTCATAGAAACACTTCGAACCGAATTTCAAAAATGAAAACAGATTGTTTAGTTGTATGGATACATATAGGACGCTGATCGGCGTCTCATCTGGATCCTAACTGTAGGTTAAAATAATCACATATTCCCCAGGTTAACATATTCCTAGGTCTATGGTGCGTTCTTTGGACGTTTCGCACATGCAAAATAGGTAAAATACTTATATAAATCTGTGTAAATATCTAAGCATTTTTTTGGTTACTTATATTGGCAAAATTATTTGAGTGGGGGTGAAGTACAGAAAAAGAATGTTGGTTTATGTGGTATACGTGCTGAAATGGCGGATCCTTGTGCTACGGACATCTTAGTTCACCTCTCTCCAGATTCTGCTTCTTAACCGGATGAAATCAGTCACGTTGTGGATCAAGGTTTTATTTCTATAGTCTACACAAGAACATAGTGGCTTCCATTCAGTGAAATTGGTCTTTTTAAACCCTTATTGTGTTCACAAAATTAATATTTGCCTTACTGCCAATACCCTTATAATATTTCCGTAAACAATTTATTTCCTGACCAAACGTCTCGTTAAACAGATCAGAACTTACAATTGTTTGGCAAACTTATCGATATTGATTTATTCAAACTGTTGGTATTTTTTTTTTTTTTTTTTTTTTAAAAAGGTAATACCACAGGCAACATTGTTTAAATCCAACATTATGGTGATGCAGTGACAGAATAAAAGTAGACGATAAAATTAAGCAATGAAAGGGCTAAAAAGCAGACAATAAAACCAGGACTCCAGATAGGAAGAAGTAAACCGAACACATACATCATTTTCTCACTCATTTTAGCACCAAATACTATGGAGAAGCTACTCATTAGAATCGTCTATAAGAGACAATTCTATTGAGATGTAACACTATAGGGTTTAACGTAGAAAAATAAGATTGTGGTTTTTGAAATACTCCTCTTATCTGGAGCTCTATATAAAATAAAGAGCTGTTACAGGAGCTCTATTTTTAACTTCCAATCTACCTAAGGCATTCATAAAAAGAACGTGTTGATGTTGTTGGTACTAGAAAGGGCAAATAGTTTATAAAATACCGGTCGCTCACATGGACAAGTTATGACAAAATATCAGTTAACAAGAACTGTCAGACGGAGCAATACAGATCGTTAATGTTATTTGAAAAGCTCAACGAAGCAATATTACCAGTGTTTATATCCGCCCGGAGAGATATTTGTTGTTATTTTTGCACCTTGTCAGAACAGTTATCATTTGTTCATCCCCTTAGCCTACCAATATTGTCTGTTTAAAACTTGTCGTCCGCGAGCATTCATACATTATGAATCGTTTTACTTTTGTTACGAATGGAACGTAAATATATATTTAAGTGTTTAGATTTAATACAAATTCAAAATATGCAATGTAAGCATAGAATGTATAGATTACTTTGCAAACATCGCAAGCAAATAACCAACATAACAAAAAGAACACACAACAGTAGAGTAAGGGATCCCTTTTACGACCTTTAGCGTCTTCAAAATTCATTTTTAGATGAGGAAGGGAGCGCATAAAATATTCAAATACCATGGGCCACAAAATGCTCAGTTATGATAGATTAACTGATGTTTAAGAGCTGTGAAATGATTTTAACACCAGTCCCTAAGATCAAATTAGTTCAGAGTCAGAGCTTTTGCAAAATATTAGCTAGGCATCCAGGTGCACATCATACCCTCTCTGAACGATAATTCATATCCGTTTTCACAACATTTGAGCCTTTATTTATACGATATAAGTTTTGATTTGCGTAACGCGGCGTCTGACCAGGGTCAAAACTATTTGACACTCATTTCAAAATAACTTTAACATTAGATTTGAGAAATAAACGCAGACGATATATGTCTAAAATGTATGACGCCATGGCAGTAAAAGTTTAAATAAAGGATCGGTTTGTTATGCAAACCAGCTACTACGCCACGAGAGATAATTCATTCTAACATACAAAAGACGTATCCCTCACGTTGTTGCTTCACGTATTCCATTGGTTATTAGATACAGTGGAGAAAACGTTATTCTTTCCCAATAAACGCGTTTACGCTAAAACTATTATTTGCAGTGCAAACAGTTTGGAGCCAGATCAGACGCCGGGTAACCCGGCGTCTGATCTGGCTCCAAACTGTTTGCCACCAAGATAAACAAGAATTATCAGAATTGTCCAAAAGTTGCACTTTTCTACGTTTTAGTGCTTTGCGTTTGCGTACGTTTGCGTTTAAACGGGAAAGAATAACAGATTCTCCACTGTAACAGTATTTGCGTTATTGTGTCCGCTTAATGATTTCCCTATCAAGTTTTATCATCTGCTTTAACTTTCTTACCGCCAAAATATTGTCTGCATTGGGAGAGTCGTCTGCAATATTTTAAGTCTGATTTGGTGCTGTTTTGACTGAAGAAATGTCGATACGAGTGCGAAACAGTTTGGATCCTAATTAGACGCTGGGTTACGCGGCGTCTGATCAGTATCCAAACTGTTTGCAAAGTCGCATTTTAGCGCCGTTGGCAGTGAAAGAGTTATATGAACTGTTAATGGACATCTTATATAGAGTGGAGAATCTGTTATTCTTTCCCGTTTAAACGCAAACGTACGCAAACGCAAAGCACTAAAACGTAGAAAAGAACAACTTTTGGACAATTCTGATAATTCATGTTTATCTTGGTGGCAAACAGTTTGGAGCCTGATCAGACGCCGGGTTACCCGGCGTCTGATCTGGCTTCAAACGGTTTGCACTGTAAATAATAGTTTTAGCGTAAACGCGTTTATTGGGAAAGAATAACAGATTCTCCACTGTAACAAATACAGGTTAATTAATTCACCCCTGTCACCTTAAAATAGACAATTCCAGTTTCCAATTAAATCTTATCTAGTTATGAAATTTTAGATTTCTTTTCATTTATAAATTACAACGTCATTTAGACGCTTTCTGGTCTCAGTCTACACTGTTAGCATTCATCCAATGTTCCCTTTACTGATACAGAATTACTTGTCGCTATGAGTCATTGTGTTAAAGCACAGCATTATCTAGTGCATGAATGTGTGCTAGTTTGTGAAATAGACTAAATGTCTGTTCTTTTACACTAAATACTGTAAACATAATTCATTTCTGTATTTTGATTTCTTTGTTACAGTATAGAAGACATGATTCTTCCCCGTTTATGCACACATGTAATGCAACCGCATTGCAGTAACATATTGCAAATTACAACGTTTCATAACTTTTAATGATTTATTTCAATTTGAGTTGCAAGCAGTCTGTAGAATGATCAGATGCCGGGTTATCAGACGTTTGATCTGGCAAATCTGTTGTACATAGAGGTTTTAGCATAACGCATTTATTAGGCATTAATACATGTAGCGTCTTCTCCACTGCATGTCAAATTGGAATAGTGAAACGCTGTATGCATGTTGTTTGGTTTAATTTGTGTATGGCAAGCTGATTAAATCCCTTATATGTATTACGACCATTCAAAATGAGACAACATGTGGTTAAAGTAACGTTAGCAGTAGGATGAAAAATGGACGAATGAATGAATTTGGTTTTACGACACAGTGACACAAATAGGTCATAATGCACCGATGAATGCTGTGATATTTAAGTCCCAGAAGAGCGGCAAGGTAGAGAGGTCCCTGTGAAACACTATAATGAACTAAATTGTCACAAACTATACGTTTGAAACACATACATGTACAACAAGCCTTTTCGTATGTGTTTACTAAAAATGCGTACGTGTCTCCGTTCATGTACCACATGTTGTTTTCAAAAGCCATATTACTAACATTATCAGTAGCGATCTTGTTATTTGACTAATTTACAGTATTGCGACATAAACAGGTCAATAAATTGTACACTATAGCGACTGGAGAGATTTATCAGATGAATCGAAAGAATAAAAAGCCCGATTGGGTGTAACAAAATTATCAATAAAAAGACAAAACACGGACACGTACAAAATACATCTGCAGTGACAACCTGAATAACCATTGGAAAATTGATTTGTGGGAGTTTCCAATCAACAAAAAGCGTATATACTGTGTCTATGAATGACGGAGTTTTGCGAGGTTAACCCTTATCATGCTAAGTGCAACTTGACTAACATTTGCAACGAAATAATTAAGCCTTTTTATCAAAGTATACCATAGCAAACAGTATAGGTCATGCGGCGTCTCATCAAGGTCTGCATTGTTGCTATTTTATATGCAATGTTCATTTGTATTGACACCTTTGTTTATCTATAATGAACTTTTCAAGCAAACACATTAGGGGAGCTTGTGGCAATATCTCGGCACACATGGGTTAACCTGACGATGTCTTAACAGTGAAAGGGTTCAACATCACTACCAACTAAAATGACATTTTAGACATTTAATACAGCTGTCGGATACACACACAGGTTATCAGTGAGTAGGTTATGAAACTACAACCCCATAAAACATTAAAAATGAGTCAAAATGAATTCACATGTTCAACAAAAGTTGTAAACAAATGTTCCAACAAGTTACAAGAACTTTAAAAAATATTGAACTTTGTTTTTGTATCAAGTAGGTAATACAACTAAATGTGAATTTAGAACCATCAACTTCCTAACCCTGTCATGTTGTCAAATTTGGGTAAATTTTGATAAATGATGGCTCATTATTTACAGTTAACAGATTCCCTTCAAAGAAAATTAGTTCACAATCAAGCAAGAGACGAAATCAAAGCGTAGAAATAAAAGAGTTCGACAGGCACCGTGTATGTCATCATTCGTCCACCCTAGATTTTGGACGTGTTCGTCATTCAGCAATAAACAAGTGCATTTGCAACCAATTCATTACATCCCGTAACGGGTTATGAATAGAAAATGAAATACCTTTTAAATTATCGGTAAATGAGCATTTCTGGTATGAAATAAATGTCTCGATAACTTGCGTTTGACAAGCGGAAATGGTCATTGTCTTTGAGGCGCTTGACTTTTGCGTCAGGAGCTGAACTGAATTGAACTGAACATATCAAGCGCCTGGTGACCTGGGTCAGATTCCGTGTGGACAAATGATGACATCAAAGGGGTCTGCCTATTTTTCGAGTCCCCATGCGTGTGCTCGCCGGTTATCGTCAAGGAAAACTGTTGACTGTAAACAATGAACCATCATTTGTCCACACGAAATATTTGACAAAATGACAGAGTGAGAAACTTGATGGTTGTTTCCCCAAGGCTCTATTTCACGGCAGTCTTTACTATTCTACTTATAAAGATTGGTGTTGGTGTTGGTGGGGGTGTTAGCAAATGAAAAACAGGGGGATACCAGCTGGGGGTAGTGTCATAGCTTACAGGCCTAACGCCCATGGTCGTATACATGTATGCCCTACAGTGAAAGGTATTCAGTGCTAATTCTATGAAAATCTTTAACCATTGGTGAGCTTCCACGGAGTAATAAAAGCAGTATTGAACGTTTCAATTAAAACAAACTGTCGGGTAATCCTGTTTAGATTAGTCTCCAAACTGCTTACCCCTCAGATAACAATAAAGTGTAGCTCACTTATAACGAGGCTCTTATGGCCGACTGATTTCTTTTATTATATCCAAATTTCATTATATTATGTCCTTTTTACAATACGGTAGTTAGGGATGAGGAATATGTTTTGTTTTGTCAGGGCTCCAGATAAGGGGAGTATTTCAAAAACTAAAATCTTTATTTTTGCTTTAAGCCCTATGGTGTCACTACTCATCAGAATCGTCTCTTTGAGACGATTCTAATGAGTAGTAACACCATAGGATTTGGTGCTAAAATGAGTGAGAAATTTTTGGAGTAGTTCAGTTTACCCCCTCTTATCTGGAGTCCTGTTTGTTATAACAAATATTTCGTTACATCAAATGTCGTTATTCTCAGAGCGCGTTCTTCAATATTTAGAAAACCTGTTATCTTCTACATGCTATTATAATGCATTTATATTGAGTTTAAAAACAGTACCCGATGTGTCCACTTTAAGCACATTGACATTAAGGTAGACGCCCTTATAAAAGTCTAAAAATGTGTCATGATATCACTATTCTTCAAACGTATGAATTGGTTCACAACTCAATATATAGTATGGACGCTCTTTTACGACCATTACATCGTGTTAATTAGCACGCGTTTAAGGCAAGTGACTGCTTAAAGCAATGTGACAGTAAAACAGAGCTTTCGGAACTTTTTGTTTTACTGTAACCTTGTTGTAAGCTGTCAACTTTTTTGTACAATCAATTAGCCTTCGTTTTAGTAGCGTAATTGAGAGGTTTTACTATTATACTGGAATCGTTTTAATTCTCTTTCCGTTTTAATCATTCCGTATGCAAGCGCAATGCAAGCGCAATACACACATGTGGCAAATGACACTTTCTAAATTTGTTGACGCCTGTTTGCAATGGAGATACGTATTTTAGCACAAACGCGTGTATCGGGAAACAATAACATCGTCGCTTCTATACAATCTATTGGTGTGTGTTTTACGGCTTTGTCATATACGAATGCGGATGTGTATTTAAGCACTAAACTGATTTTTTCGGCGTTCAAGCGAAATGAACGACAGAAAATTATCGACAAATATCATAAATCGCGCTAGCGATTCAAGGTAAATTTTCCGAAAAATTTGTGTCGTTCATTTCGCTTGAACGCCGAAAAAATCAGTTCATTTCTTATATTTACAATATATTTGCTGTACTTTCTAACATTAAATAAACATTTGTTAGTAGGCATGTATGTTTAATCCATATTAGAGGTAGATAACACGAATATGCATATGCCCCGCCTTCCCTTCGAAACTTATCAACAAGTTCCGTCCTCTCGAAACAAAATGTTAATACGAAATGAACAGCATTTTTTTTTCAATATAATTGAATGGGGCGATTGTAAATATGTATGTATATGTAATGAATGCATGAGTATGTATGGGTGACGCAGTTGGATTGAATTTTACCACTTTGCACTGGTACATGTAGCAGTGGGTTGATTATATCCTCAAAACGTCCAACCGGGGGCGCTACTATATAAATGAAGATAATTGTTCCATAAAGTAACATACCAAACACATCAGTAGAATCATTTTGTGCTTTCTCACAATACTCTTATTGTTTAACATGGGTGTCTTCTATGTTATTCACCAAATGTATCAGTCTTCCCAATTTGTTAAGCGATGGTTTTAAGCCCCCACTCTCGGATTTCTTGCGCGTTTCTGGTAATTAAGATACACGAGCTTACTTCGATTCTCGCCAAGCATTTCAATATAAATACAGTTTGTTTCTAAAATTAGAGAGTAAAGTTTTGCACAATATGATATTTCAGTATTGAGTATGAATAGTCTGTTGTGATTCTCTCATTTGCTATTGTCTTTTATAAAATATCAAACTGTGTGCCAAACTGTTATGATTTAGTTGAAGCGACATGTTTCATTTGACTTGTCTGTAACACAACTGTTTTTAAATTTAACCTTTCTACTGGCAATATCCGTCCAAACGAGTCACTGTTAACTTATTGTAGCCGTTATTGTATTTTTGGCCGGTGTGATTTATCAAATTCGGAAATGTATGCATTGATTTCACATAATATCATCAATATGAGTGTCAAACAGTTTTGATTATGATAAAATACCGAGGTGTGTTGCGTCTAATCACTACCAAAACCGTTTGCAAATGTTAGTTGTTCGCCACTATCTATCAGGATAGAAACTGTTTTATACTCATTTCAATATTTCATAAGTCAAAATAACTAAATATTTACTTTGAGAAATAAAATCAGACGACAATAGTTTAAAGTTGATGACTGCATGGCAGTGAAGGGGTTAAGATATTTGTTTTGTCACTTTAAATTCTCCCAGGAAATGTTCCAGACTTAGGCTAAGTTGTCCCAGATTTATGTCAGAAAACAACGATAGGCAAACTGTTCAGCCTTCCATGTCATCTTTATTATTTATCCTTACATAATATCATCTGCTTTGAATTTGTCGTTTGTAAGATTGTATACGATTGAGGAAGATGCATATTTTGATTGAAGAAGCCTACAGAGGAATGTCAAACAGTTTACAAACATTAGTCTTGTCGCTATCGACAGGCAAATGAGTTTCATTTCACCACACCGTATTAACACTTTACATTCTGGATAATGTTTTCGTATGCAAACATTTGTCGTCTGCTACTGTTCGAAAAATAGAAACTTTCAAAATTTCTCTTCAAAACAAGAGCAGAGTGCCAAACTGTTTAGTTCCCGATAAGACGCCGCGTAACGCGTCGTCTCACCAGGAACTAAGCTATTTGCGAATGTAATTACTGTGGCACATGTCCGCCGCTAGTATGGTAAGAGTTAAACTACATGTATTCAATTCCGAATTTGATGACAGAAATGGTATTACAATAATTAACGAGAAGTTTTGCTAACTGCTGTTCTGTTAACTCGAATTGATTGAATAATGTAATTTTTCTATTATTACCAATATGGCTGAGCATCATGTTGTAATAATGAACATATGGTGGTTGTTTTAGCTGGAAGCGTGTTCATTACATTAAATTTCGAGAGATAATGGTGCTTCGGATCGCTAATACATGTACACTAGAGGAGATGTTATATATCCTTTGTGAACAGAACTACACGCAAAAGTAACGCAATTAAATGTGGAAAATGACATTTTTTTTTTAAGTTTTGACCATTGCCTTTTATCTAAGTGAAACAGTTTAAAACCTTTTCAGATACGGGTTCCTCGACGTCTAGTCTGCTTCCATTGAAATATATTTTGTTGCAAAACCCCTTTTTTTAAAATGAGAAGAAAGTAATAACTTCTTCCCAAATACGACAACACGCAATTAGTTTGGTGGCATTTTTATTATCCGTGTGTATAGATGTTACACATGTAGTCGCAAACCCATTTGTTAATTATGCGGCGATTTCAACAATTTAAAATACTTCTCCTTTAAAAACTTCTCTGAACTAAAAAAAACTCTTGCAAATGGCAAATAGACTTATAATAAGTGCAGTGAAGCGCGTTTATTTGTATAGACTAACTCAAGGACTGTAGATTATATTATTACCTAATGCTCTATATACAGTGGAGAATCTGTTATTCTTTCCCGTTTAAACGCAAACGTACGCAAACGCAAAGCACTAAAACTTAGAAAAGTACAACTTTTTGACAATTCTGATAATTCATGTTTATCTTAGTGGCAAACAGTTTGGAGCCTGATCAGACGCCGGGTTACCCGGCGTCTGATCTGGCTCCAAACTGTTTGCAATAGAAATAATAGTTTTAGCGTAAACGCGTTTATTGGGAAAGAATAACACATTCTCCACTGTAACTTGTAATTCGTTATTTTGACTGTTTTGCTGTGTTGTTCTGAAATTGCCTAGTTTTAACTATTGCCCGCTAGGACGAACTGTTTACCCTGCGCGAAAAAGATGCGTAGAAGTTTTAAAATCAGGGTCATTGAGAAGTTTTCCGGCACAGTTTTGAATAAATGTCATTGATTGTTGTCTGGTGAATGTTTAATACTTTATTTCATGCTTTATTATTATTTATAATAATACTATAAATCATTGAGACGAGTTTGTAATACACATCAACGTTATCCTTTATACCGAAAAACAACACGGATACGAACATTATATAAATGTGCGGATGTAAACTTACAAGAAGAAGCTGATCATTCATCAGACGTCTGTCAACAACCACGAATAAATAACAAACACTGTGTTATTCATTTGTGCAAAAACTCGATTGACTAATACAATTTTATTTCATTTGTAATTGGGCTCAGATTAGTTATTTTAGAAATTCTAGTTATATAGACTATCAGGTAATAAAACAGTTATTTCATGTGTGTTAGGGGAACAGTCAAAACTATTGTCCCTCGTTATCAGGGAAGACATTTCGAACTGTTGCCCTACCGGCCTCGGGCTACAGTTCGAAAGTCTTCCCTGATACCTCGGGAAAATAGTTTTGACTGTTCTCCAAACACACATGAAATAACTGTATACTGTTGACCTGTCCAGTATTGTGAAGATTATTCAATAAAGATAGTACAATTCAGTGTACCAAGAGTTGTTAGACATAAAATTTAAATCCTTATCATGCTTAATCAATATCTGTTTCCAATAATCTTCAAAATCAGTTTTTACTTTTTTGTTCTTCGAAGAAATAAACATGTAAGGACAACACAGTTTGGATCCAGATAAGATGCTGCTCTACACTACGCTGCGTTTGATCTTGATACATACTCTTTGCAAATATTAAACAAGTCGCGTATAGCATGGTACAATGTAAAAGGTAAAACCTCAGCGGTCTGACGTAAATTGACACGCAAAAAGAAGAACAAGAGAACATGTTTTATGTTACTGCGGAAAAGACTTTTAACCTTTTCATGAATAAATGTACATGAACAGTGCTCCCTCTACAACATCACCCAATGGGAGACAAATATTAGGTGTGTTGTTTGGAGGGAGTTGTTACAGTGTTTCCTCCCTACAACGGCCCTCTCAACAACGACATCCTCCTTACAGCGACCCCTGCCGCTGTTCCCTAAACAGGCAAATTATGTCTAACCTATGCACAACTGCAATGTCGTCTGCTTAATAGTGTCGTCTGCTATTTGCCTCAAAGTTACATAATGAGCATTTTGACAGAAATAACTTACTGACGAGAGACAAACAGCTTGAATCCAGATCAGACGCCGCGTTTCGCGGCGTCTGATCTGGATTCAAGCTGTTTGCAAATGTCCCTCCCTATAACGACTCCCTCCTAGCAACGCACACATTTTTCGTCTTCCGTTGGGTGTCGTTGTAGAGAGGGAGCGCTGTATATAGTGTTTATATTTTCAAACATCTTCAATCCAGATCAGACACCGCAAATGTTTGCAGAAGAGTTCAAACTGTTTGTCACTCGTCATTGTTTTTGTGTCAAATGTCCAATGTGTGACTTTGAGAAAAAACAGCAAACGTCAATTTTCAGCAGCTGACATTACAGACGTGAAAAGATTGGACATAATTGTCTTATTAGGGGAACAGTGGCAATTGTTGTTCTGATGAGGGAATCGTTGTTGTGAGGGCCGTTTTTGAAAGGGAGAACTGCCTTGTCTTCTCCGTCAGTATATCGTTTGCAATACAAATGTTGGCTAAACTCTTATTTCGAAATACGATTTCAAGCAGTTTGTTCGAATAAATAGCGCTACAAGTGTCACACAAGTTGGTGCCAAATCAGATATCGCGTTATGCGACTTCTTATTAGGATCCAAACTAAGTCGGCTTTAGTAATACAGCGCTCCCTCTCTACAACGACACCCAATGGGAGACAACACTTATGTTCGTTGTTCGGAGGGAGTCGTTATAGGGAGGGAAATTGGCTTACATTTGCAAACAGCTTGAATCCAGATCAGACGCCACGAAACTCGGCGTCTGATCTGGATTCAAGCTGTTTGTCACTTGTCATTAAGTTGTTGTTCTGTCATAATGTCCATTATGTAACTTTGAGAAAAACAGCAGACGACAAATTTAAGCAGACGGTATTGCAGCCATGAAAAGGTTGGACATTAATGTTTTATTTCTGGAACAGCGGAAAGCGTCGTTGTAAGGAGGGAGTCGTTGTTTGGAAGGCCGTTGTAGGGAGGGAGCGCTGAGTATGGACTTGAACAGGTTACATGTAAGGGAACTAAATGTTTTTTTCGGCAATAAAATGAATCCCTTTTGAAAATGTTTGAATTTAAATTCATATAACTGGGCCAGATAAGACGCCGGTTAACTGATTCCAATGGACACAAATGTTAAGCCATCATGAGTTTACTTGGAAAGAAATACAGTCAAACTTCTCTATTACGACAAATAAATTGCGTTTAATATTAGGTGTTTACGAAAGGTGAATTAAAGCGGTGACAGTAAAACAGAAGTATCCTTAAGGAGCTTTCTGTATTGCTGTCATCTTGCTATAAGCTGTCATCTATATTTAATACAATAAATTAGCCGTCATTTTAGTGATCCTAACAGAGGGGGGTTACTGTCCCTTTTATTTACTGTACCTCTGGGATCCATTTATTGTAGTGTTTGTTTTTCGCATGAACATTTGTCATTTATTCTTTACAATATCCTTTTGAAGAAAAACATCATGATATCAGTAGAACTCATTATAAAAGTGAAATGAAACCACAAGGAATACGCGAAGAGAATTTAAGATCTTCAACTGCTTTTTGGCGCATTTTATGGAAGCCAAAATAGACTCATAAAATATTTAAACAGCGTAGGACTGTAATATGTTCCATTGTCGAAGCCAAACCGATACTCTCATAGTTCTAATGTCTTTTTTTGTCATTTCTACATCTTTAAAAAAGGTAACGTATTGAACGACACTGAACCATGTTTGGAATCACGTAATTCTTCGGGGGTAGTGTTATTTACAGTCGATCTTCAATATCTCGAACTCGGTTAAATCGAAAATAACCGTATTTCAGAGTTAAAACGTGACTAGCAACGTTTTAACTTTGAAATATCGGAATGTTAAACTTAACCGAGCATGTAATAATGCAACTCATGTGTCGAACTATCGGATAGTTCGAGTAATGCGAGTTCGAGATATCGAAGTTAGACTGTATATACAGTGCTATCTCCCTACAAAGGTCTTCCGAACAACGATTCCCCTTAAACAAAACTTACCGTTGTTCCCGCTAACATGGAATTTACAACCTACTATTTCACGTCTAAAATTACGTCTATTTAAACTGACTGCTTATTATATCAAAGTTCCGCATTGGACAGTTTGATATAAAAACATACAGACGAATGACAAACAGTTTGAACCCAGATCAGACACCCTGTTATGCGGCGTCTAATCTGGGTTCAAAATGTTTGCAAGTGTTCTCTAAGGGTATTAATCCCAACTCACTATAACAAATCCATCGGAACAACTCACATACAGTGGAGAATCTGTTATTCTTTCCCAATAAACGCGTTTACGCTAAAACTGTTATTTCTATTGCAAACAGTTTGGAGCCAGATCAGACGCCGGGTAACCCGGCGTCTGATCAGGCTCAAAACTGTTTGCCACCAAGATAAACATGAATTTTCAGAATAGTAAAAAAGTTGTACTTTTCTACGTTTTAGTGCTTTGCGTTTGCGTACGTTTGCGTTTAAACGAGAAAGAATAACAGATTCTCCACTGTAATCCCCACTCACTATAACAAATCCATCGGAACAACTTACACACTATGTGTCTCCCATTGGGTGTTGTTGTAGGGAGGGGGCACTGTACATGTACAATAAAGAAGACGTATTTTTTCACGTCTGAACGCAAACGAAATACAGTAAAACCTCGCTATTACGACCACTAAAACGAAGGCTTATTGATAGTATAATAGATAGGTGACAGCTAAAAGCAAGGTGACAGTGAAACAGAAAGCTCCTAAAGGAGCTTTCTGTTTCACTGTCACCTTGCTTTAAGCGGTCACCTATCGTAAACACCCTAATAATTAACATAACTTAGTGGTCGTAATAGTGAGGTTTTACTGTACAATGCAATAAAGTGTAGAAACTTACAAATTTTGAAAAAACAACTACAAACAAACCAAGTATTGAGCACTCATGTAAGATTCTATATTCAAATAATAATTTAGTTATTAGTTGTGTATATATTGAAGGCATACAACAGATAACAGATAACCAGTTGGCGGTTCGCAACAATACCACGGGGTGTTGTATTCAACATGTATCTCGACACCTTTGTCTCTCGACACTCGGGAGTATATGGTAGCCTGTGTGTTGCTTCAGGTAACATTAGGGTAAGTTGGAAGTAAAGCATATGCATCTTAAAGCACACTAGCTTTTACTTTAAGCCTGTCAAAGCTATCATCTGCTTAGATATAGAAAGCATTTCGTATGGAAACATAATCCTAACTGTACATGTATAAAGTGGAATTATTTTCTTCATAGGATAAATAAATAAAGGAGTGGAAAGGCGTACATTGTATGTATGTATGTCCCTCTCCCTCTATCTTTTCTCTCCCGCTCTCTCTGTACAACAACACCTAAAGAGGGCCACAATCCTTTTATGTTTTTCGCGGAGATAATTGCTAAAGGGAGAGAAAGTAAATGCCCATAGACGTTATTATCAAACAGTTTAAATCTTGATCAGAAGCCATGTTACGCGGCCTATGACCAGGATCAAAACTGTTTGACACTCATTTCAAGATTTCTTAAGTCAAACTACCTATACGTTAAATTTGAGAAATAATTGCAGACGACAATTATTTACAATTGACTACGTCGTGGAAGTGAAGGGGTTAACAGGGACGAAATAATATTTCTACGCTGTTTCAAAGTTTCTTTGATGAAGTGTTTATTATTTTTGTCAAAAAATTGAACATTGTCGTTTGAACCGTAGGGGCCTTGAACAAAAAATGTATTCAAATCTATATATAGTACTAATATATATATATATATACTATAATTATATTATATATATTTAGATACATTTTCCGTTCAAGGCCCCTGTGGTTTGAACCATTTTCTTCATAGTTACTATACTAAACGTATGCGTCTTAACCATTATCATGCTAAACGTGACCTAACTTACGTTTATGAAAATAATTGAATCCATACCAGGCGCGATGTAACTACACAACGGGCTGCTAGGTTTCAAAGCAACGTGTTCACTCTGTAGTAACGCAATTTGATTTACTAAAATTTGCAACGTTACTATAAAACGGGTCCTAAGAATGCTTACGTTGGAGTTATATCAGATTCAAAATAAATAATCCAATACTCCATAGCCGGTTTGTAGCTGTGAAGTCAAGTGACAACATAAAGCAGATTGAAGGTAAAACAGAATGTGCCATAATTTAACACCCCCTAAGTTATCATCTTCAAGGATATTGGAAACATTTCGTAAGGAGCATATTCACAACTGTTAAAGTGTAACTACATTCATCTGTAAAGGTACAAATTAAAAGCATACAAAGGCGTATTATTTGAGTAATGGGCTAACACTAATACAATACAAGTAATGTTAGTTATTTTATCACCTACACGAAATGACAGAGGCTGAAGCTGAGTTATGTTAGCTATATTTTTGGTCGGGGATATATACGGATATGAAGGGATATAATTTATGAAGGACATACGTTTTTATGGTATATATGTTACAGTCAATCTGTGTAATCAGTCATTACACGCAATGACTAGTCAATCAGTGAAATGACTTTCTCACATAGTCCTTCAATGTTACAATTTATGATAATTATACAATGATATTTTTCAAAGGTAAAAACGTTCATGCACAAAACACCACAATTTCACTACAAAATTTCTCAATTTGTCAATATTATTTTTAAAGATAAAAATAAAACAGAGTATAGCCTGTAGCTTTATATGAAAATAATTCAATTCTTTCGTATTTACAGCGTTCAAGGTCTTAAACATCATTTCACAAACTGACTGAAATAAGGTGTGAAATAATTGTGGTGTTTTGTGCAGGAAATCTTTGAACTTTAAAAACATATCATTGTCTATCATCATAAAAAGTATCATTAAAGGACATTTCACATATTGACTTGTCATTACGTGTAATGACTGATTACACAGATTGACTGTAACATATATATATATTTAATTTGTTTCAGTCAGAAAAAAACATGCATGTTGTAGAAAGCATGTCTGGTGAAAATAGCACCCCTACCTTACATAACAAAAAAAACAATGAATACAGTTAAACCTCTTATTACACCCATTACTTTTACTCCATTTATTTTGTATAAGCATTATCCGTGTTATGATCGGTGAAAATCATCCCTGTTTTCCATTTATACATCCGCTAAAGAAGCACCGTCTGATGCCATGACAATATTTTTTCTGCTAAAAACCCCTTTATCATGCATATTCTATACATTGATAATATGCCCCAGGAAATATTTATATAATATTATGAATATATTGCAGAAGACTTTATGTCGTTGGGTCCCGGAACCTTAAATTGACATTCGTGTTTTTTAACCCTTTCACTTTCAATGACGCTTAAAAGCGCGTTTGCAAACAGTTTTGATCCTGATCAGACACTGCAAAACGCGGCGCCTGGTCAGGATCTAAACTGTTTGACACTCATATGGATATGTTTTAATTAATACTACATTGAATCTAACATTTGCAAACAACAAAAATGATGCAGATGACAATGAAACGGTGATAATCTCGCGAAATACAGTGGAGAATCTGTTATTCTTTCCCGTTTAAACGCAAACGTACGCAAACGCAAAGCACTAAAACGTAGAAAAGAACAACTTTTGGACAATTCTGATAATTCTTGTTTATCTTGGTGCCAAACAGTTTGGAGCCTGATCAGACGCCGGGTTACCCGGCGTCTGATCTGGCTCCCAACTGTTTGCACTGCAAATAATAATTTTAGCGTAAACGCGTTTATTGGGAAAGAATAACAGATTCTCCACTGTAATCTTTTGCAATGCATTTCAAAATAACGTACATTGCAAACCCTGATCAGGAGGCGAGTGTGAACATCGTATACGCTGTTTGTATTTCAATTTACTTTTCACATGTAAACTCGTCGCTAGTGTTCAATGAATTATGAAACCTCACGTCTTACCACACTGACCATACATAGAAACCTTGAACACAATATTGGTTAAGTCAAAACAGTACAGAACACTGGAGCTGACAATATGTTTACATATACAGCGTTCCCTCTCTACAACGACACCCCATGGGAAACAATAAATGTGTGCGTTGTTCGGAGGGAGTCGTTATACGGAGGGAAATTGGCTTACAATTTCAGACAGCTTGATTACATATCAGACGCCGCGTAACGCGGCGTCTGATCTGGATTCAAGCTGTTTGTCACTCGTCATTAAGTTTTTGATCTCCAAATGTTCATTATGTAACTTTGAGAAAAAAAGCAGAGGACAAATTTGAGCAGACGACATCGCAGCCGTGAATATGTTAGCTGTATTTCTTTTGTTTGGGGGAACTGCGACAAGGGTCGTTGTAAGGAGGGAGTCGTTGTTGGGAGGGAACACTGTACTTAGATAATGCTACTTATTATGTTGAATGCATCTTTATCTGTATTTATCGCATATTAATGGAAATGGTATTCATTAAGATCCATAGGCCTATAGATAATTATCTTTAAATACTAAAATAGTATTAATATGTTTAATTAAATCTCCTCTGATGTAGATGAGTCGTAAATATATGGAAGAAACAGCTATACAAGTACACATTATACAATACTTAACAAATAATTGCCCTTATTACACAATACATTTCCATACTACTCAACACACTCTGGAGACAGCGGTATTTCTCCCCCAAAATGTTGTTACAGTGGAGAAAACGTTATTCTTTCCCAATAAACGCGTTTACGCTAAAACTATTATTTGCAGTGCAAACAGTTTGGAGCCAGATCAGACGCCGGGTAACCCGGCGTCTGATCAGGCTCCAAACTGTTTACCATCAAGATAAACATGAATTATCAGAATTGTCCAAAAGTTGTACTTTTCTACGTTTTAGTGCTTTGCGTTTGCGTACGTTTGCGTTTAAACGGGAAGGAATAACACTTTCTCCACTGTACATGTAGAAACAATGTATTGCTTTGCAAAATATTCAGATCTAGATCAGACGCAGGCTAACCCGACGTTCGCCGGAGTAGTCTCATAACTGTTAGCAATTTAAGACTTTAACCTCAATCTTCAGCAATTGCTAAGTGCTGTCGTTTCGTGTGTTACCTCTTATTGAATTATATTTCTTTTACAGTGGAGAATCTGTTATTCTTTCCCGTTTAAACGCAAACGTACGCAAACGCAAAACACTAAAACGTAGAAAAGTACAACTTTTGGACAATTCTGATAATTCATGTTTATCTTGGTGGCAAACAGTTTGGAGCCTGATCAGACGCCGGGTTACCCGGCGTCTGATCTGGCTCCAAACTGTTTGCAGTGCAAATAATAGTTTTAGCGTAAACGCGTTTATTGGGAAAGAATAACAGATTCTCCACTGTAACACCATTCACTGCCTTACCCCGTGTAAATATTAAATAGCTGTTTGCAAACAGTTTGTATCCTGATCAGACGTTACGTAACGCGGTGTCTGACCAAGTTCCAAACTGTTTGACACTCATTTAACATTTCTTAAGTCAAAATATCTGAAATAAAAGCAGACGACAATTGTAAAAGAATGATGACGTATTGCAGTGGAGGTTTTAAGCGGAGAATAAGCATTTATTGCTGTTTTAAAAAAAAACAAGGTCGCTTGAAACATATTCTCCAAATGTATTTTCCTACACGTACGTTCTAAACCAGTACAATGCTAAATGCGGCTTGGCTAACATATGCAAGCAATTTGAATCTATATCCGGGTCCAAACCTTTTCGCACTCACATTTCACTTTTCTTCAGTTTTAAAAGACAGTCTTATAATTTCGCCCAAGATAGCTTTCACGCAGACAATAATTCAGCATAATTAGGGTTATGTGTTAAATTTAAAGTGTTTTAGTTAGTTGTCATGTTAGATTATGACAAAAGTAATGCAGAAAGCTTATGTTTACCTTATTTCTTATACTCGTACCAGATCACTATTGTTTCGCCCTGTTTGATTGGTATAATCGGAGTTAAACAAGAGAAATAGCCATTTGAAATTTGAACTGGCAATTTAAAATGTAAATGACAAACAACTGTGAACACGGAAATTGTGTACATTACAATACATTCAGTGCTCTCTTAAATCAAAGGTTGGGCACCAATTAAACGCCTCCCCTTTAAAAAACAATAATAACATAACTCACAAAGATTAAAAATAAAAGTGAGAAAAAAGCGTAGCAGGGAGGGAAGGTGGGTTTGTCGTTTCCTTGTTTTGAAGGTGTGCAAAGCAAAGCGTGTGGTTCAAAACATCGTAATTACTCCAGTGCTAGTTTCCCATTGGATAGAAAACTGTGCAGGAATCACTTCCAATCAAGTTTCACATATGTGTTCTAGATACAGATGAAATAATTACAATATGCATGTATGCAAGTAAACAAACATAATAGTTTATTTAACACTTTCATGATAAAATTATTCGGGAGATTTTCATCCCTTCATCGCTTTCTTGTCGTCTGCTTCATTATTGTTGTCTGCGAATCACGTTCCAAAGTTAGATTTAAGGTTATATGACTGAATAAATATCAATAAGAATGTCAAACAATTTGGGTCCTTATCAGACGCCGCGTGTGCGCTTTATGGCGTCATTGAGAGTGAAAGGGTTAGATATATGATTCTTTATATTTACCTTACTTCTCATACCAGGGACCCGCTTTATTAAACTACTTACGCAAACTGTTTGCGTAAGTCAAAATCTTAAATTTTAATTTATATTTTTTATTATCACTTGCTACAAACAGCAAAAAGCCAGATCAGAGGACGCGCTTTTAGCGCGTCCTCTGATCTGGCTATTTGCTGTTTGTAAACGTTTATGATCGAAAAACAAGAGTTAAACGATTTTGACTTACGCAAAAATTTTGCGTAAGTTGTTTAGTAAAACGAGCCCCTGACCAGTCTATTAGCGCTTTGTTTGATGTTATAATCGGAGTTAAATAATACAAACAGCCGTTTCAAATTTGAACTGGCCATTTAATATTTCAATAACAAACAATCGTGAGTACAGAATGTGTATAACACATAACTAGTACCCTCTTACATGAAAGGTTGCAAACCAATTAAACGCCACCCATTCTTGATTTGTTCACCACCTACTGTATATGGTTGTGTGTCAAATACCAAGGCCCCTACTCGAACCAAGCATTTTACTTACAGTTCGTCATTATTTAACTCATTTAAACCTGGTGTCTACTTCAGTGGACATTGGCTAACAATGTATGTACTGATGAGATGCCGTGTTAAGCCGCTTCTCAACAGGTCTGCATTGTTTACTATATCATATGAACTATTTTGCTCTATTTACACAGCAGTTTCTTTAGACGACTCTTGTATATCTACATAAAATCTTCCGACAAGCATCTAGGGAAAATCCATTGCAATATTTATGCAATACTGGGTAAAACTGTCGTCAACTGCTGCTTTGACAGTTATGGTTATGTGAAGGGGTCCGTGTAATAGAAGAAGCCAAAATACCTGAACTAATGACCTTACTTTTACATCCAGACACTACTCTACTGTCTCGACCACTGTGACATGCATCGTACATATTCCAAATATTGTTTTAAACATCAACTTAATGCTTCAAACCTGACTTACCAATACCTTGGAATGGTTTCTACGTGTATAAAAAGAAAAGTCAGTCAAGATTGAGCGCTCGAAATCGGACTAAACAATATGACGAAATAGTACGCTAGCTTGCGTTAGTAACAGTGGAGAAAACGTTATTCTTTCCCAATAAACGCGTTTACGCTAAAACTGTTATTTCCATTGCAAACAGTTTGAAGCCAGATCAGACGCCGGATTACCCGGCGTCTGATCAGGCTCAAAACTGTTTGCCACTCAGATTAAAAATCAATGATTATAAATGTCAAAAATGGTAATTTTCTTCATTTGAACGATTTGCGTTTACGTTTCGTTTGCGTTTAATCCGCAAAAAATAACGTTTTCTCCACCGTAGCTAGCGGACACTAATGCCAAGAGAAAGGCGAATACTAATCAAAGTTCTTGACAGCACACTGATAATGGCATCAACCTCAAATACAGAGGTATGGAGTGAAAAGAAAACCATACATTTACTAATACTAGTGAAAATTCTAAGAGTATGATATTGAATTTTCTTTCTAAATGTGTTTGAAAGTGGGATTTGAAACTATTTAGAATAAGTTCTCTTCTCTGTACATGCATATCTATTATACATAAAAAGATCTGGAACATTGAATACTTCCGTAAAGAGTATGAAAACTGGAGTTTGCCTAAACTCTGTTTTGAAATGAGTTCATGAAACATGTGCATATTTATAAGCATATCTGGGAATTACCTATCCCTATAGCCTTTACACAATTTCAACACCCGCGAAATGGACCGCATTTAAAACGAGCATTTTCATGATCTCGAGTTTATTCGTACACAAAAAAAGTGAAAATAGATTCTACTAATGTCATGATCATCATATTTACTTTAGAGTGTAATGTTTATTCACTAGAAGTTTATTATTCTTAACTGTTTCTTCTAATACAGTTATCAAATTAATCGATATTTCTTTTAAAGGCACTGATAATATCTTTCGATATTTTTGAGTGTTGCTTTCTTAAGCGGATAAAGACAGAGTAAAAGCTTTGAAAACTCAACGCTGACAATAGAGGGTTTCATAGATTAAAACCTTCAGAAAATAACATGTCCCTTGACATTTGGGTTATTCATGACTGACATTTCAATAAAAACCCGGCTATACATCGCAATAAGGAAAAATAACGAATAGAATAGAAAATGATTATTACAATTATTGTTCCATTTGTAAAAGATCTGTCGGAGTTTCCAATCAACAAATTGCGTAATAAAATAGTATCTTGCTACCGATTGGTCGTATGGTGCGAGGCGAGTAAAGTGCCACAACCAGAATTGTCAAGAATTGAACAAGAAATGTAGAACAAATGTGAAAAGATCGCTTCCAGCAAAAAAAGACACTATAGTTCTTCAATATAAAATGTCTCAGTCTTTAAATAAGTATTATAGCAGTGGAGTAGACGTTTTTCATTGTCGAAACACACGCATTTGTTCTAAATTAGATATCTCAATTGCCAACAGTTAGAAGCCTGACCAGATAGATACTGGATTACTGTTTTGCACTCAGATCTTTCCAAACAGCTGTCATTTTCTATGGCATCGCCACTGTTGTCATATCGTTTTTGCACGCAGCAATTTAAGCGAGAAGAGGTGTGACTGTATTATTTTATTTCATCAGAGAAGAATCGCCCAAGGTTTTAGTTGACAACTTCAGATACTTTCTCCGACATTAAAATTCGTACACCTAATATTTGTGTTCACGCGTTTAAAATGTTGTTTACACTGTTGACATAGGGCAAGTGAACTCTTCACTAGTTCATTGTTTGTTAATGTCGCATACACGTAAAGCGTTCCCTCTCTACAACGACACCCAATGGGAGACAAGCATTGTGTGCGTTGTTCAGAGGGAGTCGTTATAGGGAGGGATATTGACTACACTAGCAATCAGCTTGAAACCAGCTCAGACGCCGCGTATCGCGGCGTCTGATCTGGATTCAAGCTGTTTGTCACTCGTCGTTAAAGTTTTCCTGTCAATTATCTTAGAGAAACAGCAGAAGACAATTTTAAGCAGACGATATTGCAGAAGTAAAAGCGTTAGATATAATTGTCTTGTTTAGGGAACTGTGGCAAACGTCGTTGTAAGGAGGGAATCGTTGTTTAGAGGGCCGTTGAAAGGAGGGAACGCTGTATTACAAGGCCTTGATGGGTTGAATATGACCACTTAATGTAAATAAATGTAATCAGCTTGATTCATGCTATCACGCAACCGAGGCAAACATGAAAACTTATGTTACAGGTAAGATTAATGAAATTGGTAAAATACCAAGTTAAAGTCAAATGACCTGAAATCTTTGATACACATGGGTCGTTCGGAACGTGTATCTTTAAAATGTTAGATGCGTATTACACTATGAATAAAATCACACGGGATGGAATACGATACTTTATTCTTAATATATGTAATTTATTAAATGGTCTTTTTTAAACGTTATCCTATCGAGAAAGAACCCTATACAACTTGATTAGCATACTAACAAATATTAAGCAATAATTATATTCCTGGTTCGTGGTACATGTATATGTTATTACAGAAACATAGCGCAAACGCAATGAAATAAATTGTAGAAAATTGAGAATGATTTACAAAAACAACAACTTAAAGTTAACATACAAATCATTTTAACAAAATATGATTTTGGAAAACACATTCACACACAGGCAGCTCCAAATAATCCAGACATTTATCAGCATACCTTTTGAAAACACAGATGTTAAAGAGTCCGCTGAACTGGTAATCATTTACAGTGGAGAAGACGTTATTTTTTCCAAATAAACCTTTTTGTACTCAAATAATACTTTCAATTACAAACATTTTGGAGTCAGATCAGCCGCCGAGGAAACCCAGCGTCTGATCAGGCTCCAAATTGTGTACCATTCAGATAAACAAAAATAATTAAATACACCAAGTTATCATTGTCTACATTTTACTGCAATGAGTTTCCGTTTCAATTGCGTTTTAACGGAAAAAAACCATTACGTCTTTTCCACTATTTACAGGTCAGCATTAAATGTCTTTAGTACTTCTCTAAACAAGAACAAAATCTGTTCCAGTAAATGTTGAAGTAACTTAGCATCTTATTAGTATAAAAATGTTTGACACTTAGATTGAAATAATCGTTTACCTTTTTAAACTAATATATTTTCAAACATTTGATTATAAAATGTGTAGTTTTGTCTAAACAGTAAAGTAAATGCCCAAAACTAAAATTCAACGTGTCCGTTTTTATTTAACGCATTGTTTTGCCGTTATATTTATCCCACATTTACATTGTTGAAACGTCTAGTTTTAGGATGTTAGATCTGGATCTAGACTAATTGCAAATGTTTCGCGCCATGTAACCAGACAATTACACTCTCATGAAAGAGAACCATATTATTAAACAAAAAAATACTGGCAGACTAATGACAAGCGAAAGCCTTCAACTGATATCCACGCCAGTTGTTGATATAAAATTCTATTACCTGTAATTTTAGACGAAATATATCAAGTTGTTCATTTCAATTGGGTTATTAAAGCAAAAGCCAGACATTTCTTTTTTATTTTAAAATCATGGTGGTCTACTAGACATATTAAGTAATTAACGCCAACTACTGGTGAAACAAAATGTATAATCTATTATTATAGCCATCGTTTTCGCTACCACTTATGGTATGATCTTTATTCATTGATCAAACTGATGTTAGCTTTAAATATTCTGAATATTCACAAGCGTTGTTTACGAAATGGTAGGTATATTTCTACAGAACCGAACTACCTTTTTATTACTGTTTAGATTTAACCTCTTTTTGTTCGATTCAGCATGAATTAGTATACAAGTATATTACTTTAAAGTAAAAAATGCAAATGATAATTGTTATGAAGTTCTTGACATATGATTAAGTTTATATTATTATGATTATATTGATGTAATAAGAAACGCTATGTGTTTACATTACTGAATAAACAAATCTTGAATCTAGAATCTTTATTACGTTATATGTCATATTTGAGAGCAAGTAAAACGAATATTTTCGGGATTTAAAAGGAAGTGTTATAAATATAACACAATGTACGCGACCAAAGATTTGCCAAATACTGAAATTAGATTGTTAACTTTTGCGATGAAAGAGCTAAGACATAACACCGGGTAATATTCAACAAACTGGGGGCCGTTTCATAAAACTTCGTACGACAAAAACGATCGTAAGTCACATCTTTAAAATACATTTAATTTCTGATTTCTCTATCTAATCCTTGAAAAGACGATTCCAAAGAGATGTCACAAGACAGGATTAGATGAAGAAGAAGAAGAAGAAGAACGTTTATTTGACTTAAACTATACAGTTTCTCGTCATAATACATAAATATTTACAATATAACATATAATACAAGGTCAAATTTGATATGTAGATCTAGATCTACGAACTTTTAGCCAGAATTATTTTACATGAAGTAATTTCGAAAATATCTCGAGGGTGGTATCAAAAACATCGATTCATTTTTTATTTGTTTTAGAATACTAACGTATAGAGGGAGAGAAGGAGGCAGTCTTTCACACAATTAAGGCCCAAGTGAAACGCCGAGTTACTTGGCGTCATTAATGGACCCGAATCGCTTGAATCAGTCATAACAATTGTTCACCGCGTGCAGAATATTTGACCCAGGCCTAGATCTGCATAAGTTATTTACGAATGATACAAAAACAAACACGATTTAACCCTTACTGTGCGTGAACAAGTATATTCTATCTGCGCAAATAGTATAGACCCAGATCAGAGGGATCATGATGGATCCCACTTATTTAGGTCTTCAATACTTGCAGTAGGGGTTCAGAACAATAAATAGTCGATTAGGTAACTGGACATCATTCCAGAATCTGGAATAGTCAGTTTACATAATCGGCATAGTAAGGGTTAAGTCTTGCATAGAATGACAATCGTCACCATGAACACATGCGAATCGAGCATACTGCCCGATGGAGAAATAGATAATGATTGAGACTTTTATAGTCTGACGTACGACAACATTTGTTGTACGAAGTTTTATGAAACGGGCCCCAGGCGAAAAAGAATGTACGCCGCACTTTGTACATTTGGTAGACGACATCTTCAAGCTAGCTGAAAATATACCATTGACCCCATATTCTGTTTTTAGTTGTGAAGACAGGTGATCCCTTCAAGTAGGTTGAAGCTACAGTGGAGAATCTGTTATTCTTTCCCAATAAACGCGTTTACGCTAAAACTATTATTTGTAGTGCAAACAGTTTGGAGCCAGATCAGACGCCGGGTAACCCGGCGTCTGATCAGGCTTCAAACTGTTTGCCACCAAGATAAACAAGAATTATCAGAATTGTCCAAAAGTTGTTCTTTTCTACGTTTTAGTGCTTTGCGTTTGCGTACGTTTGCGTTTAAACGGGAAAGAATAACAGATTCTCCACTGTACACATTAGAGAATATGTTATTCTTTCCCGTTTAAACGAAACTAAACGCAAAAGCAGTTCACTAAAATATAGAAAATAACTATTGTCTGACATTTCTCATAGTGTGTTTTGTCTGAGTGGAAAACAGATTGGATCCTGATCAGACGCCGGGTTACCGTCGGATCTGGTTCCAAACTGTTTGCAATGAAGTTCATAGTTTTAGCGTAAACGCGTTTATTGGGAAAGAATAACGTTTTCGTCAAGGTAGCATAAGTCGCCCGAAGGGCGTACGCATCTTTACTTCCATCCTGCGTTAAGCTGCCAGTCGTTAAGACAAGGAACTAGTTTATGACGCATATTCTTACTGTATAAAGTGAGTGGATCTATTTCTTTGATGATGGAATAAATTAAAGGTGTTAACAGGCGTTTGTATTTGGGTGATAGGTTAAGCGGGTTAGTGGTTAATAGATGACGTTCTTGTTTTTACTGAAATTGTTTGATAACGCGTGTTATGCGCCATTAATTTTTAACCCTTTCACTATCAATAACGCTTAAAAACCCGTTTGCAAACAGTTTGGATCCTAATCAGAGGCCGCGTTACGCGTTGTCCGATCAGGATCAAACTGTTTGAAACTCGTATCGATATGTTTTATGTCAAAATACATTAAATCTTACTTTAAAACGATTTTACAAACGACAAATGGAAGCAGACGACAATGAAACGGTAAAGGTGTAAAAACTCACTTAAAATTGTAAGTGAAAGGGTTAAGAGTAAATTTTAAAGTGATTTCTATTTTATTTACATATTTTAAAGCTTGAAATTCTATAGAAAGTCGGGAAACGCTGTCTTTATTAAAGTCCCATTGTGTTTTCAGACCTTTTCTCAATGCCTGAAATACGATAACGGTTAATAATAATGTTTGAACATTCTTTTGGGCCAAACTAATCTATGAAATGATGAAGACGGACCTAAATCACCAAAAAGGGCGATTTAAAATCATAACAAACCGTAAATAGAACGTCTGACATAAACATTTCAACACGGCTTAGTATCACGTGATACAGCCGAATACAACTTCACTGGGGGCAACCGTATCTACAGTGTATCTCCGCTAGTCTATCCATCAGTCAGTTAGACTATCACACTTTTTTGTCCGCTCTCTAACTCAACTATTTTTATCCGATCTTCCACAAACTTGCTGAAAATGTTCATTGGTATAAAATTAAGATTTAGTTTGATTACTACTAAAATCGCACAAGGTATTTTTGAGTTATTGCCTGTTAATTAATAAAAAATGACTGTTTCAGTCATTTTTGCACTCTAAAACAAACAGCTTTTATCGGATATTCACCAAACATGCTGACAATGTTTATTCATATAAAATTTAGGTCTAGTTTGATTATTACAAAAATCGCATGTGACATATCTGAGTTTTTGCCCTTTATGTATTAAAAATGACTATTTTCAGCAAGTTTTGCTCTCTAACACAAATACGTTTTATTGGATCTTCACCAAACTTGCTGAAAATGTTAATTGATATAAAATCACGGTTCAGTTTCATAACTACTAAAATCGCATAAGGTATATTTGAGTTATTGCCTGTTTATTAATGAAAAATGACGGTTTCAGTCACTTTTTGCACTCTAACACATACAGCTTTTATCGGATATTCATTAAACTTGCTGAAAATGTTTAATTATATAAAATTTAGGTCATTAAAAAATGACTGTTTCAGCATTTTTCAGCAATAACTCAGACATGCCTTATGCGATTTTGCTAGTTATTGAACCTGACCTAGATTCTATACTAATAAACATTTGTAGCAAGTTTGGTGAAGATCCAAAAAGAAGTGTTTGAGTTAGAGAGCGGACAAGGCTGAAACAGTCATTTTCAGCAAGCTCAAGGTATAGATTCTCCATAGTTTATTTAAACCGTTTACCCACGGTGAAAGATATGTACACGTTGTTATTGAATCTCATAGTGTTTAACCCTGTGCCTACTTTACGGAGTTTACAAACTATTTGAATCTAAAAAGACGCCACGTAACGCGGCGTCTCATCTGGATCCAAACTATTTGACACTCGTCTTAAGGTTTGTTTAATTAAAACAATGCATAAATCTAAACTGAACACATTTTGCAGACGACAATGTCGAAGCAGACGTCTGTGCAGTAGAATAAGGGTTAACAGGGTCATTTTCAAGTGTTCCAGCTAAACATGTAATCGGGAGTAATCTGAACTAATCTAACATTTTCTCATTCATTTCAGCACCGAATGCTATAGTGTTACTAATGATTAAACCGTCTTTTCGAGACACTTTTAATGAGTATGACACCATTGGGTTTAAAAGCAGAAATAAAGATTTTAGTTTTCGAAATACTTCCGTTATCTGGAGCCCTGTATTTACAGAGTTGTCCTTCTTTCCATTCACAAGGGAGGTTTTTAATGTGTGCAGCACTAAAATATTATAAATAAAATTTAAAAAGCGAATTTCTTAGATAAAGCCGGTTTTTGTGAAAGAATCACGTCCTACGTAGTTCAAATGGGACCCCAAACAACCGTTTTATGCAGGTTTCTCAAAAACACAGTGCGGCTTTAATGTAAACTGGTCGCTGACTGTATTGTTTTATGAAATACCATATATTTCTAGAATGATCGAGGTCAGTTAAAGAACCCTTTGGCAGACGATAACTGTACTGAATAATTCTGCTGCTGGGGTGAATTACAGATTCGGAAATTAGTTCATAAAATATTCAAACAGCTTTGGCCCGAGATGTGCCAGGTTGTCAGAACCGCGGATAGTTTAACCCTTACCATGACGTCACATCCGCTGCTTTGAACTTGTCGTCTGCAAATTTGTAAAATTCACTTAAATAATTTTTTAATTAAAGAAACCTCAAGATATGTGTCAAGCAGTTTGGATCCAGACCAGACGCCGCGTCTGATCTGGATCCAAACTCTTTGCAAAAGCACGTCAGGTTGCGATCGGCAGACAGATGATTAAACCTTTGAAAGGCTTAAATTGATATCCACTTTAATGATGTTTCCTGCTGAATTGCAAGATTAATCTATGCTGACTTGTAGTTCTTGGAAACTGAATTAATTAACAAAAGTTGAGACCCTCGTTAACCGGCGTCTGATCAAGATTAAACAATATTTTCAAATGCTTACTTTGTCGTGCTTATAATGCTAAAGGTTAAATACTTCGCAGATTTGTCTAATTGCATGAGCATTCTCTAACCGAGTTTCTAGCATTAATGGTGTGTCGAAACACCATGAAAACAAATCCTCCGCCAAAAAAACACTACCGTCTGATGCGAATGTTAATTTGCTACACTATGCATTTTTAATAGGCAAAGAACATTATGAAAACGTAAAAACAAACATTCATTGGAATGAAGTTGAGTAGTATCACATGTTAGGTGTTTAGACAAGTGCAGCGGCGGCAAAGATGTTATTCGTTTTTGACTTAACCGAAACTAATTTCAAACGTAATACACTTAGATTGTTGAAATGACTTACAATTTATTTAGTATGATTTTGATAGAGACATTGCGAGAGAAACAAGGACGGAGAGAGAGAGAGAGAGAGAGAGAGAGAGAGAGAGATTACAGACAAACAGAGTGACAGACAAACAGAGAGAGACTGATAGAGACACATGTTGACAGATAGAGAGAGAGAGGCATATACAGACAGAGGCACATTGAGAGAGACCGATTGAATGAGAGAAATAGTAACACAGGGAGACACAGAGAGAAACAGAGGAAGAGAAAGCCTGACAAACAGAGAGATACATAGACAACCTGATATTTAATAAAATAAACGTTAATCCTTTCACTGTAAAAGTTTGCTTTAGCCCATACACAGCCATAATAAGCACGAATTGCATTGATACTGTTATCTATATGTTTGTGTCAAAACTAGGTTTCAGGCAAATAACCGAAGGTGTATCGACAACAGTTTTGACTGCAAATAGGTTGAAGCCAGATCAAACTCCAAAACAACCAGATATGTTCAGGGTTGTTTCTTTTTCCTATTTATTACTTCTCTCCATCAATACTGATGATTATGAGAAGGGGCACTTTTCAGGTACACCACTGGGACTGTACCCGGTCGGTTACTTTTTTCTGAAAACGACAGGTTCAGGTTAAAAAACTGGCTGTCTTGAAGTTTTGATATACAGTCCACACTTTCACGACCCTTTCATTTATAACATTTCATTGATTTAAGGTAGCATTTACCGAAATAAATGGTAAAATGGTCGTTTTATACTTTTTTACAAATTCTGATAGATAAAGGTATTTTCTACAAGTTACCAAATTCTCTCTTGCTTTCTCGGTCATTTTACCGGTAAATCACGCGTCAGAATCCCCGCTGGGTGCCTCAATTGCGTATATTACGTGACTAGATAGGTGGTTTATTCCGAAGCTGTCAGAGGTGATTTACAACTTTTACCGTATTAAAATCGTTATTTTAATATGATTGGCTTTGTTAATTTGGGGCGGAGTTTAACGAAATGGTTGATCATAAGCTGGGTCATGTTATTTGTTGAAAAAGAAGGTCTTAGTTGAACACCGGGCGGTCACGAGAGCCTAATTGACACATCAGTCAGTTAATTGGAGTTTCCGGCATTACATAATTTGAAGCAAGCGGTATTTTTGAACTCCCCTAACTTTCGCTGTGGGGGTTCAATTTTCGTGTGGTTTGAAGCAGTTGAAAGGGTATTATATCCCCGAGAGAACCGTGTCTCAGAAATTGTATAAGTAGCTCCAGTGGTCCGTTATAAAGTGTTACGTAATAGTGGTCGACTTTAAACCGTAACAAATCTTTGATGTTACATAACAAAGGTTTGAAGCGGTATTATAAAAATCTGAGACACTAATCCCTAGATATGTTTATAAAGAGTATTTAAGGCAATTTTAATCATGTTACATATAAAGATGGCTTTGATATCGTTGTTTGAACATTTTTTAAAAATGTTCTTATAAAATCGTAAAAAATTAATATATTTTTTGTAAATTAGCATATTCTGATGGGATGTGTACCATTTTCATCCGTCAGCTATAAAATTTGGGGGGAAATCATCAATCACGACAATAAATTAGAAAAATCCGCTTGCAGTATCGATCGTCAACAGCTACCTTAATTTTTTAATTTTTTTTTGTTTAAACCCTTTACTACCCTACCCCGACTCCCTGCAAATAGTGTGGATTCTGATCAGACGTCGCGTAACTTTTGATATTGAAAATAAAAGTGTATGTTTCTCAAGTAAAACAAACAATTGGAAAAGCAAAACCCCTAAAAGTTAAATCTAAGACATTAAAGATGATGACGGTATGGCAGTGAATGGGTTGATAAGACAGGAACTTAGTCTTTAAGAATGTAGTAATTCTTCTATCATTCAAGTACGTGTATCAGTATCCGATGTACAGTGGAGAAAACGTTATTCTTTCCCAATAAACGCGTTTACGCTAAAACTATTATTTGCAGTGCAAACAGTTTGGAGCCAGATCAGACGCCGGGTAACCCGGCGTCTGATCAGACTCCAAACTTTTTGCCACCAAGATAAACAAGAATTATCAGAATTGTCCAAAAGTTGTTCTTTTCTACGTTTTAGTGCTTTGCGTTTGCGTACGTTTGCGTTTAAACGGGAAAGAATAACAGATTCTCCACTGTAATGCTTCTATCATTCAAGTACGTGTATCAGGGCCCCGTTTCATAAAACTTCGTACGACAAAAACGATCGTAAGTCTAAACTTTAAAATAAATTTATTTTCTGATTTCTCCATGTTATCCTTTCTTGTTACATCTTTTTGGAATTGTCTTGAAAAGACGATTCCAAAAAGATGTCACAAGACAGGATTAGATAGAGAGAAAAAAAAATAATTGAGACTTTTATAATCTGACTTACGACAACTTTTGTCGTACGAAGTTTTATGAAACGGGCTCCTGTATCCGATGTACGGGTGCAGTGTTCCTACGATATACTAGTGTATTGCTCATATTGGAGAGGACAATATTCTTTCCCCTTTAAACCAAACTTAACAAGAACGCATTAAAATAAAATGACGAAAATGTTGACGATTTCTCTTTATTGTTTGTGAGTTTCCAACAGTTTGGAGTCTTATTGTCCTGCTCCAAATTATTTGCAATGGAAATAATTGTTCAACCCTTTAACTGCCAACTTTTTCGTGAGATGTGAACACCTTCAACGTTTCAGTGTCGTCTTCTTCAATTTTGTTGTCTGCAATGTACATGTAGTTTCAAAGTTAAAAGAAATGACTGAAGAAATTTCAAAAATAGTGTCAAACAGTTTGGATCCTGATCAGACGCCGCGTTGAAAACGCGCTTTTTAGCGTCATTGAGAGCGAAAGGGTTAAGCACAAACGCGGTTATTGGAAATGTATACGCCTTGCCTCTATAGCCGTTACAATAAAACACCCAGACGCTGAGTAACTCGACATGGTCAGGATTAGAACATACATGTATGTGGAGAAGACGTTAATGTTTCCAAATAAACGCGTTTATGCTAAAACAAGCATTTTCTTTGCGAACCGTTTAGAGCCAACTCAGACGCTAAGTAACGCGACGTCTGGTCAGGCTCCAACTGTTTGCCACTCAGATAATTCATTTCATTTTATTGCGCTAGCGTTTCGCTTGCGTTTAAATTGGAAAGAATAACGTTTTATGCATTATATTAGTGAGTATTTAATATATCATTCACACTTTATTTGAAAATAACATTTTAAACGGCTATTAGTTCAGCTTACACCAAGTGTTTCTTAAACAGTGTACATGTATCTAAACATAGTTCACTTGTCCTATACAGTGGCGAATGTGTTATTCTTTCCCAATAAACGCGTTTACGCTAAAACTATTATTTGCAGTGCAAACAGTTTGGAGTCAGATCAGACGCCGGGTAACCCGGCGTCTGATCAGGCTCCAAACTGTTTGCCACCAAGATAAACATGAAATATCAGAATTGTCCAAAAGTTGTACTTTTCTACGTTTTAGTGCTTTGCGTTTGCGTACGTTTGCGTTTAAACGGGAAAGAATAACAGATTCTCCACTGTACACTAAGTGAAACTTCTGATTAGGGGACCAATGTAATGACCCTTTAATCAAAGCAAGCACTGTTTATACGTTTTTTTAAAGAAACCTATAATTTAAAATTAAAATTTAATTACTCCTTATTGAAAACATGAATAGTCCATTTGAAGTTTCAGGGTTTAGTGAGTTAATATTTAAATTATCCAGTCATCTAATCATGGTTTTTATGGGATTTTTGTTTGTTTTATTATTGTTGGTTTTTTTAAGTTTTCAGAATATGGCTTACATTAAAATATTTCTTAATATTTCATTATTTTGTTTTATATCAGAACTTGAATTGTTGTTTCTATTTAAAACAGCGTATTTAGAATTCTGTATGCATATAGCAAATAGACCTGGTGCCTGTATTACAGATACATTAACGACTGTGAATTGTTTTAAATATAAATCCATATCTTCAATTCCATTGGAAATATAAGGAAAATGTGTTGTCGAAAGATTTAAATCATTGAGAGTGCAATGCCGAGTCTAGCGCGTAGGAAGTAGATTGGGGAATCATAGTATTCTTTTCCGTTTTTACACAAGGCATTCAAATGTAGAAATTGAAAGTTGTTTTTATATAATCTCAAAAGTTGTTTAACCTGAGTTGAATAGTTTGAACGTTGATCTGACGCCGGATCAACCGGTGTCGGATCTGACTCAAAACTGCGTGAAGGTATTTATTTTAGTATAAACACATTTATTTGGGAATATAAAATGTTTGCCACTGTAAGTAATCTACTTCCGCCTCTTAGGTGTTAACTTACGTGAGTAGAAGTCTATTTTAGGCTTGGAAATAAATGCCTTTACCGATTATGTTTATAGTTGCATAGACGCAATTAAAGTTTAAATATAAAGCGATTCAGGGTGTCGCAAATATGACTTTAAGAGTTGTTTACTGAGCTAGAATATCTTTGTTCTGTAGTGGAGAAGACTTTTGTGTGTCTTACCAACAAGAGCGTTAATGTCAAGATAACGATGACCATTGCTAACATTTTGGAGCCAGTTTGGAACTTTTAGGATCCACAGTTTGACACTCATATAAATGCGTCTTAAGTCTAACTGCCTAAAATTCTAAACTTTCTAAATAAAATAAGATACTTTAGCGATCAGAGTATGTTATTGCAATAAATACATGTATGTTAGACGTCATGTAATATCAGCGAATAGTTTAACATAACAGAATACAAACGTTATGTATTCCGCCATGTAGAATAAATGAAGGGAATTTAGAAGTGTTCCCTAAACGTGCAAGCTTATCTCTTGAATTCATAATTCATAAAATTGATAGATAACGTCTGCTTTACTTATGAACTCATGAAATAGAGTGTGTGTTTTGGGTGATAAGGTTTTGTTCGCATGTTTAGTTTTCTAAATGACAATTTAAGTAATAATTATAAAGTCGATCAGACATAACTAGAACAACAGTTTTTTACTTAGATGTTGTGTTGAAAGAACATAAATGCATAAACAGACACACATATATGTATGTTTAAAGGTACATGCAGGCATAGATGCATGCACACACATGTGCGAATGCACGCAATTCAAATGGAGACTATGATAACCGCGTTTGTAGTAAAACGAGTACATGTACATGTATTTTTTTTGCAAACAGTTAGAGCAAGATCATAACAAAGAACCCGAGCAGGCAGCTTTGCCATCCAGTTTTAAAAAAATCAATCATTTCAATTAAGGTTGCATTTCTGTTACAAATTTATTGCATTTATAGCGCCTAGTGTCGTTCAAACTCTCCGCCGTCATAAGATGTAGTCACACAACACAGTTGGTATATTGTACCATTTGCCAAATTAGTACTGGAAAGATACACCTGCTAAACGTTATTGCTAAAATTCTACAAATGCTTTGTTTCGCTCTGCAATCCCCAAATACATAATACACACACCAAATATTGATTTCCCTAAATGGTGTGGTTGGGTAAACTGTCCCGGAGAAAGGGGACACAGACGGACAGTTCATTGGTCAAAAGTGTTTCCCTCAAATGGTCAACGTCATACTATTAAAACCATCTGCATACAAACTATAACTATAAACAGTTCCTCTGCCTTACTTCAAATTGTTCGAACTTTGTAAATGATCCATGTGCACGTCACACATACATTAACTCGTGTTTGTAGGGTGATATAGAGTGACCTGAATATAAATGTGAGTGAAAGTACACTAACTATCCATAACATTGTGTATAAGGTTCTGTCTGTTTTAATGACCGAGATCCGATTTCTAAGCTTTAATTTCAAAAAATCGCCACTCATCTTTATAATGTTTGTGCCAGAACTTCGTGCTGGCCTGACCATTATTGGGACGCTGTATTCCTTTTCCACTTGGAGGTTATTCCTGACCTGTGAGGGGTACAGTGGAGAATCTGTTATTCCTTTCCGTTTAAACGCAAACGTACGCAAACGCAAAGCACTAAAACGCAGAAAAGAATAACTTTTGGATAAGTCTGATACTTCTTGTTTACCTTGGTGGCAAACAGTTTGGAGCCTGATCAGACGCCGGGTTCCCCGGCGTCTGATCTGGCTCCAAACTGTTTGCACTGCAAATAATAGTTTTAGCGTAAACGCGTTTATTGGGAAAGAATAACAGATTCTCCACTGTAGCATTGTCGTCTCATTTTACCACAGAAGCCCACACATTTGTTTCAAGACAGTTACTTCGGACAGTTTTATATTTGTTTTACTGTTGAATGTGTTATAAGGTCTGTCGGAGGCTTGATACGATTGATCTTTACAAGCCGTAATGATATTAAGTTCTCACGACCTCTTGTTGTTTCGGAATACCTCTTCTGTGGGCGTTGTTTTTCTTCCCCGCTCACAAAATATTTTCAAGAATGTTGAGATGCTTCATCGATATATTATGGTATGCGTATTAAATCAACCAACATGCAGGTGCGAAGGTATATTTTCTCCTCGTCTGTCAAATGTTTCCGTTGCACATTTTGTTGGTCTGACGGTATACCCAACAATACTATTTTAATCCATTACCCCATAATACGCTTTTTTACGCCTTTGATTTATTTATTCACTGAAGCAAATAGGTCCACTTCAAAGAGTTATAGATATGTATCATGTAAACTGTTTTCTATATTCTAGCAGAATGGACCTTAAAACAGGCTGAAAGTAAAACAGAATGCGCCTAAAGGCGCATTCTGCTTTACTTTCACCCTTCTTAAATTGGTAATCTTGTTTAAAAATTAGAAACAAAATATGGGGTAATGGGTAAAAGTTAATATCAAGGTCAACGATCGGTTGCCTGTGATGGACTCTTTGTTGATAGTTCAACTACGACCATAGATGTGTCACGGAGAAAAACATTATTATCAAAATTTGACTACGCGGTGCCAATTACGCCGCAATTCTTTTGGGAATTACTTACATGCATGACCTGAAATTGTATGAACTATTAATTTAACCCTTTAATTTCCAAAGCCGACAACGCTGACATTTGCAAATAGTTTGGATCATTGATCAGACGGAGAGAAACATGGTGTCTGATAAGGGTAAAAAATGTTTGACACTTATATCAATGTTTCTTAGGTCAAATCGCAAACACATTTTTATTTAAGTAAAAGCAGAAGAAATATATAAGCAGACGATTATATGGGAGCGACTGTGTTTGAGGGTTATTTGTGTCACAAAGGCAGTTAAAAGGTTTTACCTGACTTGCATCTGCAAATAGTTTGTATCTTGATCAGACGTAATGTAATTCGTCATTTTGTCAATATGAACAATGATTGACATGTGTAGCGATCGCCCTTTAACTCATTGAGCCCTAGTGACGCATATATGCGTCCTTTGCCAAACGTGTACCTGTGAAGAGTACACTTGTCTAATGCAAACAATGCAGTCCCTGATTAGAGGGCTCCTGCAGGAGCCCTCCAATCAGGGACTTCACTGTTTGTCATTGTGCAATATATTATAAAAAAACAACCCTAAATAGTCTAAAATGGACCAGCCTTTATTGAAAACTGGCATTGTCCTTTGGAAGTTTCAGGGGATAATGAGTTAACAGTGTATCAATGAATAGTACACTTAAATGTATTGTCCTGTGCACATAGTGCAAACCCTGATCAGATGACTCCGGCAGGAGCCCTCTAATCAGGGTATGCACTTTTTGTCATGTTTCAATGTTAATTCAATCCTAAATAGTAAAAACAAATAGAGACTAAATTGGTATTTTGAGTTGTCCATTAATCCGTTCTCCCACAGAAGCACCTTTAGCGCATTCATTTAATATATTCCTTCATTGAAGAAAGTAGTTCCAATTAATACAAGTGTGAAGATGTACCATAAGAAACATTTTTATCCTAGCAGATGGTATACCCCCATTCCACGAGACTGCGCTAGATGGCGATCTCCGCGCTCCGACAGAGCGCCATAGGTCGCCTCAGGATGAGGCAATCTAACGGCATTTACGATCCGATTGCGTTCAGATTACGCTCCGATGGCGATCCGTTAGCGATCTGTAAGCTCCGATAGCGACTTCATGGTCATTGGTCGCCACCCAAGTCATAAAAATGTTGCGCTTTTGTATGATAAGATTGCGCTCCGTTGGCGCTCAGAGGCGACTAAGATGCGATCTTTTGCGCTCTATTGGCGCTCAGATGGCGACCACTGCGAGCCATGGTGCTCAAAAGAGATCCGATAGCGATGTCGGCGACCGATGGAGATCCATTACCGCTCTGTTAGCGCTCTACTTGATCTGATTAGGGAGATATCCTATGAAGACATGTGGCGCTCTGCCGCGCTCATTCGTTTTAAATTCGCTAGCAGATATTTAGGCAAATAGCCATACATATAGCTGCTTTCTTTTTGACTTGTGTCTACCCAATGCAGTAACATAGTAATGCAGACGATTCCTATAAAAGCTTTCTGCATTACGTTCGTACTGCCACAAGTCACTAGAAATCTGTGTTTTTTCATTTAATAGCTATTACTACAAATGTTCTAACGCACATCAAAATCAACGTTAAACGCCATTGTATTAACACACTTTTCGGTATCATCATTGTATGGGTGTATAACAGTTTGGATCCGGACGTGACGTCGAGTTACATCATGCAATTTGGATACATTAATAGAAAATACTATCGGGTATTTTAAAATGCAGAGACTCACTATCAGATCGCCACGGAGCGCGAACTATCTACTGATTTGCTTTGTTGGATGATGGCGCTCTAAGGTGATCCGATAGCGCTCTAGTTACGATCTTTGCGATCAAGTAACGCTCCGATTGCGACTTAGGCGATCAATTAGCGATCTGATGGCGTTCTGGCTGGAGCGCCATGGATCTTTGTGCAGGGGAGTAAACCGACGGCGACCTTGGCGATGATGGAGATCAGATAGCGACCCATTTGCGCTCAGGTAGCGCTCCTGGCGACCTCGGCGCTCTGCATGGCGACCTGCGGCGCTCTGTCTGCGGCGCTCTGACAGAGCGCCAAAGATCGCCGTCTCGTGGAATGGGGGGGTAGTAGCTTAAAGCAGGCTGAAAATAAACAAGCATGCGCATTAAGGCTCATTGTGCTTTACTTTCAACCTGCCGGCTTGAAGTGGTCACCTGTCTTCAAAAATAGAAACAGGATATGTCGTAAAGGTTTGAAAGTTTCCAGGGTATGTATTATTTTTGTGGTAAAATGGTTTAAACAACGACAAAATGTGTCTATGACAGGTCATAAGCAGACGTTAATGAGACAGTGAACGAGGAAATGTCTATCGGAGTGAATTCTGGTCAGGCGTCAACTACCTCAGTCGGGGTTAGAATGCAAATTACACATCGCGCTAAATATGATAATAAATCAAACCAGCTTCATTCGACAGGTTCTTCCGAGTTTGTTTGCAGCTGCTGTTGCGATCTCCAGCACCTGGTCATACAGTGGAGAATCTGTTATTCTTTCCCGTTAAACGCATACGAAACGCAAACGCATTGTACTGAAATGCAGAAAATAACAACTTTTTCCCAATTCTGAAAGTTGATTTTAACATTGATGACAAACAGTTTGGAGCCTGATCAGACGCCGGATTACCCGGCGTCTGATCTGGCTCCAAACAGTTTGCAGAGGAAATAATAGTTTTAGCTTAAACGCGTTTATTGAGAAAGAATAACGTTTTCTCCACTGTATGAAACCTACCGCATAAAACTGGTTTATTCTGCGGCCTGAATAATTTGCAGTTTAAAGAAAAAAAGGCATCAATAGTTTTCTTCGGGCAATATTTTGGCGTAGTTTATTTTGAATTAAACAACACTTTAATTCTGTAAAATCGGAAAGTACTTGATGAGCCCGAATCATTGTTAAAATATTGATTTGTATTTCTGCCTGGTCAACGTCGATCTCACTTAAAAACTTGCAAAATCCGATAAGTATACGTCTGTGCAGAAAAACATAATTTAACGACACAAATATCGTCACACTTTCGACATAGACCCAGATGAGATCAACATAAGTGTCAAACAGTGTGGATCAGGATGATGCGACGAGATTCTGTGCATCTCGTCTGAATCCAAACTGATTGTTAATGCAGCGCTTAGCAGGCTAAACTCTTTCCCTTCCAAGTTCTATCGTCTGGTTTTACCCTCTTACCACCAAAATATCGTCTGCATTGGTATTGTCTTCTGTAATATTTTTAAAGTCAGCTTTAGGGCTGTTTTAGCTGAAGAAATGTCGATATGAGTGTCAAACAGTTTGGATCCTGATCAGACACCGCGTTACGCGGCGTCTGATCAGGATCCAAACTGTATTCAAAGTCGCCATTTGGCGCCGTTGGCAGTGAAACAGTTAAAAGCTCCAGCACCCCGCGGCGTTGTTAGCATGTGTTTGGAAAATACAACAGAGCAATTAGCGCAAGGTCGTGTCGTGATTAACACATTTAACCTTATTAATGCGTACATGTATATACGAGTATACGACATTTACAAATGGTGTACATGAAGTGTACACATGTGTGTTCACGTGCCCTATGTTATGATACAGTGGAGAATGTGTTATTCTTTCCCGTTTAAACGCAAACGTACGCAAACGCAAAGCACTAAAACGTAGAAAAGAACAACTTTTGGACAATTCTGATACTCCATGTTTATCTTGGTGGCAAACAGTTTGGAGCCTGATCAGACGCCGGGTTACCCGGCGTCTGATCTGGTTCCAAACTGTTTGCACTAAAATAATAGTTTTAGCGTAACGCGTTTATTGGGAAAGAATAACGTTTTCTCCACTGTAAGTTAAACAATTATGCAATTTGTAATATAGATGTAAATATGTGGGCATGTACATAATTACTATTAAAATATATGCGGTAAAAAAAATATGTCCATCTATCGGACACAAATTTACCACTAGGATCTCTTGTTAAAAAGTGTTACATGTAATTTTAAAAAGAAACTGTAAAGTTAACGTGACACAATATATGTTCTATTCTTTTCTGTTCCTATGCAAAAATAGTAGTTTAAGGTCAGATGGCTCCTATAGAAGGCATCTAATCCGAGTATGCATTGTTTATTACTTTGACATATATCGTAAAACTAACAACTGTAATTATCAAAAGTGGTCTAGACTTAATTAGAAACTTGAGTTGCACATATTATATCCAGTATCAGGCGTCACTGAGTTACCAAAGACACAGTAGGGAAAACGTTATTCTTTTCCGTTTAAATGCAAACAAAAACGCAACCACAATGCAATGAAATGTAGTAAATTACAACTGTTTGAAATGTATTACTTTTTATCATAATCTGAGTGGCAAACAGTTTGGAGCTAGTCAGACGCCCGGTTTCGCGGTTATAATAGTTTTAATAGGGTAAACGCGCTTATTGGAAAAAAACGGGGAATAACGTTTTCTCCACTGTAAAACGTGATATTCTATGGACATTTGATCAACTGATAGCGTTTGGTTTACATTCGTCTCACATTTCCTCATTGGATGGTATGCAAATATGACGACGGAAATCCACGAAACAAAATAATCAAATAATTCATTTCTTTGCTAAGAGGGATTTTTACTGGAGCACTATACCGATCAATGCAAATGAGATAAATTCAGCGAAGTCTTGGAGTAATCAAAAAGTGTTCGCTCTTAGAAATCTCATTACAGTATTGGATGCACGTCACAGTTAAGTACAGTATCGAGCAAAAGAGATTTACTTGCTTACTGTGGAGATGTTCTCCTTTTTCCCATTTAAAGGCAAGCGAAACGCAAACGTAGTTCAATTAACTATAAAAAAATCAAATGTTGTTAAGAATTACTAGCGATTTTGTTTAATATGAGTCGCAAACATTTCGGAGCTTGATCAGACGCCGGGTAACCCGGAGTCTGATCTGGCTTCAAATTGTTTGTAATGGGCATACTTTTTTCAGAGTAAACGCGTTTATTGGGAAAAGATAACGTCTTCTCCACTGTACCTATATCGTTTTCATTTTCGAAACGAGGAAATTGTAAACCGTTCCTTGACCAGGGTTCAGTTGGGAAGACATTCTGCCTTACATTTGTAAGAAAATTTAATCAAAGTGCAATGCAATAAATGTAAAAAAGGCAGTTGTTCCTGGTATTATTGTTTAATTCTACCTTAACAGCAAACACTATTGAGTATGATTAGGGTAACCTTGCTGTGGACCTGGCCAACTGTTTGCTTTGGAAATAATGAAATCGTTGTAGAAAATGAGTTTACTTTTAAAGAATTACATCGTCCACACTGTATAATCAAGGTCTTTCAATACAACAACTGCTGTGTTAAAATACAATTAAAACATGTAATAAAAGAGACTAAAATTAGACTTAACGTAATTTATTTATATGTCGCAAAAGAAACACTTGCATATTAGTTCAGGAAAAGGAATCAACTGGCAAAAATGCATGTCAAAGAAAAGAATATTAGTGAGCTCATTTGGTATTCGAACCCATGTTGAGAACGCACGCGTAATTGAAAAAGTTATGACCTACCTCTGAAAGACGAGTTTTTTTTAATGATATTTGTATTGTAAATGAAATAATTTATACGCTAAGGTTCAGTATTTTTTCCAAAATATGATTTCATACTGATCATAGTTTTTAAATAAAGGAATAAATAGCACCTGCTTGCCGTTTCGACGGTATGAACACATTAGCTTCGCATGGGTAGTTTTGGTAAGCGCCCGAATGGCGTTTACGATAAACTTACCTTGCGATGCTAATGGGCTCATACCGTAAGGATGTGGTTTATTCCATATATTCAGATTTCTATTTTCTGTCTTGTAAATTTAATGTGTATTTTGACCAGATTTGTTTTCATGTATATGAATATATCTTACAGTATACCGGCCAAATAGATTTGACAGATGTAATCCCGGATGTAACAGCCATTCAGTCTCTATAATTTATTGCATGAAAAGTAGTCCAAAATATATATTTCGGAGTTGCATTACAAATTCAGGCTTTTACCCAGTGAACTGTCTCCGCGTGCTTAACTAACACTTATAAGACATTAAAAATAAACAAGGCAACTTGAATATCTATTATTAAAGCATATTTGAAAACAAAATAAGTCGCGGATGTGAACTTCAGCCTAATAACACGCCATAGCAACCACCAGCTGGTCGCTTGGTCGGTATTTCTCCGGTGGAGACTCCGCCCTCTTTCTAACTGGCTGGAATCAGTTTCGATTTGTAGGTTTATAGATAAATAGACTGCATAAGTTTAACACGATTATATAAAGACTATACAGGGTGAATGTAAATATTACCGTTTTGCACTACATGACAATGCCACAACTGTGCTTTTATTTTAGTAGTTTCGTTTCGTTATTATGTTTTGTTGTACAGATACACATTCGTGTTTGTAATCTCTTTAAATTCATTTGTATAAAAGGTTGATTGAATGTTTCAACAATATATAACGGCTTGAAACAATGTAAAAGTTAAGTAGAGATATATTATAACGGAGTTTAAACGCTTATGAACGCAATAAAATGTAGAACATGATACTTTGTTTCTATTCTTACTATTCAGTTTTTCCGGCGCTATATGACCTTTTTTTGGGTTGCGGTGCTGTAACTATTCAGTTTAATTTATAAAACTGCTCTTTTCTAATATTTCGACCTCTAAGGACCCTTTTAAAAAACCACCATGTCCATGGACAGGATTTTCTTCTGAAAAAGGCCCTTAAAGGTGGAAATGTTAGAAAAGAGTAGTTTAATAAATTAATACTATTTAAATCCCTATCATGAATAATGTTATATTGATTGTGTATTCAGTTTAATCTGAGTTGCAAACAGTTGGAACCCGATCAGACGTTATGTTTTAAGCTATCATCTGCTAAGATGTAGAAAGTATATCTTATGCTGCATGCACATGCTTTTATGAAATGAAAGTATTTTATTCAGTGATAGAATAAATTTAAAGGCGTAAAAGTGTAATGGCGGGTGTTACTACGCTACCGTAGCTAAGCTACGTCTATGAAATTGGGCCCCTGATCTACAAGTGACGTTGCCACACGTTACATCTACTTTCGATACAGAAGCTTGGGCGATGAGATACTCCTGTGAGATAGTCGAAAGAGCTCGCACTGTGAATATCGGATTTACTCTGCAGCAACTGGCAACGCGTGTAAAGAGTAGATTAGTGCCTTTGGAAATCTGGCATATCACACTTGGCTGACGGATTGTCGTGGCGCAGGTAAGGACTTACAGTAGGAGAGACATTATTCATTCCCTTTTGAACGGAAAGAATATAAAATAAATGTAATTATTCAAAAAAAAACGGCAGTTGTTTTTAAAATATAGATATAGAATATAGAATTTACTGTGATTTAGATTGAAACAGTTTGCTGCCAGATCAGACGTCCATAATATGGGCGTCGGATATGGCATCAAACTGTTTGCAATGTTCACTTACGTTTTTAATACAAAACTATTTCTTGGGAATGGTAAACGTATTCTCCTCTTTAAATATTTGATGTGCAAAGATTCGATGGAATAATGCATTATTAATAATGTGTTCTAATTTAGTAACTATTTAATTGAACTCGATGTATTGTGAATATTGGAATATACTCTTTTCTGAATTGTTGCCTAGTTATTTTTGTAAATCGCATTCAAACTTAATTGTTTATTGTAAATCTCAAAGTCGTCATTTACAGACTAAACGAACACAATGTGACATATATGTTTAAATGATAAATATTTATATGTATAGTGAGTAGACGTTTATTTAAATAATTATGTACGTTGCAAACAGTTTGGATCAAAATCTGACACTGGGTAACCCGGTGTTTGAACAGGCTCCAACAACTGTTTGCATCTCTGATAACAAAGTAAGAATGGGCAGAAAAGTGTCACATTTTTCATTTATAAAATTGCATTTCACTTAAACTAGAAAAAATAACGTATTTTTCGCTGTAACACTGCTGTAGTTACGTACATTTGTATGTTGGTTCCTGTTTTAATTTCACAGCTTTTTAGTTCGCGTTACAAAACTTTATTTCACTTGGAATTCCTCCTTGATGATTTAAAAAAAGCCATTTACACTAGTACTTAATACATCGTGTATCTATAAATCAAAATGCAAAATTAATACCTGCTGATCACTCTCTTTTAACATTTTCTTTCTTCTAAGCGTGATTGTGTCTAGATAACAATTAATTCCAATCCAAACAGTTTAGTGCCAAATTAGACATAGGGTAACCTGGAGTCTGATCAGGCTCCAAGCTATTCGTCACCAAGATAACGAAATTTCATACGAATCTTCAAAAAGCTATCACTTTCTGCATGTTTTTGCATTTAGTTTGCGTCTGATTTCGTTAATATATAGAGTAGCATATATTATTTTATTTTCAATTAAGGACCCTCTCTGGTTTAGAAATCACAATCATGCACTTGATATATTAAGCTCATATAAACTTTGAGTAAAATAGTTAACATTTTAAACAACATTTACAGTATCAATGTTCAATAAATGATTATTGTCATGTCAATAATTATCAAGGGGATTCGAAGCACTAAACCAAAGCCATATACATATATAGGCACGTCAAAAAGAAGTATAGAATAACAACCCGATGCCCTTGTTAATTATGTTTCACGGTGCCGTAAACCCCAACTCAATCAATCAAAACTCTTGTTATTTATTGTACTAAGGCTATGGATTACGTCACTGCAACGTTTTATAATCATTTTATGGATGGAAGTTAGTACGCTAGAGATAAAAAATGAGTATTTAAAAAACTAAATTTTTTTTCTGCATTAAACCCTGTGGTGTCACTACTCATTAGAATCGTCTGTTCGAGATTATTTAAATGAGCTGTGAGACCATAATATTTGATGCTGAAATAAATGAGACATTTTGGATTTTTCCGTTTACTCCCTCTTATCTGAAGCCCTGGTGCTAGTAACCCGTCTGTTTTCTAGCTCTTTATTTAATAATTATAGCAAATTCTTCAAATAAACATTATTGTTCCGGTGTCATCACCTACGTAAAATAATTAGTTTAATATAAAGGAGAAAGAATAACTCTTCTTCATTGAACAATGTATCTAACAGTACACGTAAACAAGAAATACATGTTTGCATTGCAAAACACGAAGTCTTATTCTGGAATGGAATTATATGTATATCTTAAATTAAAAAAACCCACCCACAACAACAACAAACTGATACGTTTTACGACAAAAGTGATTGTTTCTCTCTGTATCACACAGTGGAGAAAGACCTTCTCTATTGTATAAAACAGTGGAGAAGACAGTGGAAAAAACGTTATTGCTCCACTAATACATGTAGTTCCTGAAGTGAACATACTTATTGTTTCCCCCATTCATGACGATAAATAACGTATAACATTAAACGTAGCTTAAAATAAGCAGATATGACAGCGGCTGTGTAAGACGGATTTTTACGCCATAATGGCAACGAATGGTTTAAAGGGCAATTTCAAAATGCACACGAGTAATAATTTGAATCCTTATAAAAATGCCCTTGTCCAAATATTGTTTCAAATTGCAAAGCCAAAGGTATACTGTTCGTGAAAAAGACATTTAATGCCAGCTTTTTTTTTAAATTAATGATGTCGGAATCAAATACATGTAGAATAGTGTATGGTTTTGATGACGTTGCAAAACATGTTTTGTGTACAATATGCTACAGTTCCCACTTATCAGGTTTTCTTGAACAGCAATCGAGAAGTGTGTTTACACTATCTATGAAATATAAGATTTATGACCTCTGCTGCACTGTATGTTCATACCGTTGAAAGGAAACAGACAGTAACACGTGAAGTGTTGCTTAAAATAGGTTTAAACATCATAAATGTATATAAATCTTTGTTAGGAAGATTTCTGTTGAAAACAGATGAGAAACTTCGGCGATGAGTTCATGCTTGTTCGAAGCAACCATACCAGGAAGCTAAACAGGTTCATTAAGAGAAAGTAATTTATTACATTTCTATGTGTAAAGGGCAGATGAATTTAACCCATTATATGCGGGATACATTTTTAGGTGTACCTCTAAGCAAACAGTTTTGATCTCAGTGTGGGGCCTGATCTGAGATCAAAACCTGTTTGGTACTAAGTCAATATTCTATCAGAAACTGCTAAAATCTTTTACAATTATTTGAGTTATACCCGCTGCAGACGACATTTTAAAATGGCCGCCAAATATTACCTAGCATACAATGGGTTAAAAGGTGATCCTATGAAGAAGAGAGAATGGACAGGTATAAATTGTTTGTGGTTTACCGACAGCTGTAGTGTCTAAATGGTTAGCACAACCCATTTAGTAAACACGTTTAACCCTTTTCCCACCGTAGTCGTTTCCGTGTGACTTTGCAAACAGTTTTGATCCAGATCAGACGCCGCGTTACGCGGCGTCTGAGCAGGATCAAAACTGTTTGATATTAGTATCGAACTTTCTCCAGTACATACTGTTTTAAATCTGAATTTAAAACGATATTGCAGACGCAAATATTGAAGCAGATGACAATATGGCGTTGCAGATGTAATAACCTCGCTATAAATTTAGTGGTGAAGGGGTTAATGTGTTTCTGTATTGTTTCCTATATACTTGTGACAAGAGCAAACTAATAATGGGGCTATTAAAGCAGCTACAGTGGAAAATTCGTTATTACTTTCCGTTTAAACGGAACTTACCGCAAACACAGGTCAATTAAATGTAGAAAACTACAGCTTATTAAAAACCGAGATGTATTTTTATCTCAGTCAAAATGGGTTGGAGCCTGATCAGATGCAATGTCTGATCTTGCTGTCTGATCTTGGTTTAAACTGTTTAAAATAGACATATATCTACTTGTTTTAGTGCCAAACGCGTTTAGTGGGAAATAATAACATCATTTCAAATGTACCAGCCTAAGAGATAAATTGAGTCAAAGAGAAAATCTGTTTAATTTTTATTTTCATGATCTTTGTCTGCCCCGTTTGTTACCCATCCGAGTAAAAGAATAAAATTCCTTTTGATTTCTATTTGTATACAATAGTTCATAGAATATTAATAGATCTGAAAGAAATCATATTTTGAAATCTGTCTCATGTGCCCCAACATGTCACATGTATTGATTTACAATTAAAAAAACGCCCCTGGGAAACTCAAGCAATTTGTTGTCATAATGAAGCAAATATTAATATCTTTAGTGTGCTACGAGTAATTCATTGGATGACAAACGAGCGTTTAAATAGTTAATGTATTGAATGTTCGTACGACAAATTGTGTCGTAAGTCAGATTATAAAAGTTTCAATTATTATATATTTATCCATTTACAGTGGTAAATACGCTATTCCTACCCACTTTACGCGTTTCTTACGCGTTTCTTACGCGTTCGTTAAGCGTTCGTTAAGCGTTCGTTACCCGTTTCGTTTAACGCGTTTACTACCCGTTTCTTAACGCGTTTCTTAACGCGTTTAAACGCGTTTAAAAGAGCCCGGATGAAAGGGGAGTAATCATGGAGAAAGGGAGGTAATCCATGTATGACTTGCGGGCCGCTCTTATCCTACTTGAGAATTTAGTAAATATCGTTACTGTGGAGTGAATATAATCTTATAAAATTTGATGAAATCATTTTCTTTAAGAAGAAAGGTTATCCTGTGAGAGTTTTATGAATATAAATTTATTTTCCCATATGAAGGATACGGTTTAAAAAGGATTATGTAAATTGTGTATATTACTATTACTATGAACATGCGGAATTCCCAAATGCCACATGTGGCATGCAGGGCTAGCCGCTAACACTGTTGCGTCACAAGCCGGACAGGGGGGTAATAAAACTGCGGCTTATCAAAGTAAGTATCCTAATGCCCCATTGGGGTTGATTGGAATATCAACCAAATAAACCAAACCTTATATGCGAGTATGTGTCAGTTATTATACTCTCTCATCAAAGTAAAATAGATCTGTATAGTTTGAATATGGATGAGACTCCCGTAACTCGGCATTTCATCTAGAGCCAAACTGTAAAAATGAAATCAAGACCGTATGCTTCATTCTTAGCTGTAAAACATAAGAACCGAACTACTCGGCGTCCCATCTACATCTAAATCGATAGTGTTAACTATTATGAAAGTAATTGGGTTTATTCAAAGCTGTCAGTTTGGATCCTGATGCTATGCCGATCTATACAGCCAGGCGTTTGATCTGGATTCAAACCGTTTGAATAGAAATCAACATGGAAGGAATTATTCTAATACATATCAAACAGAAATAATCTCGATGAAACGCCGAGTCACTCAGCATTATGATCGAGATCCAAACTGTCTATATTTATAGAAATTCTATAAGCGAAACCAGTTTAGATCCTGATAAGAGGCGTCTCATTTACAGAAAATGTTTTCAAAAATCGCATTACAATATGAGTTTTATCGCGAAAATGCTCCAGTGACAAATCGATTCTTGTTTTTGATAAACCCGTTTCATTCGGATTTTTCTAAAACGGCAATCATCGATAAGATCCGAAATCTCCGCGTGAAATGGAAAACGGACGCCCCAATCGCAGCATCTCGGGTATAACCGTTTATTAACGCGTTTAAACGCGTTCAAATCGTTAGGCCTTAATCGTTCGTTAAGCGTTCATTAAGCGTTCGTTAACCGTTCACTATGCGTTTCTTACGCATAGATAAACGCGTAAATGGGTAGGAATAGCGTATTTACCACTGTAATCGTGTCTTGTGACATCGTTTTGGAATCGTCTTGAAATGACGATACCAAAGAGATGTCACAAAACAGGATTAGATAGAGAAATAAGAAATTAAATGTATCTTAAAGATTTGACTTACGACTGTTTTTATCGCACGACATTTCGTAAGACAGGCCCCAAATCCATTACGAACACATTGAAGTCGTTAAGAGACAACAATTTATCATTAATAAATAGAAATAATCACTTTATGATTTCAATATATATCTATTAAACATCAAACCACGGCAACTGAAATGTTGTCCGCTTGCCCTATCACTGCCTTACCACGAGTACAATAGTTATTTGGAAACGGTTTAGATCCTGATCAGACGCCTGGTAACGCGGCTTTTTGTCAGGAACGAAAGTATTTGACACTAATTTCAAAACATTTTAAAGTAAAAATACCTAAAATTGAAATTTGAGAAATCAAAGCAGACGAGACTTGTTTAAAACAGATGACGCCATGGCAATGAAAGGGTCAAGAAAATAGTGCATTGAACGTAATATCAATACTAAGATGTGGTGAAACAGTTTCAAAGGTTTAATAAAATGTAAATTCATTCAGTTGAGAATTCGTCACTCTTTCATGTTTAACCCTTTAACTCTCAATGACGCCTTAACGCGCGTTTGCAAACAGTTTGGAGTCTGATCAGACGCCGCGTTAACAGTTTGACACTCGTATCGATAAGTTTTAAGCCATACTCTATTGACTCTTACAGTGGAGAATCTGTTATTCTTTCCCGTTTAAACGCAAACGTACGCAAACGCAAATCACTAAAACGTAGAAAAGTACAACTTTTGGACAATTCTGATATTTCATGTTTATCTTGGTGGCAAACAGTTTGGAGCCTGATCAGACGCCGGGTTACCCGGCGTCTGATCTGGCTCCAAACTGTTTGCACTGCAAATAATAGTTTTAGCGTAAACGCGTTTATTGGGAAAGAATAACAGATTCTCCACTGTACTATGAAACGATCTTGCAATAACATTGAAGCAGACAGCGATGAAACGGTGAAGGGATAAAAAAAACTGACACGGAAAAGTTGGCATTGAAAGGGTTAACGATGCCAAAATCAAATGTTATTCAATGAGATTAGGACTTAACCCATTACCCCTTAAAACGCATTTTTACACCTCTCTTTTATTCCTCCACTGAAGAAAAAAGTTCCAGTTTATACAGCCAAGAATATGTAACGGAAGAAATATTTTCCGTATCCTAGAAGATGGTACCTTAAAGCAGGCTGAAAGTAAAGCAGAATGTGCCTTAAGGCACATTCTGCTTTACTTTCAACCTGCTTTAAGTGGTCACCTTTTTTTAAAGCTAGAAATAGGTTAAGAGGTAATGGGTTAAACAACTGTTTGAAACTGTCGAGGGTTCATTTTATCCGAGTAGCAAGCAATTTGGAGCAAGTTTTAGACGCCGGGTGACCCGACGTCTGAAACTGGCTCCAAACTGTTTGCAATGTCAATTATGGTTTTGGCACAAACGTATTTAATGAGAAAGAAAACATTTTCCAAGCTGTAAATCTATTAAAATGTGAACAATTTGAAATAAAATGTAGTGCCTTAAGGACGCAGCGCATAAAATGTAGTGTCTACACGAAGACGTGGTAAAAACAAATTGAAATGTAAAAACGAATTTTAGAACGTGGTGTTGAAATTCGCCTGAGGAAATACGGCGGTATTACATCGCTTTTACTTTCGAAGTAACGGTATTGATGTCTCCACACATAGAATTTATTTGTTTAGGGAATTTGCCTGATAGAACTCAGGGCTAAACCATTCACTCGTAAACACAGCTGCCTGTCAAAGGAAGAATGCACTTCAAGTCTTTTATTTGTTAAAAGTTACAGACAATAATTCAAGCTCTCGAATTTTCTATCAAAATGTGTTTATGCTTACTTACGCATTTATAAGTGCATGTGATATACCCTAGTAAATTATATTAAGAATCTATAAAACCTTCATCGTTCTTCGATTCATATAAAGTACAACATTTTATTAACGGGAAACATATGGTGTTTGCAGTGGAGAAAACATTCCCATTTAAACTCGAACGAAACACAAACGCGTCGCAATAAAACGTAGTAAAAGACCATTTTTCGGCAATTCTGCTTATTTGTGTTAATCTGAGTGCAAACCGTTTGGAGCATGATTAGACGTCGGGTAACCCGGCGTCTGATGTGGTTCCAAACGGGTCGTAACAGAAGTAATATTTCAGCGTAAACGCGGTTATTTTGGGGAAATAATGTTTTCTCTACTGTACGCACCGTTTTAGCGTTTTAACAGTATTTTGTCTTATTGCTGAACGATTTACTGACAGTCGCATTAAACTTCCTTTATTGAATTCGTTTAAGAATTAACCAATGTAAGTGTGTTCGTATTAGATTAAACGTATCGTATAGGACGAGGATAGAATGAGGTTTTCTTGTACCGTGGAAAGGACACCATTTTTTACAAATGCAGTGTTAATTCCCTACAACGACCCTCTCAATAACGACTTTCTCCGTACAACGACCCTTGTCGCAGTTCTCTAAACCGGACAATTATGCCTACACGCTTTAACTGCTGCAATATCGTCTGTTTAAAACTGTCGTCTGCTGTTTTTCTCAGAGTTACATAATGGACATTTTGACAGAAAAAACTTAATGACTAGTAACAAACAGCATGAATCCATATCAGACACCGCGTCACGCGGCGACTGATCTGGATTCAAGATGTTTGCAAATGTCCTCCCTATAACGACTCCCTTCGAACAACGCACACATTTGTTGTTTCCCGTTAAGTGTCGTTGTAAAGAAGGATCGCTTAACTTTATTCTTTACCAATAAACGCGTTTACGCTAAAACGTTTATTTCCATTGCAAACAGTTTCGAGCCAGATCAGACGCCGGGTAACCCGGCGTCTGAACAGGCTCCAAACTGTTTGCCACTCTTATAAAAAGGAATAGTTAGAGTTGTCAAAAAGTTATTATTTTCTACATTTTGTTGCAATGCGTTCGCGTTTCGTTTGTGTTTAAACGGGAAATATTAACGTTTTCTCCACTGTAAAACAATAACGTTACTTGCAAACAGTTGTAGATACATAATTATTTGGATCAGTCATCTTTTTTCGCTCGTATGAGTTTTTCATGGTCTCCGTTGATTGAAATGTAGGCATTCAAGCTTGAAGATGTTCTGAAGTACAGTTCCCGATGCCCGTCATTGCAAAAAGCATAAAGTTTGTAGTCAGACCATACGCCGGGTAACCAGGAATCTGATCAGACTCCGAATTATTTACCACTCGGAATAAAATTAATAGATCTAGTCAGCATTTTCCCAAAGATAATATTCTTCATTCTATTGCAATGCGTTTGCCTTTTCCCCTTTAACTTTTAATGATTAACATCTTGTCTACTGTATACAGTGGAGAATCTGTTATTCTTTCCCAATAAACGCGTTTACGCTAAAACTATTATTTCCATTGCAAACAGTTTGGAGCCAGATCAGACGCCGGGATACCCGGCGTCTGACCAGGCCCCAGACTGTTTGCCACCAAGATAAACAAGAATTATCAGAATTGTCCAAAAGTTGTTCTTTTCTACGTTTTAGTGCTTTGCGGTTGCGTACGTTTGCGTTTAAACGGGAAAGAATAACAGATTCTCCACTGTAACTCTCACTGATTAGGTTCAGTGGCATTCAACCAACAAGCCTCGTTGAATCCTGAGTTGTATGCAATGAGCTTTTAGAATTATCGCATTTATTTGGAAAGAAGATTGTATTTGCCACTATATACAGTGGAGAAAACGTTATTCCTTCCCAAATAAACACGTTTACGCTTAAACTATTATTTCCATTGCAAACAGTTTGGAGCCAGATCAGACGCCGGGTATATGTAACCCGACGTCTGAACAGGCTCCAAACTGTTTGCCACTCGTATAAAAATGAATAGTAGATTTGTCAAAACGTTTTTTTTCTACATTTTATGGCAATGCTTTCGCGTTTTTGTTTGCGTTTAAACAGCAAAGAATTACGTTTTTTCCACTGTAACTCACAAGCTTTCTTTTCTGTATTTCAGGTCGCTGTCAGCAAACGAGAAATCAGTCCAGGTGTCCAACAGTTATCGATTTGGGACATATTTTAGAAAGTGTATTAAACACACAGTTATGTACATCAGGGCAAGTGCACCGAAATTACTCAACACGTTTGTTACGTCATGCATATCGATGGACACTAATGCTTAACACAAAAATTGTGTTAAACCTTATAACCATTGCTTTCGAGCGGAATATATAACTCTTGGCCTCGATCTATGAAGTTGGAAACATGAATTATACAGTTGGTTTGGCTTTAAACAACTCGGTCAACATGTCTAACGCAACCACACCACAAGGACCTTCGCCTTCTGCACTTTATGTTGGATCGGCCATTATGTTACTTGCACTTCTATGGGGACTGTTCGGAAATGTGCTGGTAATGATTGTGCTTCTAAAGAAGAAAGATCTGTCCAATATCATCCATATATTCATTATCAGTCTTTGTATCAACGATATACTGAATATTGGAATCAACAACACACTTGTCATGTCCTCCTACATGATGGACGGCTGGCCAACAGGAATGTTAGGTTGCGAGTTATCAACCCACTTCACGGTGATCCTAATGGGCTCATCGCTATGGCATACTGGCCTTATTGCCATCCACCGGCTGATCGTCGTTGTATTCAATAATTTCTATAAGAAAATATCAAAGAAAGGTTACACGGTGTTCTTGCTCGTGTTTTGCCGAGTTGTACCTCTGCTATTTCTGTGTCAGCCATCCCTTGGACACATGGCGTATTATGAGCCTAAACTTCTACGCTGTATTGTTAAGAAAGACTATGGCCCATTTACCCTGCTTGTCAGCGTGTTTCTGATGATGATGCCGTCTCTGATACTTATAATTTGTTATATTGCCATATTCATTAAAGTTCATCAATCATCGCAGGCTTTCCGTGCTTACAGACAGAAAGAATGGCTAAAACGTGAAATTCAGATAACGAAAATGTTTGGAATGGTTTTCCTCCTAATAATGATTGGATATATACCATATGGAATTGTTCGTGCTATCGACAAACCTCTTAATCTGAATGCTGATTTTTACGTAGCGATTACTGTGTTTTTTGCAGTTGCAAATTGTTGCAACCCTGTAGTATATGGGGTGATGGATAGACAAATCAGAAAGTCGTGCTTTGAAGCTCTCGGCAGACATAACAACGGTTCTCCGGAATACCAAAACAAGGAAACGATGACAAACAATACACGTATGTCCATCGACCTAGATGACACTACCGCCATTCCTTTGAAAAATCATGTAGATAGAGATGATGAAAAAGAGGCAAGCTAAACTAAACATTGCCAAACATTGAGTCATGTGACCTTGTATGTCCCGTCGTAGACAGTCCCAATATATGTAGTTCGCTTGAATTATTTTTATATAAGACAATCATAACATCAACCATGGACGGAACTTATATCACTGTTCTAATTGACAAGAACGATTATTGTTTGTGTATTATCATTCCTTGCCTTTTTAACCCGTTCACTCTCAATGACGTCATAAAGCGCATTTACAAACAGTTTTGATCCTGACCATACGCCGCGTAACGCTGCGTCTGGTCAGGATCAAAACTGCTTACCACTCGTTTGGAAATTACGTCAGTCATACTGCATCATATATAACGTTGAATCGATATTGCAGACAGCAATATTGAGCCAGGCGACACTATGGCGGTGAATGGGTAAAAGTCACACGATAAATTTGATCATGAAGAGGTTAATACTCCGCTAACACAACTACTTAAACAGTACTTTAGAGCGTAATACAAAATTATTTTTTTGTCAAAACATGTAATTTTGGGAAATGAAAAACTCACGATGGAAATATAACTAAGGTTGATTTTCGTCAAATCGTCTGCTTAAAACTTGCTATATGTTTTAACTAATTCATCCCTGAAACTTTTAATGGACAATTTCGATTTTCAATTAAAACTACTTTTAACTATTTAGGGTTGTTGATATTAGCAATATCAAACTGGCAAACAGTGACTACCCTAATCAGAGGATTGTTAAGAACATGCATACGACATGTATACTATCCACATGTGTAATATTGGTAAATGACGAGTATACTTGCCGCTAGGTTTCCATATGTTAATTGCTCATAGAAAGGTTTTCAAGCATCATAAGAATTAAACAGTTAAGATCTTGATCAGCGATCGTGTTACAAGGCGCCTGGTGTGTATCCAACTATTTGCAAAGTTAACCAGGTCGCGCTCAGCACTGTAAAATTAAGTTTCAACAGTAGCTGATCATGACTTCACTAGTACATGTAATTGCCTAAGAGAAATGCGTTTTCTCACGCTTCGTCCGTGTCCTACCCAATCAAACAGTGGAGAAGACGTTATTCTCTCCCAATAAACGCAGTTATGATTAAAACACTTATGTCACCCTGCAAAGAGTTTGAAACCAGATCAGACGCCGGTTAACCCGGTGTTTAATCAGGATCCAAACCGGTTGCAACTCAATTTGATATGAATCTATAGAAACAATTTGTTTCCGCTTTGAAATTGTCGTTTATAAATTTGGTAAAATTCAGATTTATATTTTTTTAAATTGAAGAAACCATAAAGGAGTATACATAAGGTAACACGTCTTTGATCCAGACCAGACATCCGTTAAGTGAAGTTTGATCTGGGTCAAACCTGTTTGCAAGTGTGCATGTACATGTATTAACCCGTTCACTGACATTACGTCAACAACTTTAAACAATCTACGTCAGCTATTATTTCTCAAAATTGAAATATTCTAGGTATTTTGACTAATGAAATATTGAAATGGGTGTCAAGTAGTTTGGATCAATATACAGCGCCTGATCAGGAGCCAAACGATTTACAAATATAGTGGGAGGGCGTTACACTGTCATAATAAACGCGTTTACGCTAAAACTATTATTTCTATTGCAAACAATTTGGGTCCAGATCAGTCGCCGGGTAACCCGTGGTCTGATCAGGTTCCAAACTATGTACGTGTCACTCAGATTGAAATAATTCGTTAGAAATTTGAAAATGTTATAAATAATCACATTTTAATGAACAGCGTTTGCGTTTCGTTTACGTTTAAACGGGAAAGAATAACATTTTATCCACTGTACAGTGAAGAATCTGTTATTCTTTCCCGATAAACGCGTTTACGCTAAAACTATTTTTTCTTTTACAAACAGTTTGGAGTCAGATCAGACGCCGGGTAACCCGGCGTCTGATCAGGCTCCAAACTGTTTGCCACCAAGCCCTTCCTCTCTCAAAAAAGTCATAAAGCACAATTGCAAACAGTTTTGATCCCGATCAAAACTGGCTGCCACTTGTTTTGAAATAACGTCAGATATACTGCCTTAATTCTAACTTTGAAACGATATTGTAGAAAGTAATATTGAAGCAGACGACAGTTTGGCGGAGGAGTTAAAAACCTCACGATAAATTTGATCATGAAAGGGAGAAATGGTGTGGATACTGATCAGACACCGTGATTCTGAGAATAGCCCTTCCACTCTCAATAACGCCATAAAGCACATTTGCAAACAGTTTTGGTCCTGACCAGACGCCGCGTAACGCGGCGTTTGATCAGGATCAAAACTGTTTGCCACTTGTTTTGATATAACGTCCACTCAATAACGCCATAAGGCACATTTGCAAATAGTTTTGATCCTGATCAGACGCCGCGTAACGCGGCATTTGATCAGGATCAAAACTGTTTGCCACTTGATTTTGAAATAACGTCAGTTATACTGCCTTAATTCTAACTTTGAAATGACATTGCAGACAGTAATATTGACGCAGGCGAAAATTTGGCGGTAAAGGGGTTAAAAACCTCACGATAAATTTGATCATGAAAAGGAGAAATAGTGTGGATACTGATCAGACAACGTAATTCTGAGAATTCGAATCGTCTGGCATTAGTTTTCATCAAATAAAACCTAACCCTTCTGTTATTGGGGGTATATTGACGCTGTTTAAAACAGTACTGTATATGCCTTGTTCAGACAGCTCTTGGCGGTCTAATCGTTACGCAGAATAGTGGACACGCAGGTGGCCCACTTGCTCTCATTTTCGAGCATTAAAATAAGAAGGGCATTTTTACATAACTTGTAATAACTTTTTTTTCTGGACAGATATCGTTCCTGTGCAAACGGCCTGTGTTAGTTTAAACATTTTCCTTTATGATGGAATTTGTTTTGAAAAAATATTTTAATAAGATTTTGGTCCTTTTTTAAGTTTAAAAAGACACCTCTAAATCACATTAAACAAAGAGTAAAATGCTGAAAATAAGCCTCGACACGGATAATATAACACGACCTTGTGCATTTATACAAATCGATATCAATTCTGTGCAAACGGGCTCGTATACTTGACTATTTGTTCTTTCTTTTGATATAAATTTAAGAATTGTAAGTTAATGTTAATTTGGTCCTTTTTCAAATTGAAAATAAAATTAATATGTTCAAAGAGTCGTCGGGAGTTTCCGTAAATACCGAGCGGTAAGAGCCGAACATTGACGGGCACGCAAGCTAGCGTTGGACAGTTTATCGATAATCTATCGGTGTCCACTATTCTGCCTAACGCTTGAAGTTGAATTGTCAGCCTGAAGGAGAGGGATAAACTTCCCTTAGTATTTTATAATGGAATAGTGAATACCCTACCTATACGTCTGTTTTAAAAAATGGCTGTTTTCGTATTCCAGTTATGAAACGTATTGAATTGTTGTTCATTTCAAACCAAATTGACGTCTATTTATTTGCTTTTATTGGTTATAAAAGTACATGGTCTCTCCGGGTTGTATTTTCTACGGAGACTTTGTTTGATTGGTGTAAATAAATACCATATAACTCCTCTATTACGACCACTAAAATGAAGGTCAGTGGCTTGTATGAATGACATGTTTCAGCTTAACGCAATACGAAATCAAAAGAGAAAGCTCCTAAAGGTTCCTACTTTCACCCTGCGTTAAGTAGCCAGCTGCCTCAAACAACTAGTTATGCATGACATAATTCATTGGTCGCAATATAGGGGGTTTACTGTATGTAATTGACATATGTGGTATCCGTTCTGCTTTTCTAAGGAGATAAGAGTAGGTGGCAAATATATCGGTGTCCACTATTCTGCCTAACGCAAGATAAACAAGAATTATCAGAATTGTCCAAAAGTTGTTCTTTTCTACGTTTTAGTGCTTTGCGTTTGCGTACGTTTGCGTTTAAACGGGAAAGAATAACAGATTCTCCACTGTAGCTGTTGCTGGGTTGGGCAGTGAATGGAATTAGGGGCCCAATGCGCTTCTACGGGGTAAATGTTTAATTACCATTAATCAGAATAATTGACATCTACTATATATATTGGTGAGAAAAAGACATGTCTAAGAAGCTCCTGCACGATCGCATAATTCTAAAGTGCTGCCAACGAAAAACGTACAAACATTCCTCCCCTTCTGCTACTGCTTTAAAGTTGTACATAGTTTTATATAAATGTTAACGTTTCATAAACAGAGAAGAAGTTGTACAGTGGAGAATCTGTTTTTCTTTCCCAATAAACGCGTTTACGCTAAAACTATTATTTCCAGTGCAAACAGTTTGGAGCCAGATCAGACGCCGGGTAACCCGGCGTCTGATCAGGCTCCAAACTGTTTGCCACCAAGATAAACAAGAATTATCAGAATTGTCCAAAAATTGTTCTTTTCTACGTTTTAGTGCTTTGCGTACGTTTGCGTTTAAACGGGAAAGAATAACAGATTCTCCACTGTACATGTAACACATTCACATTGAAACAGAATAATAAAACATAATGCAACAAAATGTAGAAAATGATAACCTTTTGAAAATTCAAACAATTTCTTTTTACTTGTGTAGCAAACGTTTTGGATTCTGGCTACATGGTTACACGACGCCTTATTTTATCCAATAAATAAATACGAAAGACTCAAGCAGGAAATGCAACACAAACAATACACCCACCTCTCAAGCAGAACACACACACACACAATCATACCATAACGAACACACACACACACACACACACACGCACAATCTCATTCCTTCATCTACACACTAAATAGAAAACAACAAAACCATTTGCAGATGTAATTTATGCTTTTACTGGGAAGAACACTGCGACAATGGAAAATATTTTGCTTTCCCAATAAACGCATTTATGCTACGAAAATTATTTCCATTACAAACTGTATGAAGACAGATCAGACTCCAAACTGTTTGCCACTAAGATTATAATGAGACGTCAACAAACTTCAACAGTTTGCCATTTTTACATGTTTATTGCGTCGCGTTTGCGTTCAATTTGTGTTTCAATTGGCATGTATAGCGTCTTCTATAGCGTATGTCTCAGTTGCGTTGTTTAGTTATGTTTGGTTCTAACGAAAATTGTGATTTTACTAGATTCCCATTTGACATAATTTTTATATGAAACATAGGCTAAAGGTGAAAACTTGAACAAAATATACATGTAGAAATGTTGTAACTCCTTTAGTGCCATTTTTGTTATCTGTTTTATCCCCTATACTGGTATAATATTGTCTGTATTGATACTTTTGTCTGAAAAAAGTGTTTTTAAAAAAGAGATTACGTAATTTGTCTGAAAATATTTATACGGGTGTCACACGTTTTGAGTACGAAGCAGATACCGCATTACGAGGCATCTGACTCAAGTTCCAAACATTTTCTTTTCAGTAGCACATTGGTTTCTTTATAAATGAAATGGTTGAAGAAGCACTTTAAGGTCGTATGCTCCTCACAAGGGACGTACTATAGTGGAGAAGACAATATTCCTACTACAGTGGAGAAAACGTAATTTTTTACCAATAAACGCGTTTACGCTAAAACGTATACTTCCTTCGCAAATAGTTTGAAGCCAGATCAGGCATCGGGTAACCTGGCGTCTGATCAGGCTCCAAACTATTTGCCACTCGTATAAAACTTAATAGTCATGGTTGTCAAAAAGTTATTTTCTACATTTTATTGTAATGCGTTTGCGTTTCGTTTGCGTTTAAACGGGAAATAATAACCTTTTTCCACTGTAAGCGCGCATACGCTAAATCTATGTTTTACCATGCAAACAGTTTGGAGCCAGATAAGACACCGAGTCGGATTTAAATAAATAGTCAGAGTTGTCAAAAATTGTCGTTATATGCATTTTTATGGCTATGTGTTTGCGTTTTGTATGCGTTTACTCGGGAAACAGTAACGTCTTATTCGCTCTACCTTAGGCGAATCGTGGTTGTCAGTCCTCTGAATGTACCATTCTAACCCTTCACTGCAATAATGCTATTTGATATAAAAAAAAACCCACAAAAACAACAAAATATTCTGCTTTAATTTTTCTAGTTTAAATTTAAACTTTTCGGGATTCAAATTTACAAATAATAAGTGTGCTCGGCGCAAAGCAGTGAGGGTGTTAAGTATTTTGCTTTATGTCTACTATGTTGTTATTTTGATATGACCACTATATTGTCTCGCATTAGAAGTCATTATAAATAACTGATACACAGCGTTATTTTGTTTATTTGGTAGAAAACAAATGATACAATGGAGAAGAGGTTTTCTTGAAGACAAGTGGTACATGTATAGTGGAGAAGTCGTTATTCCTCTTGTTTAACTATTTCACTGCCAAATGTTAGCCCCTGCTTTAATCCTCTTACCGCCAAAATGTTGTCTGCTGCATTTGTAGTGTCGTCTGCAATATTATAGTCATATTTACGACGAAATGTCGAAACTTGTGTCAAACAGTTTCGATGCTGATCAGACGCCGCAATATATATATGCGAAATAACATTATGGCGATATTGGTACATTGTAGCGAAAGAGTTAACCAAATCGAAATGCAATAACATTTTAATTAAATGGAGAGAATGACAGCCTTTTGTATCCGACAATTTGGAGCCTGATCCGACGCCGGGTAATCCAATCAGGCTCAAAACGGCTTGCAATAGAAGTAATCAATTTATAATAAACGCGTTCATTGGGAAAGAATAGCGTCTTTTCGACTGTATATGGTATATGCGTCAGCAATACTCCGGGGGATTAGTTGTCATGGTTTGTCTCAATAGAAAAGATAATTCTGCAGTTTCTCGGAAATATAGTTGGGCGTTTCACCGCCATATGCCACTAAAGTCGATATTGAAAACAGTTTTGATCCGGATCAGAAGCCCCCGTGACGTGGCCTCTGATTATGATCCAAACGGTTTGGCACTCATATAAATATTCGTCATCAAATATTTGCTTTTTGAATAAAGTTGAAGACGACAATCTTGAGCTGTTTGTCAGGTCGACAGTAGTTTCCAACAGGGTTTAAATTGTTAGATGTAACCTCTTAACTGCTTTGCCCCGGGTATAATGGTTATTTGCAAACAGTTTAGAACCTGATCAGACGCCGCGTCACGCGGCGTCTGATTAGGTTCCAAACTGTTTGACACTCATTTTTTATATTTCTAAAGTCAAATTACCTAAATATTGAATATGAGAAATAAAAGCAGACGACAATTGTTTAAAGTCGATGACGTCATGGCAGTGAAGCGAATAATAATGGATATGCTTCTCTGCGACAAATTGTTTGATATATTTTAAGATGACACAGATAAGGTCTTTAACGTTTCGCAGTGTCTGGTAAACTATTTTAAATGTCTACAAGTGTCGCCTTTTGAGGCGAAATGTTTAAAACTGATACATGTACACTTGTATACATATTTGGAAAGCAACGCTTGCTAAATTGGTCTACAAGGTCCACAAAGCCTACAATAGGAAAACGGTATTATTTCCCATTGAACGAGCAAATTATGCTAAAACATTTTTTCAACTCTAATCATTTTGGAGCATGTTCAGACCCTGGGTAACCAAACGCCTTATCGTGCTCTGAACTATTTATCTCTCAGATAAATATCAATCATCAGGAATTTCAAAAACCTGTCATTTTCTATGTTTTATAACTGGAAAGAATAACATCTGTATTATTAACTTAAAACCTGAAAATTGGATTTTGTGGACTAATCCTCCGCCTGCAGCAATATTCTAGCGAAAATATATCTGACGATACACAGTTACAGTAGAGAACTCGTTATTCTTAACGGCTGCTTAATACTTAGTTCAATTGTAAACAATGTGAAACTAGATACAGTGGAGAAGAAGTTATTCTTTCCCTATAAACGCGTTTACACTTAAACTAATATTTCCATTGTAAACAGTTTGGAGCCAGATCAGACGCCGCTTAACCCGGTGTATGATCAAGCTTTAAATTGTTTGCCGTTCAGATTAAAATAAAGAGTAAGAAATTCAATAGAGTTGTAATCTGCTACATTTTATTGCAATATGTTTGCGTTTCGTATGCATTTAAACGGGACATAATAACATAGTCGCCACTGTACATGACAGCAACTGGGAAATTCTGACCAAAACTGTTTGCCACTCAAGTCAAATACATGTAAATCGACTATACATGTATTAATGACAACTGTCGTTTTCTACAATGAACTACACTGCGGTTGATTTTAGTTTCGTTTAAACGGGCAAGAATTACTTTGTCCCCACTGTACTTGCATTTGGGTCCGACTTGTTACACGATTTAACATTTACCGTGATGACAGTTAACTCGGGAATGACGTTTCCCTGACGCGCTTGTTTATATTCGGTAGAAAGTACAGTGGAGAATCTGTTATTCTTTCCCAATAAACGCGTTTACGCTAAAACTATTATTTGCAGTGTTAACAGTTTGGAGCCAGATCAGACGCCGGGTAACCCGGCGTCTGATCAGGCTCCAAACTGTTTGCCACCAAGAAAAACAAGAATTATCAGAATTGTCCAAAAGTTGTTCTTTTCTACGTTTTAGTGATATGCGTTTGCGTACGTTTGCGTTTAAACGGGAAAGAATAATAGATTCTCCACTGTATCTCTTCTCGACATTAACATTGCTCGTATGCGTGGATCCGAAAGTTTGTGTGGGTGGGAGGGAGGGCGGAACAACCCCGGAACGTCCTAAAATAGGGGAAGAAGTGAAGAATGAAATACTGACTAAATGTCTTAGAGTGGAACAGTGGTAATGTTATTATGTCTTGTTTAAACGATATGCAAAAGCAATTGGCTTATTTATAGAAAGAAGAAATTTCTCGAGAATGTTGACGATTCTTTTCAATAGGAGTGACAAGTATTTTCGATCCTGGTCTGAGGCCGAACAACCTGGCATTTCACTTGTTCTAAGCTGTTTTCTGTTGAAAAAATGTTGTTGTTTTTAACAAAGTCAAAGTCAAATCATTTTATTCAGCATAACACGATACATGTCTGTTGCCTTACACTAGGCGGTTGATAAACATGAAAAAAGGCATTAAGAAGAGAGTGAACATCATTTTAAACATACAGGGAAATTATTGCCATTAATGAACAAGGTGTCTAAATAAATGTATGTATTTGTTTCCCGGCCAGGCATCGACATTGATGTCTGGTTTGGTTCCAAATCTAGTTTAATACTTTTCTTTGCTATAAATTCTTTTTTTTACTTGATATTCATGACAAACTAGCAAAAAGAATACATATACATGTACTGGCCTTTAATCAGTGATCTTAACGTCATCTGATCAAGTTCCGGTATAAATGCATCTCGAAACAAATGATATATACTGACATAATACTTTGGATAAATTAAGGTCTTTAAAATATCACGAAATAACAAGATATAATTTTACTACGTTTACAAATCTGCTGGTTCTAGTTTTAAGGTAGGTGCAATATTTTTAACTTACAGTTATATTTTGATCATAATTCTTTTCATTTTTGAGCGTTTCAATAGGTTTAAATCCTGATAAGACGACACAGTTGTTTTCGTCTTATCAGAATCAAAGCCAATTGAATTTGAAATTGATCTGCATTTTCATACTGGAAATTGACATTACTATATTTATGCTTGAACATAACAAAAAGAACAATATGTACACATATATCTATAGCAACAAATTCTAGTCAATCAATCCTGTGATTACAGTTATATTTTGATAATAATTATTTCCATTTTTGAGCGTTTCAATAGGTTTAAATCCTGATAAGACGACACAGTTGTTTTCTTCTTATCAGAATCAAAGCCAATTGAATTTGAAATAGATCTGCATTTTCAGACTGAAAATGGACATTACTATATTTATGCTTGAACATAAAACGGACAATATGTACACATATATCTATAGCAACAAAATCTAGTCATTCAATCCTGTGACACTAGTTCGGATGCATAAAACTTAAAAACGTGTTTATTTTGAAGGAATTATAATTTCCTGCTGTATCTTAAATATTCTCGGTTGGATGGCCCCTGAAAAATCTTTTGATCCGCGCATGAATTAATTGTGATGATTGGTACCAAGAAGCTGACAGACGTGTAGATGTAAACCTATCTTGTAATATGTTTTAACTATGTAGGTGTATGTTTAAGTTTACTTTAACGCAAATAGATATTTACAGAAACCATTCTATCTCTAATTCAACTTGAACAAGTTTCTTTTGCTTAATCGAGCATCTTGGTTAAGGATAACATTTATGTTACATGTAGCTCACGTATTTTGTATAACTTAATAATCACTGAATAACTTTGTATCTTAAATTAACATTCTTACACAACACGCACACACTTCTATATCAACAAAGAAGGTCTCAACTGTGTTTGAATTCTCAATAAACACGCACGCGCTGTAACGTCTGAACTGTGACGTTATTGACGTAATATGGCTTCGAAAATTCATACGGCAAAAAATTAAGCACCGTTGCGTGGGTGCAAAATGTGGTTAAATTGAAGTTTTAGAATCGAAATAATAAATTAATACCAGTGTTGTATCGTGCAATCGAACACGGATAGTCGTTGAGATGCTTGAAATGAAGGTCTAAACTGTGTTTGAATTCTCAATAAAACACGCACGCGCTGTAACGGCTGAACTGTGACGTTATTGACGTACAATGTAATATGGCTTCGAAAATGCATACGCCAAAAAAATTAAGCACCGTTGCGTGGTTGCAAATTGTGGTTAAATTGAAGTTTTAGAATAGAAATAATAAATTAATACCAGTAGCGCATTCAAGTACCGTATCGATGCAATCGATTGCAACGGAAAACGGTAACAATTCACCTTTAACGACCGTTACACTGTTACCGATTGCGAACGACACGAACGGCCTCAGAGGTAGTTCGTCATCCCAAACAAGGAAAACAAAATGGCTACCAAATGAATTTAATAAAACCAGCGAACAGTCCCGACTTAATTTCTCATCAATAAACCAACATTTGCCTATGCTTAATGTATCAAACAAAGCAGCTTACATCTGAGCAGCTAAATCTTATTTTTATATGCGGTAAAATTGATGCATTTCAGTTGATTAGTGCACTTTGGCTTGTGTTAGTTAGATTCGCACATAAATCGTTCGTACTCTTGAAAAGTTAATAAACATTGGGGCGCAATGAGTTATTATTGAAGAGTATCGGTGAACGTTATATGTCGTACTATATGGGTTGTTTGCATCGGTTAACGTTACTGTTCGCTGATACGGTACTCGAACGCCCTACGGTGTTGTATCGTGCAATCGAACACGGATAGTCGTTGAGATGCTGCATCGTGATTTAGTTACTACGCATCTCAATTCATACCCGTGTTCGATTGCACGATAAAACACTGGTATGAAATCATTGTTTCTTAATTTACAGTTGGAAAGCCGTAACATGTACATGTATTATGTACCATCAATCGTGCTAGAGCTAAACAATTATTGTAATGGTCATATCGATCTCCAAACTGGTTGCCACTAACATTGAAATAATCGTCAACAATTACGAACTGTAAGCACTGTATTTCCTAATATTTCAAAACCAATTACCCCATAAATACGCATTTTAATATTTAGTTTACTTTAAACAGGTAACCAAATAGAGTAGGTTAACATAATGTACGTAGCAGAATGCGCCTTCATGCATATTCTGCCGTACTTTCAGCTTGCTTGAAGCTACCATATATATGCTAGGATATAGAAATCATTTCTTATGGTGCATATTCATGTTTGTATAAAGTGGAACTATTTTCATTAATGGGGGCATAACTTAAGGCCTAAAGTGTGTATTTAGGGATTAATGAGTAAATATTCAAGATAAGATCATCTTACATGTACCCCTAACTACATGTAAATCTAATTACTAAATTTAAAACAATATAAAGTAGACGAAAGAGAAGTCGAACGAGTATCAGGCGTAGAGATAGTTTAACGAATAAAAACTGGCATTAATAGTTGATATATATTATTGGAATGGGTGCTACGGGAGAAATGTTGGTACCTGTTACGTGTACAAACAGTTAATACCAAAAATGACTCGGCGTCTCTTCTGGAGCCAAACTGTTTGACAATGCTGTTTTTTTTAAGATGCAATACAGATATAAGAGCTCTTTAACCCTTTACCTAATAGCCTATTTATAGTATTGAAGATAGGCGACTACTTAAAGCAGGTTGAAATTAAAGCAGAATGCGCCTTAATGCGCATTCTGCTTTACTTTCAGCCTGCTTTAAGCTACCATGTGCTAGAAAATAGAAAATATTCCCCATAATATATATTCATGACTGATTAAATAGGAACTATTTTCTTCAGCGGAGGAATACATCATATTCGCTATAAGGCGGTTCTAAGAGGGAAAGTGTTAAATTGTTGCAGGCAGTTGATGTTCAGATATGAAGTTAAACGGCGTCTGATCTGGATACAAACTGTTTGCAAGTATTATCAAATTTACGCTAATCGCGACAGGGTTAACAAAGCGAGTAATAGAAACAGAATAGAACAGGGCTTCAGATAATAGGGGTTTAACTGAACAAATCCAGCACTTTCTCACTCATTTCAGCACCAAATCCTATGGTGTTACTACTCATTAGAATCGTCTCTTCACGATTCTAATGAGTAATGACACCATAGGGTTTAAAGCAGAAATAAAGAGTTTAATTTTTGAAAAACTCCCCTTATCTGGAACCCTGATAAAACAGAAAAAAAACTCATGTAATTTACGCTGATCTTTTCCGTGTTATGATTTTATTCCTGGTTATAGATATGTACTGTATTGATTTATAAATGTGTTTGTTCTTAGATATTGGTTTGTTTTGCTTTATATATATTTCCGATTCCACGAGCTGGCTCCAATGTGAGATAGTCCATGCAGACTAGTTGAAGTGGATAGGTAGTGTGCACGTTCACCAAAGGTGCTCTCTGTCCCATCTTACTTTTCCTTCGTAAACATCTATCGCACTTCTTTACATGGTCTTCAACATCAGTTACCATTCCTGGCCAGTAAAACCGTTCTCTTACCCATTTATGCCGAGTACATTCTTCCATGCTAATGTAATGGATGAGTCCATTTTCATTTAATGAGTTGACTGATCTAATGTTTTATTTCCATTTCGTCTTTGATAGAAACTCCTGTTCGCAAAACAGTGCAGACTCGGATCAGACGCCGCATTATGCGGCGTCTGATCCGAGTCAGCACTGTTTGCTAATGTCCCTTTTAAGGGACGCTAGGCACAACTGGGTTTAATTCCAGTTGTGGCAATGCGAGCTTATTGGCGGCTTTGTTAAGTTTTAGCTTAAATACTACTTCAAGCATCTTTAGTCTATTTTAACGTTACTAGAATAAATAGGTGTACGTTTGGGATTTAACTCTTTCCCTTCATAATTTCATCGTCTGCTTCTGTAAGCCTTTCGTCGCACACATATATATTGACTACATTATATACTAATACTATTGTCTGCAATATTTTTTAGAAGCTATTCTTAGGGGGTTTGAATCAAGAAATATTGATACGAGTGTTTAACAGTTTGAATTCTTATCAGACGCCGCGTTACGCGGCGTCTGATCAGAGTTCAAACAGTTTGAAAAGTCGTCAACTAGCGCCTATGGCAATGAAATAGCTATTGAATTTGTTTGGATAACAGTTCTTGGTTTGGATGAAGAATTCGACTTTTGATCAGAACTCAAAACTGATGAAACGTTTTTGATGTCTTTAGTAAAAATTCTTTAACAATAAAAACTGACAAACATAAAGAGACGAAATAGAAGACAATAACCTGGAAATAATGGATTTAACCTTCAACACACCGCGGGAGACTTTGTGACAACTTGCTTAAACGGTTTTGATCCAAATGACAAAAAAGTACCCCGGCGTCTCGACTGAATTAAAACTGCAATTCTCTGAATATGTTGTCTAAAAGAAAATCCATTTGAGATAACTCTGAGATTTGTTGCAGACGATATTGAGTGCAGACGACAATTACTCCGCGTGCTAAAAGGGTCAAATGGCTCCCTTAGGATTGTTGTGTTACACAGCTTACAAAACCCACGCATTATAGTCATAAAAGACAGCTAATACTAAAACCTTCAGTGCCTTGACGTCAACCGCTTTTAATAACCGCCATCTTCGTTTATTCCTTTAATCTAAATTTTATGTATTTTGACTTAATGTATATTAAGATGAGTGTCAACAGTTTGGATCCTGATCAGACGCCGCGCTACGCGGCGTCTGATCAGGATACATACTGTTTGCAAACTCAATGCACTCTGGGTAAGTCAGTGAGAAATTAAGCTTCTAATGTTACTTAAACATTCTAAATCCCTGAATCCTTCTCCTACAGTGGAGAATCTGTTATTCTTTCCCGTTTAAACGCAAACGTATGCAAACGCAAAGCACTAAAACGTAGAAAAAAACAACTTTTGGACAACTCTGATAATTCTTGTTTATCTTGGTGGCAAACAGTTTGGAGCCTGATCAGACGCCGGGTTACCCGGCGTCTGATCTGGCTCCAAACTGTTTGCACTGCAAATAATAGTTTTAGCGTAAACGCGTTTATTGGGAAAGAATAACAGATTCTCCACTGTAATTAACGTCGCCTGCTTCAAATTGTCGTCTGCAACCTTTGTCAAATAAAGATATGGCATTTTCATACCAAAGAACCCTAGAGACAATTGTAATTCTTTTTTGATCGAGGTTAAGACACGACGTCTGAATTGGGTCCAAGCTATTTGCAAATATCAGCGATTTGGCGATCGGCAGAAAAATGTTTACAGTAACTGCAACATTATCGTCAGTTTCAATACGCTTTTTTAAAACCTTTAAGTAATTTCTTACGCCGTTAATGTATTCCTCCAATCAAGTTCTAAACAGTTCCACTTTATTG